>OX637333.1:9981959-11181959 GCA_951799405.1 Agapetus fuscipes | reverse complement strand
GAATTGTTATGTAGGTTTATTTATGGGTATTAGACGTTTTGCTACCAAAAATATTACAATAATTTTTTGTATGAAAATTTGTCACTTTGTGTGGTGGCTATACTTAATAATATTTTTTTGAAAAAAGTAATGATTTATGTATGTAGGTATATATAAAAGCTTTTCAATTGTAGAACATTATTTTTTAGTTAACCCTTTCTCTGCCGAGAAATTTTAAATTATTTTTTTCTCTTGTATGGCAACCCCCAAAACAAAGAAAATTATGAGGCAATGGTTATTGTTGTTACATAGCAGTATTATAATGACGATTATGCAAAAAAAATAAAGAAAATCGTAGCAGCCGTTTTTGAGAAAATCTCATTTGAAATTTTCAGCTGTTCGGATTTCCATCTTGAATTTTCTAAAATTTGAAAAATGTTTCACTATGAATTATAGTGATAAAAAAGTTTTTTCTGATAAAGTTAAAAAACATAAAAGTTTTTTGCGTTCTGATGGTTTTTTGTAGCCTTTTAATTTCAATTTTTGATATCATGTAAACGGCACTTTATGTTTTTATTTTCAAAAAAATTATTTAATTTTTATATAGAACTAGCAGACTGACCGTGCTGCGCACGGTTGTCTGCTAGGCCCTTCGGGCAGAGTGAGTCTGGCTTCGCAATAATTTTTCCTCACACCTCCTTCATAGTAATTAAATGCTTGAAGAAGTAATTTGAAAAAAAAATGCGGTAAAAGGGTTATTTAGTTCTTTCATGTTCTGAGATTCTTGTATGAAGCATGAGGTATGAGGCTGACCTCCCATACCTAAAAAAATGTTCACTGAACGAATGTTTCTCTGTTCCTGAAAAGTTCGGCAAAATTGCAGGGCTTATGGTCAAGAGAGGCTGAAATTTTTATTTGTAATAATTACACATGCAGCGTTTGTAAGCGCAAACTCACTCATGTCTGCTTGGGGGCATGCATTCAATATGAATTATAAAATGTATGTATGCAACTTAGATTTATATTCTAAAATTAAAAACATCAAGTGCCACAATTATATGTTAACGTGAAATGACATTTGCCAGCTTATGGGTGTGCATTTAATTTGAATTATCAAATAAGTTTTTTTGCAACTTTAGATTATAAATTAAGATTAACGTTGTTTAAGGATTTTTCAAACTCAAATCCTTGACTTATAGGTTGGTATGCGGCTGACCACCCATACTGTGAAAAATGGTTCACTTTGCCAATTTCACCCCTGTTTCAGGGAAGGATGGCAAGAGTTGCAGGGCTTATGTTCATTTGAGATTGGGTTTTTATAATGTAGGTCCACATGCGGCATGTGCCAGCGCGAAATTATACATGTCTGCTTGTGGGAATGCATTGAATATAAATCTTAAATGATATATATCCTTGCAGCTTAGATTAGATTAGAAATTCCTTGACTTATAGGTTAGTATGAGCCTGAATACCCATATTGCAAAAAATGGTTCATTTGAAAAATGTTTCCCCTGTTTTTGAAAAGGGTGGCAAAAGTTGCAGGGCTCATGTTCATTACAGGCCTTAATTGGAATTTGTAAGTTCACATACAGCATTTATAAGTGCGAACCCACTCGTGTCTCCAGGGGGACATGCATTGAATATGAATCATAAAAGTTATTGTATTTGTGCAACTTAGATTATATATTCTAATATTTAAAAAAAATCAAGCGCCACAACTATAGGTTAACGTGAAATGACATTTGCCAGTTTGTGGGCGTGCATTCAATTTGAATCATCAAATAACTTTTTTTGCAACTTTAGATTATAAATTAAATTTAACGTTGTTGAAGGATTTTTTAAACTCAAATCCTTGACGGATAGGGAAGTATGAGCTTGAATACCCAGATCGCAAAAAATGGTTCACTTGACAAATGTTTCCCCTGTTTTTGAAAAGGTTGGCAAAAGTTGCAGGGCTTATGATCATTAGAGGCCTTAATTTTAATTTGTAAGTTCACATGCAGCATTTATAAGTGCGAACCCACTCGTGTCTCCAGGGGGGCATGCATTGAATATGAATTATAAAAGTTATTGTATCTGTGCAACTTAGATTATATATTCTAATATTTATAAAAAATCAAGCGCCACAACTATATGTTAACGTGAAATGACATTTGCCAGTTTGTGGGCGTGCATTCAATTTGAATCATCAAATAACTTTTTTTGCAACTTTAGATTATAAATTAAATTTAACGTTGTTGAATCAAATTCCTTGACTTAAGGGTTAGTATGAGGCTTACCACCCATATCGCATAAATGGGTTCACTTAACAAATGTGTCCCCTGTTTCTGAAAAGGTCAGCAAAAGTTGCAGGGCTTATGGTCATGAGAGGCTGAAATTTTTATTTGTAAATACACATGCAGCATTTGTAAGCGCAAACTCACTCGTGTCTCCGTGGAGTAGTGCATTGAATATGAATTATAAATTATATTTTGTATTTTGTATTGTTTGTGTATTAACACTGTGAAAATTCATACTGTTATAGTTTAAAATTTTTTGAGGAATTCAAAAACACTGTTTATTTTCACATGAATATATTTAAAAAGATTACAATCTTTAGAGTAAGTTACTAACGTTTTCGACCTAGAAGGTCATCATCAGGTGATGACCTTCAGGTATATACCTGATGATGACCTTCTAGGTCGAAAACGTTAGTAACTTACTCTAAAGATTGTAATCTTTTAAAATATATTCATGTGAAAATAAACAGTGTTTTTGAATTCCTCAAAAAATTTGAATTATAAATGTTAATGCGTCTATGCAACTTAGATTGTATATTGTAATAATACTTAAAAAAAATTAAATGCCGCAATAAGTATGGTTTCATTTAAAAAGTTAACCTAATCGATCGTCATTATTTCTAAAAAATACATGTTATAACTGGTTGAAGTATAATTTTTAAATAAATAAAGAATATAGGTAGGTACTCAACGGAATTCAACCGAAAAAGAATCGACTTGTATGGCAACTTTAAAGCGTATGTTGAAGTGTTGGCAATTTATTTGAAATTCGAATGTCAAAATAAGTTTTGTTTCTCGCATAGGTTTTACATAAAAAGGTGTTGTGATTGATCATGTTTATTTATTTAAAAAACAACAATTAAAAATCTATTAATGATGAGGAAGCACATCCCAAGTCCTGAACAATATTTGTTGTGAATATGACGTGTATCTGTTCAGGAGTTCTTCAGTTTGTCATCCATTTACGCACAATTATTTTGTATGGGGAGGCCGTTGAATTTTATATTATAGGGGGATGTCAAAATAAGTTTTGTTTCTCGCATAGGTTTTACATAAAAAGGTGTTGTGATTGATCATGTTTATTTATTTAAAAAACAACAATTAAAAATCTATTAATGATGAGGAAGCACATCCCAAGTCCTGAACAATATTTGTTGTGAATATGACGTGTATCTGTTCAGGAGTTCTTCAGTTTGTCATCCATTAACGCACAATTATTTTGTATGGGGAGGCCGTTGAATTTTATATTAAAGGGGGATTATTTTGTATGGGGAGGCCGTTGAATTTTATATTATAGGGGGATTTGATGTTACGTATAATATTGTAGAGCATATCTTTTTTGTCAACGCTTTCACTTCTGAGAAGATCACAATTGTTTATTTTTTTCATATGGCAACTCATAGACGCAGATTAGCAAAAATGTTGCCATAACTAAATTTGGTAAGAATGTATCAAGCAACTACTTTACTGAAAATTTAAAAAAAATCGTTCAAGCCGTTTTTAGAAAATCTCATTTGAAGTTTTCTCCTCTTTGGAAGCCATCTTGAATTCTCAAAATAGTGAAAAACAAATTATATTGCAAAGAAGTTTATAAATTTTTCTTTCTTGTGAACTTAAAAAAAGTTTTACAAAATTGCGTTTTTATATTTTTAATATTTTGGATGAAAATTTTGAGATCGTGTAAACGGTACTTTAAGTAAAAAAAATTGTAAAGTATTCTTTAAATTTTTTTAGAAATTAATATTGCGCGTAATATTGTAGAACATTTTTTTTTTGTCAACCCAGCCATTTCCGAGATAATCACAATCGTTTTTTTCTTTTATATGGCAACTCATAGACGCAGGTTGGGACAATTTAAGCAACGACCACACTGAAATTTTAAAGAAAATCGTTAGAGCCGTTTTTGAGAAAAGTGCAATTTTATGTTTTTTTTGTATGGCAGCCATCTTGAACTTTCAGGGTGGTGCCATGCCAGTCAGCCCATCAAAATCTGTGATTGTCAATTCTCTAAATCCAAAAATTGGTGTCTCTACGATCAGTAGTTCCGGCTGGGACATACATACATACATCCATACATCCATACGGACGGACGGACGGACAGGTTCGACAAATTAGGTTTTTTTGCATGTCCTGGTGCAGGACAACTCATTTCCGTTGAAACTTCGAATTTTTTTTTTCGGACGAATACAATACTTTATAACAGTCCTTCGGACTGCTATAAAGTAAAAAACAAAAAAGCAGATTTTGACATATTGTAGCGTAGCATATCTATAGTTTTAAGAGTTCACTAGATTGGTTGTATTCACATTATTATTGCATGTAAAGAGAAAGATCTGGAACATATTTTGTAACCAACTTCATCCCCGTCTCTTGTAAGGGATGGAGTATGGATACTCGAGGGCCAAGGGTAGTGAGGGTTTTCCCCTCCAGGGGGAGATCAGCTGCCCAAATTGTATAAAAGCCCAGTCAGTGGACATATTCGTCTGTTGAGAAGGATCCTGTGGGCTCATATGTATGGATAAATGCTGACCAAACACTACTATAGCCTAGTGGTCAAACCTTATTAGGATATGAAAAACAGTTATTGATTCAGCCCTGTAAATGTACATCAAAATGTCAAACAGAGGCTTGTTCTTGCAAAAAAAATACAAGGTGTATCCATTTTTACCTCCTGAACAAGTAGTACAAGCCAGCTTCCTTTCTGGGACTACTTCGACCTAAGGTTCATCCTTTTTTACCATCCTAATAAGGTGTAACCACTTGGCTGTAGTAGTGTTTGGTCAGCATTAATTCATACGTATGAGCCCACAGGATCCTTCTCAACAGAGGAATACGTCCACTGACTGGGCTTTTATACAAGTAGCCAAAGGAATTCGGGAACCGCTGGTGTAGAGTACATTTCAAGGATCACAACCATACATTTTTTGTGTAGTTAAAATAAAAATATCATTGATAACTTCAAAAATAAAATGCGGAGAATTTCAGTCGCGCCAAAACGCAGTGCGGTCGGCTTAGCGAACCTTGACGCCAAAATGGCGTCAAAGTTCGCCACTGGGCCCGTCGATACCTACAATCCGAAGATGCATCGGCGTCATATCCGTCTAAATAAATAAAATGTCCTTTTTTCCGGAAATCGAGAATAAGCTAATTTTAAAGAGCTATAGTTTAAAAACTAAGCAAGATATATATATTTTTTTTAAACGCAGATGCATTTTTTTAGATGTAGTCTAGTAATATGTTTTGTAGTTTTTTTTTAATTTTTTACTGTTTAATTGTTTTGAGTTATTTGTTTTATATATTTGAACTAGCAGTACCCGGCGAGTTTTACAACGCCATTTGTGCATGTGGAATCAATTTATTTCCACAGATAAAAGAGGCAGCATTGACCCAACAACAGAACCACAAAAATATTGTAATTTAATCGGAATCAAAATTCACAATTCTTTTCTAGATAAATATTCACATTTTCTGAAAAATTGGTCTAAAACTGTTGAGCGGTAAGGCCAGACATAAAAAACCACAATTGCGGTGCTTCCACTTATATTTAAAATTAAAATGAACATACACCCTGCAACTTTTCCTGACCTTCCCTAAAACTGGGGTGATATTGGCAAAGTGAACCATCATGGGTTGTCAGCCGCCAATGTCACCCCTGTTGCAGGGAAGTTTGGCAAGGTTTTCAGGGTGTATATTCATTTGAGATTTGGGTCTTAATATTGTAAGTTGACATGCATCATGTTTAAGGGTGATTGAGAGGTCAGCGCGCCCAACTTTGATGACCGAAATAACCCATATTTTGAATGGTAAGGTAGTATTTTTTCTCCAGTTTAAATTAACACATAAAATTAGGTATTTTTTTCCATAAAAAACCGATTCAAAATAATTTTATCTACGGAGATACCTTAAATGGAGATTTCCACTGTTCTTATGAATAAATCCTAACTTTTTTTTATTTCAAAACATTCATTTTGATTAGTTTTATTTTATCTACTTGTTAGTTGTTTTTTTTTACTTTTCATTGATTTTTTATGACTATTTAAACAGTACCCAAATTTTGCATACGATATTGTAGCTAAATTCGTCTTTTAATGGTTTATTTTCCTTTTAGGATTTGAAGTGATATTTTTTATGTTTTCAATGCATTGCTTGTTTTATTTTTTCTCCTCTAATTTATAATTTATAATGGAAAAATAAAGATTTTCATACTAAAAATGGTCCAGTCTTTGGCGCCACGGAATCCTGCGGCGGTCTCGCGAACTGAGCTTAAAATTTTAAATCATCTTCGTTTTTGACCAAAAAATTAGGCGACCGAAATTTAGTGTAACGGAGTTCAAGCGTTTACGTTAAAACTGAACCAAACAGGCACAAAAATGCATGAAAACCAAAACGTCAGCTCGAGATGCTGTTTAAGATTCGATACATTTTTCGCATGCGGTCTATTTCCTATAGTTACGAGAATTTAATACTTCGGGTATATCGTACTCGGATATCTTCGTATATTGACGGAAATGCACGAGAGAGAAATGTTGTGTATGTATAATTGTATATACATAAACGCTGTAGTATGGTACGTATATATACAGATATGCCACTAGGTTTGCAAAGCTTCACTATCTGTTGGAAGAAATTGTACGGAGAGCTGCACATGACTTTATAGAAATAGTTAATTTGAATTCCAAAGCGAAATTCATTTATCTGGAAGGAATTCTGCTGGCCAGCCTGTTTTGTTGAAATGATATGATTTTTTGAACCCAGCGTAGAGCAATTTGATTTTTTTTTGTGTTCCACCGGGAATCGAAGTCACAACCATCAGAGTATAGGTCATAAGCGTTAACCACTAGACTGTAGATCGGCCATTGTATGCTCATAGGCATTCAGGCCGTTATTTTAGTCTAGTGATTGACGCTACGGACGAGATTTCAACTGGTGCAAGACAACTCAGTTCCGTCGAAATCTAACATAAATGTCATGAGTACGTGGCTAAGCTACACATAAAGCATAACTTCTAGCCGGGTTATCCTCGAAGGGCTACGCATGTGGCGAAGGAACCTATTTATATTTTTAGAATGATTTATAGGTTAGGGGGCCGGCCTCACGCCAACCACTTCAGTTGAAAGGAAGGTTTACCAGCTCCCGGGACTGGTACTAATTTATTGTGAAGGCTGAGTACACCTCGACGGTATTTTATTTTGGGTTAGAAATAAACACCGAACCGGGAATCATTTCTGACACCCTCGGTGGGATCGAACCCGAGCTCTCATCATGCAATGCAAGCACTTTATACACCAACTGAGCTATCGACTTGATACAATACGAGTACTTTATAACAGTACTTTCAGAGTGTTTTGAATCGGACATGTAAAACAAAAAGTCACACTATATTAGCATATTCAGTAAGTAGCTCCTTGACTCATAGGTTGGTATGAGGCTGACCACCCGTGCTGTAAAAATCGGTTCCCTTTTGCCAATGCCACACCTTTTCAGGGAACGGCGGCAGGAGTTGCAAGGTTTATGTTCATGTGAGGTTTTGCTTATTTGTATGCACACATGCAGAATGTGTAGGCGCGAACCTACATGTGCCTGTCTGTGGGCATGCATTTAATATGAGCCTTAAATGTTAACATATCTTTGCAGCTTAGATTATAGGTTATAGATAGTTACAATACATCAATGCAATACATCGATTGAGCTAAAACCGCGCATCCGCGACGTGCAATTTATGCAGCATTCATTGATGGCAGCATTTCAAGTCAAAACCTTCTAGTGACAACATCTCGTAAGTATCGACAGATCTGCAGTATCTACAATACAAAACAAAAGTAAGTATATTTATCTCATTTCTGATGACTTATGTTGTTATTTTGGCTATTTAGCTATTTTGTTAATTAATAATAATATATAATATTGGGATGATTTAATTGGTGAGCGCTGTTTTTGTGTGTATCACACATTGGTATCACACCTCAAGAGCCCTCTGCGAGCTTGGTCGTCGCTGTAGAAAGCGCCAATTCTCAAGCAAGACCCAGTTGTTGTAAGGTTGGATGGACCTTTCAGTGACCGAAGAGCACATTTGGAAATATAAATGGTATATGTTTTGTGCTCCGCCGGGATTCGAATCCACAACCTTCCATTTACGAGTCCGAAGTGTTGCCACTGGACTACGGACCGGTCCAAGATGCCAACGACACGCGGTGTACCTGAGCGGTAACCCATCTAAGTACTATCCGCGCCCAATGTTGCTTAATTGATTTATTAAAACGGTAGAAGTAGATTTGTTATTCCGAAAATGTCTATGTTTTTATTTATTTATAGTTTATTAGATTTATTATATTATATGAACTTCAAACCAGTGGGGTAAGTATATGCTTAGAATATATTCCATCATTTAGTTTAATTATTGGAAGAAAAGTATTCATTACGCATCCACGGTATATTATTATACTATACAGGCATAATATAATACTTAGATGCGTTGCTCTCGTCGTACCCGAGTAAAGTCCAGTAGCACACACACTTATAGGCTACATACCTACTCAACACATACTCACGCCCTCACAAGTATTCGTAACATTCCCTGTAAAGTAATCTGAAACCTTTTTTCATTTTTTAAATAAATAACATTTTGGATATGAAGACGAAAATGAAAGTAAACGAGTACATACTTAATCTTCAATCAGAAAGGTCATATAAAAAAGTAGGTACTAAAGTTCATTCTGATACAGCGGTTTCCAAACTGAAGGGGGGGAGGGGGGGCGCCTCTCATGGGAGGCGCAAGGTATGGCTAGGGGGGGCGCCAAAAATATTAGTATGAAATTTAAAAATAAAACGTGAAAAGGGAGGCGCGAATTTTTTTTTGAGGGAGCTAACTTCAAAAGACGTGACTACTCCATCCCCGTCGACAGGAATTTTATGGACAAGATGAAGGAGATGAAGGGAGTCACGAAAAAAAGAGCTGTTTTGGGGAGGCATGGTAGCATAAAGTTTGGAAACCATTGTTCTAATATGCAAACTTTTGATTCTTATCTAATATAATGCAAACCAAAATCTCTTAACTCAATGTATTGAGGACTGAAGTATGTAGGTATACAATTAAATGAAACCTATACAATCACCTTGGACCGGTCCGTAGTCCGTAGTGGCAACACTTCGGACTCGTAAATGGAAGGTTGTGGATTCGGATCCCGGCGGAGCACAAAAAATATACCATTTATATTTCGAATGTGCTCTTCGCTGAGTTGAAAAATTCATACACCTTTACCAAAGACCGGTCACTGAAAGGTCCACCCAACCTTACAACAACTGGGTCTGGCTTGAGAATTGGCGCTTTCTACAGCGACGACCAAGCTCGCAGAGGGCTCTTGAGGTGTGATACACACAAAAACAGCTCTCACCAAATAAATCATCCTAATATTATTTTATTATGCAATTAAGTGAAACAATATTCTGGCACAATAATGCGATTTATTGCATTATGTGCATATGTTTAACAAAAAATCATACTATTGATGATGATAAATTTTTCTCCTGTCAAAAAAAATTACGTTTGATATTTAGTTTCTAATGATTTAATTAAAGAATTCTGTTTTCATTCTTATGTTTAATAACAGCATGGTCAAAATCATAGCAAAAAAGAAAGTACGAGTACCAAAGCAGGGGAGGTGGCGTCTTAAAAACCTTGAGATGGCATGGGAAAAGAAACGCCTGCTTTTGTATGTACAAAATTGTATTATTAAATTATTTCAATTTTTTCAAAAATAATTTGTATTCCTCGTTTTATTCTCATACTATTTTGTTTTTAATATTTTTTTAGCCAATCACAAAGGGAAACATATACTGGATACAAACATTAACATTGATACTAAGCGACTCAAAACCTAGAATAAGTAAAACAAATCTCAGTGCTATATTTGTTGGGTATTTTATTTACACTATTACTTAAAAATGTCATGGCTGTAACCTAAATTATCCTGAATTACCGGATAAATAATATTATTCCAAAATCCGTTTCTGTATCCATGTCCTATATTTTAGATCGATAACATCCCTGTCATTCCATGTTTGTGTTTTTATTAATTCGTAGACAAATCAACAAATAAAATGTACACCACACAATCGTATGAAAAAGAATTATTATGCGCTTGATAACCACAATCTATAATCTAAGTTGAAAAGCTATGTTAACATTTAAGATTTATATAAAGTGCATTTCACAAACAGACACTTGTAAGTTCGCACTTACAAATGCTGATGTGTATTTACAAATTGAAACCAAAACCTAAAATTAACATAAGCCCTGCAACTTTTGCTAACTTTCCCTGACACAGGGGTGACATTGGTAGATTCAACCATTTCTTACAGTATGGGTGGTCAGCCTTATACTAACTTATAATTCAAGATAGAAAATGAGACCTAAATATAATGAAAATATTTTTTATGGCCAAATTTGTTTTAATACACTGGTTCTCTACCACTGAGACCTACACTTCAATAATTTATAAAAAATGGTGAGGAACAGCGGAACGCACTGGTAAATTAAAATATTATGTGCTCTGCACACAAATCCGTGTTTGTATTCAAGATGCAATAAATTGTTATGGTTTGTTTACAACACTATAATTATGTGTGCTGAATCTTTTATCTGAATATACAGTAAACACAACCATGGCGTTGTACAATAATTATATAAAAAGTAAAACGCTCTCAAGGAGCGTTGTGTTACTTTCTATACATTTTTGTGAAAAATGAAATGTGTAACAAATAATAAATTAATTTATTTCGAAATAAAGTAAATACTTTTATTTAAAAAATGTACAACTTATTGCTTTTAATGAAAGTCAGGATTTTTTTGATATATTATAAAAAAGAAACACAAAATGGCTAAGAAAAGTTTCTAAGCCCTACCGGTGAATTCTAAAAGCGTTTACCTAACCATAGCGTTTATCCAAAAGTTTATAAAAACTAAATCGCTGGGGAGTAACGCCATCTAATCATGATGAGTCAAAGTTATTTGACATAAAATTACGATTTTAGTTTCATAAAACAATTAAAGAGGTTCTTTAGTCCCGATATTAATAATCTTCTTAAGCTCTCGTATAACCTTAAGCACGAAGTCATACGTGTCTGCTTGTGAAAATGCATATAATGTGAATCCCTAATGTTACAATATCTTTGCAACTTAGATTAAGGCGTGTTATAAAGCTAAATCTGCCATTTTTGTTTCTTACACTTTATGGTCTTAGCAAAATAGCTACAGTAATGAAAAAAATCAAGTATGTTTATTAATTTTTTTATCTTAATTATAAAGCTTGAACAAAATTTATACCTTAAGAATTGCCACCACAAAAAAATATTTAAAAAACGCATTTTTTTTCGTGTGTGCTGTATTTTGGATTTTTTTTTTTTGCTTTTTAATTACAGAACTAAACATTGTTTAGGTTCCGTACTTAACATTTTTTTTATAATGTCAATAGTTTTTGAGTAAATATGGAAAAACTGCGTTCTTTGATAAATTAAAATTTAATTCATTTAGTAGTTTCAGCTTTTCCATATTTACTCAAAAACTATTGACAAAATAAAAAAAAATGTTCACAAGGGAACCTAAACAATTTATAGTTCTGTAATTAAAAAGCAAAAACAAAATTCCAAAATACAGCACACACGAAAAAAAAGCTAAAAATGTAAAAAAAACGCGTTTTTTTAAATTTTTTTTTTTGAAGCAATTCTTAAGTTATATATTTTGTTCAAGCTTCATAATTAAGATAACAAATTAATAAACATTCTTGATTTTTTTCATTACTGTAACTATTTTGCTAAGACCAAAAAGTGTAAGAAACAAAAACGGCAGATTTAGCTTTATAACACGTCTTAAATCAGAAGGTAATGCAAATGGAGCATTTTCCATTGCTCGTCCGCGAAAAGGCAAACCATTACTTTTTATAGGTTGTTTAGGACCATTGTCGCATAGAAGAAGGACATTTAAAAAAAATGTGTTTTTTTACAAACAAACGTAATATCATGAAACTTGATTGAAAGTATGAACGAACCATCTGGAAGGTATCAATTAAAATGCTTTATTTAAATACAGTCTCCTTCTGGTTGGTACGTATAACGTACTAACTTTTGTTTACCGTGTGTGGTATTTAAAAAAGCTTACTTACATTTTTAAAATCCTACTTGTAGTAGATACTTTATTTTATGTTTATACTTAGAACATTTTTGAATTGAGAACTTTTGTCTAGGCGAATAAATGTCAGTTTTGTACTCTGCAGTCTTAAGTTACCAATAAAATAATGTTTTTTTTGTATTTTCCCTAGCAGGACGGCCGGCTAAAGTAACAATATTGTCTATGCCAATCCATGTGCAGACCTCATTACGATTGTTTGACATTTTGTAGACATTATTTTTGCGAACCGCGATAAAGAGAAGATCAGGGTTTTCAGCGTTTCGACAAAGTCGTGTCCAACATCATCAATTAAGATCGTTAGATATTTTGTTTAGAATTGAAAACCAATTTTGCGAACCATTGTGAAGAGAATAGCAAATTTTTCAACGTTTCGTGGAAATCGTATCTAATTTCATAATGAAATGTATATCTTCCATGACGAAGAAGGTTCTTGCTCGTGTTTGAAGATTTGGGAATAGAAATGCAATACGCCTATCTATTTTTCCTGGCCAGAAAAAGGTATTACAGAATCAATAAATAATTAATTAACTTAATTTTTTTTTTTGCAACTTTAGATTTTACATTAAGATTAACGTTGTTTAAGGATTTTTCAAACTCAAATTCCTTGACTTATTAGGTTGGTATGAGACCGACCACCCATGTTGTAAAAAATGGTTCACTTAACCAATGTTCCCCCTGTTTCAGAAAAGGTCGGTAAAAGTTGCTGGGCTTATGTTTATTTGTGGTTTAGATTTTAATTTGTGAGTCGGTATACATGCAACATTTGTAAGCGCGCACTCACTTGTTTCTGCTTGGGGTCATGCATTAAATATGAATTATAAAAGTTAATGTTTTAATAGTTGGCTTATACGTTGGTATGAGGCTGACCACCTATACTGTAAAAAATGGTTCACTTTGCCAATGTCACCCCTGTGTCAGGGAAGGTCGGCAAAAGTTAAAGAAGGTAGGCGCGAACTACACGTGTTTGTTTGTGGGCATGCATTTGATATACATATTCTGTAGGATTTTGGTAGGTTAATAAAAGTACCTATAAAAACTGTTGGATTTATAATTGTGTTCAAAATAAAGCACTTTTTTATTTGTTAGGTTTTTATTCCGAATGTGTTTCAAATTCAAATTTCATAAGAATAATATTATTATTGCAAGATCTTGGTAGGTTAATAAAAGTACCTATAAAATCTGTAGGATTTATAATGTGTTCAAAATACAGCACATTTTTATTTGTTAGGTTTTTATTCCGAATGTGTTCCAAATTAAAATTTTATAAGAATAATATTATTATTGTTGGATCTTGGTAGGCTAATAAAAGTACCTACCTATAAAATCCGTAGGATTTGTAATGTGTTCAAAATAAAGCACATTTTTATTTGTTAGGTTTTTATTCCGAATGTGTTCCAAATTCAAATTTCATGTTTCTGTGCTTGTTTTGGTTTAACCCTTTCAGACCGTGGGTATGTTTAAACATACACAGATTTCAAAATTTTATCATGGTAGGTACAAAACTCATAGAGGCGTGGAATTTTTTTTATTTGCTAGCTGGTATTCTTGCTTACAGCATTATATTTTTTCTATATGTTTCTTGCTTGCATTTTAACCGCCATAACGTCTGTCAACTGTCAAGCCGGCTTGCGTTTCAACTCTGACAATTTTTCCCCTCAAAATCGTCAATTTTCAAGGTAAATTGAAAAAAAAAAAATCTATAATTTTAACACTAAAAAAAAAAAAAAGATTGGAAATTTTTTTAAAAAATATAAATAAAGAAATCCACACTAAAAAAATTTTTTTTTTTATCTAGAAATATGGTCAGGTCTGAAAGGGTTAACACAAAAAGGTGCTGTAATCGATCATGTTTATTTATTGAAAAAACAACAATTTTAAAACTTTTAATGATGGAGTTGCACATCCGAAATTCTGAATAATATTTGTTGTGAATATGATGTGCATCTGTTCAGGAGTTCTTCAGTTAGCTAACTATTAACGCACATCAATTTTGTATGGGGAGGCCGTTGCTTTTTATAATATAGTAGATAGATAGATAGATAGATAGATAGGGGGAAGGGATAATTTTGAAATAAATAAAAAATATAGGTAGGTAGGTACTCAACGGAATTCAACCGAAAAAGAATCGACTTGGCAATGGCAACGATGGCAACTTTGAAGCCTATGTTGAAGTGCTGGCAATTTATTTGAAATTCGAATGTCAAAATGAGTTTTGTTTCTCGCATAGGTTTTACATAAAAAGGTGTTGTGATTGATCATGTTTATTTATTTAAAAAACAACAATTTAAAATCTACTAATGATGAGGAAGCACATCCCAAGTCCTGAACAATATTTGTTGTGAATATGACGTGCATCTGTTCAGGAGTTCTTCAGTTTGAATGCCATTAACGCACAATTATTTTGTATGGGGAGGCCGTTGAATTTTATATTATAGGGGGATGTATTAATTGCTTGTATTCCTTGACTGATAGGTTGGTATGCGACTGACCACCCATACTGTAAAAAATGGTTCACTTTGCCAATGTCACCCCTGCTTCAGGGAAGGTCGGCAAGAGTTGCAGGGCTTATGTTCATTTGAGATTGGGTTTTTATATTGTAGGTCCACATGCGGCATGTGGAAGCGCGAAATTATGCATTTCTGCTTGTGGGAATGCATTTAATATGAATCTCAAATGATTATGAATCTCAAATGATACATATCTTTGCAGCTTAGATTTAGATTTAGACTAGTCTACCATTTTATGAAATGAAAAAAATATGTGATATAACCCTATTAACACGTTCGGGGACGAAACGGTTATAGCCGCTCTATGAGCTTGTCTAGGCCTGGACGAAACAGTAATAGCCGTCGTGATAAAACGTTATCACTAGGGACGAAACGGCTATTTCTGATAGAACTTGCATACATGTAGCATCCGTGCGTCCCTACAGAAATCCGAAGAACACGGCAATAGCCGTTTCGTCCCTGGATGTCAAAAAAATTAATAAATAAAAAATTTATAATAAAAATACAACTTGAGATGATGAAATATAAGTGTGTTTTTTCTAGCCTACTTCACATTTTGTGTGTCCGCGAATGTGTTAATATGAATTTTTCAACCCAGGGAGACCATATTTGAAAATAGAAATGGTATATTTGATTATTTGAACCCACAACCTTCCATTTATGAGTCCTGAGGGTTACCACTAGATTATGGACCAGTCAATTATGGGATGTTTTGCCGATGTTACCTTGTAGATGTGGTGCAGCAGGCTGTGCAGGTGCCGCGGCTCCCTTGGCAGCTTTAGCTTGTCTCTCTATGGCTTCTGCCTCAGGAATCATACCCAGGGACCTACAACCAAACATACAACATTACAACTTTAGCTATTAGCTGTGCAGGTGCCGCAGCTCCCTTGGCAGCTTTAGCTTGTCTCTCTATGGCTTCTGCCTCAGGAATCATACCCAGGGGCCTACAACCAAACATACAACATTACAACTTTAGCTATTAGCTGTGCAGGTGCCGCGGCTCCCTTGGCAGCTTTAGCTTGTTTCTCTATGGCTTCTGCCTCAGGAATCATACCCAGGGACCTACAACCAAACATACAACATTACAACTTTAGCTATTAGCTGTGCAGGTGCCGCAGCTCCCTTGGCAGCTTTAGCTTGTCTCTCTATGGCTTCTGCCTCAGGAATCATACCCAGGGGCCTACAACCAAACATACAACATTACAACTTTAGCTATTAGCTGTGCAGGTGCCGCAGCTCCCTTGGCAGCTTTAGCTTGTCTCTCTATGGCTTCTGCCTCAGGAATCATACCCAGGGGCCTACAACCAAACATACAACATTAGCTATTAGTAGGGACTGGAAAATTTCGCGATCGCGATAAAACGAATTTATTCGCGAATTTTGATGTTTTTACGCGAATAACGCGAAATTTGAGGTTTTACGCAAATATCGCGAATTTACGTACTTTTGGTAGAAATTGTGCGAAAAAGTTGTCATGTATCGCTTTTGCAACGCAACGATTTTGTGGGAAAGAGAAGATTCCTGCAAAAACCCTTTGCAATATGCAAAGCACAGGAAAATTGGTCGGTGTTATAGCCGAGGTGGCAAAGTGGTAACACTTCGGCCTCGTAACTGGAGGGTTGTGAGTTCGAATCCCGGCGGAGCAAAAAAAAATCCTTTTTATATTTTCAAATTTGCTCTTCGCTGGGTTGAAAAATTCATCAACCTTTACCGAAGACCGGTCATTAAAAGGTCCATCCAGCCTTACAACAACTGGGTCTTGCTTGAGAATTGGCGCTTTCTACAGCGACGACCAATCTCGCAGAGGGCTCTTGAAGTGTGATACACACAAAAACAGCGCTCACCAAATAAATCAGCCTAATCTTTTTATTTTTTTTTACTGTCCTGGATCATCCAAGCAGACTTGAATCGTGACATCAATGAAGGAAAATACTTCAAGGAGTGAATCTGTTGCTGGATTAGCCAAGAGCACAACTTGAGGCTTTCATAAAAGCTAACATCCCTTGAAAAATTAGATAACCCTCATCTAGAGACTAAATGCACAAAAATTAAATATTTTAAACGGATATTGCAGGGTATTCGGAGTGTCATCGAAATATTAATACTTTTTTCAATCAATTGTTTTTTGTAAGTTAGGTAGGTACTCGTATTGATTCAGATGTTGTTTATTCATTGTTTTTGAAGGTAGGTACATATTGCTGTTTTTATAATAAATTGTAAATATTAGTAATATCTTTTGTTTTGCAATTATATAAACCTTTATTTTGATCAAATCAACCCTAAAAATCTACCGAATCTCCCCGTTTATCATGAAAAATAACGCGAATTTCCTTGTTTTCGATCAAAAATAACGCGAATTTCACAAAAAAATAACGCGAATTTCCCAAAAAATAACACCACTATTTTCCAGTCCCTAGCTATTAGCTGTGCAGGTGCCGCGGCTCCCTTGGCAGCTTTAGCTTGTCTCTCTATGGCTTCTGCCTCAGGAATCATACCCAGGGACCTACAACCAAACATACAACATTACAACTTTAGCTATTAGCTGTGCAGGTGCCGCGGTTCCCTTGGCAGCTTTAGCTTGTCTCTCTATGGCTTCTGCCTCAGGAATCATACCCAGGGGCCTACAACCAAACATACAACATTACAACTATAGCTGTCAGCTAGTTGGACTATCATGTCCGTTAATAAAAAATAAAAATAAACAAAATTCATGGCGGACGACCATTCTGAATTAACTAAGTAAATTGAGCACTTCAGACATATCAGAGGCTAAATGAACTTGATTCTGTGCAAAGGGCAGTGAAACTGATAGACAATCCTACGTTTACAGACATTCTACAAGCTCTCAAGCATATAAGATGGGTCTAATGTATCTAATCACAACACTTCAATATCTTCACTTATTCCTTCTCTTTTCATTACAACAGGGACAACATGTAAAATGACTTTTATTCACTTCTTTGCAGTCAACGTCAAAACTATTAGAATTTAATTGAATGAATTATTTACCAGTATCTGTGTTCTCATATCAATTAAATCTGGGGCTATTAAAAAACATCAATTACCAATTATTTTGACTTTTTGAAGATTCACAACTGTCATGCCTATTTTCGTTTCTTATACTGTATTTCTAAACATAACATTAGCGGACTGTCTCGTTAAGAGGCGAAGCTCAAAAATAAGAAAAGTAATCTACAATAATAAAAAATAAAAATAAGAAGACTATCAACAGGTTTCGATTATATTCTTCACGCCACCTGTGATCTAGCAACAATCCCAGAAAGAGTGCCACACAAGGTATGCTATTAGCTTCAGGAACATACAACCACTTTTTGAGTCATGCAGGTTCTTGTTATGTCGTACCGTTGCTTTTACTTCGCAGGAAGACCTTCCGCCACTTGAGAAAATATATGTATGTTTTGATGAGCGTCCACGTGCTGTGGGTCCTTCTGACGGTATGAGAAGGGTTTGAGCATATGGTTACCTGTAGTAGTCTATCCACTGCTGTGAGTAGTCGGGCTGCCCCGTGCTGGGGTTGAGTGGCACGGGCTGATGCTGAGGCTGCGAGTCCTGCTGCTGTTGCTGCTGCTGCTGCTGCTGGGGGTGCCAGTGGGGGTTGTAGCCCCAGCCGGCCCCGCCTCCCCCTGGCGCCCCCCCCGGGCCCCCGCCGCCACCCCCAGGGCCGCCGTACCCGCCGCCGTAATCCCCACCTCCCCCGCCACCTCCGTTCCCGTTGCCGCCATTGCCACCACCATTGCCGTTCTCAAAATTGATGGGCTGTGGGATAACATATCAAATTAAGAATGAAAGTGAATACAAAGGAAGTGTGAAAGGAAAAAGAGAAAAGGGACGACCGAGAAAAGTATGGAGTGATCTGATTCAGGAGATTGTGAAAGAATGGGATATACAAAGTGAGCGAAAAAGAAGAAAATTCATGAAAAAGGTGATGGATATGAATGAATTGAAAAAGGTATGTCAGGATAGGAAGAAATGGAGGCAGCTCTACAGAGGCTCTGGCCACCCCTAGTGGAAAGGCGACAGAGTTACAGTTACGGTAAAGTGAACGCATTGAACTCTTAACAAATTTGTGTATGTGTATGAATCAACGTCACACGCCTGGGTTGCCAGGGAAAAGGCAAACACATCATAGACATCCTACGTTTGCCCACTGAAAACAAATGTCTTCTACAATCTGTCCCATCGAAGAAGTCAATATGAAAGAGGTATACAACATCCACACTTCACTTCGAAGGAGGAAAAGATCAGGAAAATTTGAAAAGCAGACTACTTATGGGAATGTATGTAATATGAATCTAGCTAACATGAATAATTATTAACTGCATTACTACATCCCTAGTTTGTACTTGCACACCTCAGCTTAGGAAGTACTCAACCATTGTGATATAGCCGTGTTTGTAGTGAGTACTTCAGTTTTCATACATTCTCTTTGTTTTCACAATGTTTTACACTTAGAGCCCTCGTATACTCAATGTAAAATGCTAGATGAAGTGTGAGGTTGCATACCATGCCGACTTTCTCAGTGATGATTCTCTTGGCGGCCTCCACACTGTCAGGATCCCCCCTAATAGAGAAGGTCCTGTTTCCGTGGTTGTTCTGTAAGCGCCGGTCCAGCTCACAGTGGGCGCCCGACTGCGCGTTGATCTGCTTGATCACCTCGCCACCTGCTCAAACAAACACAACACATCAACTAAAGTCAATAAAAATATCAATTTGTTGAAGTTCACTTCCAATTTTTATTAATTCTGATTATAGATTCACTTTGCCAATGTCAGCCCTGTTCCAGGAAAGGTAGGCAAAAGTTGCAGGGTTTATGTTCATTTGAGGTTTATATTTTAATTTGTAAGTACACATTCAGCATTTGTAAGCGCAAACTTACACGTGTTTGTTAACTTTGCCTAACAAAGAACACCCACTGACTTTGACAACCACATATCTCAAATGAACACAAGCCCTCCAACTCTACCGCCTTTACCTGACACAGGGGTGACATTGGCTAAGTGAACCATTTTTTACAGTCCAAGGAGTCAAATATTTTTACTTTCTTGCTATAGCTGAAGGCTATAAAGAAAGTATTGATTTTGTGTTACAAATGAGTGATTAGTGAGGCATGTTGACCTCTGCCAATGATGATGCCGCACTTGACGTTGGATACGCTGAAGGTGACCTCCACCTTGTTGTCCTGGGGTCCTCCCCAGTTGCCCCCGTAGCCTCCTCCCCCTTCCCCGTTGCGTTGAGGGCCCCGGCCTCCTCCACCTCCTCGACCACCTCCCCCTCGCCCACCGTCTTGATCCCGTCTCTATAAAATAATAATATTGAGTGATTTATTTGGTGAGCACTGTTTTTATGGGAATCACACCTCAAGAGCCTCCCGCAAGCTTGGTCATCGCTATAGAAAGCGCCAATTCTTAAGCAAGATCCAGTTGCGATTCACTTCATGGACCTTTGGTGATCATTGTTCATGAAATTAAATTCTGCGATATCTAGCACAATGCAAAATTAAATCCAAGATTACAGAATACCAATACAACGCAAATGTTATTAAGCAGCATATGCTGTGTTGTCTCCAAGGGAGTCACATATGGCATCTTCTTATTTTCAAAGGTAAAGGGGCCGGCCTTACGCCAATCACTTCACTTAAAGTGTCCATGCTCCCGAGGGACTGGTTCTCGTTTCTTACGAAGGCTGAGTAAACCATGCAGGTATTTTTATTCGGAGTTTTAAATAAATATCAGAATAGGAAAACTTTCTAACACCTTTGGTGGGAGCATTCTACCAAGTGAGTTATCAACGAGACTAAGTGCCGATTTTATAAACATCCATTAGCTAAATGTCAAATCTAATAAACCAATATTTGGTACAGATTTCCTTTTTCTGGGTATCTTTCCCAGGTATACAAGATCAGGGCTGCTATTCCCATTTGACCCATAGACAATTCTACTAGAATTTACGAAAATATGTCAAAAAAGCCATAAACGGTATTCCACAAGGTCTCATCTCGATTCTTGTCATTAGAGAAGAATCATGAGCCATTTTGTCGGTGAGTTGCATCTCGAGCGCTCAAAATGTATGAAGATCTATGTTACGGAGGTTATGTTGCGAAGATTTTGAGAAGAATTTATTTTTTAAAAGGTGAAATGTTATTCCTCCGTAAAATAACATATCATAATATTAAGAAGTACTTCAGTATCATATTTTTAATTTAGAATTCATGGTTTTAAGGTGAAAAACTTGGTCGATGAAAACCACTTTTATTAAAAAAAAATACTTTTATTGCAATTCCAATGCAATGTTATTTAACAAGATAATAATATCAGAAAATTATAACATTGTCCAAAATACATAAATAATAATATTATTTTAAATTCCCAGCTGACTTTTGCGAGCGAATAAAAATATATGATTTAGAGTGAGACAGCATGATCAAAATCAACGTTGCCAAATCGTTTTGATAGAATCCTATTAGACAGAAACACTTGCATTGCAGAATAAGAGGCGGCCATTTTTTGAGAATCTTGATTTCGGGGACTGGAGATTTTTGTGAAAATTGGGAATAGCAATCTAGCCCTTAGTTGTCATAATTACATATCTGTGATAGCTACATTCGAGATGGGCTGTATCTATAAATGCAACTTACATTGACACTGTCTATGAGGTCAGCAATCATCTGTCGTGCCTGATCAATCTGGTTTGGTTTCCCTTGCAAGAAACATCTACAAAAAAAATATGGCACAATGAAATTACATTAACAATACACACATAAAATTACAAGGAGAAAAGGAGAAACACTTGACCAACCTCCTGTCTCCGGGTCCTTCTTCCCTTCCCTGATGGAACTGAACCCTGGCTCCAGTCTCAGACTGGATCTTCTTAATCATGTCTCCACCTTTTCCAATAACTACTCCAACAGCCGCTCGGGGTACAAGTACCTAACATACAACAATAATTTAAATGTTAAGATTTCCGTGGTCTATCAGAGCTGTATCTTTTGGACCTTTTGCCCATGTCTGCAATGGGCTTCTTGAGAATAATGATAATGTGATGGGACCTTGATGATGATGGGAACTGTTTTCATGCACCACACTGAAAATTCCCATCGCAGATATGGGTAAATCATCCAGAAGCTCCAGCTCCAATAGACCACGGCGACATATCCCAGAAATCAATTCTCCAGTGTTAATAACCATCTATGGAAGTGATATGTTGCAATACCGTAAGTTAGTTTTGTCTCTACCAATATTATAACTCAATGGGATAATATTTTACCATAACATTGAAATAAATCATAACAGCTGTACCTCGTGTCCCTCTGGGTCGGGCTTCATGTTATCAAAGTCGTCTCCCCCCTGGTTGCCCCAGGGAGGCATGCCTCCCCCCTGGCCCCCTCCCTTACCCCCGCCGCCCCGTCCCCCTCCCCCGCCCCCAAACTGCATCTCCTTTTCCGCGATCAGCTCGTACACCAGCTGCTTGGCGTGCTCCACTTTCTGGGGGTCGCCTGTGATGCGGAGCGGCTTCTCCTGCTTGTGGGGAGATGAGAGGCCAACACAATTAATATCATAACATTACCACCCACTGCAGACAGTCTATCCCCCGTATTCAAAATCAAAACTGATTTAAGTGCCTTACTCAAGCGCTACACTTACTCAAGGGTCGACATTCTGGAGCGTTTTGTTTCACAAAGAACACTCAAGCAGTAATCAGCCTAGTGCCCAACCCCCAGGAGACGCACGGGTTTTTCATTGGCTCTCGAAAAAACCCAGCTCTGTAATTGGTCAGTACCTTCCGACCGATATTCGGCATACTTCACTCTTATCATTGCCGCTTCTTTCAAATTTCAATGTCATATCAGCTTTGCATAAAACTTGACAACAAATAAGTACGTATAACGCAATTACTAATTTAAGTAAACCGTAAGTACGAATTTGTTTGTTTACAATTTCTATTAGTTTTTAAAAATACATTTATGTAATATCCAATGTAAAGTGTTTTGATCGATTTCAGCGCCAAAAAGATGCTGTTTTCTCCAGCGGAAAAGGAGCTGCTGGTGGCTCTGATTAAAGAAAAACCTGCAATATAAGATAAAATAACAGATCGAAGAAATCGTTGGCTTTGCAACCCTCAATGAGCAACGGCAAAATTGTATACAGAACGACGCATTTTTTCAATCAAAAACGTCTTCTAAATTCTTCCTCTTCGTAATACGTAAATGGGTCTTTACAGTCTCTGATATATTTTCTTGAGACACTATTTTTGAACAAAACAATGTTATTATTCTCGTTGAAGTCAACTGTATCGAAAGAATTCATTATTTTATGTAAATAATTCACAACCAAACAAAAAATGTGCTGATGAAATGCGGCGGAATATTTTGACAGTTCATCTGTCATTGCAGTATGGTCCTAGACCATACCAGAGAACAAACCCAATTCTGATGGTCAAGCAATGTTAATACACTCGTAAAAATCATGTTTATAGTAAGAATTCATTTTTTCATGTAAATTCACAATCAAACAAAAAATGTGATAACAATGAAATATGACGGAATATTTTGACAGCGCTTAAGCGTTGGTTAATTTACATGTCGACCTTCCTTACCTAAGTGCTAGTTTTTGGAGCGCTTGAGCGCTAATTTTACCTTAAGTATTGTTCTTGAAATGAATTTCCCCAATCTAAGCGCTAGTTTGCCCTTAAGTAAGTGCCAGTTTTGATCGTGAATACGGGGGTATGTATGTTTACCTATGTAAAGTTATACAAGGGACTTGATATTTATGGCATCTTTCTCAAGGGAAGAACCTTAAAGAGATAACCTACAGGTCTCCCTGTAGTTTGCTGGTTCTCATTTCTTATGAAGGCTGCAGTAAGCCTTGCGAGTATTTGAGATCAGAATAAACAACTGAACGGGAAATCCTTTCTGACACCCTTGTTGAGGATCACATTCTGACACCCTTGTTGAGGATCACACCCCAGCCCTTGGCATGAAATGCAAACATCCTTCCAATTGAGCAATCAACTGAACAAAACAAAAAATATATATAAAGCTTCTATCACAACTCGAGAGACAAGCAGCCTGACAAGGCAGTCACTAACACCTATTGAAGTGGTAGATGTTACAAGACACTCTTTACGTAAAGGTGTTTCTTTTAAGTAAATTTATTGTAATAACAGCCATTAAAGAAGTTTTTGTGATGATGTTTTCTTGCCAATTTTTATTTGAATTTGATTTTTCATTCCTTGTTATGCCAGACCTACGGTTTCAACACCATTTTCTAATTCATTATTATAATGCCAATGATGTAGTTAAATTTCAAGATCCATCTATTTAACACCTATACATCCAAGTCCCATATTTTTTACATTAAGCCTTGTATCCACTTAAGCATGCTCAGCGGAACAAAAATAATGTTTTGGTCTAATGACCCATAACATTGAAAAAGCTGTGCTCAGCATATGCTCAGCTCCGCCATGGCTTCATGTGACCGTGTAGCTGCTGCGGCCTTTCGTCATTCGCCGAGCCTTTCAAACACAAAAATAACCGTCCACCCTGAGCGCTAAGCGAATACTGAGAGCCTTTGAGTGCAGACAAAAACCGAGAAGGTGCGGGCTCATTCTTGCAGGCTTCTCCACATGAGCAGCTCAGCCAAATGAGCCGCTTATTCGCCTGACTGTGCTCAAACGGATACAAGGCTTCAGTCTACTGATACATGCGTGAATAATTGTCTGCAGTGAGCACAATACATAATTCCATGGTGAAAGATATGAAAGCATGGACTAACACTAACATATTCGGGATTGGGCCCGTCCTGGATGACCACCATCTTGGCTCCTGACTTCTCCTGCAGCATCTTGATGGTTTCCCCTCCTTTCCCGATGATGAGGCCCACTTTGGGTCCCGGGACCATGATTTCCTCCTGAAAGTATGCACAACTTCTTTATATTTTGTTAACTATAATCCAAACACATTGAGAAGTAATAAGAAGTGCCCGGAGTATACAACATTACATAAATTCGTAAATACAAAAATGCATGGAAGATATGACAGCACCCTTAGTGAATGATTTAGTTTTTATACATTTTTTGATCCACCTGATGGAGGGGAGTTTATGTTATGTTTTATCCTTGGATGTATTTCAGTTATACAAGAATAATTTTTTATTGGTTCTAGGGTGACCTATAATCTATAATCCAAGTTGCATAGATACATTACATTTAAGATTTTTATTTAGCAACCTATACATTATCTAGATTATAATACTGTAAAAAAGCAAAACATCTTCACAAATAAAATAAAAAGTGGAACCAATCATTATTTAAGAATGTATAAAATAGAGTCTATCATGTATCTAAGCGCCCTTGGAGTAACAAGGTGTCACAAAACTGCACTTAAAAAGTTATCATTTTCATCATCATCAAGTGATCTTCCACTGTAAAGTTGTGTAAGATTTAAAAAAATAAGTACTAGCTAAGGACTTCAGACTACCGATGCCTTAAAGCCATTGTTATGGAATGATAATGTTATAATATGCATAATTTACATACGACTCGGATACCTTGTTGAGACAAAGATAGTAAAAACAGACAGCAGAAGCGAGCACTTACTCAAGGCAACAGTAGACAAAAAGGGTAAAATATGTATTTCATTTCATATCCAGTCATTTCTTCAAATAAATTTCAAATAAGCTAAACAAGCAACCCCAGTATTAAACATTGAGTGAGCTGCCCTCGATCGCGGACATAGAAAAATGCATCACCCCTTAGGGGTGCTATTGTATCTTCCATACACTTATGTATTTAAGCGATTGAGGAGAGTTAATGTGTTTTATCCTTGGGGTAAAGTTCTGCATTAATTATTCAGAAGCATTTGTTCCTCACGAATGGATGAAAAGAGACAAGGCTGCAGTGGGAAGATGGGTGAGGAGAAATACCATACAGCTTCTCTAGGCAGCAAAATATGGGAGCCAGGGTGAGGGTAGGCAAGTCTCGACATGTCTACCAATCATATGATAGAAAGTGACAAAACATGGCCATGCGTGAACAGCTGACCACGTACGGACATGTTTACTACATTATATCTAACTGCAAGAGGGCCAGGAATCAGAGGCGCATATGTGATCTCAAGGATATTTACAGCCATCACACATTAGACGTATTCTACCCAGCTTGTCTAAGATTTGTTTCTATCCAATATAGGGATGGAAATCAGGGGTGAACGGAAAAGTATGAAAGTTTTCACACAGTTTGTCCAGTAATCCTTACACCATCTGGGTAGAATGCATTGTCTGAAATGGCCCTTAGGGTGTTGCACCATCAGACCTAGAAAGAGTGTATTTCCCTGCATGTCTGCATAACCTTGGAGCCACTAGTGCTGTCTGTACTATATTTGTGTGGCACAAGGAGAGTGTGAGGAATGCAAGGCCCCAGTGGACAGTGGTGGTGTAGAAGGCAGGAGGTACTCACAGTGTGTGAGCCAGAGGAGGGTGCGGACGGCCCTCGGCTGCTGGACTCCTGTGGGCCAGCACACAATTATACACAACACATCATTGCAGCACAACAACCACATCATCATCATTCATAATCTTATACACAGATGAATTCAGTTCATCCTCAGTCGTCGTGCACAGAAGGTGTCTCCTGAAGACGTTAGTTACGTCACTAACGAAACGTCGTAAATAATGTAAATTCTCTTATAACGGTTCGTCTAATATCCGATTAATAAATTTTAATTGTGTAGTTATAATTATTGTAAACAGTAAGTTACTGACTGAATGTGTTCCAAAACACCGGTGCTCGTATGACACACGGGACAGTGCTTATAAAAATGTTTTCATGAAGGCAAGATTTTACTTGATAATGAGTGGTGCAGTAACAACTCATCTTGATCCGAGTCGCTATTCATCCTGATCAGTGATGACTAGGGACTGGAAAATTTCGCGATCGCGATAAAACGAATTTATTCGCGAATTTTGATGTTTTTACGCGAATAACGCGAAATTTGAGGTTTTACCCAAATATCGCGAATTTTCGTACTTTTGGTAGAAATTGTGCGAAAAAGTTGTTATGTGTCGCTTCTGCAACGCAACTATTTTGTGGGAAAGAAAAGATTCCTGTGAAAACCCTTTGCAAGGTGCAGAGCACAGGAAAAATGGTCGGTGTTATAGCCGAGGGGGACAAGTGGGCTGATCTTTCAACGTTGAAACACGCTAGAACGCTAGACGCTGGGTTCGATCCCCGCCTGGGTCATTTGACCATAAATTTGACCCTGGTTCAACAAATGTAATTGGGTAATTATAAATTAATAATTAATTAAAATGAACAATACTTGTAATGAATTTTTCATTAATGATATTAATACCTGTTTCTGGCCAGGCAGAGTAGGTTGGTGAATTCATTCCTATTCACAAATCTATTTTATTAAAAAAATAAATGATAAGCAGAACTGTCCTGGATACCCAAACAGACTTGAATCGTGACATCAATGAAGGAAAATACATCAAGGAGTGAAGCTGCTGCTGGATTAGCCAAGAGCACAACTTGAGGCTTTCATAAAAGCCAACATCCCTCGAAAAAATTAGATAACCCTCATCTAGAGACTAAATTTAAGATTTTAAAAGGATATTGTAGGGTATTCGGAGTGTCATTCAAATATTAATACTTTTTTCAATCAATGGTGTTTTGTAAGTTGTAACTCGTATTGATTCAGATGTTGTTTATTTATTGTTTTTGAAGGTACATATTGTTGTTTATATAATAAATTGTAAATATTAGTAAAATCTATAGTTTTGCAATTACATAAACCTTTATTTCGATCAAAACAACCCTAAAAATTACACCGAATCTCCCCGTTTATCATAAAAAAATTACGCGAATTTCTTTGTTTTTGATCAAAAATAACGCGAATTTCCCAAAAAAATAACGCGAATTTCGCAAAAAAATAACACCACTGTTTTCCAGTCCCTAGTGATGACGACTGAATAGTGCCATAGTCATTCTAATGCAAAGTACCTACTCAATGCTGACGCCTTGATAAGCGCTAAGAACGCTCTCTATTTGATGAAGCCTGCAGACCTTTGTAACTGTGTATTTCTGCTCTATTTAGTGTAAAGAATGAATTTTGAAAATTACTTCCCACAAACCAAAATAGCATTTCAAGTAAAAGGTGAGAAAACTAAAAATAGCTAAAATATAAGACAGGAAAATCAATGATATTTGAGTCATCTGTTTTCACAGTCCGCTATCTCCACACTCAACGGATTTCAAGAATTCATCATTTTTAATATTGGCAATGACAGAATACAATAATTAACAAACTTGTTTTTAGTCAAGATATAGGGGACATAAGAGTAAAACCAAATACATATGCATAAAGGGTACTTCATCCCTTGACAAAAATATTAAGTAATTTTTCACTGTAAGTGGAGTAGTGGAATTGGGAAAAAGATGCCTCAGTTGACAATTAATAAATTGCACAGAATCTGCACTCGACTTTCTTGCAAAAATTAACCCACTGTATGACGTATGTAAAGCTATAATCATCTACCAGCTTATGCAGTTTCAATGAAAATATAATATATCGATAATAAATCAATTTTATTCCACGGCGGTGTGTACCTGCATACCCGTGCGAGTATGGAAATAGCCATATAAATTCTTAAGTGAATAAAAAATATTTGGATGATTTATTTGGTGAGCGCCGTTTTGTGTGAATCACACCTCAAGAGTCCTCTGCGAGGTTGGTCTTCTCTGGAAAAAGCGCCAATTACACAAGAAAGATCCTCGACTCATAGGTTGGTATGAAGCTGATTTCTGTACTGTACTGTACTGTATCCTGCCACCGTTTCATTAGGGGTGGCCGGTACCTCCGCAGATGCGCCTCCACTTTTTGCTGTCATCACCTTTTTCATACATACTCTTCTCTTATTCTCACTCTGCAGGATCCATTCTTTCGCAATCTCACCTATTTGGTCTAACCATTCTTTCCTCAGCCTTCCCCTTCCACGCTTTCCTCTGACATTTCCTTTGTACACTTTCTTCATTAGTTGTTCATCATCCATTCTTTCAAGATGTCTGAACCATCTCATCGTACTTTTTTGTACTTTCATTCTCATATTCTCTTTTATACCACACTCGTTCATCACTCAAGCACTACGTACTCTATCACTCAGTGTCTTTCCAGCCATTGCTCTCAGGTAAGCCATTTCAACCGTACTTACATACTTTACTCAGCTCACATTCATTAAGCCTCACTTCCACCAACCAATATGCCATTGTGGACCGCCAATCTCATATTCTTCGTAAGTTTCCTATTCCTTGTAATGCTTCCAATCGTTTCCATTACACTTCTTCCTCTACTAGCGCGCTTTTCCAATTTTTTCGTCAATTTCGCATTCGACTCAAACTTGCTTCCCAGATAATCAAATTCTTTCACGACCTCCACTCTTTTTTCATTCAGTCTTATCTCAATTTTCTCGCATTTCTCAGTCCTCCTAAAGTGTAAAAAATAATTCACTTTGTTAATGTCACCCCTGTTTCAAGGAAGGTCGGCAAGAGTTGCAGGTTTTATGTTCATTTGAGATTTGGTTTTAATTTGTAAGTACAAATTCAGCATTCGTAAGCGCGAACTTACACGTACCTGTTTGTGGGCATGCATTTCATATTAGTTTTGAATGTTTATATTTCATTGCAACTTATATTCTAGATTATTATAGATGGTCATTGAACCCTTCTGTATGCAAACTAGGACTTTGTATGGTGGGTAAACTTTTTAGTTATATTTTGAAAAAGTAACGACTGATTATTATTGGTATTTATAAAATTTTAAGAATGGCAGCCTTTTATCTATTTTTAACCCTTTGACTACCAAGAAAATTGCTAATACATTTTGTATGGAAATTTTTCACTTTGTATGGCGGCTATACTTTTGATTCACTTTTTGGAAAAAATAATGATGGCAATATATAGGTTATTATTATTGTTTTACATTTGTTTTACATTATTTTTTTATTTACCCTCTAACTGCCGAGAATTTTTCCATTATTTTTTTCTTTTATATGGCAACTCCCTAAACCGAGATTATGATGAAGAAATTATTATAATTATTAGATAGCACTATTATATAAATGGATTCACAAAAAAATTAAGAAAAATCGTCGGAGCCGTTTTTGAGAAAATCGCATTTTAAATTTTCAGCTCTTCGGAAGCCATCTTGAATTTTCAAAAAAGTAAAAAAAAAATGATTACGAATTAAAGTAATAAGCTTGTTCTTTCTAAAAAATTTAAAACAAATTTAAATATCTTGCATTTTAATAGGTTTTTGTAATATTTTCGATTTAAAATTTCAGGTCGTGTAAACGGTGCTTTATATTTATTTTTTCAAAAAATTTTTTTTGTAAATTTGTAGAAATTTATGTTGTCCATAATATTGTAGAACATTATATTTTTGTTGACCCCTTAACTTTCGAGAAAATCACAATCGTTTGTTTTTTTCATATCGCAGCCCATAGACACAGATTAGTAAGAGTGTTGCTATAACTAATTTATTAAGTTAAAAATTAATTAGTGGCAACTCTGAAAATTTAAGAAAAATTCTTGGAGCCGTTTTTGAGAAAAGTGCTATTTTATGTTTTTTTTGTATGGCAGCCATCTTGAATTTTCAAGTTGGTGTAATGCCATGTTATTCATACTTAATACATGTCCAAAAAAGTTGATGTAGCCAAAATTTGGTATCTCTAGGTCTTATACTTTGGAAAGTGACACACACACATACATACATACATACATACATACATACATACATACATACAGACGGACGTTTTTGAAAGATAGTGTTTTTTGGCATGTCCTGCACCAGGACAACTTATTTCCGTGAAAACCTCGAAATTTTTTTTTCACACCAAATCATAACTTTCTTTTATAGCCTTCGGCTATAGCAAGAAAGTAAAAATATACTAGTGGATATTTATGTGCAGATTTGTATCCCATGTACAAACATTTACCAAGTAAAACAGACAGCAAGTATTCCTAATTTTATGTTCAAAGGTTGACAAGCTTTCAAGATTTATAATTTATAATCTAAGTTGCTAAGATATTATTGTGATTCATATTATCCGGCCATTTGGTAAAATAAAAGTGCCTTTGTAAGTGATTTTGTAAGGATATTTTGGACCTGTTGCAACATTAGTTTTCAGAACTTCTTTATTTGAATATTCATTGTCCTATTTTTTTTACAATAATTAAGCTGATCAAATCACTTTCTTAATAAAACTAAAAACCTAACACATAAATAACCAATTTTTATTTTTAAACAGATATTTTTTCCCTTGGGCTCAATTTTTTAACAATTTTTGTGTTTCAACACTTTATTACAACAATAATCTATGATATCGCCACCTTAAAGGTAGAACTAAATAAGTGTTAATTCACTGATCTGAGAAATTGTTGATAAGAAAAATTACTCTGTTGAACTTAGGGCCTGCAACTTTTACCGACCTTCCCTAAAACAGGGGTGACATTGGCAATGTGAACCATTTTTTTCAGGAGGGGTGGTCAGCCCTTTCTAATCTAATCTAAGTTGCAAAATATAAGTTACATTGGGGCTGTCCAAATATTACGTCATTCGCATTAAGGGGGGGGAGTCTGGTCTGCGGATGATGGTAAATGATGTAGGAGTACCAAAAGTGACGTCGTTCTTGTAAATACCAATTTCTACAAAATATTCAAAATACTATGTAAGTTTTATAACATTATTAATTATTAAGCTCATCCATTATTACAGCAAGAAGGGGAGGGGGGGTCATTAGATAATGACTATAGGATGATTGTAAGGGGGGGGGGGGGGTCGAAAATCGGCCAAAATCGATGACGTAATTTATGGACGGCCCCATTGGAGATTCACATTACATGCATTTTCACAAAACAGACATCTTTAAGTTCACGCTTAAACATGCCGCATGTAGTCCTACAATATTAAAACCCGAATCTCAAATGAACATACACCCTGCAACTTTTGCCGACCTTCCCTGAAACAGGGGTGACATTGGCAAAGTGAACCATTTTATACAGCATGGGCGGTCAGCCGCATACCAACCTATAAGTCAAGGAACATACACAACAAATTACATTTTTAAAAATCAACAAATTATATTTATATGTAACATGTATGGACATCAAAAACTAACATAAAACACACTTTAATTTAAAAAACCGGTTTCCCGTTTAAAATGAGGCAGAAATGATAATAAAGTAGAATGCATGGTTTCAATGGGGGAAAAATACATATTGTTTCTTTGGTTTTAAATGCATTTATTTACTTTGTGCCTATATTTTTTAACTACTTTGTTACATCATTTTAAAAGGGAAGCCGATGGGAACCGGCTTGTATGGTACGCTTTGCCACTGATACAGACTCTCCTTTTATGACAGACTCTCCTATGCCAATCTATAAGTCAAGGAAGATGGTTTTCATAAAAAAAAAATGGAATGCTAGCTAACTTGCTTACTTGGTGCAAGTTGGTACTTAGCACAGAGGTTGTAGTTTTACTCACAAAGTTCTGGTTGAGTCCTCCTGATGATCCCCCCATCCTCGGCTGGGGCCCATTGTCTGGAGGGCCACCGTCTCGGCCCCGCTGGTTGATGATGGCATTGACCATGTCCCTTTACAAACAAACACCAAACCGCTGATGATTTAACAGAAATGGATATTAACAAAATATCTTCATGTGGGAAAAATGCTTCCCAACATGATTTGGAAACAACGTAGATCAGTATTTTTTGGTGATTTAACAAAGTCTCTTTAATTCTTTAATTTCAAAAACATTAGGATGATTTATTTGGAGAGCACTGGTTTTGTGATAATCACACATCGAGAGCCCTTTGCAAGCTTGATCGTCATTATAGAAACTGTATATTATTCAAGCAAGACCTTATTGTTGTAAGGCTGGATGGAGCTTTGTTGACCAATAAAATTGTTGTTTAGGCAGCGGTTTCCAAACTTTATGCTATCGCGCCTCCCTAAGACTATTTTTTTTTCACACCTCCCTCTCTCAAACTGGCGCGCCTCCCTCTTCCCAAACTGGGAGGCGTGCCCCCCAGTTTGGAAACCGCTGGTTTAAGGCACATGAATTTTTCAACCCAGCGCAGAGCAGCATTGACCTTAAAATGGTCAATCGCGCAAAAATGATCGTAATAAGCCAGATATAATGAGAATAATTACTACTCCTTGTGCTTCATGTCGTTAGGAATTAAATCAAATTCTTCGTAGCTCTATATGATTACTAACTCCATGGTATGACCAGTTTTTTTTTACAATAAAATAAGTATCTGAACTTGGGGAAATTTCAGAAATCCCATTTAATTGACCACCTCTGGTTGATGTATGGCAAACTTCTTCATACAGCAAATAGGCTGGTAAACAGGAACAGGAGTTGGAGAGGTTTGGGCTGTACTGCTATTGAAGAGAGAGGTGTAATTACTTGGCCCTCTGCCTGGCCTCGTGCGAGCCCGTGAGCATGCAGATCCTCTCAGGCTTGCCACCAGAGTCGGGGGCCATCTGGATCTTGCAGCCACTCTCCAGCTGCAGCCGGGAGATCTGCTCTCCCCCACGACCAATAACTGGGAACAACACCAACAACGTCTCATCAAATCAATAATAACTGAATAAGACAAATACGGTAATTGCAGTGGTGGGGATAAAACTGAATGGTGGAAATGCTGTTTATGTTCATGTTGAGTATATTTCAAGGATCACAACCATATATTATTAAAGTAAAATGAAAGATTCCATTTTTTATATTAAGAAATCCTGTGCAGGACTCCCTAGATTTCATATACTCTAGGGGTCTATGACACTTGTTGTAGTGCCGCAGAGGCGTACGAGCTTGGTCATCGCTACAAAGCGCCAATACTCAAGCAAGACCGAGGTGCTGTAAGGCTGGATGGACCATAGTGACTAGTCTTTGGTAAAGGTTGTATGAATTTTTCAACCCAGCGAAGAGCATTTTTGAAAATATAAATGATATATTTTTTGTGCTCCGCCGGGATTCGAACCCACAACCTTCTATTTACGAGTCAGAAGTGTTGCCACTGGACTACAGACCAATCTTTATAATTGTCATTGATAATTTTCTAAAATAAAATGCTGATAAATTGAGCGATATGTAAAACTTTTGATGTTCCACAAACTTAGAAGCCGTATCAATAAAATGTCCTGAACAAACTAAGAATATTGTGTGTACCAAGGTGTACTAATACTGTGCACACAATATGATCAAATGTTTTTCGGATGCAATGCCATGGGATTGATTATTAATACCATCAACCTTCGGTAATTTCAATGGTTGAATAAAAAAAAACTCAGAAATATTTCGTAGCGCCCTTATATTAGGACATCAACTACTTATAGTGATCAAACTGAGAAAAAGAAGAAAATGTATTTGAGAAGTTCTTATTCTATTAAACCCAGTTAACTTTCACTTAATTTCAACAAGTGAAAGTGAGCAGGGTTTTAACCCTTTCAGACCTGACCATATTTCTAGATAAAAAAAAAAAATTTTTTAGTGTGGATTTCTTTATTTATATTTTTTTTAAAAATTTCCAATCTTTTTTTTTTTTTTAGTGTTAAAATTATAGATTTTTTTTTTTTCAATTTACCTTGAAAATTGACGATTTTTAAGGGGAAAAATTGTCAGAGTTGAAACGCAAGCCGGCTTGACAGTTGACAGACGTTATGGCGGTTAAAATGCAAGCAAGAAACATAAAGAAAAAATATAATGCTGTAAGCAAGAATACCAGCTAGCAAATAAAAAAAATTCCACGCCTCTATGAGTTTTGTACCTACCATGATAAAATTTTGAAATCTGTGTATGTTTAAACATACCCACGGTCTGAAAGGGTTAATAGAATAAGAACTCATTTTGTTTTAATTCTATAAAAATTATTAAGGATCACCTATGAGTTTTCAGTGTTGACAGGATTTTTCGTAAGATATATCTCATCACGGATGTTACAAGGTTGGTGTAGAAAGGTATTATTATTGGTATGTTTACTCACTGAGGCCGACCATCTTGTCTGGCACTCGCATCTGCTCGTTCACATTGTCCGCCAACATGGCCGCCCCTCCAGGGACTCCTCCCAATCCACCTCCACTGCAAACCAATATCACACTATATTACAACAATATTCAGAGCTCTGTTGTGACGACACCAAGATAAATAATTAAATATTCAGATTGAATGTTCCTTGACTTATAGGTTGGTATGAGGCTTACCGCCCATACTGTAAAAAGATGGTTCACTTAACTAATGTCACCCCTGTTTCAGGGAAGGTCGGCAAGAGTTGCAGGGCTTTATCTCTAAAAACAAGTATTTTTAAAATTTTAAAATTTTGAAAAAAAAAATTTAGGTATGACTATCTATTATTGAAAATAGTAATAAATAACGACATTAGGATTTTGTGTTTTTATTATTTATCTCATTAAAAAAACTTAGATTGGTGCAACTTCAAATGGCTCATTTTAAATGATATACTGTATTTTTATTGATTTATTTAATTTATTGTTTATTTTTATTTTGCTTAATGTATACTATTACTATATTTTGTATGGTTTGTGTATTAACACTGAAAATTCATATTCAATAATTTGTTAATTTTTAGGATTCAAATTAAACACTGTTTTATTTTCAATTGTATATGTGAAAATAAAACAGTGTTTAATTTGAAAATTAACAAATTATTATATACTACTAGCTGACCCGGCAAACGTTGTTCTGCCATGTACATTATTTTAAGTAAATATTTTAGTTTTTAAAGAAAAATAACATATGTAGGTATTGTGAGTGTGAGAATGAGATGTAGACAAAGAGAAAAAAGGAGTTCTGTAGATGATAACCGCCGATAAAAACCAAAACAAAAAGTAATTCTTTGTTACATGAAGATGGAGGTGTTCTGAAAACGCTACTAACGATTAAAAAATAACAATAAAACTGGTATAAGACAAATTTGAACTTTTTATTCTTACAAAGATTGGAAAATATACTAATCATGAAATTCTTAATTTAATGTATTTCATTAAAGCTCCTGGCATATTCATTGCTTCTATCTATAATCTAATTTGCAAGGATATATTCATTCAAAGGTCTCAGATGTATGCCCACAAACAAACACGTGTAGTTCGCGCTTACAAATGCTGATTGTGTACTTACAAATAAAATCCAAACCTCAAATGAACATAAGCCCTGCAACTCTTGCCGACATTCCCTGAAACAGGGGTGACATTGGCAAAGTGAATCATTTTTTACAGTATGGGTGGTCAGCCTCATACCAACCTATAAGTCAAGGAAGATCTCTTAATAAAAAAAAATGTACGGGCAGATGATCGAGAGAACGATATGTTTACTCTTTATTTTACTCTTGAAAAGTTGGATTCGGAATGTGAAAACTTCAGATCATATGAATGTTGTGATGACTAATAAAAGAAAAAGAAAATTATTTTGTCGAAAAAACTGATGGAAAAAATCTGTGTACGCTCTTCTTAATCATATGGCTGTATGAAATATACTTGTCCGATTCTAATACAAATCAAATAAGTCTACAAAATTTCATGAGGATCCGTAAAGCCGTTTCGGAGGAGTTTGACCACAAACATTTTGAGGCGGGAATTTATATACATAATAGAGCTAATGTATGAAAGAGGAGTTATTACTACGAAAATACTAAAATCGCGATTTACTCTTGAAAAGTTGGATTCGTAATGTGAAAATTTAAGATCGTATGTATACTATGATGACTAATAAAAGAAAAATACAAAAAAAATATATTTCGTCAAAAAAACTGATGGAAAAAATCTGTGTACGCTCTTCTTAATCATATGGCTGTATGAAAAATACTTTCTTGACTTACAGGTTCTTATTTTGCTGACCAAACGTAAATTAAAAATTGTTTCACTTACAGTTACAAAGCCAATGTTATTTCTCTTTCAGTGGACAGGGGCAAGAGTTAAGAGGTTTTGTTCATTTTAGGAATATTTTTTCAAGTACATATAAACTTGCATGTGTCTGCTTGTGGGCATACATTAAATGGTAATTTATATTTGCAACTTGAACCTCAAATCAAACAATTAGTAGATAGATAGAAGCACAGAAATAATTTGCTTACTTTTTCTCCAATTCATTGTTATTGTTGAAAGGCACTGAATGAGATACAACCAACATCTTGTGAAATTAATGTTTATAATTATATTAAACAATACAAAATAATTCACTCCTTTTTAACAGACAACTCAAAAAGTTAATAATGAATAAAAACTTGACAAATTAATCCCATGTAACAAAGTGTTTGTAGGTACTTCATAGAAAATAATACTAAAATGAAAGAATAATATTAAAAGGTAATTATTACAACAATTTTATTTATTTCTTATGTTGGTATCAGAATGAGTTCTTTATTAGGAGTGTGATGGGGCCGATGGGGGAGCTCGCTACTTTGCTACTTTACTCATCATATCGCCAACACGGGAACTCCCTTTTATTAGGAGTGTGATGGGGCCGATGGGGGAGCTCGCTACTTTGCTACTTTACTCATCATATCGCCAACACGGGAACTCCCTTTTATTAGGAGTGTGATGGGGCCGATGGGGGAGCTCGCTACTTTGCTACTTTACTCATCATATCGCCAACACGGGAACTCCCTTTTAATACAGAACAAACTTCAAAGTCTGACTAAGATTTCTTTGACTGTCACTTTTGCGATTTTCGATTGCGAGTATTGGTGATTGGTGTATCAAAAGTATGCAGGTGTGAGGGAGATAGACAGCAAAATGATAAACTTTCACCAATGGTTTACTGCTTCTCTGTGTATGAACTTTGTAGAAGAGAACAATGAGTGGCAGATATTATCAACAGTGAGGGCTGGCAGCAGTGCTATAACAAGTTGACACAGCATTCGCGTCAACAACAAAAATTGAAGCCATGACAAAGTGACAGCGCATTCAAAAACATTGCCAAGATGATGCCAAGAAGTCCTAGCAACTTCTATTTCCTCAATTATCTATAATTCTCCATATTTCATTATTTGTTGTTCTAAAATTGATAGGTGTAGTTCTAAAACGGTGTCAGTGTATTTCTGAAATACACTGACAGGCCACCTGAATGTCTTTTAGGCTAGGTGGCCGCTTAGAGAGAGAAACATCGAGCTCCTAAATATATGAATGTCTTAAAGTTAGGAGGTTACTAGTACTTGTAATAAAATAGTTATTTATGCCACTGCCTAGTAATGATAGTCTTTGTAACACGAGTGCTAGTTTGTGCCATGAGGCGCAGCCGAATGGCACAATAGACAGCAAGAGTGTTACAAAGACTAATTACGTGCAGTGGCATACAATACTTTTTCTACGACCATGAAATAAATAACAAAATAGTAAATAATGTCATAATACTGTACTCGTCCATTTGAAGTAATTAAAACCCCACCTTTGTCAAACCGTGTAATTTATCATTCTCCTCGATTATCTAATCTAATCTGCAAAGATATATTACATTTGGGATTCATTTTAAATTAATGCCCACAAGCAGACACATATAAGGTTGCGCATATACATGCCGCATATAAGGTTTAACATTCAAACCCAAAACTCAAATAAACATAAGCCCTGCAACCACTGAAGCAGGGGTGTCATTGGCAAAGTGAACCGAGTTTTTACAGCATAGATGGTCAACCTCATACCGACCTTTTAGCCAAGTAACTGTTTAAGTTTGTTTTTTTTTGTGGTGAAAATATCTTGCATTATTTTCCTTTCAAGCCTTCTGTTTTCCTTCGAAAAAAGGAAAGCTACAATTTGGAGTATTTTGATAAATACGAGTAACATTGATGAATACTATTAACAATTTTTGTTTGACTCTACGCATAAAATATATTCATTTTCATTTGAACAAAGATTGAACTAGTGGGGACTTGGGGAGGAACTATCAATAAATTGAAAATATTCATGTAGTGGCTGACGTTTAAACGTGGTTGCTATGGAAACGGCCAATAATAGTTTGTTATCGGTCGCTTAGAAGGATAGCCTTATACAAGGTTGATACTCGAAATTCAAAAATGGTTCCATTTCTGACAATGCGCATGCGCACATTTTCATTTCAACACCGTTACCAGTTGCGAAATGTAACATTACGCAACGGGTGTGGAAATGTATAGCATTGTGATTGCGTTAGCCGTTTTGTAATTAGTAAATTACCAAATGGGAGTAGAAAAATATCTTTAGGTATCGTTTGTGAAAACGGGCATCATTCTTTAAATCTGTCTCACTTTTTACCTTCAGACATTACTTTTGACAGTCGTTCACTATATTCTCAAGTTCTCTTAAATAATGTGTAATTTGTACCCCATAACTCCTGGTGGTGACTGGAATCCGTCCATGCTCGCCATTTTCTTTGCAATCGGTTCCTGACCCTCCTCCAGGGACCTCTTAGCGCCTGTTTCTAGTTTTGCTGCAAGCTAAAAAAAAACAAATAGGAATTTAAAAAGATAAATAAAAATAAGTTTACTACATATGAAAACAAATACGTGTAATTATTAATATTTTTATGTTTTATGTTATAAATTAGAGATTAGGCGGTGAAGAACGCATTATTTTGGTGTGGCGCCGAAGCGAAGCGACGCCATAGTTGAAATGTGCAAAGAACTCAAATCAGACTTCACAACAAATGAATTTAAACCATGTATATACTAAATACGTTACAACATATAGTTTTGAAGTGTGAAATACATTTTAGGGTTATGAAAACAATATATTAAAAGGTGCGATGACAGTCGAGATGGCCAAATACCGGGAAAACGCCAATGGTCACTTTCACGTCTGATATTTGAGAATAATTGAATAAATAACTAATTTACCAATCTAGCTTTCTTAACTGCAGCTTGGAAGGCAGGGGTTTGGATGTTTGGATTATTTTGCGGTGGTGCGACGGATGAATAGTCACTCATGTTTGACTATCGACACATTCACACGACCAAAATGGCAGCCATGAAAACTAAACCAAGGCTGTGGCGGAAAAGGATGCCGCAACGCGGAGACGCCAACTGACAGTGTTACCAACAAAGGTTACCAATGATACCTCAGCGAGTTCTGAAGAAATGCTTAACTCAGAGCGACCGATGTAAAGCACTTCTTGTACCTAAATGAATGGGAAACTTCATAAATAATGTTTACCAAGCATCAAAATAATTTTATGAACTTAAATTTACAAATGAAAAAAAAATGATTTCAGAGGTAATGTGGTGGATGTAATACATCATTTTCAAAAATTCAATACACAAAGCTGACCTGAGTAGGTATAAAAACAATGTAAAACTCACCGTGATGGCGTAAATCAAAAACGTACGGAGACAGCACTTCTCGAAGGCGATTTACTGGTTAATTCTTTTAGTTTCACGCAATCAAAGTGAGTTTTATGCAATGCTTTATACTAGGGCACTACACTTTTTAGAATCCATCAACAAAAGGAAAATTTAAATTTTTTAAAAAGTAAGCTTAAAATAATGGCCTTTTTTTGCAATAGGGTATTTGCACTTTTTTATTTTATTTCATAAAATGGTAGGCTATATTTTTTTAAATGCATTTGCGTTTTTAAAAAAATTATATGTGCCTTAGTTTTTAAATTATAGCTCTTTAAAATTCGCGTATTTTCCATTTCCGCTAAAACAGGTCATTGCTTTATTCGGGCGGATATGACGTCAGATCTTCGGAGTTTAGGTGTCAAATGGCCCAGGTAGTCGGTTTGACAGCGTCGTTTGTCGTCAAAATGACGACACACGTCCCTAACCGTTTACATTGCCTTTTTGGCGGGTTGTAGATTCTCCGCATTTTATTTTTCAAAATTATCAATGATATCTTTATTTTTACTACTTAAAAAATATATGGTTGTGATCCTTGAATTGTACTCTACACAACCATATTATTTTCAACCGTTTTCCCTACCACTGCAACTTCCCTTTAGGCTTTCACTGCATCAGATAATTGATATTGTTTTTTTGGAACTCCACCACAGTCCATGGTTTTTTATTTTATTTTTTCTTTCTTCTTACACATAGGTTGATTTTTTGTGTTATTTATTCCTTGTTATATATTCTTGATTTAAAGTTTGGTATGAGGCTTACCACCCATACTGTAAAAAATGAATTTTAAATGCTTTTAAATAAAACGCTTTGCAACTTACATGAAATATTATTACATTTAGATTACCTATTTAGAAGGGAGAAGAGCTCCCAATAAATTACAGACAGTGGTAGGGAAACGTTAGCAACAAGAAATAAACTATGGACCAAACATGGTAAAAGCTAGAACAAATCAAGAAACTCAACTTGATAATGTTGGTTCTTGCTATACGTCACTGTACTCTTTTTATATGGGAGCTGTGATGCCCCTATATTTTCTTTTTACTTCAAGTTTGCCAGTTAAATTTTAAATCATTTTGTAATTTTGAATGTCCTTACATTTAATTTCGTAGTCTGTTCAAATATGATTTTATTATAACACATTTTTTATGTATTTGAAATTAAAAGATTGTCGTACATGAATTAAAAAGTTTAATGGTGTCCTCATTTTTTGAAAGTCATTTTACAAAATATTGTAGAAAACTTTTAGGGATATTTCTTCAGTTCACAGCATCAACCAAGCGTTATGTGTGCTAACTTCACCACAGTGTGTTTGCTTGTCGTTGACTTGAATTTATACGGCCGTCGATTTTTACTGTAAATTACACGTTAAATCCATGAAAAACATTCTCGCATCATTTTGATAACATTACAGCGAATTGAATTGCATTTGTACTTGCAGAGAAATACAAAGGCGCCGTCTGATTGTCATATTTTTTGGTTATGTTCGTCGCGTTTTTGATAGTTGCGCCAAATATTTTCCCATGACGCGTAGTTGGTTTTATAATCGGCCGCCGCGACACATAGCATTTGTTGATTGTTTATACTGATTCCTGTTGAGCGGAAATGAGCAATGGCAGACGAGCCGCTGAGTTTTAGTGACGTGCAATTTTTAAACGGCGAAGCGCCCGAGGAAACCGAGTCGCCGAAAATTGAAGAGAAATCTGTCCTTGTAGCGGTAGAAGAAAATGGTGATGCCAAAGACGATACGAAGTCTGTTGAGATTCATGAAATGAAAACAGTCGTAAACGATGGATCTACAAAGGAACCTGAAACAGAGAAACCTGATGATAAAAAACCTGAAGAAATAATAAAGAAAGAAGATGAAGAAGTTAAACGAGGTGTGTATAATATGTTTTTTTCAACCAGAACCTTTATTGATGCATCTGTTATGCTCTTGTTTTATAAGTCACGTTTGACTTATAGGTTGGTTTGTGGCTGGGCAGTCATCCTGTAAAATTTTGTTTACCTTGCCAATGGCACCGTTGTTGCAGGAAACGGCGGCAATAGTCACAGAGTTTACGTTATTTTGAGATTTTTGTTTTTATTTTGTAAGTATACACGCAACATGAATAAGCGCGACCTTAAAACAATTTTGCAAAGGTAAGATAATATTTTATTATTAGTTGCTAAGGATCGTAAGAAAAAATATAATTTGAAAGCCGAGTCCAATCTCCCAACTTTGAATGAAGGTAACTCGCTCAACTCTGCGACCACTTTTGTAACTCTTTGTACTCGCTCAGTCCGCTCCGCTGACTCGCTGTCGGTGGAAGCACTTCTATGAAATTTACTGTTGCTAGTCGAGCGGAGTCCGTACGGAGTCCGCTCCGCTCGCAGTGGAAAGCGGGCATTAGATTGGTTTTCATTCCTATGAATAGTGCGTAAATAAAAGCCCATTCTAAGGGCTAGTGAGGCCTAAGATAAGTGTTAGTATGATTGTTGAATGTGACTAGCCTCGATAAAAGTAGACAAGTTTTACGCCAGCGTATCTACAGGTTTCCTATGTCTATATGTTGTGCTTTACTAAAGAATTGAAACCCATTAGCTTCTGGGTTGAGATTTCATTTACAGTCACTTATGCGATTATGGCATGGCATATGGAAGGGGGATAGATGTATGGAAAGTATGCATATGTTAGGGAGATAGATAGCAAAAAGGTAAGCGTTCATCACAAATGGCTTGTGGCTTGCGTTCTTACGAGTAACATGCAACATATTAAAAAAAAATACTCTTCATTTCCAAAAGGCTTACCATCCCTGTTGTAGATGTTAAGCTAGAGGTAGTATTCAAGCTTGTTGTAGTTAGAACAAATCAATGGGATCAGCACAAATTTGAATGTAGGACCTTTTTCCCTCCTGGCAGATGTCACACTTGTATGGGACTACAATGTACAGTAGCCACTCACAAAATATTTGTCCTTCCCCAGAAACCCAACCTATTTTATCTGTTTCACTTTATGTGTTTATGTTACAGAAGATTCCGAGATGGCGGAGGTCCCAGCCTCCAATGACAGGAAGCGCAAGGCCAGCGAGTCCTCTCAGGACTCGGACTTTGCTGGTTTCGAGCCTCCCGCGGAACTTCAGGACATCAAGATCAAAAATCTCTCAAAACTGATAAGTAAGCCAAATTATCTTTCAGTATGCACTCTGCACAATCAAATAATTCATAAAAAAAGTAAACATGGAAACAAAACACTGTTTTATTGTACTGATATTTTCAATTTTCCCTATGTAGCCTTTCATTAAGTTTAATATTTTAGTTTTCTGAAGATGGCGAAGAGGCCGCAACCGGCCAAAACTCAGTATTTGTTCAATCAACTAATTAAAACGTCAGTACAAGAAAACAGTATTTGGTTTTCATGTTAATTCTTTTTTACTTTCTTGCTATAGCTGAAGGCCATAAAAAAAGTTTTGATTTGGTGTGAATTTTTTTTTTCGAGGTTTTCACGGAAATGAGTTGTCCTGGTGCAGGACATGCCAAAAAACACTATCTTTCAAAAACGTCCATCTGTATGTGTGTGTGTGTGTGTGTGTGTGTGTGTGTGTGTGTGTGTGCGTGCGTGCGTGTGTGTGTGTCTCACTTTCCAAAGTATTAGACCTAGAGATACCAAATTTTGGCTACTTCGACTTTTTTGGACATGAATTAAGTATGAATAACAGGGCATTACACCAACTTGAAAATTGAAGATGGCTGCCATACAAAAAAAACATAAAACTGAACTTTTCTCAAAAACGGCTCCAAGAATTTTTCTTAAATGTTCAGAATTGCCACTAATTAATTTTTAATTTTATAAATTAGTTATGGCAATACTCTTAATAATCTGTGTCTATGGGTTGACATATAAAAAAAACAAACGATTGTGATTTTCTTGAAAGTTAAAGGGTTAACAAAAATATAATGTTCTGCAATATTGTAAACCCCATAAATTTCAAAAAAATAAAAAAAATTTTTTTTTTAAAAAATATTATAAGGCTCTGTTTTTATGACCTCAAATTAGAAAACGAAAATATAACAAAAACCCATTTAAATGCATGATATTTAAATTTGTTTAAGACTTGACAGAAAGAACCACTTTATCACTTTAATTTATCTTCAAAAACTTTTTACTTTTTTGAAAATTCAAGATGGCTTCCAAAGAGCTGAAAATTTAAAATGCGATTTCCTCAAAAACGGCTGACGATTTTTCTTAAATTTTGTGTGAATCCATTTATAAAATAGTGCTATCTAATAATTATAATAATTTCTTTATCAATTGTTTCTGTCAAATCACTAAGAAACATTTTTTTTCGATCCATAATAAAAAATAATATTTCGGCAAAAAAGTCATCAAAAAACATAAAACCACTCTAAATTTAATAAAAGAAAGTGTCTTTTTTAATTATCGGCCATAAATTGAACAAAAAGTCTCATATTTGTGTGCAAAATTTAAACTATAGTTTTGGCCGTTTAAGTACTACAAAATTTCGAGATCTACTTCAAGAATAAAATTATACTTACATGCAGCCGTCGAAACGTCCAGATCCAACGAATTAAATTGACCAATGTGGATGGATGTGAAGTTTTTTAAAGGGAAAGGCAATAGTTAGTGTTTGCATCTTTTGAAGAAAAATTTTGGTACATAACCTCAACTATTTTGAAATTTTTTTGGAACAAAAACAAATTACAGGAAGGAAAAAATAAAACTTGTGTCCTACCTACCTGATTCAAGAGGACAACATGGCACATGGCGCTAAATTAAAATTGTGGACTTTTATATGGACAATATATTTGTTTTTTTAACTATTTATAAATATATATTTTTTTTTTTTCTTTGTATATTTACTAACCTTACTTTTAACTTTTTTAACTTTACTTTTAACTTTTTTCTGTTTCAATTTTATGTTTGTTAGCTATATATTTTTATTTTTTTTCTGTGTACTATATTTACTAACTTTAGTTTTTCAAATTTTGTTATGTAGAAATGGCCACTCACAATAATTTTGTACCTGCACGTTGTGGAAATGCCGCCACTAATTTTCATAGAAAGAATGAATGGGTTTTCGGGACATGGAATGTAAGGAAGATGAATGATTGCAAGGAGAAAGAAATTATGAATGTAATGAAAGAGAAACGAATAAAAGTAATGGGTGTGACTGAAACAAAAATGAAAGGGAATGGTGAGAAAGTATTAGTGAACGGTGAATTGTATATTTGGTCAGGTGTGGAAGATGGGAATGAAAGGCAAGGTGTAGGTGTGATTGTGAGTGAGTGTGTAAAAGGATGTATAACAGGTTATCGAAGAATTTCTCCTAGGATTTTGGTTGTTAAATTCAAAATTAACAGTTTGAGACTTTTCTTGGTTGCCTGTTATGCTCCTGTTGATTCAGAGTGTATGGAGGTGAGAACGAGTTTTTGGAATGAATTGAATGCGGTTGTGCATGAAAGGAAGAATAATGAAAACATTGTAATTTTAGGTGATATGAATGGATGGATAGGTGCACAGAGGGATGAATGTTTGAAAATAATTGGTCCTGGTGGGAGAGGTGTAGTCAATGATAATGGGCGACATCTGATTGCTTTGTGTGCGGAGCACAGTCTTTTTGCATCGAATACTTGGTTTCGGCATAAGGATGTGCATCTGTACACGAGGCAGATTGTGGGAAGTCGCACAATCATTGACTACATCTGTGTGGATGAAAGATTGAGAGGAGCCGTAAGAGATAGCCGTGTCTACCGGGGGCCTGAAATAGGCAGTGACCACTATCTCTTATGTGCTAAAATAATGATTGGTGAAGTAAGAAAGAAGAAACGCAAGAGGCAAGTAAGATTGCCTAGAATAAAAGTAGAAAGGTTGAATGAAGAAAATGTGAAAGAGAAGTATGTATCAGAGCTCCACAAAATTTTAAGTGTGAGTGAACTTGAGAAGAGTGTGTGTGGAAAAGATATTGAAAGTATGTGGAAAGATCTGAAAGAAGGAATGACTGAATGCGCTAAAAAAGCATGTGGGGTAACGAAAGGTGGAAGATTGAAAGGAGATGCCTGGTGGAATGATAGAGTAAAAGAAGCTGTGAAAGTTAAGAAGAAGTGTTATGAAAATTGGCTGAATGATAGAAATGATAGAAAGCTAGAAGACGAATATAAGATAGCTAAGAGAATGGCGAAGACTATAATTTATGAAAGCAAGATGAATGAACAAAAAAAGATTGATGAAAGGATTAACAGAAGTTTCACCGACAGTAAGAAGGAATTTTGGAGGTGGATCAATGCGGATAGAAATAAATCTTCTGCATTGACCACTCCAGGAGTCAAAAGTGCTGCCGGTGAGATGGTATGGGAGAATGAAGAAGTATGCAAGAGATGGAAGAACTATTTTCAAGAAATTTTTGGTCAGGGTGAAAGAAGAATTTATGAACAGATAGATGAAGAGAATGAATTGAAGATTTTGAAAGAAGAATTGATAGTGTCTATTTCACGTCTGAAGAATGGGAAGTCTGCTGGGTTTGATGGTATAAATGGTGAAATGTTGAAAGCAGGAGGTGAATGCGTGATAGATTGGATGTACGAATTATGTAAGCTTTGTGTGAATGCAGGAGTAGTACCGATGGATTGGAGGAAGGCAGTCATTGTTCCCATTTACAAAGGTAAAGGGGACAAAAAAGACTGTCAGAACTTCAGACCAATCAGTCTACTCAGTATACCAGGAAAAGTCTTCTGTAAGGTGATCATAAAAAATGTGATTCTGACTACTAGTGAAAGGATTTCCGATATACAGTCCGGCTTTATGGCCGGTAGGGGCTGTGTTGATCAGATTTTTACTCTACGACAACTTGTTGAAAAACAATTGTCGGTGAGGGGAAAGCTGTTCACAGCCTTTGTAGATCTGGAAAAGGCTTTTGACTCAGTAGACAGAGGTATGTTATGGGATGTTTTGAAAGCATACGGAGTAAATGGGGCTCTCCTAGATGCGGTGCATGCGAACTATGAAAATAGTATGGCATGTGTTCGTATTGATGGTGAGTATAGTGAATGGTTTGAAGTTTATAAGGGTGTGAGGCAAGGATGTGTGATGAGTCCATGGCTATTTAACATAGTCATGGACAAGTGTGTCAGAGATGCTAGTCTTAATGATTGTGGATTGATGATAGGAGAGAGCAAAGTGAGTGTTCTACTGTATGCAGATGATGCAGTTCTTGTATCTGATTCAGCAGTAGAATTGCAAACAATGCTCTCTAGATTGAATGAAGCTTTGTTAGGTAACCATTTGAAGTTGAATGCAAGTAAGACGAAAGTATTGATTTTTCAAAGAGATGATGAAAGTATGAATTATGAATTTAAAATTAATGGAATGAATGTTGATGTCGTAAATGAGTTTGTATATCTGGGAAGTAAGTTTGAAAAAGATGGAAGAATGTTCGGTGAATTTGAAAGAAGAATAATGAAAGGCAGGTGTGTACTGGGTGCGACCGCTTGCATCGCCAGGAACCAAAATCTCTCAAAAAATGTTAGATTGGCGGTGCGCGGTGGTATACTAGTGCCCACCTTGATGTATGGAAGTGAAGCCTGGACGGTGAGTGAAAGGGAAATAAGTAAAGTCCATACAGTAGAAATGGACTATCTAAGAAGTATGATTGGGAAAAAACGAAGTGACAGGGTGAGGAATGATTTTGTAAGAGAGGAATGTGGTGTAAGGGAAAGTGTGAAAGTGAAGATTAAAAGAAGTATGTTAAGATGGTTCGGGCACATGGAGAGAATGAGTGATGAAAGATTGACGAAGAAAGTATATGTTGCTAGAATAGATGGATGTCGTGGAAGAGGAAGACCGAGAAAGGTATGGATGGACCAAATTTTCGAAATAGCGAGTGAATGGAATATCCAGAGTCATAATAAAAGGAGAGCTTGTATGAAAAAGGTTATGACTCTGGATGAAATGAAAGAAGTATGCAAGGACAGGAAGAAGTGGCGGCTAATCTGCAATGCTGATTTGTAATGTTGGTTTATTAGTTTGCTACATTTTTTGCATAAGAAATTTTTGACTTTTTTTGTATAGATTTATTTTTAAGGTTTTGTTGTTTTTTTGTAAACTTAAATGTCATTTATTACTCGTATTCCTTGACTTATAGGTTGGTATGAGGCTGACCACCCATACTGTAAAAAATGGTTCACTTTGCCAATGTCACCCCTGTTTCAGGGAATGTCGGCAGGAGTTGCAGGGCTTATGTTCATTTGAGTTTGGATTTTATTTGTAAGTACACATTCAGCATTTGTAAGCGCGAACTACACGTGTTTGTTTGTGGGCATACATCTGAGAGCTTTAAATGAATATATGCTTGCAACTTAGATTATAGATTATAGATAATCTCGGTTGAGGGAGTTGCCATATAAAAGAAAAAAATAATGGAAAAATTCTCGGCAGTTAGAGTGTTAATAAAAAAATAATGTACTACAATTAATGTAAGACAATAATGATAACTTATAAACTTATATTTATAATGCCATCATTATTTTTTCCAAAAAGTGAATCAAAAGTACCTATAGCCACCATACAAAGTTATTTTTTTTCCATACAAAATGTTTTCGTAATTTTCTTGGTAGTCAAAGGGTTAAAATTAGAAAAAAAGACTGTGATTCTTAAAAAAATTATAAATACCAATAATAATCAGTCGTTACTTTTTCAAAATATAACTAAAAAGTTTACCCACATTACAAAGTCCTAGTTTGCATACAGAAGGGTTCAATGACCATCTATAATAATCTAGAATCTGAGTTGCAATGAAATAACATTCAAAACTCATATCAAATGCATGCCCACAAACAGGCACGTGTTAGTTCGCGCTTACGAATGCTGAATGTGTACTTACAAATTAAAACCAAATCGCAATGAACATAAAACCTGCAACTCTTGCCGACCTTCCTTGAAACAGGGGTGACAATGACAAAGTGAATTATTTTTTACACTTTGTGAGGACTGAGGATGCAAGGAGATTGAGATAAGACTGAATGAAACAATAGTGGAGGTCGTGAAAGAATATGATTATCTGGGAAGCAAGTTTGAGTCGAATGCGAAATTGACGAAAGAATTGGAAAAGCGCGCTAGTAGAGGAAGAAGTGTAATGGGAACGATTGGAAGAATTGCAAGAAAAAGGAAACTTACTAAGAATATTGGTTTTGACATTGATGTATTGAAGTGAGGCGTGGACAGTTAATGAATGTGAGCTGAGTAAAGTATGTACGGTTGAAATGGCTTACCTGAGAGCAATGGCTGGAAAGACATTGAGTGATAGAGTACGTAATGATTGGGTGATGAACGAGTGTGGTATAAAAGAGAATATGAGAATGAAAGTAAAAAAAAGTACGATGAGATGGTTCGGACATCTTGAAAGAATGAATGATTAACAACTAACGAAGAATGTTTACAAAGGAAATGTCAGAGGAAAGCGCTGAAGGGGAAGGCCGTGGAAAGAATGGTTAGACCAAATACATAGGTGAGATTGCGAAAGAATGGAATCTGCAGAGTGAAAATAAGAGAAGAGTATGTATGAAAAAGGTGATGAATATTGAGGAAATGAAAGTGGTTTGTAAGGACAGAAAAAAGTGGAGGCGCATCTGCGGAGGTACCGGCCACCCCTAGTGGAACGGCGGCAGGATACAGTACAGTACAGAGGTCAGCTTCATACCATCCTATAAGTCAAGGATCTTTCTTGTGTAATTGGCGCTTTTTCCAGAGAAGACCTACCTCGCAGAGGGCTCTTGAGGTGTGATTCACACAAAACAGCGCTCACCAAATAAATCATCCAAATTTTTTTTATTCACTTAAGAATTTATATGGCTATTTCCATATTGTACGAGTATGCAGGTACACACCGCGGTGGAATAAAATTGATCTATAATCGAAATATTATATTTTCATTGAAACTGCATAAGCTGGTAGATGATTCTAGCTTTACATACGTCATATAGTGGGTTAATTTATGCAAGAAAGTCGAGTGCAGAATCTGTGCAATTTATTTCAAATGAAGTTCGACGAAGTTTCTGCTTAAACATTTCATAATAAATTGTACAGTGACTTTATGGCATAAATTAAGGTTGTGTTCAGAAGCTTTATTCTGCTAAATTCCTTACACTTTCGATATAAATCTTTGTCGAAGCTTGCTAGCCCTTGCGCAACAACTCTTTCGACAATTGGGATTCATGTAACTGACTGAGATTTGGACATGCTCACATTATGTACTACTGTAACTATGTAATTTTTTTTGTGTAGATAAAAAAAATTAAACCCACGAAAAATCAGTACACTTCTAAATCTAAATCTAAGCTGCAAAGATATGTATCATTTGAGATTCATATTAAATGCATTCCCACAAGCAGACATGCATATTTTCGCGCTTATACATCATGTGGACCTACAATTTAAAAAACCCAATCTCAAATGAACATAAGCCCTGCAACTCTTGCCGACCTTCCCTGAAGCAGGGGTGACATTGGCAAAGTGAACCATTTTTTACAGTATGGGTGGTCAGCCGCATACCAACCTATCAGTCAAGGAATACTAGCAATTAATACATTCAAATAAATAAAACAAATAAACTCGAAACAATTAAACAGTAAAAAATTAAAAAAACTACAAAACATATTTAAAAAAAAAATTAAAAATTAAAAGCCTCAGCTTTAACCGCTAGCATTACAGATCAACCGCCATTTCTTTCGATCCTTGCATACTTCTTTCATTACATCCAGAGCCATAACCTTTTTCATACAAGCTCTCCTTTTATTATGACTCTGGATATCCCATTCATTCGCTATTTCGAAAACACTTACTTCTTGGATATGCCTTGTAGATGCGTTCTTCTAGCATTCACCAAATATTAATTTATTTTACTGATTTGCGTAAAAAAACATATTTTCGATTATGACTGTTTTGTTGGCAAATAGAGTTTACAAGGGAACACCTACATGCACCGTCTCCTTTATTCTTTGATCTGTGGCTGCCTCTAGTTTGGCAAAGTGATTATTACATTTTCCCCCCTATTGTAAATGTGCCCAGTCCATTGTATTGTTTAAGTCAAACAATAAAATCACACAGGCAACACTTACAGAAAAAAAGTGTTTCATCACATGTTGACCTTGAATACTTTTGACTCCTTTGTGGCAATATTAGATATTATCTATTATCTATGTTTTGTTAAATTCGTAGTGGGTTAATGTCATTCCATCATGTCATTCATATAAATTTTGTTGGAAGTATTTTGACTTTACATAAAATAGTGTAAACATTTGTGAACAATTCATTAACATGTACAAAGCCACAGATGTTTTGTACCTACCAACTCAAAAAATGTGATATTGCCATAAAGAGAATGCAATCACACTTTTTCTTCATTATTAAAAAAAATCACCTTGAAATAAAATAAACAATTTCATTATCAAAATAAACAAAATCATTCAATTACTTGAAATTCAGATTAATTTTTATCTAGCATTGATTTGTTTTCTACGCCTCCATTTTATGTGGAGCTGTCTAGCTCAGCATTTTATGTACAAAGCAGACAACTCGCTGCCTTAGTTCTTGTTTATCGTATACGCCATTGAGAAAATTTTACAGGAGCAATGTTTGCATGTGTACTGGATCAATGTGTCTTATGAAAACAAGAAATTTATTTAAAAAATATTTAAAAGAACTCTCACATTATCGAGATTTACGGTTTTTCTTAGCTCAGATTGTGTAGAATTAGATTTATAAGACAACTGCATGAAAAAGTCATATTTGACAAGATTGGCGTATACGATAAACAAGAACTGGGGGAGCGAACTGTTACAGTTTTAGATTACAATATAAACATAAGTAGACACCTAAATGTGGAACATTCTCTACAATATTATATTTTAAAAAGCTTCATATTCAGATGATTTCAATCTTCCTGCCTTTCTCCCGAATTGTGAAAGTTTATTGGAGATATTAATTCCATCTCTATTTGTTAGTCATTTAGAAAATCATTTTATTGTTTTTGGTTACTTACTATCTGGTTTTAGATAGTGTATTCATGATTATTATATTGTGGTGTGTATAAGCCTACTTATGAACATTATATTCTGCATTGTTTTCCAGAAATACTTTTTTTTTATGTGATAATATATAATCTAAGTTGCAAAGATATATTAACATTCAAAACTAATATAAAATGCTTGCCCACAAACAGACACGTGTAAGTTCGCGCTTACAAATGCTGAAAGTGTACTTACAAATTAAAAGCAAGGGTCAAAACATAAATCCTGCAACTTTTGCCGACCTTCCCTGAAACAGGGGTGACATTCGCAAAGTAAATATTTTTTTTACAGTATGGGTGGTCAGCCTCACACCAACCTATAAGTCAAGTCATTGATGATAACTATTACTTTTTTTATTAATTTCAATGAAAGTTTGTGATTTTTAATCGTTGTCAGGTTTCTGAATTGTAAAGGATTCTTGCATCAAGAATCATGACCGAGAATTCAAAAACATTTTTCAAAGCCACCTTTATGATACTTGAAGCTCACTGTTCTTACTCCTGTGACCTTTTTTTGATCAATTTATTTTTCACAGGCTTCGCTTCTATAAAATTTAACCCTTCGCCTTTAACACTTTGACAATGTCACCCCTGTTTCAGGGAAGGTCGGCAAGAGTTGCAGGACTTATGTTCATTTGAGATTGGGTTTTTGATATTGTAGGTCCACATGCGGCGTGTGAGCGCAAAATTATGCGTGTCTGCTTGTGGGAATGCATTTAATATGCATCTCAAATGATACATATCTTTGCAGCTTAGATTTAGCCACTGCTGTGTGAACAAAATAGTTTCCGTTAATTGTCTTCCTTTCCCTTTTAACCCTTTCCGTAATGACCACGTCTCTCGCGCGGGGTAAAAATACATGTCCAGAATACCGACCCCGCGCGAGAATCGGGTTTGCGCCTTTTTCACTAAAACATTGTTTTAACGTATCTATAGACATTTTCTAAATTATTGTTTTTTTTAAACGTCTTTAACAGGCGATTAACCACATTTTTTTTTGTTAGGTTTTCTGCCATTGAATATATTTATTTTTAATTTTAAGTGACACTTGTTCTAGTGGTCATACTGACATTTGTGCGAGGCAAAAATGGCCAGCCGACGTACTTTTCCCGTAAAAACACACTCTGATAAGTTTTGAGATCTACCATAGTGATTAAATTTGTGGATTATAAGTATAGTAATAAGTTAGGATAAATATATTTAGGAAGAAATTGTAAATAATAAGGATTTTTTCACTTGAAAGAATATTTTTTGATTTTTTATCTGAATTTTTGTAAAAATAATAAAGTTTAGAATTTTTTACTACCTCTTTACTCAAAAATATAAATACGGATTTAAATGATTTTTTTTAGCTACAACCTGCATATTTTTATTCTTTGAAATGTTAAAAAACGACATAGTTGCAAGGTGTTAAAGTTGTAAGGAAAAAATGGCAAATTTTGCGTTGAAAACAGTCCGGTAGCTTGGTCCAAATTTAAGCAAAATGCCTATGGTACGGAAAGGGTTAATAAGGCGCTGGTGTGCAAGCCGAAAAATAATATGCATCCATAGGTCCATGCCCCAACAAATCATCTGTTTGCTCAGGCGCTGCAAGCGGTGTAGGTATGGGATACCATGGCCAAGCATTAATGACTGCCATCGCACTGCACATGAGATTTCTCACCTTTTTGTACCCACCTAGCAAAGGGCTATAAATAGCTTCAAATATAATATTTCGAATTTAGAAGAAAATACCCAAACAAAAGAAAGCCCACAAAAAATTCATTCAACAGGTCGGCGAAGTATTTTGTGATATTTTCTTAAATAAAGAAGGAAGTGAAGAAAATGTTTCTTTGTGCGTCTTTCATCCTCCATGTTTTTGATACTTTTTTATTATTACCGTAATTTAAAGTTGATAAATGTTTATTTGTGTCATGAAACCAAACCTTTTTGATATTTTCAGATAAAATAAGCAAGGAAACAAAAGAATCTGATGTGGGTTGGTCCAAGTTTTCAGCCATTCTCAAAAGAAACGCACTTGACTCTCCTGCTCATTCCACAGGTAAAATTAATCATAATGTGTTATGTATATATTTAGTGATTCCACCCACCCCAAGTGCTTGAAAACATGAACGCCTTCAAGTACTTCATGAAACGTTTTCCACTGGTCTTCATCCTCAGCTTCAGAGATAGCCGGTTTCAACACGACAGTCCCGCTGAGCCAAATGCCCTATCCCCAAAACCTGTCCTGCTCCATCGAGATGGCATTTTCAGCCTAGCATTACCCCTCGCTGAGTGAAGGGTGCACTGCTCAATCTCCGCAACCTCACATAGTCCATTCAAATAAGACGGGGCCGCTCCCCTGAGAGAGTTAAATACCTCAAGGCCTACTCTATATTCCACTCTCTCTGGGACATGCAGCCAGTGAAGGCGCTGCAATAGAGGAGTGACATGATCAGTCAGTGACATGATGTGTCATCCAAAAATGATTCTTGCTACAATATTGAAATCCGCCTGCAACCTAGACAGTTATACATTCGGGAGGCCAAGTATCAGGCTGCTGCAGTAGTCTTATCTTGAGACCACCAATGCATTCACCAGAATTCTTGCTGCGTCAACAGGTAAGCAGCTGCGAATGCGTATCTGCCTCAGATGGAAAAAGCTTGAGCCCACAATCCCCAATATTTGCTTTTCCATGGAGAGTGCCCTATCCAGGTTATCAATTTAATTTAATTAGTATCTATTTAATTGTATCACTGTCAAATTCTGAATTAAAAAAAAAAACAATCAGAAAAAAAAGTGCCGTGATTTCAAATGAATGATTCTGCTATGCTCGCTATTGTCATCTGCTATTTTTAAGAGTTCTACCAGTCACCAGTCTTAAGTGTGTTTGGTGAACCCTCTTGTTTGTGTGAATCACACCTCAAGGGCCCTCTGCGAGTTTTGGAAAGTGTCTTACTGGTAGGCTGGATGAATCTTTGTGACCGGTCTTTCGGTAAAGACAGATGATTCAACCCAGCGTGGTTTTTTTGTGCTTCTTGGAGAATCAAACTCACAGTTTTCCATTTTCGAGTCAGTAGCATTAAACACTAGTCGAATTTACATAATATTGTAGACGCCTGTTCTTGGTAGACGTAAATACATTTCACATTAAATAATATATATTTTATCCTTTGCCTTGAAAATACTACATTAGATTATTTTGGGTTCTAACAGTGACTCAAATGAACTGTAAATTTCAATTTTCAAGGTTAAATGCATTTTACTTTCTTGCTGACCCGAAGGGCCAAAAAAGAATGTCTTCCAGTTCTAAGTGTAGCCTTCTTGTAGGTATATGTGCTTGTATGAGATGCATACTCCTATAATATTGCCATGTTAAATACTGTTGGCGATGTAGTAATCTGTGCTATTTTTGTTACAGATGAACCGTCTCGTCCGTCCTCAGGTTTATCCTTCAGATCGGAGAGTGAACTGATGGCTGTCAACTACTCGTCTACGGAGGTATAGTATATTTTAAAAATGCTGCGAGTACTTATTATCTATTTTTGAAATTTTTATGGTGGCAGATGAAATTTCAGTGTCCTGCTATGAACGATTTGGGCGCCAATAATGATCCAAATATTATCCAAAGATCCAAAATTACAACAACACTCTGAATATGAGGATATTTGTATGAAGTTAAGCTTGAGCTAACATAACAGTAAGTAATTGCTCATTATAGCTGTAAACTCGCTATAACCGGGTTTGACTGTTGGCGTTCTCCCTAGTACCCTAGCTTTGTGGCGTTTCATATTTTTGTGTCATTCTTCCATTGGTTTGTTGTGTGTGTTTATAGTTGGGCAGTTCGGCAGCCAATAGTCCCGTCCCCGTGGGCACGCCGGCCGGAAATCGCGGCGGCCGTGCCTCCCTGGGAGGGCGCACCTCCAGCCTGGACCTCAGCAGCCCGCAGTACCGCGCGCCCATGGAGCGCGGCTGGAAGAGGGAGCTGGTGTACCGCGCCTCTCTAGACAAGCAGGGCCGCCGCCAGGGCGACATCTACTACTACTCACCCAAGGGGAAGAAGCTCAGGTCCACAAGAGAGGTATGTGTGCAAGCTGATTCTTATTTAGAGGACGGCAGCCAAGGATAGTCAGCTGGAGGCTGAAGATAGCGGAAGCCAAAGGTCGATATGGGCTGTAGAGTCCTTTAAAAAGAAAAGAAGATTCTTATTTCCATATATTTGGAATTCAGTTAAGTCTGGTGACTGCAGCAAGATTTCTCATTTCTTGAGAAGGCTGAGTAAACCTTGGGGATATTGTATTTTGGGTGGGATATGTTAATAAAAGGGACCGGACACCGTAACGGAAAATCATTTCAGAGAACTTGGGCATTGAATGCAAGCATTTTACCAACTGAGCTATTGATTGGACTTTCTGTGAGTCACCACAAAGCGCCAATGACTCAAGCAAGCCCCAGTAGCTGTAAGACTGCATAGACCTTTTGTTGTCAGTTTCTGGTAAATGCAATGAATTTTGCAACCCAGCTAAGAGCAAGTTTTGAAAATGGAATCATGATTTTTCTGTGCTCTGCAGGGGATCAGACTCACATTTGCAAGTCCTTAGCTTTAACCACTCGGCTACAAGCTTGTCTCATCAACTTCTGATTGATTCTTGTTTTGTTGCTGGAATTGCAATCATGCTACATTGTCAGTGCATTTATTTTTCATTGCCATGCAAAATGTCATAGGAGAGTAGCTTACAAGCAGTAAATTAAAAAAAACTCATTTGTGATGTTTTCAGGTGTCGGAACATTTGTCAGATAACGACCTCACCATTGAGAACTTCACATTCTTCAAAGGACCTCTGGGGCTGGATGATCCTGACAAAGAAATTATCAGGTAAATTCATCTTATAACATGCTTCTACTTCATTCCCCGTCTTATTAAAGCCTCAGTTGTTTATAGCCCTTCCTAACAACTCCTATCTGTGACATGTATCTGCCATGTCTTCCCTGCAGCCATCCATAAAAATCAAACTCAACCCACTTCTTCTATTACACAATATAAAATAATTCCACAAGGAACACGTCCGAACTTGTCATAAACCTAATTTATATATAGCAGTGGCGTACATATCATAAAGACCTTTAGACCTTGCCGAACTTACTTTTTAGATAAGAAAACATATTTTTGTAACAATAATTTTAATAAGAAACAATATTCATCGACGCCTAAAAGATAGACAATTTTCGTAGCACGGAATTAGATATTTGTAAGTTAGCGCCTACCGTTTTCGCGCATGCAATACGCTCAGCGCGGCGCATGGACTCTGTCCTACCTTCTCCGGCAACGAAGTTTACAACTGACTCGCGGTACTGAGCGGGGCATACATTTAAACAAAATTGCCACACAAACTTTCACACGTGGCCAGTGTCTGTACGCTTCAAATGCAGGCGAGCCTGAGTCAAAAGACAATAAATTGGAAACGCACTTACGTCGTTAGAAGAAGAGATAGAAATAGACTGCTAATATATATGAAAGAGATGCAAAAATGAAGTGTGTGAAATTTAACTTTTTATTCAGTCTGTCAAATTCTTCTCAGCACGCGCGCGTTGTTTTTGACGTCCGTGATTGTTTTCGTGATTTATTGCGAAACTTAATTATTACAATGGATAACTTCAGTTGCGAAAATTGTAAGGGAAATGTGTGCTTTCTAAAAATTAAATTTGGTTCGTTTTCTAAGCTTACTCTAAACGATAAAATGCAAGTGATGACAAAAAGACGATCAACACCGACTTTCATCCAGATGACAAATCCAGAAAACGGTTAATCGGTCGAGTGTGTTTGGAAGAATTGAGAAAAATGGGCTTTCTTAAGGCCACTTCAAGTATCGAGTTATTGACTTGCCTTTTTAATCAATCATTTACTCTGTTATTTGATGCGGCTCAGACGGCTTTCACTAAGCTTTTCATTATTTATTTGTAAGTGTCGTGGAACAAGAACAACTCATGCTAGAGATTCTGCAATGACTGAGGTGAGAGTTTCATATTTACTTAAAAGGCCCGTCTGAAACGGCAAGAAAAAACCACGGCCGTTATTTATTTAAGACAACTTATACAATATTATTTCATTGTAACGTTTAGGTTGGAATAACAGTCGTTTGACATATTTACAATAATTATAACTACAGAGCTATTTTAATTTTTCTTGATCTTGATGATTTGAAAATAAGGTAAGTTCTCTTAAAATGGTTCCTGTAATATCCGATTATTTTTTGTAACTGCGTAGTTATAATAATTGTAAAAATTATTTCAGTTTTATACATGAAGGGGCTCTGTTATATGTGTCTTAACATGGCTTTCAGATAATTGCTATTTTTCCGACAGGTTTTGCTGGAAGTATGGGTTTTTCGGTTTTGGCTTAGTTAAATTGTAAATGCCACTGGTTGTATGGAATATGAAAAAAATCGTTTTTTTATTGTTTGGGAGTGTCAATCCCGTTGTTTTCTAGAAGTTGCCGAACTAGATCTGAATTCCTATGATCGCCCCTGATATATAGTTTGAAATATAAGTTTGAGCGTACACATGCCCCTTACAGTAACGTGACTATCTTACAAGCTAAAAAACTGAGCATGCGTACCCTCAGAAATAATAAAAAAATAATATTTTTGAGTGGATTAAAGATATTTATCATCATTTCGCTGCCTTAGTTCTTGTTTACCGTATACGCCATTGAGAAAATTTTACATGAGCAATGTTTGCATGTGTACTGGACTAATGTGTCTTATAAAAACAAGAAATTTATTTTAAAAATATTTAAAAGAACTCTCACATTATTGAGTTTTTCTTAGCTCAGATTGTGTAGAATTTGATTCATAAGACAACTGCATGAACAAGTCATATTTGACAAGATTGGCGTATACGATAAACAAGAACTGGGGGAGCGATTTGTCTTTTTCATGCTACTGCCATCTGTGTGGGATAGTAGGATTTTATTATAAGTCATTGACGAACAAAATTGTATCGATTGTAGAAGACCTGTCTTTGTCTAACATATGAAAAAAGCTAAAAGTCGGAAAGTGTGTACGAAGATGTACACACATATGCGATAGAGCTCTTTGTTCATTAGAAATGACACATACATTCATATATTATGTGTCGAATACACAAAATAGTAATATCAACATAAGCTTAGCTTTTTCTTCATTAAAATAAATGATTCCAGACTAAAGCTCGCACGTTCACAATTCATGAATGACTCATTGTGTGTTGAATACACTGCCACGTTAGGTACGTTTTATTTGAATAGGGGCCGTCCATAAATTACGTCATCGATTTTGGCCGATTTTCGACCCCCCCCCCCTACAATCATCCTATAGTCATTATCTAATGACCCCCCCCCCCCTCTCGCTGTAATAATGGATGAGCTTAATAATTAACAATGTTATATTACTTACATAATATTTTGTATATTTTGTAGAAATTGGTATTTACAAGAACAACGTCACTTTTGATACTCGAACATCATTTGCCATCATCCGCAGACCAGACTCCCCCCCCCCTTAATGCGAATGACGTAATATATGGACAGCCCCATATCCGAAGATTTGTCTTATTCCTTGTTGGCGATCGAAATAGCGCATTTTTTGATAGTATACAATTAATTCCGGTGAAAATAAAGTTGTGCCCTGTGAGGATTTTAAGTGTGTGAAGGATTTATTGTTTCAATCCAAAATCTTAAGTCTGAAGAAATTAAGAAACACTGAGGAAAAGAAACAACGGGGTAAGATTTATGATTTAGTGCAACTTTAATTATCCAGCATGCTGTAATACATACAGGAAACGCGCGGCCCTGCTGGGCCCCTCCCTGCCGCGAACCGTCACCTCTTTGAGGTTAGGATTCTGACAACGGACCAGGGGGCTCCTTTGAGGTTAGGTTGCGCGCTTTTGCAGATGCCCGGCTAGGAAAAGAGACTCCTCAGGGTGGCGTTTATGGCCCAACACCTTGCTCCCTTTCCACTGATGCTAAAGAGGTTCAAAATATAGATTATGGTAGGTAAAAACACCAGGTAAAGGAAAGAGGTGGTTTATTTTAAATTACAACAGACAATTGAGAGTATCACCACGCCAAACCGGCAAGACTGACTGGGAATCTAAGTTAAATGGGTTAATGAATTAAAGGCTGGGCTACGCTCACTGTGACGGCAGAAGTCCTGATGCTGGGATGCGGCTAGCGTCGATGTTCGGTGCGCCGGCCTCTAGGCACGGCGACGCTTTTGGCGGGATGAGGTCGGGTGCTCCACACTCCGGAGGAATTTCGGCACGGGGCTCAGCCCTGCGATAAGACTGGTGCTCTCGGCTGGACGGGGCAGGCGCTCCGTCCTCCTGAGGAACTTCGTGCACGGGGCTCCGGATATCGAGCAGCACAAAGCAAGTAGCCAAGCGGGCGCTTGCGGGGGGTAGAGAGCAGGGGCTCCGCCCTTCAGAGGAATCCGCCACGGGGGACCCAGGCGCGGCCAGGGGCGGTTGGTGCAGGAAATAACGGCGACTCAGGCCTCCCAGATGGATCTTTTTCGGCCACGCCTGGTCCGTGCTGTCTGTTCAGGCTTGGAAGAGCTTCTGTCCCGGAATGTTGGGCTTCGGCGGCTTTTATAACCTTCCCACCAGCATGACGCGAAGCTTACGCGGATTTTTCCACTCTCTTTCTCCCCCAACGGTCATTCTCAGCCTCTTCTTCTTTTAATTTGGGATCCAGATCATTTCTGTTTTCCCCATTTTGGTAGGCATTATTTTCCTCTTTTTAAAAAAAATAGATTTGTGAAGAAGAATGCAATTCACCAACCTATTCTGCCTGGCCAGAAACAGGTATTAATATCATCATTTAATAATTCATTATAGTTTATTATTAATGAATTATTAAATAATAATTACCCCATAACATCTGTTAAACCAGGGTCCAAGTTAAAGTCAAGTGACCCAAGCGGGGATCGAACCAACGTTGTTCCATTCGAAACACGCTAGAAAGATCAGCCCTCTTGGCCCCCGCGGCTATAACCCCGACGAATATAGCTTTGATAGGTATAATGTTTTTCCCACTTTGTTAGTGACAGTTCCTAGTAAATATGTCTTCTTCCTCTTTGTAACAGGTAGCTATCTGACATTCTAGCTACCTGACAATGCGTACGGCAGAAACCGTAGGCACGCCACTGCCCCTTATGAACTTACAATATAAAATACCAAACCTTAAATGAATATATAAGCCCTGTAACTTATGCCGACTTTCTCTGAAACAGGGGTGACATGGGCAAAGTGAAGCATTTTTCACAGTATGGGTAAGTAGGGAAGTAAGTTAAAGAACTACACACATACACATCTCATTTGGTGCTGAGTCCATTGCAAGTATCTAGATGAGAATCATAAATTTACCAATGTCTTCTCATTCTGTTTTCAGGAATGCCAAGATAGTAGCCTCCTCCACCATGGTGAGTGCCGCGCCTGCTCCGGCTGTCCCCGCAGCCCCTCCAGCTGTCCTGGGGAAGAGGACCCCCAAGCCCAAGGGACCCAAAGGGGCCTCACCCGAGAGGGGAGTGTCAGCCACTCCTAAGATCAGACCAATCAAGGTAACTTTGTTATAATTGATGATTTCAAATTGAAATTGCGGTGTTACTTAATAATTCTCAAAAGTCTGGAAATCACCAATGAGTCTCAGTTTGTTGGATCTCAAATTAGCAATGTAGCAATGATCAGATGTCGTATTGCCATTGCCAAAAGTGCCATGTCTAAGCTAGACAAAATCTGAACCGAATGTGGGTAACAGCCCTAAGATGGAGCTTGTCAGGTGTCTGGTCCATATTATTTTCTCTATGTTTTTTTTTTCTCTATAATTTTTCATACATACTCTTCAAAAGTCAGGGGTACCTGCATTGTGGTTTCAAAACCTGATTATATTTTGCCTATTTCTCAGAAAGTAATCTGAAGGAAGGGGGGTTAAAGACGTAACCTTCTTAATTCTTCTTAATATTCTTATCAATGGTAACTGGAGAGCTTGCTGCCATATCAGAGCTGGAGCTTGTAGACGTTTTGCCATGTCTGCAATAGTCTTTTCAGCTGATGTGATGTTGATGAAGCTGTCATATTTTTTTATAATTTATTTTATCAATTGTCACTGGAAAGTTTCTTCTCGGGATCTGTTGCCGTGTTCATTGGAGCTCGAGTTTCCTGAGGTTTCTTGTATGCCTGTGATGGTCTTCTTCAGCGTGACGTGAATTGTTATATTTCTTAACAATATTGGTCTTGTTGAGCATGATGTGAACTGTTATATTTTTTAACAATATTATCATCAATTGTTTGTAGAACATCAAGCTGAAAGCCCGAGTCAGTCCAGCCAAGTCTTCAAGCCCGTCTCCGCTGTCCGAGGAGGCTCCACCTGTCCTCACCTCAGCTCCGCCTGCTGAAGGAGCTGCTAAACCCACACGCAAGTCCCTGGGCCTGGTGGGCAAGAAGAAGCGGTAAGAACAGGAAGAAGGAGAGGCAGCAGTCAGCTGCAATATTATCAAATTGTTTTAAACGTGTTAACTAGAATAAATTCAAGTTTTAGGCGCTCACAACCCTTAGTAGATATTGTTGCCGTGGTCTATCGGAGCTGGAGCTTCCGGATGTTTCGCCCATGTCTGTCATGGGCTTCTACAGCGTGATGATGATGTGATGCTGATGAATCTGTTATGAAAATAAGAAATAGAAAATTCATTCACTCTGTGTAGAGTTCCAATACCTTCAGGTTTAAATTTTGAAGAAAATTTGATAATGCTGAAGTTGTATAAGTCTTACAGATACATTCAAATGATGAGTATCTGTGCTGTTATTTTTATAGCGGTAAAGATGAAACGTTGCGACAAATTTACAGATTTACTTGACAAATAACTGAGAGATTTTTGAAAATCAAATCTTGTATGTGAGCAATATTTTAACTGTTGCATTGTTCTTGTCAGAGTTTTGTATGATGATTTACTTTATGGAATTGATACTAACAATATTGTATGCAATGTTTTGCTGTTGTGATTGTGATTCCCATTCTTTTTACCCATTCACTTCCTGAAACATGTCTAAACCACCTTCAGCATAGCCAAAATAGCTGTGACATATGATCCTGCCTAGCTTTGCCAGTGTCTAGACGTGCCCGAGTGTGTGTGGGTCAACTGTACTTCAGACTGTGCGTCTAGACTTGCACCTTCAGGTGTTTGTCTAGACTCACTGTAGACGTCTAGACGTGCATGCCTTATCGGGCACGTCTGGACTGTGGACATTTATGAACCTGCAGTGTTGGGGAGCAGCGACCACAAGTTGTGATGTACACGCCCATGGGACAGAGGCAGCCGGACTCGGAAGTCAACAAGTACTTTGATCAGGCTGTTAAGACTTTTGGCACCGACACTACAACCAAGGTGAGTTACTTATTGAACCGGCTCACAAATCCTCCAGGACTCTCTGTCTTGGTCACTTGTATGGACTTCTACGTCGGCCGTGACATTGTCTTCCCACCATATCCTGGGAAGTACGAGTAGTCTGACACCATCCTAGACATTTCTATGTCATCTGCACGTTTCATAAAATTTGGAATAATATTTTACTTAAAAAACTATTTGATATGATTACTTTCATAAAATTTATTTTTTGTGTCAAAATATTTTTTGATGATTATGTAGTCAAAAATTCTCATAAATCCTGTGAAGCATGAAGTTAAAACTTTGCCACACATGCTTATTAGTTATGATTTTTTCTCATACTTTTCAAACCTTGCTAACCTTGTTCGTGGGTGTTATGGCCGATCTTTCTAGCGTATTTGGAATAGAATAGCGTTGGTTCAATCCCCGCTTGGGTCACTTGACCATAACTTTGACCCTGGTTCAACAGATGTTATTGGGTAATTATTAATTAATAATTCATTAAAATAAACAATAATGAACTATTAATTGATGATATTAATACCTGTTTCTGGCCAGGCAGAATAGGTTCGTGAATTGCATTCCTCTTCACAAGTCTATTTTTATTAAAAAAAAAAAGAAAAAAAAAATAGATGTGTGTGCCAGGAACAGTGTTTGGATCATTCCAACATGTTTGCCACATCAATTCTAATTGCAAAATTGCAATATTCAAATCATCAGATCCTGTTCACTAAATAAGAACATTATTTGAGTTGATAAATTCAGAAGCTGCGAAAAATACTAAAATGATGTATTTTTTAGATGACACGTGAGCTATGCTCAGTCCATTGCCCCAATGCCAAAGGTGAAGTCCCGACCATGCAGTGCAGTCTGTGCAGATGCTTGTATCACGAGACATGTGCGGGCATGCGACAGGCGGATCTCGTGAGATACATCTGTAAGGTACGTGCTCAGTTCACTAGCAAATGACAAGTCTCCACTTTTGTGACAAGCTTGGATGCCGCATAATGCATTGTGACTTTTTCACACATCCTTATAAAATTTAGACCCAGGGTCTGTATCTGTCTTTGTCGCAACCTGGTGGGACGTACAGCATTTCAAGCATGGGTAGGCAACTGTATGCATTTTTCCCCAATACTAAAAGAACAGTATATTAATTAATTGTACAAATTTGTATTGTTCATAATTATCTGAATATAATACAATACACCCCCGGACAAAAAAAATTATGAGTCCTAAAAAAAAACTAAAATTGACATATAATGAATTATTCTTGATATTTAATTAGTTTTTTTGTATTGTTTGACATATTTGATGACTACTCCTTACTTCAAGGTTAAAATAAAAAATCTTACTCATGAATTGTAGTTAGAAATTGGCATTATATATCAGGTATCAGATTACCCAAAAATTAGAAATCCAAAACGGTTCATTTAAGGTCCAGTGTTTGTGATGGAATAATAAAAGACATGTTTTTTTTAAATTAATATTTAAGAAGTAGGTTCCTATCGCTTTATTTTAAATTATTTAAAATTTAAAGTATGTAAAGTGTTTAAAATTTAAACATTTTTATAAAATTTAAAAATATTTAATACTTAGTGAATTCACCTTTATTTTTTATAACAAAATTAAGGACACTATGTGTACTTAATTTATCAAACAAAAGAAAGAGGTATCGATAAAGGATTTCTTAGAAAAAGGGTTCAGTAAAGTCAAGCGGTGCGGTAGCTGGTAAACTCGTAATTTTTTTTGTCCGGCAGTGTAATTATAATAAATTAGGATGATTTATTTGGTGAGTGCTGTTTTTGTGTGTAGCACACCTCAAGAGCCCTCTGCGAGCTTGGTCATCACTATAGAAAACAACAATTCTCAAGCAAACTCATTTACTGTAAGGCTGGATGGACTTTGGTGACCGCTTGAATTTGGTGAACGCTTTGCGTGCAAAGATATACCAAAACTTGAAATCATTGCAGATCAGTTCAAAGTTTATTTTTGTATTTCATAAAGCAGTCGACAATTCCTGTAAAATACCATATTGTAAAGAATACACGTACAAAGATAATGCTGCAATGCCATAGACTTATGAATGAAAAAAAATCTAAATCATGATTATACAGATGCTCTTTTTCTTACAGAACTGTCAGACATCCAGTCCTGTGAAGCTAATGCCTCCCCAACTGACGCAGGCACCGACGATAAAGCCTCAGATTCGCGGTCCCCCTCGGCCCCCTCCACAACTGACACCGCAGCCGCGGCAAGCCTTCAAACTCCTGCCACAACCACGACTCATTCCTGTCGTCAGGCGAGCACCACCGCCAAACAAGCTCACCACAATCAGGAAACTAAACTCTGAAGACATCATCAATATCAACAAAGCCAACAGCGATCCAAACAAACCTAACTTTAATATGAAGAGCGTCATAGGATCTGTTACTACATGGCTACCACCGAGCTCAACTATCAGAATGGGAGGACCGAAATCTGCAAAAAATCCTGCCAATATGCAGATTTTAAACAATATGATGAATCCACCTCAGACCATTGCAATTCTAAACGGAAGACGGTATATTATAGTTCCTAAACACAGCGTGATGAATGTGACATCATCAAATGCAGGGGGGGCTGCTGCACTCAAACAGACGGAGAACGCTCCAAAGATTGACAGTGCTGGGGATGGGGGGGAAAAAAGCGAAGAGGCTAAATCAAATGATGAAGTGAAGGTGAAAGATGAAAGTGTTGATGGAGATATGGATGTGGATGAAGGAGAATCGATTGAGGCGGAGGAGAAAGATCTGGGAGAAACTGAACAAATGGAAGATGATACTAAGAAGAGAAAATTGTCTGAGTGAGTTTTTCTTTAATGTAAGAATTTGCCATAGACTTTATATTGACCACGGCCGGCTGATGATGCTGGAGAGTTGCTTTCTGGGATCTGTTGCTGTTGTCTGTGGGAGCTAGAGCTTCCGGACGTTTCTCTCACGTCTATGATGGGCTTCTTCAGGATGAAAATGAAATGATTTTGATGAAACTATGATGATGTCATCACAGATCCCGGAAAGCCACTCTCTAGCAGACTTTATATTGTCTAATATTTTGTGGAAATAATTTGCTGGAGCACTCATCATTTTTATTGTAGATTATTGTTACTCTCAAGATGCAGAACTAATCAAAAGTTATGACTGTAGGGAGGGCAGCGGCTATGCCCAAGGAGATCTCTTCGCGGTTGATATCTTCCACCTGAGTGAGAATCAGCTTAGACAGAAGCTTACGTTTCTGTTAAGCTGATTCAGTTTTTCTTTTTGAAATTATACCTTTAAGAATATTACACAAATTAGGCATTGCTTGTTGTGTATATTTCTTTGTTTCATAAATCTTTTGTTTATCACCAGTTGGAGTAAAACACACACTTAATTCCAAAAATGACCATGAAATATGAATTGGTGATGGCAAAAAAAGCATACTCAATAATGACCTGATTGATCTTGTGTTTTAATGTAAAAATATAATATTTATAAGACTAAGTGGGCCGGACATATCTGGTCTTCAGCGTTAGAGATAAATGATTGGTTAGCAATTTGACAGTATGACATCACTGTTTTCTTTTGTTTCACCTCTAATGCAAAAATGTTGCAAGAATAAACATTGTAACAAAAAAGCAATAAGTCTTTATTTTACCCATTTGTTGATTTGTATCCAAACTAACATCCAAAATTGCATCAGTGAAAATTGAAGATACATGAATGAAAGCTACCTTTCCTCCCATTGATTGTCTTATTGAATTATTATAACATCCATATGAAATGTATCTACCTGAAGAACTCAATTACACTATAATCTGTAATCTATAATCTAAGTTGCAAGGATATATTCATTTAAAGCTCTCAGATGTATGCCCACAAACCAACAAGTGTAGTTCGCGCTTACAAATGCTGAATGTGTACTTACAAATAAAATCCAAACCTCAAATGAACATAAGCCCCACAACTTTTGCCGACCTTCCCTGAAACAGGGGTGACATTGGCAAAGTGAACCATTTTTTACAGTATGGGTGGTCAGCCTCATACCAACCTATAAGTCAAGGAATATGAATAATAAATTACATTTAAATATAAAAAAGAACAAAGCCTTACAAAGAAATCTATACAAAAAAAGTCAAAAATTTCCTATGCAAAAAATGTAGCAAATGAATACACCAACATTAGAAATCAACATTGCAGATTAGCCGCCACTTCTTCCTGTCCTTGCATACTTCTTTCATTTCATCCAGAGTCATAACCTTTTTCATACAAGTCCTCCTTTTATTATGACTCTGGATATCCCAGTCATTCGCTATTTCAGAGATTTGATCCTTCCATACTTTTCTCGGTCTTCCTCTACCACGACATCCATCTATTCTAGCAACATATACTTTCTTCGTCAATCTTTCATCACTCATTCTCTCCAAATGCCCGAACCATCTTAACATACTTCTTTTAATCTTCACTTTCACACTTTCCCTTACACCACATTCTTCTCTTACAAAATCATTCCTCACCCTGTCACTTCGTTTTTTCCCAATCATGCTTCTTAGATAGTCCATTTCTACTGTATGGACTTTACTAATTTCCCTTTCACTCACCGTCCAGGCTTCACTTCCATACATCAAGGTTGGCACTAGTATACCACCGTGCACCGCCAATCTAACATTTTTTGAGAGATTTTGGTTCCTGGCGATGCAAGCGGTCGCACCCAGTACACACCTGCCTTTCATTATTCTTCTTTCAAATTCACCGGCCATTCTTCCATCTTTTTCAAACTTACTTCCCAAATATACAAACTCATTTACGACATCAACATTCATTCCATTAATTTTAAATTCATAATTCATATTTTCATCATCTCTTTCAAAAATCAAAACTTTCGTCTTTCTTGCATTCAACTTCAAATTATTACCTTTCAAAGCTTCGTTCAATCTAGAGAGCATCATTTGCAATTCCACTGCTGAATCAGATACAAGGACTGCATCATCCGCATACAGTAGAACGCTTACTTTGCTCTCTCCTATCATTAATCCACAATCATCAAGTCTAGCATCTCGAACACACTTGTCCATGACTATGTTAAATAGCCATGGGCTCATCACACATCCTTGCCTTACACCCTTAAAAACTTCAAACCATTCACTATACTCACCATCAATACAAATGCAAGCCATACTATTCTCATAGTTCGCATGCACCGCATTGAGTAGAGCTCCATTCACTCCGTATGCTTTCAAAACATCCCACAACATACCTCTGTCCACTGAGTCAAAAGCCTTTTCCAGATCCACAAAGGCCGTGAATAGTTTCCCCCTCACCGACAATTGTTTTTCAACAATTTGTCGTAGAGTGAAAATCTGATCAACACAGCCTCTACCGGCCATAAAGCCGGACTGTATATCGGAAACCCTTTTGCTAGTAGTCAGAATCACATTTTTTATAATCACCTTACAGAAGACTTTTCCTGGTATACTGAGTAGACTGATTGGTCTGAAGTTCTGACAGTCTTTTTTGTCCCCTTTACCTTTGTAAATGGGAACAATGACTGCCTTCCTCCAATCCATCGGTACCACTCCTGCATTCACACAAAGCTTACATAATTCAAACATCCAATCTATCACACATTCACCTCCTGCTTTCAACATTTCACCATTTATACCATCAAACCCAGCAGACTTCCCATTCTTCAGACGTGAAATAGACACTTTCATTTCTTCTTTCAAAATCTTCAATTCATTCTCTTCATCTGTCTGTTCATAAATTCTTCTTTCACCCTGGCCAAAAATTTCGTGAAAATAGTTCTTCCATCTCTTGCATACTTCTTCATTCTCCCATACCATCTCACCGGCAGCACTTTTGACTCCCGGAGTGGTCAATGCAGAAGATTTATTTCTATCCGCATTGATCCACCTCCAAAATTCCTTCTTACTGTCGGTGAAACTTTTGTTAATCCTTTCATCAATCTTTCTTTGTTCATTCATCTTGCTTTCATAAATTATAGTCTTTGCCATTCTCTTAGCTATCTTATATTCGTCTTCTAGCTTTCTATCATTTCTATCATTCAGCCAATTTTCATAACACTTTTTCTTAACTTTCACAGCTTCTTTCACTCTATCATTCCACCAGGCATCTCCTTTCAATTTTCCACCTTTCGTTACCCCACATACTTTTTTAGCACATTCAATCATTCCTTCCTTCAGATCTTTCCACATGCTTTCAATATCTTTTCCACACACATTCTTCTCAAGTTCATTTACACTTAAAATTTTGTGGAGCTCTGATACATACTTCTCTTTCACATTTTCTTCATTCAGCCTTTCTACTTTTATTCTAGTCATTCTTACTTGCTTCTTGCGTTTCTTTTTTCTTACTTCACCAAGCATTATTTTAGCACATAAGAGATAGTGATCACTGCCTATTTCAGGCCCGCGGTAGACACGGCTATCTCTTACGGCTCCTCTCAGTCTTTCATCCACACAGATGTAGTCAATGATTGTGCGACTTCCCACAATCTGCCTCGTGTACAGATGCACATCCTTATGCCGAAACCAAGTATTCGATGCAAAAAGACTGTGCTCCGCACACAAAGCAATCAGATGTCGCCCATTATCATTGACTACACCTCTCCCACCAGGACCAATAATTTTCAAACATTCATCCCTCTGCGCACCTATCCATCCATTCATATCACCTAAAATTACAATGTTTTCATTCTTCTTCCTTTCATGCACAACCGCATTCAGCTCATTCCAAAAACTCATTCTCACCTCCATACACTCTGAATCAACAGGAGCATAACAGGTCACCAAGAAAAGTTTCAAACTGTTAATTTTGAATTTAACAACCAAAATCCTGGGAGAAATTCTTTGGTAACCCGCTATGCATCCCTTCACACACTCACTCACAATCACACCTACACCCTGCCTTTCATTCCCATCTTCCACACCTGACCAAATATACAATTCACCATTCGCTAATACTTTCTCACCATTCCCTTTCATTTTTGTTTCTGTCACACCCATTACTTTTATTACACAAGATTCAATAATTCCTAAACTTATAGGTTGGTATAAGGCTGACCTCCCATACTCTTAAAATGGTTCACTTTGTTAATATCACCCCTGTTTCAGGGAAGGTCGGCAAGAGTTGCAGTGCTTATGTTCATTTGAGGTTTGTTTTTTAATTGTAGGTCCACATGCGGCATGTTTAAGTGTGAACTTGTACGTGTCTGCTTATGTGAATACATTTAGTATGAATCTTAAATGTAATATATCTTTGCAACTTAGATTATAGAATAATAGTTTTGCAACTTGAAAGTGCACAAAGAAAAAATCCTGGGATGTGTAGGATATGATGAGCTAGGAAGTCACCCTAACTGATTTTAAAACTACAAAAAAACTTTGCCGACTGAAAACTTAACAAAACGAAAAACTCATAGGAATACTGCTGTTAGTTTTTTCATTCAGTTTCAAACTATATAAACTAGTTTTAAAATTACAAGCTAACATCCATATCTGCAAACAATATTATATGAACTTACAATGGGATTAGTCTCTAGTATACCTAGTAAAATTAGTAAAAAAATGATCCCTAGTATGAAAAAAAACTAGGATGCTCACATGTCGTGGGGAGTAAAAGATTTTTGGAAGTTTGCATTGCCATTTACACTCCCTGGAGGAGCTGTTGAATCTACAAGGATCTAATCTTACAAAAGGGAATATTGAACAGCGCCTTCAGTGAGCGAAAATGTCAACTAAAACTCCCATACATTTTTTACTCCCCACGACATGTGAGCGTAGATTAATATATTTTATAGTCAAGGTAAATGAGAGTGATTGGTTGGAAATCCCAGCACCAGTCTTATGCTTGAAATTCATGCATAGCATTGAATTGTTTGTGAATACGGGTGTGAGGAAATTTATCTGGCTTCAGAATTTAAATAACAATTTTTCAATTAGATTTGACAATCCAACCTTCCCAACCTTGTAAAAAAAATCCTTATTCAGTTCTCCCTTTATATCTTAGAACAAATACTGGGCTTGCATGTCATTGTATTGTGCATAAAAACCATAATTTTGTTTTATTTATTAAAACTTTAGATGGAAGACTGATAAAATATCTTGTGCACTTACCTTCATATTCTCCAATCCTACTCACACTTACCTTAAGCCACACTTGAGCTTGAAATAGTTTTTATTATTGCAAATATAATACTTCATAATAAAAAAACAAAGGCCTAAGGGAAGAGTCAGTAGGATTGGTGAATACGTAGGCTAGTTCCTAGTACCACAATTCTCTATACTTTGGTCCGTGATAAATTTGGATGTTATTTTGGCTACAAATACCTGCTACTTATAGCAGTTTACCTTTATTTTTTTGTAAGACCTTTCTACAGCGTTGTAATTTGTATCTGACAGTCATAAAAGTGCTTATAATTTTCTTCTGTTTGCAGATTAAAGACCAAAGCATGGAGAATTACAGTAGACACCCTTAGTCCCTTGTCCCCCTTCCATCCATCTCAATTCCTTTCTCACAATCACAATAGCTTTGAAAGCAATCCATTTTTTTATATTCAATTCAAAAACTTACAAAATATATTAATTTGTGTATCTTTAATTTTTACTCTTGCTTAAATAGGATGCAAAGTCAAAAACGTTTATGTGGCATATTTTATTAAATTTGTGATTGTATCTTTTCTGCAGGATTGAAGAATCTCCATCTGCGACTCCCAAAAAGAAGTTGAAATCTTCAGACACACCCAAGACAACAATGACTGCTGAAAACGGGAACGATGGCAAGTTTTTATAATATTTATCTTCACCATAGTCATAATAAAATAAGATAAACATAATAATAATAATCTGAGTTGCAAATATATGTAAACGTGATCACAACAGGTATATAATATGTAAGTACACAATATGTAGTATTTGTAAGTGTAACGATAATGAATACTTTATATTATCTAGATTTTCAGCAGTAACTTCGTGAAAGTTCATTTTAATACATTAAAATAAAAATTGCTTTGTTTTAGTTCACATGAGTTTATTTTTGTACACGACCAGTTTCGGGAGAAGCAGTACCTCCCATCTTCAGGTGTAAATAGAAACTAACACAGAATACAAAATTACGAAGCAAGGATTTAAATTACAGAAGGGGAGGGGGAAGTTGTATGTGGGCAAGGCGTAATAGGAAACATAGAAAGTAGATTTAAATCCTTGCTTCGTAATTTTGTATTCTGTGTTAGTTTCTATTTACACCTGAAGATGGGAGGTACTGCTTCTCCCGAAACTGGTCGTGTACAAAAATAAACTCATGTGAATTAAAACAAAGCAATTTTTATTTTATGTATGAATACTTTAATTTACTTTAAGGGTATTGTAAGTTCACATGTGGCATGTTTGAGTGTTATTAACTTATACGTGTCTGCTTGTGGGAATGCATTTAATATAAATCTTAATAGTAATATTCTTTGCAACTTTGATTATAGATTATAGTAGCTTTACCTAAAAGTAGTCTTTTATACGATTTTTGATCTTATTGCTAACTAAAGAAAACAAAAAAAAAATCACAATCAGTACTATGAGCGCGGTTCCGCATTCGGGCACTCGAGAGGTTAATGGACTATTCACTAACTTAATTATTTTTTTGTCTGCTGGTAAACATCACAGGTCTGTTGATTTTGATGGTTTTGATTACAGTTGATGGCAATAAAAACAAACGGAAGAGTCGAGGCAGAGTGGAGGTCACCAAGTCTGGCACTCCCAGCCTCACCAAGGGCAGCAAGAGCAACCAGGACGCAGCGTTCAATGCTGTGGTGCAGGTAAGCAAATCATTCCAGCCATCAATCAAATAAAGGAAAGAGTTTGTCTTGTTGTCCATGAAAAGAAATAATGCAGGTGTCGACAGGAAGCAGATCTCATGGCACCATAACATACGAGATCAGATGGGAATAAGAACAATAGGAGACCTACTGTGAGTTGTGAGAGATAGGGAGACCCCCCCAAGTGTTTGCAACATTGTAGGGACCTGATTTTTTATTTTATTCTAATAAAGAACATGTTTTCACGGTGTTACTAAAAACGTTATGGATGAACCAAATTTACGAAATAGCAAATGAATGGGATATCCAAAGTATAATAAAAGGAGAGCTTGTGTGAAAAAGGTTATGACTCTGGATGAAATGAAAGAACTATGTGAGGACCGAAAAAAATGGCGGCTGATTTGTAATGTGGGCGGCTAAGGCCAAGATCAATTTTAATTTTTATAAATGTTTTGTAGATTTTTTAGTGTTTGTTTGTATGACTAGATGTAATTATTTGCTTGTATTCCTTGACTTATAGGCTGGTGTGTGGCTGACCACCTATACTGTAAAAAGATGGTTCACTTTGCCAATGTCACCCCTGTTTCAGGGAAGGTCGGCGAGAGTTGCAGAACTTATGTTCATTTCAGATTGGGTTTTTATATTGAAGGTCCACATGCGGCATGGCATATGTTAGCGTGAAATTATGTGTGTCTGCTTGTGGGAATGCATGTAATATGAAACTCAAATGATACATATCTTTGTAACTTAGATTTAAAATTTGGATTTTAGACTACTCAAAACTATAAAATGTTACAAAAATAAAAGTAGATGCCTGTTTTGACTGCAGACGGGCCTGTTTGTGAAGATCTTCCAGTACCTGAAGATGAGGGAGCTGGCCAGCGCGGCAAAGGTTTGCCGTGCCTGGAGGAACACGGCCGCCACTCCCGTGCTGTGGCGGAATGTACGCATGAAGAACTCACAGGTAACACAACTTTCTTAATTCTTTCTTTTCTTTCATGTTCTTAACTTTGTTTTTTGCTATTTTGGCTGGTCCTTTGGCCGGTCCGTAGTCCAGTGGTAACACTTCGGACTCTTAAATTGAAGGTTGTAGGTTTGAATCCTGGCGGAGCACAAAAAAATACCATTTATATTCTCAAATTTGCTCTGATTTTTGATCCTCGTCAGTGAACAAATAATCATAATTTATTTCTTCTCTAGGTTGAAAAAATCTTCTGCCTTTACTGTATAACTGGTCACAAAGGTTCATCTAGTTTTACAGCTACTGGGTCTTGCTTATAAAATTGGCAAGAATGCAGAATGCTTAAGGTTTCACATAAAAACAGCGCTCATCTAATAAATCATCCTGAAATTTATTTTAATATTTGTCTCAGCTGGATTCTTGAACTAAGCATGGTTTTGAAGTAATCTTGGAAGTGTAAAGGTTAACTATGAGAGTGTTGCTGTGGTTGCAGGTGAATGACTGGAAGGGCCTGAGCAGCATGCTGAAGAAGCGCGGCACCCGACACCTGGACATGAGGAAGATGCTGCTGCCCAGTGTGGTACCGCAGACCACGTGGAAGGCCTTTACCACGGGCATCGCCACCGTGCATTCCCTGCAGAGGTAACCACCTACATGTTGTTTTTTATGTTTTATATATATATATATTCTTATTTTTGCAATGTTTTATTTATTGTAGGAGCACTGGCTCCAATTAATGCAAAACAAAAGATGGATTGTCTGCTATTCAAACAGCTTGCTTGATGAGTTCCACCAGGTACAGCAGGGTCCTGCCATAAAGTGATCTTTGCATCATTGAGCACATGTATACTTCCTGGGTTCCTTATCAAACAGCTTGCTTGATGAGTTCCACCAGGTACAGCAGGATCCTGCCATAAAGTGATCTTTGCATCATTGAGCACATGTATACTTCCTGGGTTCCTTATCAAATAGGTTGGTATGAGGCTGACCCGCTATGCCAGCGGTTTCCAAACTTTATGCTACCATGCCTCCCTAAAAAGATTTTTTTTTTTCGTGCCTCCCTTTCTACGTTTTATTTCTTAACTAGCTGACCCGGCAAACTTTTTTCCGCCTTAGAGGCAATCAATGAGCAGACTTTTGATTTCATCTAGGTCAATTTTTTATTTGGATAATATATAAATAAGAAGTATGATTGGACTATTTAAGAAGTATGATTGGGAAAAAACGAAGTTACAGGGTGAGGAATGATTTTGTAAGAGAAGAATGTGGTGTAAGGGAAAGTGTGAAAGTGAAGATTAAAAGAAGTATGTTAAGATGGTTCGGGCATATGGAGAGAATGAGTGATGAAAGATTGACGAAGAAAGTATATGTTGCTAGAATAGATGGATGTCGTGGTAGAGGAAGACCGAGAAAAGTATGGAAGGATCAAATCTCTGAAATAGCGAATGAATGGGATATCCAGAGTCATAATAAAAGGAGGACTTGTATCAAAAAGGTTATGACTCTGGATGAAATGAAAGCAGTATGCAAGGACAGGAAGAAGTGGCGGCTAATCTGCAATGTAGATTTCTAATGGGGCTTCCACACGCTTGCCAACCCATCACAAGTCAAGCGCAATGAGTCCATTAGACAAAATTTTGTCCAGCTAGCATGTTCTAGACGACACACTGTGCGCTTGACTTGTGATGGGTTGGCAAGCGTGTGGAAGCCCCATAATGTTGGTGTATTAATTTGCTACATTTTTTGCATAGGAAATTTGTAACTTTTTTTGTATAGATTTATTTTTAAGGTTTTGTTCTTTTTTTTATATTTAAATGTAATTTATTATTCATATTCCTTGACTTCAGTAGCGGCTCTAACTAAAATCCGAGAGAGGGGATGACTTTGAATGATAGTTTGATGACCATTCTATAGCACCCCACGCAGCACACATAAGCCAAGCCCTTGTTTCATTAATTTTATTCAATTGTGGAAGTTTTTATAATTTTAATTTGAATGTATTTACTTTTTATTTTGTATTTTAAAAAAATACGTAAAAGTTGAAAATGTGTAGGCGAGTTTGCAATTGGTAGATTTTTTTATGTGGTTGAATTGTTGTAAGTAAGACGATAATTAGGTTGAAAAAAGCAAATACAATAAGCAAGTACTTACTTACTTGAAATCCGAATATCCATGGCCACACTTGGTCATCACCAAAAAGTGCACAGTCAAACAAAAGATGGTATACTTCATTTATCATTAAACAATGCGAATCCACCCTTTTTTTAAACAAGCAAGAAAATTTTAATGTAAACTTTCCATGAAAAACGATATATTTTCGACTTCGGGAAGCACTTCTGTTATTTACATCTCCCCACGGCAAAAAACGCGCTAGCACTAACTTTTAACCAATAACAATATTGTATTTGTGTGATATTATGATGGCAGCTCCTTGTCAAATACTGGGCCGAGGAATTTACGAAAATAATAAGTTCATTCATCCTTTATTATATTACCCTTCGTCGTCGTCATTCGTCGTCGAGTTTCGATTTTCAAAATCAATGCCATCACAGCAGATGAAACACATTCATGCTCTATAGCAAATTAATTTTTGTATATATGCTGCAATGCGGCGAGCTTACGCGTGTGTGTTTACAAATGTATGAAAACTTTTAGGAATTAATCTGTTTGTTCATACTAAAAATGTATGGAACAATATTGACATCTAGCGGCAAAACGTAAAAGTTTTTTTACATTTTCTTTTATTTCATGCAAATTAAAAATAAAAAAAAAGCCAAATAAAAATGGATTTCAATCTGTAATCTAAGTTGCAAACATATATAACATTTGAGATTCATATTACATGCATTCTTACGAGCAGACATGTATAAGTTCTAATCTAATCTAATCTAAGCTGCAAAGATATATATCATTTAAGATTTATATTAAATGCATTCCCACAAGCAGATATGTATAAGTTCCCGCTTACATATGCTGCATGTGTACTTACAACATAACAGCCCATTCCAAATGAACATAAGCCCTGCAACTCTTGCCAACCTTCCCTGAAACAAAGGTGAATTTGCAAAGTAAACCATTTTTTAAAGTATGGGTGGTCAGCCTCATACCAACCTATAAGTCAAGAAAATTATTTTGTGTATTTCTTTACATAATCTAAGTTGCAAAGATACATACCATTTAAGATTCATATTAAATGCATTCCCACACGCAGACAGGTACAAGTTCACGCTTACAAATGCCCAATGTGGACTTGCAAAATAAAAAAACTAATCTCAAATGAACATAAGCCCTGCAACTTTTGCCGACTTTTCCTCAAACAGAGATAAAATTTGCATGGTAAACCATTGCTTACAGTATGGGTGGTCAGCCACATACTAACCTTTTAGTCAAGGAAATTATTTTGTTTAGTTCTATAATCTAAGTTGCAAAGATACATACCATTTGAGATTCATATTAAATGCATTCCCACAAGCAGACAGGTACAAGTTCACGCTTACAAATGCCCAATGTGGACTTGCAAAATAAAAAAAACTAATCTCAAATGAACATAAGCCCTGCAACTCTTGCCGACTTTTCCTCAAACAGAGATAAAATTTGCATTGTGAACCATTGCTTACAGTATGGGTGGTCAGCCACATACTAACCTTTTAGTCAAGGAAATTAATTTGTTTAGTTCATTAATCTAAGTTGCAAAGATACATACCATTTGAGATTCATATTAAATGCATTCCCACAAGCAGACAGGTACAAGTTCACGCTTACAAATGCCCAATGTGGACTTGCAAAATAAAAAAAACTAATCTCAAATGAACATAAGCCCTGCAACTCTTGCCGACTTTTCCTCAAACAGAGGTAAAATTTGCATTGTGAAGCATTGCTTACAGTATGGGTGGTCAGCCACATACTAACCTTTTAGTCAAGGAAATTAATTTGTTTAGTTCATTAATCTAAGTTGCAAAGATACATACCATTTGAGATTCATATTAAATGCATTCCCACAAGCAGACAGGTATAAGTTCGCGCTTACAAATGCCCCATGTGGACTTATAAAATAAAAAACTAATCTTAAATGAACATAAGCCCTGCAACTCTTGCCGACTTTTCCTTAAACAGAGATAAAATTTTCATTGTAAAACAATCTTACAGTATGGGTGGTCAGCCACATACTAACCTATAAGTCAAGGAAATTATTTTGTTTAGTTCTATAATCTAAGTTGCAAAGATACATACCATTTGAGATTCATATAAAATGCATTCCCACAAGCAGACAGGTACAAGTTCACGCTTACAAATGCCCAATGTGGACTTGCAAAATAAAAAAAACTAATCTCAAATGAACATAAGCCCTGCAACTCTTGCCGACTTTTCCTCAAACAGAGATAAAATTTGCATTGTGAACCATTGCTTACAGTATGGGTGGTCAGCCACATATTAACCTATAAGTCAAGGAAATTATTTTGTTAAGTTCTATAATCTAAGTTGCAAAGATACTGTGGTGTCAGTGAGCTTCAGAGAAACACCCACAGATGGCGCTTTGAGACAAATAAACTCATACGCAAAATCGAACAAGCATTCTTCATAAGGAATGAGATTTGAGCCATCAGGCAGATATTCTATTGATTATCTCAAGGCATGGTACTTGGCCTCCCAAATCCGGCTCCGCTGGATAACAAGAACCAAGGTGGTCTCAACCTTTCTTTGTAGAGCTAGTTTCTCGGATAAAGAGTACCAACTGGGTCGATTCCACCCGAAGCCTTGCCTATGTGAGGAGCAGTGCAAATTGCCCCGTAGGTACTGGTAATGAATCAGTGGCTTGCACTAAGACGGAAACTCTCCGCCTGCACCACACACACATACACACACACACGTGTGTTACGGAAGGAATCGTGCGGGTGCTTTTGTTACCTCCCAAGCGTTCCTATCTCTCCGTGCACACATACATACGCAATCGGAAGGACTCGTGCGGATACTTTTGACCTTCCAAACGTAACCCTCCATCTGCGCACACATACACACAGCCGGGAGTAATTGTTGGGCAATTTAAGATTCCGACGTTGCTACCCGCGCTACACACGCATCGTGGAAGCTGGAACGAGGGACATTGAGCAACCGCTCTGTCCAAACACTACCAGACATCCCGCGTGCTCCCAACAAGGAGAGATATCGAGGCTGGACGTCAGCACTCTGTCTCTCCCATCTAGTGCTACAAATGAACAATAAGTGCTACGACAAGTGTGTTAAGAACTCTAAACAAACCTGACTAACAATATTTCACTGGTTGTGTAATTAAGGGCATAACAATACTTATAAATTTAAATGTCAATAAAAAAACCTATTCAAACCTTAACAATACATACCAATCGAGATTCATATTAAATGCATTCCCACAAGCAGACATTTATAAGTTCACGCTTACACATAATGCATGTTGACTTACAACATAAAAACCCAATCTCAAATTAATATAAGCCCTGCAACTCTTGCCAATCTTCCCTGAAACACAGCTGAAATCTTCAAAGTGAACCATTTTTTAAACTATGGGTGGTCGATTTTCTTTTACAAAGGCTGCATGTTTTTATTTTACATGTTTTCCGAATTTTAACGCGAGGAAACTATGCGCAATATACACATTCACCAAATGTTAAGGGGTTGGGCTGCGTAGCAGCCAGGGGCAACGCCCCTAGTTAAGTTATAATATCATCATGTTCATATTTTGTTTTAAACGCGTCATATTATTGTTGATGTACCATAGGTGACCGCCCGAAAAGTCCTTACAGACGTACAATGGGAAACCCATACACGCGGGCGCCAAAAGCTTCTGTATTGAACATGCGTCGTACTTACAGGGACTCATGTACACACACGCGCGCAACTATCGCGGTGATCCGAATAAAAGTCCCGCCCCACCCGAACTAGCCCGAAATATGACTTCGCTTGCGTCCGCGCAGGGAACGAGGTACGAGGAAACGATGGAGAGTGGATCATATTTCAATCTTAGCGAATGTACACAATACACATGTACCTAACGTTTTAACAAATATTATAATTTTTTTATCAACAAAAACCTTCGTGTGATTCACTGCGTCCGTTTTATTATTAAATATTTAAACATCTTCGGTCAGTAAAATATTTTGAAAAATATACTTCGTTTACACTATTATTTACAGATTTCTCAGTTTTTTATTCTCATACAATTTTATGTTTCCAATTTCATTCATAGGGATGTTCCCCACTGTCCCCTAATGAAGAGCCGCCACTGCCTGCAACTCTTGCCGACTTTTCCTCAAACAGAGATGAAATTTGCATGGTGAACCATTTCTCACAGTATGGGTGGTCAGCCACATACTAACCTATAAGTCAAGGAAATTATTTTGTTTAGTTCTATAATCTAAGTTGCAAAGATACATACCATTTGAGATTCATATTAAATGCATTCCCATAAAAAGACATTTGTAAGTCCGCGCTTACACTATTATTTACAGATTTCTCAGTTTTTTCTTCTCATACAATTTTATGTTTCCAATTTCATTCATAGGGATGTTCCCCACTGTCACCCAATGAAAAGCCGCCACTGCTTGACTTATAGGTTGGTATGAGGCTGACCACCCATACTGTAAAAAATGGTTCACTTTGCCAATGTCACCCCTGTTTCAGGGAAGGTCGGCAAAATTTGTGGGGCTTATGTTCATTTGAGGTTTGGATTTTATTTGTAAGTACGCATTCAGCATTTGTAAGCGCGAACTACACGTGTTGGTTTGTGGGCATACATCTGAGAGCTTTAAATGAATATATCCTTGCAACTTAGATTATAGATTATTATAGATTATAGAATATAAAATGAAAAAGGAATTATTTTAATGATTTTTTATTGGCCATGTACATATTTTAATGCATGGGTTCCACTCTTTAGTGAAGCACCTTGTGATACACAACATTTTTACTTTATAGCAGTCCGAAGGACTGTTATAAAGTATTGTATTCGTCCGGAAAAAAAAAAATTAGGTTTTAACGGAAATGAGTTGTCCTGCACCAGGACATGCAAAAAAACCTAATTTGTCGAACCTGTCCGTCCGTCCGTCCGTCCGTATGAGTGTATGTCCCAGCCGAAACTACTGATCACAGAGACACCAATTTTTGGATTTAGAGAATTGACAACCACAGATTTTGATGGGCTTACTGGCATGGCACCACCCTGAAAATTCAAGATGGCTGCCATACAAAAAAAACATAAAATTTCACTTTTCTCAAAAACGGCTCTAACGATTTTCTTTAAAATTTCAGTGTGGTCGTTGCTTAAATTGTCGCGAAGAAAATTTGTTATGGCAACACTCTTCCCAACCTGCGTCTATGAGTTGCCATATGAAAGAAAAAAACGATTGTGATTATCTCGGAAATGGCTGGGTTGACAAAAAAAAAAAGTTCTACAATATTACGCGCAATATTAATTTCTACAAAAATTTAAAGAATACTATAAAAATTTATTTACTTAAAGTACCGTTTACACGATCTCAAAATTTTCATCGAAAATATTAAAAAGACCCATAAAAACGCAATTTTGTAAAACTTTTTTTAGGTTCACAAGAAAGAAAAATTTATAAACTTCTTTGTACTATAATTTGTTTTTCACTATTTTGAGAATTCAAGATGGCTTCCAAAGAGGAGAAAACTTCTAATGCGATTTTCTCAAAAACGGCTCGAACGATTTTTTTTTAATTTTCAGTAAAGTAGTTGCTTGATACATTTTTATCAAATTTAGTTATGGCAACATTTTTACTAATCAGCGTCTATGAGTTGCCATATGAAAAAAATAAACAATTGGGATTTTCTCAGAAGTCAAAGCGTTGACAAAAAAGATATGTTCTACAATATTGTACGTAATATTAAATTCTATATAAAAATAAAATAATTTTTTTGAAAATAAAAACATAAAGGGCCGTTTACATGATATCAAAAATTGAAATTAAAAGGCTACAAAAACCCATCAGAACGCAAAAAACTTTTTTGTTTCTTAGCTTTATCAGAAAAAACTTTTTATCACTATAATTCATAGTGAAACATTTTTCAAATTTTAGAAAATTCAAGATGGCTTCCGAACAGCTGAAAATTTCAAATGAGATTTTCTCAAAAACGGCTCCTACGATTTTCTTTATTTTTTTTGCATAATCGTCATTATAATACTGCTATGTAACAACAATAACCATTGCCTCATAATTTTCTTTGTTTTGGGGGTTGCCATAGAAGAGAAAAAAATAATTTAAAATTTCTCGGCAGAGAAAGGGTTAACTAAAAAATAATGTTGTACAATTGAAAAGCTTTTATATATACCTACATACATGAATCATTACTTTTTTCAAAAAAATATTATAAAGTATAGCCACCATACAAAGTGACAAATTTTCATACAAAAAATTATTGTAATATTTTTGGTAGCAAAACGTCTAATACCCATAAATAAACCTACATAACAATTCGCTCAATCAATTGCTATAGAACAACAATAAGCATTGCCTCTTAATACTCTTTGTTTTGGGGGTTGCCATAAAAGAGAAAACAATATTTTAAGTTTTCCCGGCAGAGAACGGGTTAACTAAATAATAATGTTCTACAATTGAAAAGCTCTTAAATATACCTACATACATTAATCATTACTTTTTTTAAATAAATATTATAAGGTGTAGCCACCATACATAGTGACAAATTTTAATACAAAAATAATTGTAATATTCTTGGTACTAAAACGCCTAATATAAAATACTAGGCTACGAGTCTTAAAATCTAGTAAGTTGTACCCATATGATAATCAATCATAACTTTCCAAAATATCAATGAAAAGTATAGGTACCCACCAAACAAAGTGTTAGTTTTGATACAAACGGGATCATTGATAATACTGCAAAAAGACGATTGCTTAAAAAGATAAGCTTCATTACTTACACACAACTAAATGTTTTGTTATGAAAATTGGCTATGACCTAAACATGACCGTATTTTGTGCTATAAAGTCCTGTGCAGTCCACTGTACAATTTATTTGTTTTATCATCAGGTGCAAGAACAAATAATACAGATGGTCTTCCGACCTGTGAACATGCCACATATAATTGATCATGGGAAAAACACGGATTTTCTAGATTCAGACCACAAACTTTTAAGAATTGGCCTTGTGATTTGTTGATGGTCATGGCGAATGCAAGACAGATCGGAAATTGAAGTCGTTTAAACTCAAACGGCATGTCGGTTGGAATCATCGGGATCCTTGGAATGAGATCTTCCTCACCTTCAAATTTTCCCTTTAGTATCGTCGTGTGAATCACATTTTTCATCAATTTCCTTACCACCAATCGTTTTCCGTTGCACAGTTTCGGTTGGTTTATGTTTCGAAGCATGATTACTACGGAGCCAACCTTTAATCGTTAATTATGCGGTGGTAAGCCCGGCACATCCAAGGAGTTTGTAAATTCAATTGGATAGTTGGTGGCTTCATCTTCATTTGTAACACAGTCAATTGATTTGAAAGAATAGAGTGTACCAATGATCTCATTCTGAATTATGAAGTTTAAGTCTTCAACACCTTTATTCTTAGCCGCCAAAATTGCTCACTCACTCAACCATTTATTATTTTTGTGGTTAGTAATGATGTTTAGGAATACTTTGTTGATGAGACAAAGTTACAGAAATTCTGAGGAAATGAAATCAATCCGCTCGATTCGTCGACAGGTACTCGACCATTACCGATAGTCAGTAATTGCTCAGAGAAATCTTCAGCAGATGTATCGTTCAGCAATGCAACTCTCATGTTTGTTGTCAACTAAAGTTTTCTTGGAATTACTGGCAGGGTTTGGCAAAAATCTCCAGACAGTAAAATCATTGCGCCCCCAAAACATCTCGAGTTATTGCGTAGATCTTTCAATGTTCGGTGAAGTGCTTCCAATGCACGTTTATGCGACATTGTGTATTCGTCCCAGATGATGATTTTCGATGCTGATAAAACTTTGGCCATTGCGGAGTGTTTTGCAATATTACATGTTGGTTCTTTAATAGTTTGAAGATTTAACGGCAATTTTAATGCTGAATGAGCTGAAGTATACTTAGATGGTTTGGACATTTGGAGAGAATGAATGAGGAAAGACTGACGAAGAAAGTATATGCTGCAAGAATTGATGGATGTCGTGGAAGAGGAAGAAAGGTATGGATGGACCAAATTTTTGAAATAGCGAGTGAATGGGATATCCAGAGTCATAATAAAAGGAGAGCTTGTATGAAAAAGGTTATGACTCTGGATGAAATGAAAGAAGTATGCAAGGACAGGAAGAAGTGGCGGCTAATCTGCAATGCTGATTTGTAATGTTGGTTTATTAGTTTGCTACATTTTTTGCATAAGAAATTTTTGACTTTTTTCGTATAGATTTCTTTTTAAGGTTTTGTTGTTTTTTTTTTTTTATACTTAATGTTATTTATTGCTCGTATTCCTTGACTTATAGGTTGGTATGAGGCTGACCACCCATACTATAAAAAATGGTTCACTTTGCCAATATCACCCCTGTTTCAGGGAATGTCGGCAAGAGTTGCAGGGCTTATGTTCATTTGAGGTTTGGATTTTATTTGTAAATACACAATCAGCATTTGTAAGCGCGAACTACACGTGTTTGTTTGTGGGCATAAATCTGAGCTTTGAATGAATATATCCTTGCAACTTAGATTATAGATTATAGAATGAGCCGTACGGCATCCTTCTAACAATGTGGCTGCTATTCCAGAGGAAGCAACTGCAACCGCAATGCTGGATCTCGCACAAACAGTGACTAAAATTACTGACATGAGGAATGTCTTACCAGTTCCGCCAGGGGCATCCAGGAAATATAAACCACCATTTTCTTGACTTATAGGTTGGTATGAGGCTGACCACTCATACTGTAAAAAATGGTTCACTTTGCCAATGTCACCCCTGTTTCAGGGAAGGTCGGCAAAAGTTGTGGGGCTTATGTTCATTTGAGGTTTGGATTTTATTTGTAAGTACACATTCAGCATTTGTAAGCGCGAACTACACTTGTTGGTTTGTGGGCATACATCTGAGAGCTTTAAATGAATATATCCTTGGAACTTAGATTATAGATTATTATTATATTTTCATCATCAATTGCCTTAATCAATGTATCATAAACTTCTTTTTGTTGCTGATTTGACACGGGTACGTTTGTTTGAACTTTTAAATATAATTCCTGGTGATCATATTCTCTTTCCCGTTCAAATTCTTGATTAAATGTGCCATTTATTTCACGATTTAGCGCTTTCATTCCTAATCTGACTAATAAATTACCGCACATGAGGTAACACATGTCTTTGGTCAAGATCAAAGCCTGATTATGTCTCTCCTCATTCATTTGAAGGTCGGGATTTCTTGAACTGACACGAATTTGATGTAAAATGTCTTCCGACATATTATCCTGTCTTTGTGCCACAGGTTAGATGGGTTCGATGGAAACCATGTCGAAATGATGATAGCAAATAATGTGCGTATCTGACTTGGAGATGCAGAGATAATTGCTTCAACGATTGTCGTCTCCCAATGGGTATGCACATGCAGCACGATATGTTGGGAATACTGTAGCATTAACAGTCCGAAGTGAATCAAATGACGTTGGCCCACGCACATTTACCAGCAACAACCGCAAATAGAAACATTCATCATTATTTGGATGAACTGTATATATACGACCAAGAGCATCAGTAGAACTCACGATGGCGGTTGATCTGTAATGTTGGCGGCTAGGGTTTATGAAAGTGAAATTTGTTTTATGTTTTAGTTTTTGATGTCCATATATATTATTAATTATTAATTTAAAAAATGTAATTTGTCGTGTACATATGTTCCTTGACTTATATGTTGGTATGCGGCTGACCACCCATGCTGTAAAAATGGTTCACTTTGCCAATGTCACCCCTGTCACAGGGAAGGACGGCAAGAGTTGCAGGGTGTATGTCCATTTGAGATTTGGTTTTTGTGTTGTAGGCTCACATGAGGCATGTGCAAGCGCAAACTTGTACATGTCTGGTTGTGAGAATGCATGTAATGTGAATCTCCAATGTAACATATCTTTGCAACTTAGATTAGATTAGATTTGGCATGCGTTGCAAAGCACTCTTAAACAGCCTGACCAACGCATGATGTTCATGAAGTAGTTGCTGTAGATCTTGAAGAATTGCTCTTTTTATTGCTGCATTCATCTCTTGACATCGATCAAGTTGTTTCCCAAATCGCTTCATTGCAGTTCACATACCGACGCGGCGCTCTTCACGCGCAATTTATTGTTCTTATTCACTCCTTTCACTCAAAATGTTTTGAATCCTAAATGCATTACAGCTTCGTCGGGAAAGATTTGATCGCCTTGGTGGTGGCATGACTTTCTTAATATTTTTTTGGATACATTAGATTCATAGAAACTTGAAACAAATCGGTCAACTTCAATTATTCTCAGACTCCATTATGTTTAGCTGTCAGCTGCATTTTGTTTTTGTTTTTTGAAAAAAGAACGGCTAGACTGTTTTTAACGGATTGCTTTCAGTTGCGTCTTTTTTATTTATACCTACTACGTTTTATGTTATTTCTTGAAAAAAAGTATAAAAAAAAGTATAAAAAGGATATAAAAAGTATCCCTTGTCCTTCTCCTGGTTCTAAGCTACCTCCCTACCAATTTTCAGCCAAATCAGTTCAGCCGTTCTTGAGTTATGGATAGTGTAACTAACACGACTTTCTTTTATATATATACTAGCTGACCCGGCGAACTTTTTTCCGCCTTTGAGGCAATAAATGAGCAGACTTTTGATTTCATCTATGTCAATTTTTTATTTGGATAATTAATATATAAGAAGTATGATTGGACTATCTAAGAAGTATGATTAGGAAAAAACGAAGTGACAGGGTGAGGAATGATTTTGTAAGATAAGAGTGTGGTGTAAGGGAAAGTGTGAAAGTGAAGATTAAAAGAAGTATGTTAAGATGGTTCGGGCACATGGAGAGAATGAGTGATGAATGATTGATAAAGAAAGTATATGTTGCTAGAATAGATGGATGTCGTGGTAGAGGAAGACAGAGAAAAGTATGGAAGGATCAAATCACTGAAATAGCGAATAAATGGGATATCCAGAGTCATAATAAAAGGAGGATTTGTATGAAAAAGGTCATGACTCTGAATGAAATAAAAGAAGTATGCAAGAACAGGAAGAAGTGACGGCTAATCTGCAATGTAGATTTCTAATGTTGGTGTATTAATTTGCTACATTTTTTGCATAAGAATTGTTTTACTTTTTTTGTATAGATATCTTTTTAAGGTTTTGTTGTTTTTTTTTATACTTAAATGTTATTTATTTCTCGTATTCCTTGACTTATAGGTTGGTATGAGGCTGACCACCCATACTGTAAAAAATGGTTCACTTTGCCAATGTCACCCCTGTTTCAGGGAAGGTCGGCAAAGTTGTGGGGCTTATGTTCATTTGAGGTTTGAATTTTATTTGTAAGTACGCATTCAGCATTTGTAAGCGCGAACTACACGTGTTGGTTTGTGGGCATACATCTGAGAGCTTTAAATGAAAATATCCTTGCAACTTGGATTATAGATTATTATAGATTATAGAATATAAGATGAAAAAGGAATTATTTTAATGATTTTTTATTGGAAAATGTAATTTGTCATGTATGTTCCTTGATTTATAGGTTGGTATGCGGCTGACCACCCATACTGTGAAAAAATGGTTCACTTTGCCAATGTCACCTTTGTCTCAGGAAAGGACGGCAAGAGTTGCAGGGCTTTTGTTCATTTGAGATGGGTTTTTATAATGTAGGTCCACATGCGGCATGTGTTAGCGCAAAGTTTTACATGTCTACTTGTGGGAATGCACTTAATATAAATCCTAAATGATATATATCCTTGCAGCTTAGATTAGATTATATTAGACATGTTGGTTCTTCAATAGTTTGAATATTTAACCGCAATTTTAATGCTGAATCGGCATCCTTCTAACAATGTAGCTACTATTCCAAAGGAAGCAACTGCAACCGCAATGCTGGATCTCGCACGAACAGTGGCTAAAATTACTGACATGAGGAATGTCTTACCAGTTCCACCAGGGGCATCCAGGAAATATAAACCACAATTTTCATCATCAATTGCCTTCATTAATGTATCATAAAATTCCTTTTGTTGTTGATTTTACAGGGGAACATTTGTTTGAACTATTAAATATAATTCCTGGTGATCATTTTCTCTTTCCCGTTCAAATTCTCGATTAAATGCGTCATTTATTTCACGATTTAGCGCTTTCATTCCTGATTTGACTAATAAATTACCGCACATGAGGTAACACATGTCTTTGGTCAAGATCAAAGCCTGATTATGTATCTCCTCATTCATTTGAAGGTCGGAATTTCTTGAACTGACACGAATTTGATGTAAAATGTCTTCCGACATATTATCCTTGTCTTTGTAACACAGGTTAGATGGGTTCGATGGAAACCATGTCGAAATGATGATAGCAAATAATGTGCGTAACTGACTTGGAGATGCAGAGATAATTGCTTCAACGATTGTCGTCTCCCAATGGGTATGCACATGCAGCACGATATGTTGGGAATACGGTAGCATTAACAGTCCGAAGTGAATCAAATGACGTTGGCCCACGCACATTTACCAGCAACAACCGCAAATAGAAAAATTCATCATTATTTGGATGAACTGTATATATACGACCAAGAGCATCAGTAGAACGCACGATGGCAGTTGATCTGTAATGTTGGCGGCTAGGGTTTATTAAAGTGAAATTTGTTTTATGTTTTAGTTTTTGATGTCCATATATATTATTATTTATTGATTTAAAAAATGTAATTTGTCGTGTATGTTCCTTGACTTATAGGTTGGTATGCGGCTGACCACCCATGCTGTAAAAATGGTTCACTTTGCCAATGTTACCCCTGTTACAGGGAAGGACGGCAAGAGTTGCAGGATGTATGTCCATTTGAGATTTGGTTTTTGTGTTGTAGGCTCACATGAGGCATATGTAAGCGCAAACTTGTACATGTCTGGTTGTGAGAATGCATGTAATGTGAATCTCCAATGTAACATATCTTTGCAACTTTGATAAGATTAGATAAGATAAGATTTGGCATGCGTTCCAAAGCACTCTTAAACAGCCTGACCAACGCATGATGTCATGAAGTAGTTGCTGTAGATCTTGAAGAATTGCTCTTTTCATTGCTGCATTCATCTCTTGACATCGATCAAGTTGTTTCCCAAATCAATGTTCCCAAATCGCTTCATTGCAGTTCACATACCGACGCGGCGCTCTTCACGCGCAATGCATTGCTCTTCTTCACTCCTTTCACTCGCAATGTTTTGAATCCTAGTTGCATTACGGCTTCGTCGGGAAATATTTGATCGCCTTGGTGGTGGCATGGCTTTCTTAATGATTTTTTTGGTACATTATGTCCATAGAAACTTGAAACAAATCGGTCAACTTCAATTATTCTCAGACTCCATTATGTTTAGCTGTCAGCTGCATTTTGTTTTTGTTTTTTGAAAAAAGAACGGCTAGACTGTTTTTAACGGATTGCTTTCAGTTGCGTCTTTTTTATTTATACCTACTACGTTTTATGTTATTTCTTGAAAAAAAGTATAAAAAAAAGTATAAAAAGGATATAAAAAGTATCCCTTGTCCTTTTCCTGATTCTAAGCTACCTCCCTACCAATTTTCAGCCAAATCAGTTCAGCTGTTCTTGAGTTATGGATAGTGTAACTAACACGACTTTGTTTTATATATATAGACTAGCAGACTGACCGTGCTGCGCACGGTTGTCTGCTAGGCCCTTCGGGCAGAGTGAGTCTGGCTTCGCAATAATTTTTCCTCACACCTCCTTCATAGTAATTAAATGCTTTAAGAAGTAATTTGAAAAAAAATTGCGGTAAAAGGGTTATTTAGTTATTTCATGTTCTGAGATTCTTGTATGAAGCATGAGGTATGAGGCTGACCTCCCATACCTAAAAAAATGTTCACTGAACGAATGTTTCTCTGTTCCTGAAAAGTTCGGCAAAATTGCAGGGCTTATGGTCAAGAGAGGCTGAAATTTTTATTTGTAATAATTACACATGCAGCGTTTGTAAGCGCAAACTCACTCATGTCTGCTTGGGGGCATGCATTCAATATGAATTATAACATGTATGTATGCAACTTAGATTTATATTCTAAAATTAAAAACATCAAGTGCCACAATTATATGTTAGCGTGAAAAGACATTTGCCAGCTTGTGGGTGTGCATTGTATTTGAATCATCAAAACTCTTTTTGCAACTTAAGATTATAAATTAAGATAACCGTTGTTTAAGGATTTTCCAAACCCAAATTCCTTGACCTAAGGGTTAGTATGAGGCTTACCAACCATATCGCATAAATGGGTTCACTTAACTAATGTTCCCCCTGTTTCTGAATAGGTCGACAAAAGTTGCATGGCTTATGGTCATGAGAGGCTGAAATTTTTATTTGTAGTTACACATGCAGCATTTGTAAGCGCAAACTCACTCATGTCTGCTTGGGGGCATGCATTGAATATGAATTATAAAATGTATGTATGCAACTTAGATTTATATTCTAAAATTAAAAACATCAAGTGCCACAATTATATGTTAGCGTGAAAAGACATTTGCCAGCTTGTGGGTGTGCATTCAATTTGAATCATCAAATAACTTTTTTTGCAACTTTAGATTATAAATTAAATTTAACGTTGTTGAATCAAATTCCTTGACTTAAGGGTATACGAGAGCTTAAGAAGATTATTAATATCGGGACTAAAGAACCTCTTTAATTGTTTTATGAAACTAAAATCGTAATTTTATGTCAAATAGCTTTGACTCATCATGGTCAGATGGCGTTGCTGAAGTATACAACTTAATGTTTTTACTCAAGCATTACGTTTCATAAAAAAATAATGTAAATTATCTTGACGCTCTTAGCGAGCGTTTTAGTTTTTATAAACTAGTGTTTAAACGCTATTGTTGAGTATTTACGACGGCATGGCTCATATAGTAAGTTATGCATCAAAAATTGCAAAAAGAAATGATTTGACACAAGTATTTTTCTATGTTAGAATTATTTAACTTTTTTTGCATTTTGAATCGACACGAAGGACGTGTGACCAGAGCATGTTTTGTCGTTTTAACAAAGGCATGCCAAAGTACTGTTTCGTCTATCTCACACAATATATTATTATGTGGATATTTTTTTTCATATATCGCACGCTTCTAATTAAAGAACAATAAGTCCAAAAATAAGAATGATGGGAAATTACGTTTGATGTTTTGCATGTTTGACTTGTTGCACTAATGTACAAAAAACCGGTAAAATGGCCTTTTTTTCTCAAAATATAAGAAATGAATCTAAAAGTAGATTTCAACCATTAATTTTGTATAGCAATTACCATCACTTGAATTTACTTAACTTTTAGTAATAAACTCAGATTAAAGTTCTTTACAGATCACCGAAGTTAAGCTACATTGGGCGCGGATGCTACTTGGATGGGTGCCCGCTAGGTACACCGCGTGTTGTTGGCATTTCTTGGACCGGTCCATAGTCCAGTGGCAACACTTCGGACTCGTAAATGGAAGGTTGTGGATTCGAATCCCGGCGGAGCACAAAAATATAACATTTATATTTCCAAATTTACTCTTCGCTGGGTTGAAAAATTCATAAGCCTTTACCAAAGACCAATTTTACAACAACTGGGTCTTGCTTGAGAATTGGCGCTTTCTACAGCGACGACCAAGCTCGCAGGGGGCTCTTGAGGTGTAATACACACAAAAACAACGCTTACCAAATAAATCATCCTAATATTATTTATTCTTGTTAATGTACCTATTCATATTCGTCCAAATTGAACGACTGTCACATTCCAGCTTTTCTTTTCACATTTTTATGGCGTTTCTACATCAAAATCGATTTTCCCAATTTCGGAGTTATTGCTCTTTACGATTAAGGGTGCGATGCGGATCTTTTGTATGTACGTATTTTTTTTATATTTTCAAAGTGTAGGTCCTAGCGATAGCAAACCAGTGTATTAAAACAAGTTTGGCCATAAAAATATTTTCATTTTATTTATCACTTTTTATCTTCTTTTATATCTTATCAGTCCGTAGTGCAGTAGTAACACTTCGGACTCTGAATGGAAGGTTGTGGATTCGAATGCCAGCGGAGCACACAAAATATACCATTAATCCTTGTAATTTATCCTTTGTCGGGGTTATAGCCGCGGGGGCCAAGAGGGCTAATCTTTCTAGCGTGTTTCGAATGGAACAACGTTGGTTCGATCCCCGCTTGGGTCACTTGACTTTAACTTTGACCCTGGTTCAACAGATGCTATTGGGTAATTATTATTGAATCATTTATTAATAATGAACAATAATGAATTATTAAATGATGATATTAATACCTCTTTCTGGCCAGGCAGAATAGGTTGGTGAATTGCATTCCTCTTCACATTTTTTTTTTTTAAAATTAAAAAATATATATATGTATATATATAACCAATAAATATACCAGATCCTCGACTGATAGATTGGTTGATTTTAGGTTTTGGTTTCAATTTGTAAATACACATGCAGCATTTGTAAGTGCGATTTTACAAGAGTGTATGCTTGTGAGAATGCACTTTATATGAATCTTAAATGTTAACATACCTTTTCAACTTAGATTATAGATTGTGGTTATCAAGCGCAAAACTTTGCTGGTTCACTTTGCCAATGTCACCCCTGTGTCAGGAAAGGTCGGCTAAGGTTGTAGGGCTTATATTCATTTATATATTCAATGTCTTTCAAATTTCTTCAAATACAGTAAAAAAGTACGAAAGTTCAATAATAATCTGCAATCTATAGTGCAAAGATATATTAACATTCAAAACACATATCAAATGCATGCCCACAAACAGACACTTGTAAGTTCGCACATACAAATGCTGAGTGTGTACTAGTAATTAAAAATCAAAACCTCAAATGAACATAAGCCCTGCAACTTTTGCCGACCTTCCCTGGAACAGGGGTGACATTGAGCAACTGAACTATTTTTTACAGTATGTGTGGTCAGCGCCATACCAACCTATAAGTCAAGGTATCGTGTAATTAATAACATTCTAATCTAATCTAAGTTGTAAAGATATGCAACATTGGGGATTCACATTAGATGCATTCTCACTGGAGAAGATTTGATCCGTGAGGTGGACCTTGGCGAAGTTTTTGATAGGTCAAGAGATTTGTATGGCTGGTTCTCGAAGGTGTTGGTTTTAAGTAAATTCCAGATGGTTATTTTGAGCGGAGATTTATTTAGATTTTTACGATATAAATTTGGAATACAATTTTGTGTTGTTTCACTTTGACAGACAAGTAGGAAGTGAGAAAAAAACAGTGCATGAAACTTAATAAAGACAAAATTACAGTAATACCAACTCTTAGGAATATAAATTGTTGGTTGTTACCTACCACTTAAATGCTAACAAAAAAGGTTATCTGAAATGCATATAGATGGCAATGCCTTTATTTTTTCCATGTCAAAATATTTGACATACTGGGGGACTCCCAAAGAGATTGATTCGTTATCATAAATGAATCAATCGATCGAATGACTTTATTTATTGAAAATATTACAATTGATAGTCAAGTAGAAAGTGGACTGTAATGGTGGTTGATTGTCACAAATGTGACATATGAATTTAAGTTTATATAATACTTCCCTTAAAATGTATAAGAAAAAATAGAGAAGTTGTTACATATTAAATCAATAGAGTGGTACTTGTACAAATGATGTTACTGAACTAAGTCAATAAATAGTTGAACTGTTAAACAAGTAGTTTGATTTCTCAAATTTACATTGATGTGAGACATTGATTTATTTAGACATTGACTTGTGTAAGTACAATGCTGATTGAAAACAGTATGTTATTACAAATTGTATTAACATTGAATGAACTTGAAGGTTATACTTCTGAATAATAATATTATTCATAACATTAATTCTTAAGTAAACATAGTAATACCTAACATGTAAATTACATTAATGTTGTGACATTTATTAGAAATGTTGGTGATGTATATCATCATATTATGTTACACACTATTATGCAAGTTACAAGAATTTATTAGAAAATGTTGTAAAGTCTGAACTAATTGATGTATATAACCTATTAATTAGACACATATTATATTTAGCTTGAGTGATACACTTCAACTGAAAGAACATGCGGAGAAAAAGAGAACATAGGAGAAGGTGAGCTCAGTTAATACAGAGATATTAGAGTGGCTGTGGCATAGGTAGAGGACATATTTTCTGGATTGATCTTTTGACAATTCCAGATTCAGTTCTGATAGATACCACTCGAGTGAGACCGTCGGTTCCATTGTGCAATTGGACTACCCTGCCTAAGTTCCATTTCAGAGGAGGTGTTGAGTCTTCCTTGAGAATGACTAAATCATCTTTTTTAACAGATGACGTGTTTGACTGGGTCCATTTGCTGCGAGTCTGAAGAGAATTCAAGTAATCGCTGGACCATCGGTTCCAAAAGCTCTGTAACATTTGTGTTAGTAATTGATAACGATTGAGAGCATTGGTGTGAATTGTATGCAGATTGGGTTCAGGAAGAGAGAGTAGTGGTGCCCCTATTAAAAAATGACCAGGTGTCAATGGGAGATAATCCGTTGGGTCATTGGATAATTGTGATATGGGTCTGGAATTTAAACATGCTTCTATTTGAGTTAAAATGGTATACATCTCTTCAAAGTTGAGAATGTGATTTCCAATTGATTTTAAGAGCAATGTTTTAGTGCTTTTTACTCCACTTTCCCATAATCCTCCTTGATGAGGACTTCTGGGAGGTATAAAGTGCCACGTTATTCCTTCTGCTGATGCCCAATCATGCACTGAACTGTTTTGCAGCTTCAGTTGTTCCTGAAATGATTTTATTTCGGATTTGGCACCAACAAAATTGGTGCCATTGTCAGAGTAAATGTGTAATGGTTTACCCCTACGAGCAATGACTCTTTTAAAGCAGTTCAGAAATGAATTGGTGCTCAAATCTGACACCAGTTCTAAATGAATCGCTTTTGTTGAAAAACAAATGAATACGGCTATATAGCTCTTATAGATTGTTTTGTTTCTGGGATTCCTGTCCCTGGACTGGAGCGGCCCAGCGTAGTCAATTCCAACGACGCTAAATGGTCGTGATGGATTGACTCTGGTGGAAGGCAGTTGGCCCATTAATTGGGTCGCAGTTTTTGGACTATACCTGAAACATACAGTACATTCCTTAATTATTTTTTTTACTAGACTGCGCGCGGAAATTATCCAATATTCCCAGCGAATGAATGCAAGTAAAGATTGAGTTCCCGTGTGAAGCATTTTACGATGGTAATACTTCACAATGAGATGAGTTAGTGGATGTTTGGAGTCCAGTATGAGAGGATGTTTGTTATCCTCTGAAATCATAGCATGATTCAATCTTCCTCCAACTCTTAATAGGTTGTTGGAATCAATAAACGGATCTAATGATATTAGTTTACTGCCGTTTGGCACTTGGTGGTGTTTCTGCAGTTTTGCTATGTCTGTTTTTATTATATTTGAAGCTAATGGATGCTGTTCAGCATTTAACTGAGATAATTGTATAATACATCGTGTTGCTAAATATGGTGCTGATGCAGTGCCATAAGTTACCGTATTTAATTGGTATTCCTCAATTAATCTCGTTTTTTTATTTCTCCAAAGAATTCTTTGCAGTTTACTTTCATCGGGCGCTACTTTTATTTGCCGGTACATCTTTTCAACATCGGCAGTCATTACCCATTTATGGGTACGAAATCTTAGGAGGATACTAAAAATATCATGTTGGACTGTGGGTCCTACCATGAGAATGTCATTGAGGGAGAGCCCAGACGTTGTTTTTGAGCTCCCGTTAAATACTACACGTAATTTAGTAGTGGTAGAATTTTCCTTCATCACTGCGTGATGAGGAAAATAAAACGGATTATATCCACTTGGTGTATGTGCGATGGACATATGCCCCAACTGAATATACTCTTCTATGAACTGGTCGTAGAGTTCAGCATGGTGTGAATTATGACTCAGTTTCCTTTCAATGCTTATTAAACATTTTAAAGCTTTATTGTATGATTCACCCAAAACATTTGGATCAGTTTTAAAACCCAATTGAACTTGAAACCTCCCATCTTCAACCCGAGTGGTAGTTGAAGAGAACAGTTCTTCAAATGCCTGTTCCTCTAAGGATAAGTGTGTGGGTTCGTTACAAATTGATTCTACCTTCCAAAACTTCTCCACTGCCTTGGATAGTGCAATAGTCCCTCTGCTGGCTGAGTCCGACGTCCTCTGGAGAGATGTTGCGACAGTGGTAAGCATGGAGATTAAAGGAGCCTGCAAAGGTGCTTGCCCTGCAGCTAAATATCCCAGTTTGGAATGAAAATAATTGATGTTTCCTTGTTTTACTGATGGTTTGTCCGTACTCAGGATCCTCCAGAAGACGTCCGCTCCCAACAGCATTGAGACTGGAGCAGCAGTGGAGAAGTTCGGATCTGCTAGACGCTTCCTCGGAAAAGGAACTGCAACCCTGAAACAGTTTTGAGGGGTGTCTGAGGTTATTGATTTAACAACTAGACATGAAACATTCAATTTATAATTGGTGGTTCGTGAGGCAAAAAGTGTTTTAGTTGCTTCAGTGATTGCAACAGTGGTTTGATGGATCCCTTTAATCGGTGCATTGAATTTTGATATTGGTAATCCTAGTTTTAATGCAAGGCTCTTAGTGATAAAATTAGCCTGTGATCCGTTATCCAGAATGGCTCTAACTGGAACCTTGAGTCCATTCTTTCCAATAATGTTAACGATGGCAGTTGTTAACAATGATTCATCTGCCATTTTGGTAGCAGTAAGTGCTACTTGTGGTGATTCCATATGCAACATGGAGTGATGTTTCTTATTGCAGTGCATACAGGTGAACTTTGAGTAACAGTTGTTGTTTTGATGACCTTTGGTCAAGCAATTTTTGCACATGTTATGCTCACGAACAAATTTATTTCGTTCGTTAATTAATAATTTTTGGAACCTGTGACATTTGTCTAATCTGTGGTTCTCCCTGCATAAGATACATGCATGTTTACTAGCTACAAGTACCTTCTTGGTACTTGTTTTGTACATAGGTGTGACATGTTGAGCAGCTATTTCCAAATGCTGTGCTTTGTCATTGACAAACGCAATAAATTCGGTTAATGAACCAGAACCCATCCGTTCCCATTCTGCCACCATGGTGTGGTCAAAATGTTTTATAAAATGATAAATTAGGAGAGTATCCCAATTATGTGTTTGTATCCCTAAGGCCTTGATGGCGCTTAAGTTTGCTGTCAAGGCATCTGCAAAATATATCAATTGATTGACACTATTTGGTATCACTTTTAATTTATAAATCTGGTCAAGATGAGCTTTCAAAATCAGTGAGGTATTTTCAAAACGTTTTTTCAGCAACTGTAACGCTGCGTGGTAGTTGTCTTCGGACAACTGAAATTGTTCAACAACCGTCGCAGCCCTTCCCGTTAATGCGCCTTTGAGGTGCATGAATTTTTCTATGCTGCTAAGTTTTTGGTTTGAATCAACTAGAGCAATAAAAGTGTCTCTAAATGTGATCCAGTTATCATAATTCCCACTGAATTTGGGAATTTCAAGGCGCTCTAATTGAATGTTCTGCACATGGTTGTGCGGAGCACTTGTAGAATTGATAGGTTGCATTTTTTTTAATAAACTTTCGTAGGTAGCTATTAAAGTCATAATTTTGTGCTCCACCTTCTGCCCACGTGCAATTAATGGTTCATCATTAGCAAATTGCGCACAATCTTGATCATACAAATTATTAAATCTATGTGCTAGATTTCTTAGTTGTTCCAGCTTCACTTCCAGGAATATGCCTTCCTGGTAGTCCGCGCTGGTACCCTGAGTTGGCTCGGTGTCAAACACCTTTAGACGTGCTGGCATGGTTTGCACCCATGCCGCAAATGAAGTCATTTTTAAAGTGATCTAAATTGACTTATCTGTTTGAAGATGGTGGATGTTGCTCCTCAGCTGCACGATTTGTGTCGTGCCTTGTGATCAGCGTCCGAAATCCAGAATCCTGGTGTGCGGGATCCTGGCGTTGTTGTGTTCGGGATATCCTGGCGTGCGGGATATCCTGACGGTTGGGTGCTGCGCCTCTGTTACACGAACTTGTGCCGTGCGTTGAGTCAATCAGCTCCGCAATCCAGAATCCTGGTGTGCGGGATCCTGGCGTTGTTGTGTTCGGGATATCCTGGCGTGCGGGATATCCTGACGGTTGGGTGCTGCGCCTCTGTTACACGAACTTGTGCCGTGCGTTGAGTCGATCAGCTCCGCAATCCAGAATCCTAGCGTGCGGGATCCTGGCGTTGGTGTGTTCGGGATATCCTAGCGTGCGGGATATCCTGACGGTTGGGTGCTGCGCCTCTGTTACACGAACTTGTGCCGTGCGTTGAGTCGATCAGCTCCGCAATTTTTACGTACTTTTTGAAAAATACGGCTTCCTTCCTGCTGTGGTGAAACGTGGATTTACGCATCCATCATCCATCCGACAAGATTGATCTTGATGGCTTATGCGATGTCTGATGCGCTCCTTCTCACGTGTACTCACGCAGATGTCCGGTGAAGATGGACCATGGAGAAGATTTGATCCGTGAGGTGGACCTTGGCGAAGTTTTTGATAGGTCAAGAGATTTGTATGGCTGGTTCTCGAAGGTGTTGGTTTTAAGTAAATTCCAGATGGTTATTTTGAGCGGAGATTTATTTAGATTTTTACGATATAAATTTGGAATACAATTTTGTGTTGTTTCACTTTGACAGACAAGTAGGAAGTGAGAAAAAAACAGTGCATGAAACTTAATAAAGACAAAATTACAGTAATACCAACTCTTAGGAATATAAATTGTTGGTTGTTACCTACCACTTAAATGCTAACAAAAAAGGTTATCTGAAATGCATATAGATGGCAATGCCTTTATTTTTTCCATGTCAAAATATTTGACACTCACAACACGTTTTACACGCAGAACCATTTTCTACAACATGGGTGGTCAGCCGCAAATCAACCTATAAGTCAATGAATATACACAACAAATTACATTTAAAAATAAACATCTAGATAATTTACAATTTCCAAAAAAGGTTTTCGATTTCTATAATAATTTGGAAGCTCCTATGTACACCCAATAGAGTAATAATAATAGTATTATTATTTGGTTTCAAAGCGACGCGAACACCGGAAAGTTAAACTCCAAGTATGAAAGTCAACGTTTTAACTGAGCCGCGGCGCATACAAATAATGTATCAGGATGTAAAGCAGCACCTACGAGCGTCTCTATTTCCATATATTATAATAAAACTCTGTGGTTGAGTATAAAACTTGTTTTTTTACGTTCATTCTTCCGGACCGCAAAAATACGTACATGCCTCGAGTATAACATTGGACGTTTAAACTCAAACACGGAGAAAACAAAAAATAAAAAACGATTTTAAACAGCGCCGTGTGGCCGTCTTAATTTTGATGCATTTTTACAAAACGATAACTCCGAGTTACAACGTAAAAAAATATTTGCCTCGACGGAAATATGAACAACGAAAATGTCTCATAATTTTTGTCTCTCGGAAATATAATTGTTTGAATAGTTCAAAAAACCGACACAATGGCGCACTAGGGTGGATTGCGTTTAGTATGAAAATCATTCTCTTTCCATTATTAAATATAAATTGGAAGAGGAAAAATAAAATATGAATTACATTAAACACATAAAAAATATCACTTCAAATCCTAAAAAGAAAATATACCATTAAAATGCAATTTTAGCTACACGATCGTATGCAAAATTTGGGTACTTTTAAAATAATTATAAAAAACCAATGAAAAGTTTAAAAAAATAATGTTCATCTAGATAAAATAAAGCTAATCAAAATAAATGTTGTGAAATAAAAAAAAGTTAGGATTCATTCATAACAACAGTAGAAATCTCCATTTAAGGTATCTCCGTAAATAAATTTATTTTGAATTGGTATTTTATGGGAAAAAATACCTAATTTTATGTGTTAATTTAAACTGGAGAAAAAATACTACCTTACCATTAAAAATATGGGTTATTTCGGTCATCAAAGTTGGGCGCGCTGACCTCTCAATCACCCTTAAGGGTTAGTATGAGGCTTACCACCCATATCGCATAAATGGGTTCACTTAACAAATGTGTCCCCTGTTTCTGAAAAGGTCAGCAAAAGTTGCAGGGCTTATGGTCATGAGAGGCTGAAATTTATATTTGTAAATACACATGCAGCATTTGTAAGCGCAAACTCACTCGTGTCTCCGTGGATTAGTGCATTGAATATGAATTATAAATGTTAATGCGTCTATGCAACTTAGATTGTATATTATAATAATACTTAAAAAAAATTAAATGCCGCAATGCCTGAGGATGGTCATCATCCTTCTCTGTTGATTGATGTTCCACTTAAACCGGATGTGCAGTTGGACAGCAAAAGTGCACCCAAATATAATTTTTTCAAAGCCAATTTCACTGAAATAAATCATATGCTCAGCCTAATTGATTGGAATGCTCTGTTGGATGACAAAACTACTGATCTTGCTGTAGACATTTTCTATGATACCTTGGTAAGTATTATTGATCTGTATACACCCAAGAAACTAGCCAAAAAACCTAAGTACCCATTTTGGTATAAAAGTTCTACGGTTGCTTTGGTTAGAGACAAAAATAAATACTGGGACCGTTGGAAGAAATATAATAATCTATGTGACTATGCTGCCTATTCTAACTTTAGATCTAAACTCAAAATTGCACACAGACACGACCATAGACACTATATTGCTAATATTGAACAATCTATCAAAACAAATATAAAGCCATTTTTCTCCTATATTAACAACTTAAAGACATCAAACTCATATCCCAAAAACATGCATTACAAGGATATTTTATCTGACGATCCTAAAGATATATCCAATCTTTTTTGTCAATACTTTCAATCTGTTTTCTCTAAAAACACTATAGCTGACACAGATCACAATCCACCAAATCATACTAATACATCTTCACTTTCATCGATTAACATCTTAAGTTCCGAAATTTATAACAAACTTATCAACCTTAACACTAATAAAGGTGCTGGACCTGACTCGATTTCTCCCATTGTTCTCAAAAAATGTGCGTCTCATCTGACCAAACCTCTACGTATTCTCTTTAACAGGAGCATCAGGGAGGGCTGCTTTCCAACCATATGGAAGACAGCTCGTGTTACCCCCATCCATAAGGCAGGCAATAAGGATATTACAAACTATCGCCCAATATCAATACTCTCCTCTATATCCAAGGTCTTTGAAATGATAATCAAGGATCACATTTATAATTTTCTCAAACCTTATCTCTTAGAGGAACAACATGGTTTTATGACCGATAGATCGACCACCTCAAATCTTCTCGTGTATACAGACTTTCTTTTCAGGGCTATGGATCAACGCATACAAGTTGATTCAATCTATACAGACTTCCAGAAGGCATTCGACAAGGTTGATCATGCTTTACTGACTCGAAAGCTTTCATACTATGGTATTCACGGTGACCTATTGAGGTGGATTAGTTCATATTTAAGCGATAGACTTATGACAGTAACTCTTAATGGGTTTAAATCAGAATACGTGTGTGTTACGTCGGGGGTACCCCAGGGTTCTGTTCTGGGCCCTCTGTTATTTCTAGCTTTCATCAATGACATAGGAAATTGCTTCATTCACTCAGATTTTTTACTATTTGCAGACGATCTCAAAATTTATCGTACCATAAGAACTGAGGAGGACGCTGTTTTGTTGGAAGAGGATCTCGGTAGGGTCCATGACTACTGTGTTTGCAATAGATTGGAACTAAATCTGAAAAAATGTTTTTCCATATCCTTCACTAAAAACAAAAACCTTATTTCTCATAATTATGCACTACTTAAGAAGTATGATTGGGAAAAGACGGAGTGATAGGGTAAGGAATGATTTTGTTAGAGAGGAATGTGGTGTAAGAGAAAGTGTGAAAGTAAAGATTAAAAGAAGTATGCTTAGATGGTTTGGACATTTGGAGAGAATGAATGAGGAAAGACTGACGAAGAAAGTATATGCTGCGAGAATTGATGGATGTCGTGGAAGAGGAAGACCGAGAAAGGTATGGATGGACCAAATTTTCGAAATAGCGAATGAATGGGATATCCAGAGTCATATTAAAAGGAGAGCTTGTATGAAAAAGGTTATGGCTCTGGATGAAATGAAAGAAGTATGCAAGGATCGAAAGAAATGGCGGTTGATCTGTAATGCTGGCGGTTAAAGCTAAGGCTTTTAAATTTAAAAAATATGTGTTGTAGTTCTTTTTTTAATTTTTTACTGTTTAATTGCTTAGAATTTATTTGTTTTATATATTTGATTGTATTAATTGCTTGTACTCCTTGACTGATAGGTTGGTATGCGGCTGACCACCCATACTGTAAAAAATGGTTCACTTTGCCAATGTCACCCCTGCTTCAGGGAAGGTCGGCAAGAGTTGCAGGGCTTATGTTCATTTGAGATTGGGGTTTTTATATTGTAGGTCCACATGCAGCATGTGTAAGCGCGAAATTATGCATGTCTGCTTGTGGGAATGCATTTAATATGAATCTCAAATGATACATATCTTTGCAGCTTAGATTTAGATTAGATTTAGATTTAGATGCGATTGCTGATACCATGCTGCAACGACTCGACTCGGTAAAGGATCTTGGTGTTATCTTTGACTCCAAACTGCATTTTGACGATCACATCGATAAGATTCTAACACAATGTAACAAAATGCTTGGTTTTATCCTAAGGGTGACCAGGGAGTTCAGAGATCCCACATCTCTTATGACCTTGTATGTCTCACTTGTACGCTCTCGGGCCGAGTATTGCCCCCAGTATGGAATCCCTTATATGACAAATATAACGTTGCATTGGAAAAAATCCAACATAAACTAATACGAATTGGAAATCACAGATTCAGAACATCCCGTTTCAATGACTTAATAGACCTCTCGTCGAGGCGTGAACTTGCAGATGCCTGTATTCTACGCAGAATTTGTATGTCTGCACTAGACACACCCCTATTACTGAAATTGATAGACTTCGCGGTCCCAACAGTTAGACGATCATTTTGGCCCTTTCACATTAAGCGTTACGTTACCAATGCAGGTTTGCGAAATCCTCTGCTAAGAATGACTAAAAATTATAACAATAAATTTAAAGATGTCGATCTGTTTCACGGTAGTTCTAATTTATTTAAAAGATCAATTTTAGCTATACTTGAGCAGTGAGTATCCCTTCCCCTTCCCCTTCCTTTCTTCCCTACTACTTCTATTTATATTATTTTATTATTGTTGTTTGAATTTTTGAATGTTGTATTCCGTTTTAAAAAAAAAATGTTTTTATCCTTAGTATGTAAGTGAAATTATTTTGATATTTTTGTGTGCTTTTTTTATCACATTTTTTACGCTTACACCGGTAATGGGGTGCAACATGATTTCTTCTTTTGTTAATTTGCCTAATGTGCTATTTTTATGTTGTGCCTGTTGGTGTATGATTGTGAATAAATAAAAAAAAAAAAAAAAAAAAATAAGTATGGTTTCATATAAAAAGTTGACCTAATCGATCGTCATTATTTCTAAAAAATACATGTTATAACTGGTTGAAGGATAATTTTGAAATAAATAAAGAATATAGGTAGGTACTCAACGGAATTCAACCGAAAAAGAATCGACTTGTATGGCAACTTTGAAGCGTATGTTGAAGTGTTGGCAATTTATTTGAAATTCGAATGTCAAAATGAGTTTTGTTTCTCGCATAGGTTTTACATAAAAAGGTGTTGTGATTGATCATGTTTATTTATTTAAAAAACAGCAATTAAAAATCTATTAATGATGAGGAAGCACATCCCAAGTCCTGAACAATATGTGTTGTGAATATGACGTGCATCTGTTCAGGAGTTCTTCAGTTTGTCATCCATTAACGCACAATTATTTTGTATGGGGAGGCCGTTGAATTTTATATTATAGGGGGATATAGATATTCATATTCATACTACTAATAGACACATTTTTGGCGCCTCCCCTAGCCATAGCTCGCGCCTCCCCTGGGAGGCGCGTCCCCCAGTTTGGAAACCGCTGCCCTATGCTGTAAAAACTTGGTTCACTTTTGCCAATGCCACCCCAGTTTCATGGAAAGGCGACAGGAGTTGCAAGGCTTATGCTCATGTGAGGTTTGGTTTATTTTGTAAGTACACATGCAGCATGTGTAAGTGTGAACCTTTATATGTCTGATTGAGGGCATGCATTTAATACAAGACTTAAATGTCGATATATCTTTGCAAATTAGATAATAGTTTACCGACAGACCTGTGATCTTTGGCAACCAATAGTGAAATATGAGTTGGAGTACCTTTTGCCCTAGCAACCTGAAAGTGAGACATCACAACATTTACAATTATTGTTCTATGTCATTTGTGTGGCTCCATTGGCTTATTTCTTTTTGAGGAAAGAAATTTTTAGTAGCGTTCCTTGACTTATAGGTTGGTATGCGGCTGACCACCCATGCTGTAAAAATGGTTCACTTTGCCAATGTCACCCCTGATTCAGGGAAGGACGGCAAGAGTTGCAGGGTGTATGTCCATTTGAGATTTGGTTTTTATGTTGTAGGTTCACATGCGGCATGTGCAAGCGCGAACTTGGACGTGTCTGCTTGTGGAAATGCGTGTAATGTGAACTCCAATGTAACATATCTATGCAGCTTAGATAAGATTAGATTAGATGAAATTTGTCAAGTTATGTTATCAGCAAGTTATGTGTGTGAAAAGTATCAAATAAAAATTGTCTGCCTGGAAAACTGTTAACCTTTTGTCATGTTGTGTGTTACAGGATAGACCTGTGTCGCTGCCCGTGCGAGGTGCTGGAGGGCGTGTGCAGGGCGCTGCCGCAGCTGCGCGTGCTCATGGCCTGCAGCGTGCGCGCGGGCAGCCTGGACCCCGGACCCTTCGCCAACCTCACCAGCCTCACCGAGCTCAGGATCAAGGTCACCAACGACTCTGAGCGTAAGTACACTCATTATATTATATTAATTTGACAATATTTGTGGTGGCATTTTGTGAGTTCACCGCAAGGGCACTGCAGATGCACAACCTTGTTAGCATATACACAGTAACAGTATACCGGAGAGAGTGTGGTGCTCATAGCAGTGGCATATCTCCCATGGAAACAATCTGCCTCATCGTAGATTTCCCCTAGGGCCAAGAAGTAGAACATTAATTGTTTTTGTTTTGATTTCAGGTCTGACCCTCACCTCCAGCCTGAAGTGCCTGGAGAAGCTGACTAATCTGGTGCACCTCAGTATTACCTCCATAACATGTAAGCTATCATCTAATCATCTCCCAAGAGCTTACCTGTATATATTCATCAAGAAATTTGATAAAAAATTATGTTTGTGTAACAGAAGCTTTTATAAGCATCCGAAATTGTCATACTTTCAATAACACAAAACTTGGGTTTGTAATACGTTTTGTTGCTACATGTACATAGATTGAAGACGGGGAGAGAGGCATTGCTTCCATAGAAAATGACATAAACATTTTGTTTGTCATCAGCGAAGTAGCACTATCAACAATGACTGGTGCTTATGTCACATCAGGTGCACATTCATAGCCATTCCAAATAATTATTACCTCCATATTTGTGAAATCGTGTCGGTCGTCGGTGTTATGGTCGAGGGGGCCAAATGGGCTGATCTTTCTAGCGTGTTTGGAATAGAATAACTTTGGTTCGATCCCCGCTTGGGTCATTTGACCATAACTTTGACCCTGGTGCAACACATATCATTGGGTAATTATTAATTAATAATTCATTAAAATCAAGAACAATGAATTATTAATTATTGATGATATTAATACCTGTTTCTGGCAAGGCAGAATAGGTTGGTGAATTGCATTCCTCTTCATAAATCTATTTTTTAAATAAATAAAAATAAAGATTTGTAAAATGTGTGAATATGTTGACGTTGTGTAGCTCTTGGTGAGGAGGACTGCGAGGCCATCTCGCACCTGCAGTCCCTGGAGTGGCTGGAGCTGGGGGACTGCAGCGGGGGGGGTGCGGGGGCGGGGGCTGCGCGCATGCTGCTAGGCCTGCCCCTGCTGCGCCGCCTGCGCCTGGAGCGCCTGCCCAGCGGGGACGACACCACGCACCTCATCAAGGCCGTGGCTAACTGCCCCAACATCACCAGTCTGGAGCTCATCAACGTGGAAGTCAAGGTGACCACTCCCTACTTCCCTACTCCCTGAATGGCGCTACAGCTATTCTCGCGCTGAGTAAAAAAGTTGTTTTTTTTGTTAACAATCAATACTTTTGTACCTACATTACTTTTTTCGTAATTTCAAAAAGGGAAACAGATGGGAATCGCTACTGCTGGGTTCTTCTCCCTTCAGTCTTTACTTGTAGGATAGGACGGATAAGGCGGTATTTGCATTCCTCATAACATGACCCAAGTAAATCAGCGGGTACCACAATAAGAAAAAACTGTTTTGAATTTAATATGCCATTCAGTAATATTCTTGTAGAAGCTTGAAATTTTCCAATTCCAAAGCCTGAAGCATCCTTCTCCACTTTATCCTTCCATTTCAGTCTGTGCTTTCCCCCTATTTTTCTTCCTCCTGGATGGCTGGTCATGATTCTTTTACTAATCCGTGTGTCTAGCATCCGGTGTTGTAGTCTCAAGGTTTAAATACTGCTTGTTTGTTATATTCTGGAGAGTTCATCATTCTGCGTTTATGCAAAATAAATCATGCCTTTTTAAATTTAAAGTTAACACTACATAATATGTATTTTGCATGTGTGTCTGCAGCCTGGCGTAGAGGTGGCCCTGGGTTCGTGTGGCAGCCTAGAGCGCCTGCTCATCATCCCCATGTACGTGTCCCAGTCCGCCACCACCAACCACTGCGTGCTGGACGGGGTCATGCGCCTGCGCTCCTCCCTTAAGCACCTCGTGTGGGGCATCACTGTGGAGCTCATGCGTGTCACTGAGCTCTTCATCCTACAGGTATACTCCATAATCCCCATGCATTACTGATGCTTTTTTTTTTTTAGATTTTTAAGTTGAGATTTAAGTTAAGATTTTTAGTTGAAGAGGAATGCAATTCACCAACCAATTTTCCCTGGCCAGTTGTCTTCATGCAAAAGCAGAAGCTTGTGTGCATGCAATGGCATCTGTTGAACCAGGGTTGAAGTTATAGTCAAATGGGCCAGACGTGATTTAAACCAACGTTACTCTGTTCCAAATACTTTAGTTCAGCATTTTTCAACCTGTGGGTCGCGACCCCCTGGGGGTCGCGGAGCCTCTGTAGGGGGGTCGCGAGAGGTCGAGAAAACTTTTTTCTTTCAGTTTTTTTATACAACATATAGGTAATTTGTGAGACTTAAATAAAAAGTCAATAAGAGTTAAAATTATTATATTAAATTAAATATATTAAAAAAAGGGTTGGGGGGTCGCAAAATATTTTTGGATACTGGGGGGTCGTGTCATGAAAAAGGTTGAAAAACACTGCTCTAGTCAAAGCGACTTGACCCTCGTGGCCATAACACCAACAAACTTACTGAAACTAATGGCAATACGTTTCTTTGCAGTGTGATGAGGATGCGGCAGCCACGCGACGCAACCGCATAGCCTCAGGGCAGGAGCCCTTGTCCCCCCCAGCCAGGATCACCACCCCAGAGGAGAAGAAGGAGTGCATCCCCGTGCTCAAGCCTGTGCCCGGATTCCCTGTGCCTCTTACTACTTCCCCTCAGGTAACTTAGTCACAACCGCATAGCCTCAGGGCAGGAGCCCTTGTCCCCCCCAGTCAGGGGTAGCATCTTCTATTTCAGATACGTTAAAATCCTCGGAAAACATACTATTGTTTTTTTTTTTTTTGCTATTCTATTGCTATTCAACTAGGATTGTGGCACACACAGACATTGAATGAAAACCATCTCTCTTTATACGAGTTTTCACATATATTATGTGCATTGACCTTATAGTCCATTGGTATTACTTACTCCATAATTTTTCCATGAGATTGATATTTTTTCACTGAAATATGTGGCATCTCCAAAGTATTGTGTGCGACCAGTCACCGTGCGAGAGCCACTTAATAAAATTGCAAGTGAGAATAGAACTTTTGAAGGTTGAGGAATCTATGTGATGTCGCTGGACCAGGTTAAAGCCAATACAGCATCATTATTTTGAATACAATATTATGCAGATAGTTTTAAGACACTCAAGTGCACCAAACTGCATTTAGCATTACCGCCAACTGTTTGGGCTGACAGTGCTGTGAATTAGATAAAAATCTTGTTTATCGGAATCCATTTTTTTTTTACTATGGGTGACCTCACACAGCTGAGGGATATTTAAGATGTTTGGAGTCTATTCTTAAAGTACTTATCTGGTGGCAGGTGGAGATCCTGCCCGTGGACTCCCTGCAGAAGCTGCTGCTGGAAGAGATGCCCAACACGCAGCTGCGAATCCTGCGCATCCCCTACCATTCCACCTGGAGACAGGCCCTCGCTGACACACAATAATCCCTCATCATCCATTCAGTACATTCTTCTGTCTATTTTTAGTGAAATGTCAATCCGTTTATCTGCATTTTAAATCCATTTTAAGGGCCTTTTCAGACGCTACGCATTCTGCCCAGATTATCTATGGATTACCAGTCAAACTGTGGAAGCTTTGATACATCTTGCGCTGAATAGAAAAAACCAGGCAGACTGGTGGTAGAATGCCTCTAGTGTGAAATGGCGGTAGCAGAAATCAACCTCCAGTTATATTTCAATCCATACTTTTTATGTGTAAAAATTTCAATCCATTGTTTTTAAAATCCTCAGTGAAATTTCATAATAGTTATTATTATTACTTACATTTCATACCATTTTTCTCTGTAACTTCAGTGAAATTTCAATCCACACTTCAGTTAAATTTCAACCCATTGTTATTAGTATAGGGCAGAGCGGGGTCACATGAACATGATTTTGTAAAAGTTGTGTTGTTTTTTGTATTTTTAAAAAGAAATAAATATTTCTTCTAATAACGTTAGCATGTTTAGTTAGCTACATAATGACGTAAAAAAGTTTAAGGATTACGGCATCTACAAGACTGTATTTTCAAAACCAGCAAAAAGTTCAGATGGCTCATGTGACCCCATGGGTGGGGTCAAGTTGCTTTCAAGCATTCACATGGAGTTTAGCCATTGTTTTTACTGAAGCTCATCATCATTTTCGCATATGTTCAAGATCATGATATTAGCCTACATGCCAATGCTTTTCAAGCCATTTACCCCCGTATTCACGATCAAAACTGATTTAAGTGCCTTACTCAAGCGCTACACTTACTCAAGGGTCGACATTCTGGAGCGTTTTGTTTCACAAAGAACACTCAAGCAGTAATCAGCGTAGTGCCCAACCCCCAGGAGACGTACGGGTTTGTCATTGGCTCTCGAAAAAACCCAGCTCTGTAATTGGTCAGTACCTTCCGACCGATATTCGGCGTACTTCACTCTTATCATTGCCGCCTCTTTCAAATTTCAATGTCATATCAACTTTGCATAAAACTTGACAACAAATAAGTACGTATAACGCAATTACTACTTTAAGTAAACCGTAAGTACGAATTTGTTTGTTTACAATTTCTATTAGTTTTTAAAAATACATTTATGTAATATCCAATGTAAAGTGTTTTGATCGATTTCAGCGCCAAAAATATGTTGTTTTCTCCAGCGGAAAAGGAGCTGCTGGTGGCTCTGATTAAAGAAAAACCTGTAATAGAAGATAAAATAACAGATCGAAGAAATCGTTGGCTTTGCAACCCTCAATGAGCAACGGCAAAACTGTATACAGAACGACGCGTTTTTTCAATCAAAAACGTCTTCTAAATTCTTCCTCTTCGTAATACGTAAATGGGTCTTTACAGTCTCTGATATATTTTCTTGGGACACTATTTTTGAACAAAACAATGTTATTATTCTCGTTGAAGTCAACTGTATCGAAAGAATTCATTATTTTATGTAAATAATTCACAACCAAACAAAAAATGTGCTGATGAAATGCGGCGGAATATTTTGACAGTTCATCTGTCATTGCAGTATGGTCCTAGACCATACCGGAGAACAAACCCAATTCTGATGGTCAAGCAATGTAAATGAACTCGTCAAAACAATGTTAATACACTTGTAAAAATCATGTTTATAGTAAGAATTCATTTTTTCATGTAAATTCACAATCAAACAAAAAATGTGATAACAATGAAATATGACGGAATATTTTGACAGCGCTTAAGCGTTGGTTAATATACGTGTCGACCTTACTTACCTGAGTGCTAGTTTTTGGAGCGCTTAAGCGCTAATTTTACCTTAAGTATTGTTCTTGAAATGAATTTCCCCAATCTAAGCGCTGGTTTGCCCTTAAGGAAGTGCCAGTTTTGATCGTGAATACGGGGGTTAGTCTTTCTGAGTTATTTATATTTTTATTTGGGTTAGCCAGTAAAGTTTCAGATTAAAAATAATTTGACAACTCTCTCTGTTTGTTTTGAGCAAACACCATCAGTGTGCTTTTAACTTGCCATAGTAACAAAGATTGGCCATTTCCCTGTTTTCTCAGGTGATTTAAGGGTTGTTGGTGCGGTAAACTGACTGTGGGACACGCAGGCAATCAATGATGGCCGCCTTGCTTCATATGATATCTTCTCACCTTTTTATATCCACTTTACATTTTAGCCAACAAACTAAGTTTCTTTAGAATATTTGTTGTACTAATCATCTCAAATCTTATTTCTTCATTACATGATGACTGCGTATTTTAAAGTATAATTTATGTTGTGAAATTCACTGATAGATTCAATTTAAACTTTTTTATAACATGTAAGATCACAATCACCTTTCCCATATTTTGTAACATGTATAAATGAACACAAATGAATGTTACAAGAGTTAATCATTTTGTTTGTAATTTATTTTTGTGTTAATATATTTTGTTGACATCCTTTCTTTGTAATTATTAAATAGTATTTTTAAAGGTCAACTATCCAAGGGTCCTGCAGAACCAAAGGTGACAATCTTGGATTTTTTTTTAAATGAGAATATGAAAGTACATATATGGAAACATAGAAAATGACATTCTCAGTATTTCCATATATATCCTGATTTCCCATCATTGGTTCTGTATGACTGATAAAGTTATGTCATTTGCATTAATTCTAGTTGTTGTTACTTTGATTTGTACTTTCTTTTTGCGCCGGAGCTTTATTGTGACAAATTTCCCGCTTAACCTCCCTTCTTGTCATAGTGTCATAGACCTCCAGATTGTCTTTAATTTAGGGTGTCTCCTGCACAGGATTTCTCAAAAAACAGTGTGACCTGCAGGGGACTTTCTAAGAAATGAGCAAAAAAATGACATTGTCAACTCATTTGCCCCTGACTCTTGGAATATTGGAAAACCCTGATCTCACACATAGCTTATCTGTGAAGTTGTGCTTGCACAGACGTGCCTAATCTTTACAAATGGACCATTCTAGAACAACTCTTCTGTTCTCAACGCTTTGTAACCTATGTTTTCAGGAGACATTGCTCCAGGGAAAATTGGTTACCATACTAACAAAATGTCAAAAAGAAAGTCAGTTTTCTGGCGATGGTTCATTCATTGCATTATTTTGAAATGACTTTGAATTTGTGAACGTGCAGAATGATAAAAATTCTAGTTTAAATTCAATATTTTTCAATTTTAGATGGTCTGTAGCTTTGAGGTTATTTATTGTCAAGTGTGTGTATCACTTACACCCATATAAGTAGGACAGTCAACATTATCCAGTTCTTTCCGATAGTAGAATAACAGATCAAAGACTCTGAATTTGAATGAAGAATGATTTAATTGTATTTTCTCATCAGAAGTTCATACTTATTGTACCTACTGGGGAGTTGTCAGTGTCAATCATCAGCCGTTTAAACCTAAATCTCCTATTTCAACTTATTGTACTCCACAAACCCATTTTACTTTGTTATAAAAACTATTATTCCTATCACAATCAGTTCAATAGATGATCTGATAGTTGAGACACATAACTTATAATAAAGATTAAATAATAAGGGTCAAAATATACAATATCATAGGAACCAATCATTCATTTTAAAAGTTACTGTAACGGTGTACATGTCATCACCTTCCTAGTTGTTTGTCTTACCTCCAACATAGATAATTCACATGAGCATTGTTTTTATGTGTACTGTACTGATGTGTCTTATGAAAACTGAAAATAGATTAAAAAAATATTTCAAACAACTCTCACATTAAAGTGTCTACATTTTTTTTCTTAGCTTAGATTGTGTAAAATGTGATTCTTTAGACAATTCCATTTCACGGTTGAAAACCTTGAAAAAAAAATCTTTGAAAAAATTTGTAGATAAGCCAAACAAGCACTGGGGGGATGATGTGTGAACTGTAGAAATATACTTTCAACATTTGTAAGCTCTGTCTAGATTCGTTCTTGATATTTATTGTTTTAATTTTTGAAAAAATAAATCTGTTAACCTGGTTTATCGCCTGGGTGGGATGCCCACCCAATGATGCAAAGTTGCAGTTAGTTAAGATCAAAATTACCTGTAAAATAATTGTGTCGTAACAGAAATCATTAAAGAAAATTATCCAATGGTTTATTTGATCTGTCTATTTTACAATATAATCATTTTTCTGCTTAGCGAGTTATACTTGTAGCATATCTTCTAACCAGTTAGTTAAGGGCCATTATAGACTGCTGACTCTTACCACCAATGATTGTAAGATGCTAATGATAAACCAAGGATTTCAAACAAGGTATTATGGGCTCAAGTAATAAGAAAATACATTTTTTTTTAATTATTAGATCATGATTTCATGTGCCAGACAGTTTAAAAAAAATCATCTTATTTACGCAGAAATAGTCAACATAATTGTCTAAACTTATTCTTTATAGGATGGGGGTGAGCCTCATATCAACCTATTTGTCAAAAAACATGAAGTATAACAATCACGTTTATGTAACAGAAGCATGGATAAGTATCAGATATATTTGTACTCGTACCTTCAACAAACACTACAGTTTGGAGATACATTGCTGAAGTAACAAAATCAATAACTCGGTAAATGGTGCTTCATGTCTGAACTGCATCAAATTCTTCCTCGCTCCATGTGATTGTTACCTCCATGGTGTCAATGGAGGAGTGGATTAAATTCTTCCTTGCTCCATGTGATTGTTACCTCCATGGTGTCAATGGAGGAGTGGATTAAATTCTTCCTCGCTCCATGTGATTGTTACCTCCATGGTGTCAATGGAGGAGTGGATTAAATTCTTCCTCGCTCCATGTGATTGTTACCTCCATGGTGTCAATGGAGGAGTGGATTAAATTCTTCCTCGCTCCATGTGATTATTACCTCCATGGTGTCAATGGAGGAGTGGATTAAATTCTTCCTCGCTCCATGTGATTATTACCTCCATGGTGTCAATGGAGGAGTGGATTAAATTCCAAAACAGACTTTTTTCTTGGCAGGCAAACATCACACTTTATCCAACACTTAACAATCAATAACAAAATATTTGCTTGCATTTTCCTTAGTAACTGGGCTGTGTGAAGTCACAATTTTCCATTAAATTCCATTATAACCTTAAGTCCTCAATCTGTAATGGCCCTAATAGTTATTTGTCTAATTAAGTATTATTACTACATTTATAAATGAATCCTATACCAAAGGTAACAATCTAGGGTTCGTCTTTTCATTAGATATTTATATGGAAACACACAGACTAGTTTTCTGTGTTTCCATGTAGTTATCTTATTTTAGAAAAAAATGTAGATCGCCACCTTTGATTTTGTGTGACTAAAACATTTTATTGAATTACACAATCATTTCATTTGTAAACGCCCAGTATGCATTTGATTGTGTTAAAAAATAGAAAGAAAATACAAAATATTGTGTGTAGGAAATGTAAGAATCCACAGAATTTGTAGGATACTGTTAACATGAATGGGCTCAACAATATGAAGCAGCGTAAGTATTAGTTTGAAGTTGATGATTCTCAGCAGATGTGGGGGAAAAAATGACAACGTTTTCTATGATAAAAATATCATTTACTTTTTACAAGTGTATTTTAATCAATAAAAAGAAATCATTTATTTATGTGTTTCATTTTCACTTTTATGATGAATTTTAAAGTTGCGTTTTTATAATTTACAATATGTTAGATGTCATTGCAAAGCAAAAGCTTTGAGATGTAGGAAATGAGCTAACTCATTTGAAAAAAAATCCAAATTCAGTCTTATCGGTAACCTTTCAACTGTCAACAGGTGTGTAACCTAATTCGAAAAAAAAAACTATAAAAATGCCGTCTTGCACAATGCACATTTTTGAAAAGCGCTATCGAAGTTATTGTCAATAGGACATGAAGCAGGTGGAGTTGGAACCAGCGTTAGTGTCAATAATGCAAATTCGAGCGTTAACGCTTTATCCCCTTGACCATCCCAGCGAGGGAAAGGGCATACAAATGGTTTGAGACTGACAAGATCATTTGCTTGCAGAGGAAGAGTAAAAAATGTTGGGGTATAAATGGGTACGTAACTTATGAAAACAAAACAAAGAATGTATGCATAAATACTTATCTGTAGTTTATTGCAAGATAAAAAATGTAGACAGTTGAAAATAAATATAAAATACAAATGGACTAAATACTTCAAATGAAGGACATTACTCGGAGCTTAAACAAGTATAGGAAAACTTACTTCAATGCTGCGATTGCAAGAACTGATGCATGAAAAAAATACTTCCAATATTCAATTTTGTAATAACATAAAACAATGGGGATCTATTAATACTCTACAGATATTGGCCTTTACAGTGGGTGTCTTTGCCATGTAAGATGGATAACCATTTATTATTCTTAACTACTAATTATACTCTTTACTAACAAAATATAGTTAGAATTGTAGTAGAAAAATACTTTAATATTTGACAACATGTAAAGGAGGTACCATTGTATTTTGACCATCCATCAATGTAAAACACATACACGGCTTACGTTTGTTTTTTTACCATAGTAACAAACGTACCATGAATACAGAAAAATAGGTAAAGGAAAAAATAAAACAGGATATTAACCTCTCAAGTGCCAACGATTTTCTGCCTAATCCAGCCACCCAACTCTTGGTTTTTATATTAACCCTAGAGTGGGCGCGCTATGAGCATTTTGCCGCCGTCGAAAGTTTTTTGTTATTATTATCTGAACTATGCACTTGTCAAGGACAAACTCTTAAGTAGCTGCCCCCCTGCCCTTCCCCTCCCTGTGTTGTAAAATTCAACTGAATCAGTGCGCGGGCGGCCGTAGGACGAAGCACTTTTCAACAGGGGTTGTAAATCGTCGGCAAACTGCTCACTGCGCGCCCACTGACGTTAGTATTTTATACAAACTTGTGAAAATGTTATCCCACAGCATTCTCAATACTGGCCGAAACATAACAATGGACAATTATTTTACCTCAATTCCTCTTGCTAACCAGCTTCTAAATGAGCACAGAACAACCATTGTTGGAACATTACGAAAAAATAAAAGAGAAATTTCACCATGCTTTCTAACCACCAGATAGAGCTATACCTAGCACTTTGTTTGGTTAGTGAGAAAAAGGTATTGGTATCGTACGTACCTAAAAAGAAAACAAACAAAAAAATGTTCTTCTTATGTCAACTCTACATGATGATGACAAGATTGACGAAAGTAGCGGCGACAAGGCGAAGCCTGAGATCATAACTTTCTATAAAATACATAAATGTGGTGTTGATGTAGTAGATCAGATGAAAGAAGAATATTCTGTGGGAAGAATGACCCGGAGATGGCCAATGAGGCTATTTTTTTCTATTTTGAATATTGCTGGCATAAACAGTCAGATCATTTATAAAGTCAATACCAATCATTTGATGCTACGCCGACTACTTGAAAGAGATCTCGCTGGCCTTAACTAAGCCACATATAACCAGAAGATCTTCTATATTAACATTAAGTAAGCCTTTAAAAACCCAAATCACTCAATTTGTGTCACCTGAAGACCTACCATCAACTTCAGCAAGAGAAGGTGCATGGTATGCCCTTCGAAGAAAAATAGAAGGACTAAAAAAGGCTGTAATGTTTGCTCAAAATTACTGTGCAATGAACATTGTTTGCATATGTGTGAAGATTTTTTTGCTCAGACATATAATGTAGATCTCGAAAATATAAAAGATTTGTTTTTTTTTTTAAATTATGTGATTTATGTTGATTATGATAACCTATGTTCCAAAAAACTGTTAATTTTTGCCAAAGTTAATTAAAAGTCCTATTGCCTCAATTTAAGCACTTAATTAAAATAAATATTTAATTTTTATAAAGTTTATATTTTATTTTACCCTATTAATGCAAAAAATATAAAAAATCTACAATATTTCCTGAAAAAAAAATTATTAAGTAAGGGCGGCAAAATGCTCCCCACGCGCCCACTCACGTTTTACCGAATGACGCGCCCACTCTAGGGTTAAATATCTCCAAAGATACAAAACATATCTCCTGTGTTTTTTTTTCTTTCATAAAAATACAGTGAAATAAAGTTTTTTTAGTGCCTACCAAAAAAAAAACTTTTGTGAAATTATTATTATACTCCATCATAATTTAAATTACGGAAAAAAGATCGAGATTCTAAAAATAGATATACCTCATTAGTATGCATAGGCACGAAATCCAAATACATCGCAAAAAATAGAAGTTAGTGACCCTTTTTATTTACATAGAGTTTTTTTTTGAGTGTATTAGTGTTCTTATGTCAACAAATTGTGTAATTCGGCTTTTTGAACAATTGGTTTTCAAGGTCAACTTAAATATTATATTTTACTTAAATATCTACAAACAAAAATGAATGCTTTGATCTTATTGGTGGATGGTTCTACCCAATAGCAGTATTTCATGCAATTTTCAATCTTATTGCTGTGTAAAAACTAGAGAAAAATGAAAAAAATCGCGTTTAGTAGTATGAGCGCGGATCCGCGTTCCGGCACTTGAGGGGTTAAAGTCATACGTAAAAGAGACATTAACATGACAGCTGCCTGGAAACTGATTATAAAAAGGTTGGATCAGATGCTCCATGTATGTCTTTTATGTTGAATGATTTTGACATTACTTATTATTAATGGTTAGCTAGATAATGGTTAAAAATCGACGGCACACTAAAGATTAAAATTCATGACGCATTAGAATCAGTTCATCTTCATGGCATGCCTCATGAAGACGTTGGCTATGTGGCCAGCAAAACATTGAGAATAGTATAAGTTCTCCCCTAACTGTTCACCTAATATCTGAAAGTGTAATCCATCTTGAGAGTGAAGTGTAACATGTCAAATTACCAAATTACTTTAAATTTGACCGTATAACATTGTTCTCTGTTTTTTCTGGCACCATGCTGCATCTTTACGTTGGCTACAGGGCTTGGCTTAGTTGGGATGGGCATCGGGATGTCTCTCCAGCAGCATGCCGACCCCCTGGCCCCCGGCAGCGCAGGCAGCGATGATGCCAAACTGCCCATCCTCCCGAACCAGGCGGTTGGCTGTGTGCATGGCCAGTCTCACCTGTACAACATATTTAGTTGATGCTGGTTTAGATGATGTTGATGAAATTATGGTTTAGTTTTATCAACATTATCTTCCATCACTGATAAACCATACTGTAGAGATTAGTCACCACCAATGTCACCCGTTTTTCAGGGTAGGTCAGTAAAAACTGCAGGGTTCATGTTCAATTGAGATATCGGTTTCCCATACTGTAAAAAATAATATTGAACAAAATTAACAAAAATACTTGAGTGGCATTTTTAAGTGTTTTTTTTTTACAGAATGGGAGGTTCGACTCATACCAATCTATTAGTCAAGGAACACAAAATACTTAAATATCTCCCAATAAATATGTATTGATATGAAACAGACAATACATACTCCAGTGGCAGCGAAAGGATGCCCAATAGACAGGGATCCACCCCAGTTGTTCCATTTGTTCATGTCTGGGTTGCCAATCTACAACAAAATAATAACAATTATATTAACAGTGGTCAGTATGAATATTTGCGCATGAGTTATGGGCTGGCTAACGCACCTTCTGTATTTATGAGGGTCATTAAGAGAGCACTGCAGACAATACCTAATGAGAATATCCTAATCTACATGGATGACATTCTAATACCAAGTGTTACAGTCAGTGAAGGATTGAGATTGTTGAAATCAGTATTTGAATTGTTGAAAAGAGCAGACTTGAAGGTCAATTTGAAGAAATGTTCATTCTTGAAGACGGAAATAAGCTATTTGGGCCACGAAGTAACGGGAGATGGTGTAGCTCCTGGTTCAAACAAAACATTGGCCGTTGAAGAATTTAGAACTCCCAGAAATGTACATGAAGTCAGACAGTTTATTGGATTGACGAGCTACTTCCGCAAGTTTATCAAGGATTTTGCAAGTATTGCTCGCCCGCTGACAGAGCTTACGAAAAAGAATATGACTTGGATATGGGAAGATCCACAGGAAAGAGCATTCCTAAAGTTGAAGGAAAAACTAGCTTTGCGACCTGTGCTAGCTCTGTATGACAATGAGCTCCCAACTGAAGTCCACACTGATGCTAGCAAATTGGGTTTGGGAGGAATATTGATGCAAATTCAAAGTAGCGGTGAATTGAAACCTGTTGCATACTTCAGTCGAGTTACTTCCAAAGAGGAAGCTTTTTATCATAGCTACGAGTTGGAAACTCTGGCAGTTGTTGAATCAATAAAGCGATTCAGAATTTTTCTAGTTGGAATACATTTCAAAGTTATTACAGACTGTACTGCCGTCAGATCAACTTTTGCTAAAAAAGGATATGATACCGAGAGTAGCCAGATGGTGGCTGATGATCCAAGAGTATGATTTGGAGATTGAATATCGTCCTGGACATCGTATGAAGGCACAGTTTGATAAACGCCGTAAGGCAGCACGAAAGTATAACAAGGGAGACCTTGTATTGTGGAAGCAAGCTGTGACTAAAGGTGGAGCAGGAATCAACCATAAGATTGATCCTTTGTATGGAGGTCCTTACAGAGTGACTAAAGTTTTTCCAGATATTGATCGCTACTCTATTCGGAGCATCAAGGGTATGCGTGGATACAAGAAGTTCAGTGCATTGGTTGCTGTTGATGCATTGAGACCTTACAAGGGAGCCTCAAAAGACTCAAGTGAGTCTGACAGCCAAGGGAGTGAGGTTGACAGAGATGACCTGATAGATCTCTTGGAAAGCTGATGTGAGAAGCCATTCTGTGGCTGTTGCAAGCGGGATGCTTGTTGTGAACTACATGTGTTGTAGTGACTACATTTGATGTAGCGGAAGAAGCCATTCTGTGGCTGTTGCAAGCGGGATGCTTGTTGTGAACTACATGTGTTGTAGTGACTACATTTGATGTAGCGGAAGAAGCCATTCTGTGGCTGTTGCAAGCGGGATGCTTGTTGTGAACTACATGTGTTGTAGTGACTACATTTGATGTAGCGGAAGAAGCCATTCTGTGGCTGTTGCAAGCGGGATGCTTGTTGTGAACTACATGTGTTGTAGTGACTACATTTGATGTAGCGGAAGAAGCCATTCTGTGGCTGTTGCAAGCGGGATGCTTGTTGTGAACTACATGTGTTGTAGTGACTACATTTGATGTAGCGGAAGAAGCCATTCTGTGGCTGTTGCAAGCGGGATGCTTGTTGTGAACTACATGTGTTGTAGTGACTACATTTGATGTAGCGGAAGAAGCCATTCTGTGGCTGTTGCAAGCGGGATGCTTGTTGTGAACTACATGTGTTGTAGTGACTACATTTGATGTAGCGGAAGATGCCATTTTGTGGCAGTTGACGAGCAAGAGGCTTGTCATGACTAACCCCAAGGACTGTTACTATGTAGCAGTTGGTAAGCTGCGACTTACCTATACTAACCATTCTTCAAGAGAGCTGTTACTCTTGTATTTGCTGATGAGCAACGTCTCAAGATTTTTGATTTTGTTTTAAAAAGTGATGTCACTCCAGTGCGTCTGATGAGTTCTGACTTATCGTGCAAGTCCAGTTAATTCTTGGACAGTGGTTTTTATTTTGTAATGTAGCACCGTCGTTTTGTGAGGACACAAACTGTGGTCAGGATGGACGAGTGTAATGCTGCACAACACTGAGGGATTTTTCAGCATTGCCACACCATAGAGAAGGAACCGGATCTACTTACTGATCCGGGACGTGAATTATATACAGCCAGTAGTACAACCACGCACTACATTGTTTTTGTATGTGACGTATCTATTTTCATCTGACAATAAATGCAGCTTTAAAAGATCAAAGGTGTTTGAATTTCTTTACAATATTGTTCAAAATTCTTCTTTTCCTCAAAATCCTTCTTCTTTACCATTTGATCCATGATTCATAACAACAAAAAACATTCCGGCTCACGGATCCTGAGATGAGGAGGTCCAGCCATCAATTCACCATTTAGGTCTTCCAACTGGGCGTTGACCTATTGGAATCTCATTAGCTACGATGTGTGTGAGTCTTTCATGGCTCACCCTGGAGACATGATTTCTCCAAAATTGCCCCATGGATCTGCTCCATTTCACTACGTCATCTGTCTCACAGGCTTTTTGTGATCTCGCAATGTTCTGCCGGTAGTCCTTTGGTTCTTGTGTTCTCTAAGTTTCAACATAATAATTAAGAAATTTAAACAATTTATTTACCAATTTCCTAAATGCATAAGTTGAAAATTAACTCACTTTAGCTTGTTTTCCAAGGTAGTTCTGGGAGAACCAATCAGAATCAAGAGCCTTTAAGTTGGCCAAGATTTGTCCCTGGAAAAAGATGAAATTGAAATGAGTATCATTTTATAATTTGCACTTACATATATATACAAGGATACTTTATTTGGAAGGTACACATAATTAAAGAGCGCCATTTTTGTGTGTGCCACACCTCAAGGGCTTGTCTCACGGGATGGCTGGACTAAGCTCAGCTACCACCCCACTGATGCCATACCAAACAAGCGCTTCACATAAAATCACCAATCAATAAATAGATCATCCAAACATGTGTTCTATCCTAATACTTATTCAATAGCATGTCAGTTCTATGGAATTTTTTAAATTCATCAATGGATTTCAAAGCATTATTGTGAACATGGACATTGGTTACTTACAGCAAAAGCTTCATGGATCTCCCAGGTGCTGATGTCCCCCATGGTGAGCCCCGACTTCTCCAGGACCTTGGGGATGGCATAGGCTGGCCCCAACAGCAGCTGGTCAATGGGATCCTGCAGATATCACACACATGCTTACAGTCATGTCTGTCACTTGAACATTTCAAATAAATAAATATTGAGGAAAGAAGTCTAGGTCCATAGTCACAAAGTATCAGAACCAGTCCCCTGTGAGCTGGAAAACCCCTTCTTCAAGTGAAGTGTTTGTGGGCATATATTTCTTAGTAAGTTTAAGGGGTATCTTTGTACCAAACGGAATGCAAATTTGAGCATTGATCAAGTGGTGATGGGAGCTAACTAAAAAACTAAAACATTAAAATAAAAGACATGTATCGCTTCAGCATGCATTCCCACAAATCGACATGTGTAAGTTCAGGCTTAAACATGCCGCATGTGAACTTACAACATAAAAACCCAATCTCAAATGAACATAAATTCTGCAACTCTTGCCTACCTTCGCTGAAGCAGGGATGATATTGGCAAAGTGAACCATTTTTTAAGTGTAGGTGGCCAGCCTCATACAAACCTATAAGTCAAATAACCTTAGATATCCAGCAACACTCACATATTTTACCAAGTTAATAAAAATAAAATGAAATAAAGAAAATATAAATTTATCCCCAAAACACAAGCTATGCTTACTTTGGAGAGTATGTATTGTAATTAGATTTTTGTAATTGAAATATTATTATGTACATATTGATAAAAACAATAAAGACCTTATTATTATTATCATAGAATATTTTTTCAGTTACAGTGTTTAGTCAGAACGGAGACAGTATTGCATAGGTTTGTTTGTATGTAAGTTGTACTGGAATCTGTATTTTGGTATAGATTACCTGTGAAACATAGACAAAGTCCCTCAGGTAAGCCTTGGGCTTGAATCCCAGTTCCTTGGCCTTTGCTTCTGTCATGATAAGACAAGCCGATGCTCCGTCAGTCTGGAAAATATGAGGTTAACGTAAGGGTTACCATGAATGGTGATGAACTTGCATGTGTCTATATGTAGGGGTACATTAAATATGAGTTTTAACCGTCCTATGCATATGCCAGTACACAATACGCAATCTTTGAGTGCACCATTCTGCTACATCCCGTATTGCGTACTCGCTTGAGAAAATATATATATTTGAAAACTACAAACCGCCTGGCGTCTGCTTGAGTTCCAAAGTCACGTCATTACAAGTCTAGACAAGTAGAAACTCAAGGGCAGGCTAAGCCTTTTGGTTGTTTGTTTGACGTTTTGTAATTTTTCATACATATTCAAAAGTCTGTCAGGTAGCTAGAATGTCAGATAGCTACCTGTTACAAAGAGGAAGAAGACATATTCAATATGAACTGTCACTAACAAAGTGAGAAAAAACATTATACCTATCAAAGGAGGAAAATAATGCCTACCAAAATGGGGAAAACAGAAATGATCTGGATCCCAAATTAAAAGAAGAAGAGGCTGAGATTGCCCGTTGGGAAAGGGAGAGAGTGGAAAAAACCGCGTAAGCTTCGTGTCAGGCTGGTGAGAAGGTTATAAAAGCCGCCGAAGCCCAACATTCCTGGACAGAAGCTCTCCCAAGCCTACACAGACAGCACGGACCAGGCGTGGCCGAGAAAGATCCATCTGGGAGGCCTGAGTCGCCGTTATTTCCTGCACCAACAGCCCCTGGGCGCGCCTGGGTTCCCCGTGGCGGATTCCTCTGAAGGGCGGAGCCCCTGCTTTACCCGCCGCAAGCGCCCGCTTGGCTACTTGCTTGGTGCTGCTCGATATCCGGAGCCCCGTGCCCGAAGTTCCTCAGGAGGACGGAGCGCCTGCCCCGTCCAGCCGAGCGCACCAGTCTTATCGCTGGCTGTCTGCAGGGCTGAGCCTCGTGCCGGAATTCCTCCGGAGGGCAGAGCACCTGACCTCGTCCCGCCAAAAGCGCCGCCGTACCTAGAGGCGAGCGCTCCAAACATCGACTCTACCAGCCTCCCAGAATCAGGACTTCTTCCGTCACAGTGAGCGTATCCCTGCCTTTAATTCATTAACTAACTTAAATTAGATTAACCAGCCCAGTCTTGCAGCTTTAGCGTGGTTAATAATCTCATTGTCTGTTTTAATGTAAAATAAACCACCTCTTTCCTTTACATTGTTTTTACCTACCATAACCTATATTTTGAACCTCTTTAGCATCAGTGGAAAGCAAGCAAGGTGTTGGGCTACTGTCCCGACCCTGAGGAGTCTCTTTTTTCTAGTCGGGCATCTGGAAAAACACGCACGGCAACCAAACCTCAAAAGAACCCCAATTGTCAGTTGTCGGTTCTTAACCTCAAAATGGCCTACCTTTCCATGCATCGCCTTTAGTGTCATGCATCATCACAGTATTTCTCGGAAAGTTACCTGAAGGTAGGGGGGTTAAATAAATGAAATATATTATACATTACAGGGTCATCCTGATTTGTATTTAAAGCCGGTCTTGAAAACTAAGAATAGATAAGTTGTTACCAGATATGAGGAGTTGGCAGCTGTGACAGTGCCGTGGGGTTTAACGAAGGCTGGCTTCAGTTTGGCCAGCTGTTCAGGGGTTGACACGCGAATGCCGTTGTCCTTGTCAATCAGATTCTTCTTGCCTTCCACTAAAACAACCAATCAAAAATGAAATGAACTGGAGTTATGACACATTTACAAATTAAAATTGATTAAATTTTTTGGATATTCGATGAACTGTTGTAAGAGAACTGACGTAATTCTCAATTTTTTAATGGTGTTTTAACTAACGTCATCAGAGGACACATTTGTTTGTGACCAACAAGGATGAACTGTTCTGAAAACTAAGCTGAGAGGAAGATGTTCCCAGTATATCCTCACAAAACAAAGGGGCCTGTGTCCTGAAGACATTGGCTACAACACCAATAACAAAACTTCAAGAATTATGCAATTTCTCGTACAATGGATTGTAAACAGAAAAGCATAACCTAAAATAAGAGACCAGGCTAGCACAACAAGGCACTGACTTAAAAATATGATAATGAAGAGGCAGACAGCGATGTTACCTTTGACGGGCACCATGTCAGTGAGGTAGCCCTTGGTCATGGCCTGGTGCGCCAGCGTGTGGGAGCGCAGGGCGTAGTCGTCCTGCTCCTGCCGGGTGGCCCCAAACGCTGCGGCCAGGCGGTCTGCGGAGAAGCCCATGGTCTCGTTCGTGGAGAACTCACTCACTGAAGGCAGCTGGAATACCGACTCAGAATATTTGAAATTTGAAGAATGTATGTAAGTGATGTCATCTGGTTGGGCTAAAGACAGCACAGAGTGTCACAATTCAATGCAACATTATGCAGGTAGTTTGAAAAGACACTAAAGTGTACCGCCCTGCATTTAGAATTACCGCCAATTGTGTGGGTTGACAGTGCTGTGAACTAGAAAATTCTTCAATTAACGGGAATCCATTTTATATTAATTATAGGTATTTAAATTTAAAAAATATGTGTTGTAGCTTTTTAATTTTTTACTGTTTAATTGCTTAGAATTTATTTGTTTTATATATTTGATTGTATCAATTGCATGTACTCCTTGATTGATAGGTTGGTATGCGGCTGACCACCCATACTGTAAAAAATGGTTCACTTTGCCAATGTCACCCCTGCTTCAGGGAAGGTCGGCAAGAGTTGCAGGGCTTATGTTCATTTGAGATTGGGGTTTTTTATATTGTAGGTCCACATGCAGCATGTGTAAGCGCGAAATTATGCATGTCTGCTTGTGGGAATGCATTTAATATGAATCTCAAATGATACATATCTTTGCAGCTTAGATTTAGATTTAGATTTAGATAGGTGACGTTACATAGCGGAGGGATATTTTGAATATTCGTAGCCCTTATTATTATTATTTTATTATTATTTATTTATTTACGGCGTAAGCCTTTAACAAAATAAGTACATAATTAAATCAAAAACAGTTTTTGTCTTTTACAAATAAACAAAAAATACAGTAAGAAAGTAAAAGTAAAACTCTATATAAACTTAAAAATAAGAAAACTATAAAAATACTAAAAAACCTTAAACTGTAAGCTATATACAAACAATAAAAATTAAAAAATAGCAAAAAATTAAAAATAAAAACTTCAGATACCATTCAAATATCACTAATAAAGAAATTCACCAGGCAGACATCGTTCATATAATAACAATCTAAAACAATATAATTTATTATATATTATGGATGTCCCAAAAACATTTTTTTCAAACCTTGGTTATATGTATGGTAATTATTATTATGCAGAACCAAGTCAAGTGAGGCATAATCATTACCAATGCGCTGTAAGCGATGCATACAACTATTGCTTTGTGCGTTAGTGCTTGTAAATGTGTTGTTATGAAAGTGTAAATGTAAATGTTATGAAAGTAATATACATTAAAAAATGATCTTATACCCTGAAGTTGAATCAGAAACCCAAAAATTGACGCTGTCTATTTAAATGAAGCAAAAAGCACCCTCGGAGAAACATTAAAAACCCCCGCCAAAAGCAAGAGTAGGACGAACATCGCACTGCCTCCTTTCCGGATATGACAGACCACCTAGAACCCATCCCATGCGGCTTTCGCAACATAATCATAGTAACATCCAACCAAAAAACGGAAAAGGAAAATATAAATCAAGAGGAATAATATAATTTATAACCTAAGTTGCAGATATATATAAACATTTAAGGCTCTCAAATGTTTGCCCACAAACAAACATGTGTAGTTCGCGCTTACAAATGCTGAATGCATACTTAAAAATAAAATCCCAACCTCAAATGAACATAAGCCCTAACACTTTTGCCAACCTTCCCTGACACAGAAAAAATATTGGCAAAGTGAACCATTTTTTATAGTATGGGCGGTCAGCCTCACACCAACCTATAAGTCAAGGAATACAAATAATAAATAACATTCAAGTTTATAAAAACAACAAAACCTTAAAAACGTATCTATACAAAAAAAAGTCAATGCTATCCTATACAAAAAATGCAACATAAATGAATGAGCCAACATTACAAATCAACATTGCAGATTAGCCGCCACTTCTTCCTGTCCTTACATACTTCTTTCATTTCATCCAGAGTCATGACCTTTTTCATAAAAGCCCTCCTTTTATTATGACTCTGGATATCCCATTCGTTCGCTATTTCAGAAATTTGATCTATCTATACTTTTCTCGGTCGTCCTCTACCACGACATCCATCAATAATAATAATCAGAAGAGGGCACACCTCTGGCACCAAGAAGTCGGGTCTGAGAGAGGCGACCAGCTGCAGGCGTTGCAAGGGGGTCTTGGCCTTGTTGGCCCTCAGCAGCAGGGAGCGCATCTTGCGGCTGTGGCGGATGGGGATGTCGGACATGAACTCCACGCCCCCCGCTACGATGATGTCGTACACCCCGCAAGCAATCAGACCCACACCTGTAAAATACATGAAAATAAGATGGATGTGTTAATTATATCACTTGACGTCAGGGGAGCATTTGATGCCGCATGGTGGCCGGCCATATTGGCTCAGCTTCGTAATAAAAAATGCCCAAAAAATTTATTTAATTTGACAAAAAGCTATTTCTATAATCGTTCTGCGGTTATAAAAAATAAGAATATTTCTGTAAGTAGACGATGCACATTGTGTATTCTGCAAGGGTCTTGTTGTGGTCCAGGTTTTTGGGATATCATGTATGATTCCTTGGTTTCAATGGATTTTGGTCTGGATAGAGAAGTTGTGGCCTATGCAGATGATTTTGTGATCATAGTTTTTGGAAACAATGGGTTAGAAATTCAAATACAAGCAAATACAACACTGTTACAAGTAAGTCAATGGGCCAATTTAAATAAAATTACTTTCGGAACCTATAAATCAAAAGCATTATTTATGTCTAACAAAAGAAACAAAATTATCCCTAAAATATTTTTGGGATCGGAAACATTATTAATTTGGTTGATAGTTTAAAATATTTAGGAGTAACGATCGACAAAAAAATGAACTGGAATCAACACATTGATAAAATATCCCAGAAGACTTTGAACATAGCATATGGCCTAAGTAAAATGGCCAGAAATACGTGGGGCTTAAAACAAGAAGCTCTGGACCTCATTTAAAAAGGAGCTATTGAACCAATGCTCACTTATGCGGCTCCTTGCTGGGCCATGGCTATTGAAAAGAAATACAACAAAACTAAACTCATTCGGGCACAAAGATTGATATTACTAAAAATTATACGTGGTTATAGAACAATTTCTTATGATGCTGCTTGTGTTTTGGCTAACAAGGTTCCAATTTGTATCAAGATTCAAGAAATTACAAAATTATTTTTGATTAAAAAAGATCTAATACCATGTACTTATAAACTTGAAAAACCATTGGAATATCATGAGTGGCAACATCCAGCAACTTTTAAATTTCTTCAAAATTTTGATTTAACAGATATTATTTTTAATTACGAAATATTTACAGATGGTAGTAAATTGAATGGAAAAGTTGGATGTGCTTTTGTAGTTTTTAGAAAAAAATTGGAAATAAAAGCAAGTAAATTTAAATTAAATGATATAATATGCTCTAATAAGCAAGCAGGGATGTTTTGAAAGCATATGGAGTGACTGGGGCTCTCTTGAATGCAGTACATGCTAACTATGAAAATAGTATGGCATGTGTTCGTATTGATGATGAGTATAGTGAATGGTTTGAAGTTTTTAAGGGTGTAAGGCAAGGATGTGTGATGAGTCCATGGCTATTTAACATAGTCATGGACAAGTGTGTTCGAGATGCTAGACTTGATGATTGTGGATTAATGATAGGAGAGAGCAAAGTGAGTGTTCTACTGTATGCGGATGATGCAGTTCTTGTATCTGATTCAGCAGTAGAATTGCAAACAATGCTCTCTAGATTGAACAAAGCTCTGCTAGGTAATTATTTAAAATTGAATGCAAGTAAGACGAAAGTTTTGATTTTTGAAAGAAATGAAGAAAATACAAACTATGAATTTAGAATAAACGGAATGAATGTTGATGTGGTAAATGAGTTTGTATACTTGGGAAGTAAGTTTGAAAAAGATGGAAGAATGACAGGTGAACTTGAAAGAAGAGTAATGAAAGGCAGGTGTGTACTGGGTGGCACAGCTTGTATCGCCAAAAATCAAAGCATAACTAAAAATGCTCGATTGGCGGTACACGGTGGCATACTTTTACCCACCTTGATGTATGGAAGCGAAGCCTGGACGGTGAATGAAAGTGAAATTAGCAAAGTCCATACTGTTGAAATGGACTTTCTAAGAAGTATGATTGGGAAAAAACGGAGTGACAGGGTGAGGAATGATTTTGTAAGAGAAGAATGTGGTGCAAGAGAAAGTGTGAAAGTGAAGATTAAAAGAAGTTTGTTAAGATGGTTTGGGCATATGGAGAGAATGAATGAGGAAAGACTGACGAAGAAAGTATATGTTGGTAGAATAGATGGATGTCGTGGTAGAGGAAGACCGAGAAAGGTATGGATGGACCAAATATCCGAAATTGCGAATGAATGGAATATCCAGAGTCATAATAAAAGAAGAGCTTGTATGAAGAAGGTTATGACTCTGGAGGAAATGAAAGAAGTATGTAAGGATAGAAAGAAATGGCGGTCGATCTGTAATGTTGGCGGCTAGGGTTTATTAAAGTGAAATTGGTTTTATGATTTAGTTTTTTTAGTGTCCATGTTTATATTATTGTTTATTGATTTAAAAAATGTAATTTGCGATGTTTGTTCCTTGACTTATAGGTTGGTATGCGGCTGACCACCCATACTGTAAAAAATGGTTCTCTTTGCCAATGTCACCCCTGTTTCAGGGAAGGACGGCAAGAGTTGCAGAGCTTATGTTCATTTGAGATTGGATTTTTATATTGTAGGTCCACATGCGGTATGTGTTAGCGCGAAATTATACATGTCTGCTTGTGGGAATGCATTTAATATAAATCTTAAATGATATATATCTTTGCAGCTTAGATTAGATTAGATTAGATTAGATAAGCAAGCAGAGCAAATAGCTATTGAAAAAGCGTTGGAATGGGTAATACATGAAGGTATATCAAATGAAAAAAATATCATTAAAACCATGGATATATAAAACTGGATGGGCTAAGAAATCAATCCTTTGAGAATTAGAAATACGCTACCCCACTCATCACACAAAAATCCAAATTCGGTCTATCGGTAACCTTCCAACTGTCAACAGGTGTGTTACCTAATTGGGAAAAAATCTATAAATATAATACCCTACGCCGTCGTCAATCGCTTCGAGTTTCGATTTTCAAATAACCAAAACAACCGAACGGGATTCGAACCAGGGACCTGAGCGTGGGCACGCCGCAAGGCACAGCGTCTTGACCAACTAGGCCACGTCGCTTCCCTGAGGGAGTGAGAATTTTTTGTTTATATAACCTACAAAATTAAGCATGGACTCCAACCTAATATTTTTATAATATAGGGGCGCTATCCTATTTTCAAGCAAAAATTTATTAAATATAAAAATAGTTATTTATGCCACTGTCTAGTAATGATAGTCTTTGTAACACGAGTGCTAGTTTGTGCCATGAGGCGCAGCCGAATGGCACAATAGAAAGCACGAGTGTTACAAAGGCTAATTACGTGCAGTGGCATACAATACTTTTTCTACGACCATGAAAGAATTAACAAAATTGTGAATAATAGTCATCGAATAATAGTCATAATGTACTCGTCCATTTGAAGTAATTAAAACCTTACCTTTGTCAAAAAAGATCAAAAAAAATTTATACCAAATATTCAAACTAGACAAAGATATCTCTACCACCCTGTAGTTGCATCGACCACGCATTATCATAATTGCTCCATAAATCGAATCCAACGCTTGGGCAATACCTATCTAAGTGTCGGTCAACATTGCAATAATATTAATATGTACAAGTTGGCACTTAATAAATATTTTATTAAATATTTTATTAATGATATTTGATGGTTTTTGCAGTTTTAATTTTCATATGTTTTTGCTTTGTTTCTAACCTTCTGTTTATATACATACAGGTTTATTTTTTCTTTTCTTTTCTTGGTTATTTTTTTTGTTTTTTACTGCAATGTTTCATATATATATATATATATATTTTTGTATTATGTGTTCTGAGAGATGTCTGGAGTCCATATTATGAGAGAAACAATCACTGTCGGTCGGATATTTCCTCCGCCAAACCTTATACCGAGGATCCTGAGGCACCTAAACGGGGCGACCGGAACTTACCTACTCGTGGTCCCGAGGTGGCAGAGGGTCTTCTGGCGTCCAGACTTAATTCGTCGATCACTCGTACCTCCGATGCAAATACCGAACCTGGTGTCAGTACTAATCAACACATCAACAGGCAATCCACCACCCAGGATTCAGGATCTGGAAATGGAAGTGTGGAAAATTGGTACTGGGGACAGTATCTTAAATTCCTGGAACGCGGAAGAGAAAAGACTGTTCCTGTCAGGATGGCGAGCTTCCCCACTCAACACATATAAACCTGCTTGGCAAAGATGGTGCCGCTGGATACTGACGAATAATACCCATCCCAACACACCATCTCCTAATCAATTGGCAAGGTATCTAGCGCAACTGTTCATTAACGAAAAACTATCATACAGGACTATGCTGGTACACAAGTCAGCCATCGTAACCTTCTGCAACGCAATGATGGAAAATAATCTCAGCTCAGATTTCCTAGTGAAATTAAATTTAAAAACATTAAAAGCACTAGCAATGGTAAAGATCAACCCTCCTAAGTCCCCTGTGTGGAATCGGCAGATAGTGAGAGACTGGCTAGTCAGGAACACTCCTCGATCAGATTCTCTCTATGAAGTTGCGTGTAGAACGGCAATCTTACTTCTGTTATCTTCAGGAAGAAGAGTACACGATCTGACCTTGCTAAATATCACAGAAGGAAACATTCTCGACGAAGGCACATCAATTGTGTTAATTCCATTCTTTAGATCAAAAACAGATACCCTCAAACACCGACAATCTAATCGGAGACTTCTGGAATCCAAGGAACACAACGTCAACCCAGTCTTCTGGATAAGGAAGCTGATTGAACTATCACGCGAAAGGAGATCAGGACAAAATCTTTATAACCTGTTCATCAGCACCCGAGTACAAGTGAAGGCAGCTGCAAGAACAATCATAGGAGGATGGGTAAAGAACACGCTAAAATCAGCAGGAGTAGAGGCCACTCCCGGCAGCACACGTTCAGCGGTCGCATCACTTAATCCAATAGATAACATACTGGAAAGAGGCAACTGGAAAAAGGAAAACACTTTCAGAAAATACTATCAGAAAGAGATGTTGAAACATACAGCTCCAGAAGATCTTTCCCTATTTCAACCAGTTAATATCAAATAAAGACGTCCCCGGTCACCAGGAGATAATAGACAGATCTCTCATAATATGGACTCCAGACATCTCTCAGAACACATAATAGGGGAGTTTTACCTACCATTAAAACTCTTATTATGTTTCTATAGATGTCTGGAGTCCAGGTAACCCCTACCTGGTGTATTATGAGCTTTATGAAAAATTGCGACCGGGTTATGGGGAAACTGGAAATAGGGAACAGGAAATGGGGAAAAAGCGACCATAGAGTAGAAAGTGCCTAAAGTGTAAAAAAGTGCAAATCAAAGACCCAGGAATAGACTAAAAAACCACATAAAAGGGGAAAAGTGATTGTTTCTCTCATAATATGGACTCCAGACATCTATAGAAACATAATAAGAGTTTTAATGGTAGGTAAAACTCCCCTATTTTATTGTTTTTTATTGTTTTTCATATTATTACTTTCTTGCTATAGCCGAAGGCTATAAAGAAAGTTATGATTTGGTGTAAAAAAAAAATTTCGAGGTTTTCACGGAAATGAGTTGTCCTGGTGCAGGACATGCCAAAAAACACTATCTTTCAAAAACGTCCGTCTGTATGTATGTATGTATGTATGTATGTATGTATGTATGTATGTATGTATGTATGTGTGTGTGTCACTTTCCAAAGTATAAGACCTAGAGATACCAAATTTTGGCTACATCAACTTTTTTGGACATGTATTAAGTATGAATAACATGGCATTACACCAACTTGAAAATTCAAGATGGCTGCCATACAAAAAAAACATAAAATTGCACTTTTCTCAAAAACGGCTCCAAGAATTTTTTTTAAATTTTCAGAGTTGCCATTTATTAGTTTTTAACTTAATAAATTAGTTATGGCAATACTCTTACTAATCTGTGTCTATGGGCTGCCATATGAAAAAAACAAACGATTGTGATTTTCTCGACAGTTAAGGGGTCAACAAAAATATAATGTTCTACAATATTACGGACAACATACATTTCTACAAATTTACAAAAAAAATTTTTTGAAAAAATAAATATAAAGCACCGTTTACACGACCTGAAATTTTAAATCGAAAATATTACAAAAACCTATTAAAATGCAAGATATTTGAATTTGTTTTAGATTTGATAGAAAGAACAAGCTTATCACTTTAATTCGTAATCATTTTTTTTTTACTTTTTTGAAAATTCAAGATGGCTTCCGAAGAGCTGAAAATTTAAAATGCGATTTTCTCAAAAACGGCTCCGACGATTTTTCTGAAATTTTTTGTGAATCCATTTATATAATAGTGCTATCTAATAATTATAATCATTTCTTCATCATAATCTCGATTTAGGGAGTTGCCATATAAAAGAAAAAAATAATGGAAAAATTCTCGGCAGTTAGAGGGTTAATAAAAAAATAATGTAGTACAAATGTAAAATAATTATAATAACCTATATATTGCCATCATTATTTTTTCCAAAAAGTGAATCAAAAGTATAGCCGCCATACAGAGTGAAAATTTTCCATACAAAATGTATTAGCAATTTTCTTGGTAGTCAAAGGGTTAAAAATAGATAAATGGCTGCGATTCTTAAAATTTTATAAATACCAATAATAATCAGTCGTTACTTTTTCAAAATATAACTAAAAAGTTTACCCACCATACAAAGTACTAGTTTGCATACAAAAGGGTTCAATGACCATCTATAATAATATAGAATACTAGCAGTACCCGGCGTGTTTCACTACGCCATTTGGGCATGTGGTATCAATTTTTTTCTACAGATAAAAGAGGAAACAACAGGATCAAAAAAAAAAGTGTGCTAATCGGAATCAAGCTTTACACAATTTATCTCTAGGTTAATCTTCACGTTTTCTAAAAAAAAAGGTCTAGGTACAACTGTTAAGCAGCAGAGCCAAGCATAGGGAAAATCGATTGCGGTGCTCCATTTATATTTAAGATAAAAAAATCGGCTATGTAACGTCACTCATCTAATCTATTCTAAGTTGCATGGATATAATTGTTACATTTGGAATTCACATTAAGTGCATGCCCACAAGCAGACACGTATAAGTTCACACTTGCACATTCTGCGTGTGAACCTACAACATAAAAACCCAAATCTCAAATGAACATACACCCTGCAACTCTTTGCTGACCTTCCCTGAAACAGGGGTGACATTGGCAGAGTGAACCATTTTCTATTTATAGTTGGTCAGATGCATATTGACCTATACTAATCTAATCTAATCTAATCTAAGCTGCAAAGATATATATCATTTAAGATTTATACTAAATGCATTCCCACAAGCAGATATGTATAATTTCGCGCTAACACATGCCGCATGTGGACCTACAATATAAAAACCCAATCTCAAATGAACATAAGCCTTGCAACTCTTGCCGTCCTTCCCTGAAACAGGGGTGACATTGGCAAAGTGAACCAATTTTTATATTATGGGTGGTCAGCCGCATAACAACCTATAAGTCAAGGAACGAGAAAAGAATATAAAGAAAAGAATATAAACAATACATTAAATTTTATAATCATACAATTAAAGAACTAATCTATAAAATTCACTATACTCTTTGAGCAAAGTGAAGAAATAAATGTATTCCAAACAATCAGGAATATTTTTCAATGTAACCGCACTGTGAAACGTATGCAGTTGGGGAAAATGCTTCATACAATATGATGCACTTAAGTGTTTTTTCAACTATCTCCATGAAAGTGTTTAATTTATGTGGAATTTTTGACTCCCTGTCCTGTCTTTATCCCGGCCAAGTGAATTCACATTTTTTCCCCACATTTAAAATGTGCTCTATCCATTATTTCAATAAGTGAAAGTTTTAGGTAGTGCACACGGAACATTTTCTATTGACAACAAAATTGTAAGTCGCACGGCCGGGTTAGGTAAAAGGCAAACATTTTGTTTATCTTGGTTGCTTTGGACCATTGTCACATAGAAGAAAGACGTTTAACCGCCGAGAAAAAAACGATCTTTAAATTTGTGGTGAGTATATAATTTTACAGAAATGCGTTTTTTGAAAAAACAACTATATTATGTATATTTTAATTAAAAGTATGTTTCAATAAAAGGTTTTCATAATAATAATATATTTCAATATGGTCTTCTAGTTGTGACCTACGAACTTTTGTTTATCGTATTTTTTATAAGTGCGGGATATAAAAGCTTTCTTACATTTCTAAAATTCAACTTGGAATACTTGAATAACATTTTTTAATTTGGAACTTTTGTCTAGGCCAGGGGTCGGCAACCTTTTGAGTCGGAAGAGCCAAAAATTACAATTTACAAATTTCAAAGTTTTTCCTTGACTTATAGGTTGGTATGAGGCTGACCACCCATACTGTAAAAAATGGTTCACTTTGCCAATGTCACCCCTGTTTCAGGGAAGGTCGGCAAGAGTTGCAGGGCTTATGTTCATTGAAGATTGGGTTTTTATATTGTAGTTGGGGGGAGGGTGGGGGGTGAAAAGCGAGTACAAGTAGCGGAGAGATCGTTAATCGATTCAGAACGATTTAGTTTTTTTCGATCAGAAGTATAATTCTGTGTTTTTTTTATATTTGCGTATGAAGCTAAAGAGCCGTAACTTCACACCCAAAGAGCCGCATGTGGCTGGTGAGCCGCAGGTTGCTTACCCCTAACCAAACCGATATCGATCCACCATATTTGTAAAAAGTCCGGTCTATAGCTTAGTTGGTAGAGTAACTGCATTCCATGCCGAGATTTCGAGTTAGAATCCCACTGAAGTTGTCAGAAATTATTTCTCGTTTCAGTGTTTATTTCTAACCCAAAATAAAATACCGGCAAGGCTTACTCAGCCTTCATAAGAAATGAGTGTCAAGCCACTCAGGAGCTGAATAACATCCATTTCAAGTTGGCGTAAAGTAAAAGTTACTGGGTTGTTCATTTTAGATTTGGATTTTAAATTATGAGTAGGTACACATGCAGCATTTGTAAGCGTGAACTTACATGTGTCTACTTGTGAGCATGCATTTTATATGAATCTTTAATTTAAATGTATATTTGCAACTAAGATTATGTATTGTAGTTGAATATAATGGTCTTCTTCTATTGGGTGGTTTCAAAATTTACCGACCTCGTTGCTGAAATATTGAGAATTGAGAACCATTGTTTATTTGATCACCATCAAACTTCACACGATTCATTCTAAAAATATGTTACATGTTTCCTGAAAATTTCGTCAAAATCGGATGAGCGGTTTATGAGTATAGGGAACATACATACATACATACATACATACATACATACATACATACATACATACATACATACATACATACATACATACATACATACATACATACATACATACATACATACATACATACATACATACATACATACATACATACATACATACATACATACATACATACATACATACATACATACATACATACATACATACATACATACATACATACATACATACATACATACACACATCCTTCTTTATAGATTGCATTCCATGCCGAGATCTCGAGTTAGAATCCCACCGAAGTTGTCAGAAATTATTTCCCGTTTCAGTGTTTATTTTAAACCCAAAATAAAATACCGGCAAGGCTTACTCAGCCTTCATAAGAAATGAGTGTCAAGCCACTCAGGAGCTGAATAACATCCATTTCAAGTTAAGTAAAGTGGGTAAAGTTAAGTAAAATTTTCCCAACTTTTTTTTTTTCCCCATTTTTAGGTTAGGTTAGGTTTTTCCCGACTTTTGGGGAAAAAAAAAATTCCCCACTTTTGGGGAAATTTTCCCAACTTTTTTTTTTTCCCCCATTTTTAGGTTAGGTTAGGTTTTTCCCGACTTTTGGGGAAAAAAAATTTTCCCAACTTTTTTTTTTTTTCCCAGATTTGAAAGTGGGAACCATGCGCAGGGGGATAAGTGGGAACAATGCGCAGGGGGAAATTTCCCAACTTTTTTTTTTTTCCCATTTTTAGGTTAGGTTAGGTTAGGTTTTTCCCGACTTTTGGGGAAAAAAAAATTTCCCCACTTTTGGGGAAATTTCCCAACTTTTTTTTTTTCCCATTTTTAGGTTAGGTTAGGTTAGGTTTTTCCCGACTTTTGGGGAAAAAATAATTTCCCCACTTTTGGGGAAATTTCCCAACTTTTTTATTTTGTTCCCATTTTTAGGTTAGGTTAGGTTAGGTTTTTCCCGACTTTTGGGGAAAAAATAATTTCCCCACTTTTGGGGAAATTTCCCAACTTTTTTTTTTTTTCCCCATTTTTAGGTTAGGTTAGGTTTTTCCCGACTTTTGGGGAAAAAAAATTTTCCCCACTTTTGGGGAAATTTTCCCAACTTTATTTTTTTTTCCCCATTTTTAGGTTAGGTTAGGTTTTTCCCGACTTTTGGGGAAAAAAAATTTTCCCAACTTTTTTTTTTTTTCCCAGATTTGAAAGTGGGAACCTTGCGCAGGGGGATAAGTGGGAACAATGCGCAGGGGGAAATTTCCCAACTTTTTTTTTTTTCCCATTCTTAGGTTAGGTTAGGTTAGGTTAGGTTTTTCCCGACTTTTGGGGAAAAAAAAAATTCCCCACTTTTGGGGAAATTTCCCAACTTTTTTTTTTTTTCCCATTTTTAGGCGTAAAGTAAAAGTTACTGGGTTGTTCATTTTAGATTTGGATTTTAAATTATGAGTGGGTACACATGCAGCATTTGTAAGCGTGAACTTACATGTGTCTACTTGTGAGCATGCATTTTATATGAATCTTTAATGTAAATGTATATTTGCAACTAAGATTATGTATTGTAGTTGAATATAATGGTCTTCTTCTATTGGGTGGTTTCAAAATTTACCGACCTCGTTGCTGAAATATCGAGAATTGAGAACCACTGTTTATTTGATCACCATCAAACTTCACAGGATTCGTTCTAAGAATATGTTACATGTTTCCTGAAAATTTCGTCAAAATCGGATGAGCGGTTTATGAGTCTATAGGGGACATACATACATACATACATACATACATACATACATACATACATACATACATACATACATACATACATACATACATACATACACACATCCTTCTTTATAGATATAGATAGATAGATAGATAAGTTGCAATGAAATATAAACATTCAAAACTAATATGAAATGCATGCCCACAAACAGGTATGTGTAAGTTCGCGCTAACGAATGCTGAATTTGTACTTACAAATTAAACATAAAACTTGCAACTCTTGCCGACCTTCCTTGAAACAGGGGTGACATTGACAAAGTGAATTATTTTTTACACTTTGGGAGGACTGAGAAATGCGAGAAAATTGAGATAAAGACTGAATGAAAAAAGAGTGGAGGTCTATAATAATCTATAATCTATAATCTAAGTTGCAAGGATATATTCATTTAAAGCTCTCAGATGTATGCCCACAAACCAACAAGTGTAGTTCGCGCTTACAAATGCTGAAAGTGTACTTACAAATAAAATCCAAACCTCAAATGAACATAAGCCCCACAACTTTTGCCGACCTTCCCTGAAACAGGGGTGACATTGGCAAAGTGAACCATTTTTTACAGTATGGGTGGTCAGCCTCATACCAACCTATAAGTCAAGGAATGGAGGTCGTGAAAGAATTTGATTATCTGGGAAGCAAATTTGAGTCGAATGCGAAATTGACGAAATAATTGGAAAAGCGCGCTAGTAGAGGAAGAAGTGTAATGGAAACGATTGGAAGAATTGCAAGAAATAGGAAACTTACGAAGAATATGAGATCGGCGGTCCACAATGGCATATTGGTTGGTGGAAGTGAGGCTTAATGAATGTGAGCTGAGTAAAGTATGTAAGTACGGTTGAAATGGCTTACCTGAGAGCAATGGCTGGAAAGACACTGAGTGATAGAGTACGTAATGCTTGAGTGATGAACGAGTGTGGTATAAAAGAGAATATGAGAATGAAAGTACAAAAAAGTACGATGAGATGGTTCAGACATCTTGAAAGAAAGGATGATGAACAACTAACGAAGAAAGTGTACAAAGGAAATGTCAGAGGAAAGCGCAGAAGGGGAAGGCTGAGGAAAGAATGGTTAGACCAAATAGGTGAGATTGCGAAATAATGGATTCTGCAGAGTGAGAATAAGAGAAGAGTATGTATGAAAAAGGTGATGACAGCAAAAAGTGGAGGCGCATCTGCGGAGGTACCGGCCACCCCTAATGAAACGGTGGCAGGATACAGTACAGTACAGTACTGAGGTCAGCTTCATACCAACCTATGAGTCGAGGATCTTTCTTGTGTAATTGGTACTTTTTCAAATAAATCAACAAAATATTTATATTCATTTAAGTATTTATATGCCTATATCCATATTGTACGAGTATGCAGGTACACACCGCGGTGGAATAAAATTGATTTATTATTGATATATTACATTTTTATTGAAACGGCATAAGCTGGTAGATGATTCTAGCTTTACATACGTCATACAGTGGGTAAATTTTTGCAAGAAAGTCGAGTACAGATTCTGTGCAATTTATTTTTTTCTTGTATTTTATTGTTTTATTTTATTTTTTCGCAGTTTTGTATAAACTCACTTAACATGTACTTTTTTGTAAAAGGCTTATGCCGTAAATAAATAAATAAATAAATAAATAAATAAAACGTGTGATTTATCATTCCCTTCGATTATCGAATCTAACCTAAGTTGTAAAGATAAATTATATTTAGGTTTCATATTGAATTCATGCCCACAAGCCGACACATATAAGGTCGCGCTTTTACATCCTGCATATAAGCTTAAACATTCAAACCCAAAACTCAAATAAACATATGCCCTGCAGTTGTATTGGCACGTGAACCAAGTTTTTATAGCATAGGTGATCAACCTCATACCCACCTATTAACCAAGTAACTTTTTGAGTTTGTTTATTTTTTGCGGTGAAATTTTTTGTTTGTTTTCCTTTCAAGCCTTTTATTTTCCTTTGAAAAAAGGAAAGCTTTCTTTGGAGCATTTCGATAAATTAATTGGATAAATTTTAGCACTATTAACAATTTTTATTTGACTCTACACATAAAGTATATTTATTTTCATCTGAACAGGGCTGGAAGTCTCATCACCACGGTAATTCCTACCTACCGAATATCAGTAATATTGTATGAAGCCTAATCAGCTGATCGCTTGCGACCATCTTGGATTGACAGGTCTTCATACCCCCATACAAGGTTGACATTTGAAATTAAAAAATGGTTCCAATTCTGACAATGCGCATGCGCACATTTTCATTTCAACACGGTTACCCGTTGCGTAATGTTACATTACGCAACGGGTGTAGAAATGTATGTCATTGTGATTGCGTTAGCCGTTTTGTAATTAGTAAATTACCAAATGGGAGTAGAAAAAATACATTTTAACATTATTTTGTAAAACAATACTTACAATAATCTTAAAAAAAAAACAATTAAAAATCAAAATAAAGTAAGTAGCCGCATACCAACTTTTACAAGTGAAAAAATAAAAAGCAAAGCACCCGAAAATGGATCTAATAAAAAACAATCAGATCGGGATTCGAACCTACGTCTTTCAAAATCTAAACGGACGAAAAAAGATGCGCCTACGCGCGTAAGCTACCGTGAGACGTGACGTCTTTGATAAGTTAACAATTTATAAGCAACTGCGAAAAGTTACCATACCATTTTTTAACATAGAGGCGCTATCCTATTTTTAAGCAAATATTTAAAAGAAAAATATGAAAAATCAAAATACAAATCAAAAATTCAAAAACCCAACTCTAATCTAATCTAAGGTGCCAAGATATGTAACATTGGGGATTCACATTATATGCACTCTCGCGCTTGCACATGCCGATGTATGTATCATTTGAGATTCATATTTAATGCATTCCCACACGCAGACATGCATAATTTCGCGCTCACACATGCCGCACGTGAACCTACAATTTAAAAACCCAAATGTCAAAGACATACCTACACTCTGCAACTCTTGCCGTCCTTCCCTAAAACAGGGCTGACATTGGCAAAGTGAACCATTTTTTACAGCATGGGTGATCAGCGGCATACCAACTTTTACAACTGAAAAAATAAAAAAGCAAAGCACCCAAAAAAGCGGGATTCGAACCTGCGTCTTCTAAAATCTAAACGGCCCAGAAACGGAACGCCCAGCGTGTTGAGCTACCGGGAGACATGACAACGGGGAGAAATTAACAACATATAAAGTACTGGGAAAAGTTACTTAGTTTTCATAACATAGAGGCGCTATCCTATTTTGAAGCAAATATTTATTAATTAAAAAATAGAACACAAGATATAATGAATTAAACTAACAATTATTCTGTTAAACAATATCTTTAAAAAAAACTATGAAAAATCAAAAATTCAAAAACCCAACTCTAATCTATTCTAAGTTGCAAAGATATGTTACATTGGGGATTCACATTATACCTATGCACTCTCACAAGCAGACACGCTTGCACATGCCACATGTCTAAATCTAAGTTACAAAGATATTATGTATCATTTGAGATTCATATTAAATGCATTCCTACAAGCAGACATGCATTATTCTTTTATATCTTCAATATTCATCATATTTTTCATACATACTCTTCTCTTCAAACATAGTCTATTTCAATAATATGGACTTTTCTAATTTCACTTTCATTCAACGTCCAGGCCTCACTTCGTTACATCAAGGTGGGTGTAAATATCGTACCGTGTACCGTCAAATTTCATTCTGGCAATATTTGACTTTTTACGGGGCCAGATTTCCCCGGTTCGTGAGTGACCATAGTAATGAGCTGTTACTGTATCCTGCCGCCGTTCCACTAGGGGTGGCCGGTACCTCCGCAGATGCGTCTCCACTTTTCTCGGTCCTTGCATACCTTTTTCATCTCTTCAACATTTATCACTTTCTTCATACATACTGTTCTCTTATTCGCACTCTGAAGGTTCCATTCTTTGTAAATCTCACCTATTTGGTCGAATGAGAATAAATTAGATGATAGGGATGTGCAAAAGTTTCTTTTAAATGGTAGTATTCGCAAATTTTGCAAACAAGTATATTATTTTTTTATCCATTTCTAATAATTATACGAATTTTAACGCGGAGAAGTCATGCTGCAAAGTTCCCGTTGCCTAAATGTTAAGGGGTTGGGCTGCGTAGCAGCCAGGGGCGGAGCCCCTAGTCAATATAAATGTCAAACTGGGTATTTTCTAAACGTGCCAACAAAATAGAGTAAATGTGTTGTAGAACATGGAATAATATTTTACTTTAATCACTATTCTATATGATTACGTTGATAAAATTTATTTTTCGTTTGTCGAAATATTTTTTTCGTGAAAGTGACAGCCATTTCTAGAACTAGTGATGTTAAAATATAATGGTACTTGCTGCTTCAAGTATGTAGCTTTTATGCTCGCGGTAATAGATACTTGTGGAAATCATACCGTACTGCGTACACCAGAGGTTTCCAAATTTTCAAGTCACGGCACCCTTTGAAATTTTGAGTTTTCTCACGGCACCCTAGTCATATAATATCGATCAATGTTTGTATTCATGTATGAACACAAGCTTCTGCTTTCGCATGAAGACATCTGGCCAGGAAAAATAGGTTGGTGAATTGCAATCCTCTTCACAAATTTGTAAAAAAAAAAAAATGTAAAATTTTGATTTTTAGTAGACTTCAGGGGCGCCTCGCGGCACCCCTGATCTCTCTCCGCGGCACCCACTTTGGGAACCTCTGCCGTACACAATGAGGTGGGAACATTTTTGAATACGGAACTTATCAGATATCTTCATACTTGCAACAACACTACTAACAAATCCGTTACCATAGTGATTTCATGTGTTTCCTTGGTGATTTGTAAATAGATTGAAGACGGAGTAGAGACACGTTGCTTACATAGAAAATCAGAAAAGCATTTCATATGTCGTGAGCGAGACAGCATTATAAACAGTGTATGGTGTCAAAGACGGTGCATCATGTTGATTGGTACTAAATCACATGTACGACCCCTCCATTTAATACTTCCTCCATGATTAAAACGGACAGTAGAATTACTTAAGAATCTTTCAATAATATTAAAAATAAGCAACCCATTATTTGTAGACTTCGAAATTTACTAAATTGCCTGTCAAAAGATAATATGGTCAGACTGTCGTGGATCAAAGCCCACATTGGAATCTCGGGCAATGAAAGAGTCGACCAATTGGCCAAATAGGTCACTGAGATCCATGATGGATCTGTCATTTATTGGGAGATTTCACTGGATTGCATTAAGGGGGTTTTAAAACGAGAATCTCTGCATTCTTGGGAGGAAGTATGGGCAACAACAACCAAAGGTGCCCATACCAAAACCTACTTAGAGAAGCAGACTGTAGAGAACCGTAGGGGGGTGAAAAATTTGTGTTTAGATTTCAGTATTACACAGCATTTGTCAGGCCATGGTAAATTCAGGGAGTATTTAAATCGCTTCAAAATTATAGATAATCCAAATTGTAGTGAAGATAATATCATTGAAAATTCAGATCACATCCTTTTTTCTTGCAAAAATTATGACAATGTTCCGATAAAATTTTATATAGAATGTATAACACAGGTTTCCAATTTTATACAGAATGTGAAATTTTAAAGAGTGAACTAAGCATTGATCTAAATAAAATATATAGATGGAGCATTAGCGTATATATCCGATCCACATCATTGTTGCCCTAAATGATAGTGTATGCCCCATTTGCAATCAGTTGTTTACCAAGCGTCGGCAAGGAAACATCGAGGTACCTACATGTAAATTGAAGACAACTATCATGCGAAGATAGCCTGACAGTTCCATCAATTTTGGAAATTTCCCCATATAATAGAAATAAGTTAATTTAATGAAATAAAACTCATGATAAGCGCGTGATGAATAATTACAAACAAAAGCATACAGTAAAAAACCACAAAATATAAAAAAAACTCAGTTCTTCATACTTATACCCATTATTTGACGATAGATTTTTTTTCTTATATTCGACGCATTAATCGTATTTTTTAAGGTTTATTTAGATATAAATACAAAAGAAATAAAGATATTAAAATGTAAATAAGCATTTAAGACAACTTTCAGAGATGCTCCTTTAAAATAACGGAGAAAAAAATCTGCTGATATTCATAAAATTATCAAAAAATACTCTATTACATAAAAGTAAGATACAGTCAGTAATGCGTCTTTTTTGTTTAAGTTTTTTTTAGTTCCTACACAACCTTAAATATTATGCACTGAATTTTTTTTTTTAATATAAATTTATTCGTATTAAGTTATTTTTCCTTACATTTTGGGAAACGTATGTTGTGAGACGTCAGCCTCAGCTGTCACCTGTTAGGTTTTCTTCACTTCGGCTTGAGTACCATGGAGTTCTATTAAATGGAGAGGCTATTTATTTGATTTAGTTCTAAACACTGTGTTCCATACAGTCACTGAAATCTAATTTCGCCAGACTTTGTCCCTTGTTTTGTCTCGCTCGCACAACATACGTTTTTTGTTGTTGTCCTTTTCTATCACGTTATGCGTCCCTACTCTATAATCTATAATCTATAATCTAAGTTGCAAGGATATATTCATTTATAGCTCTCAGATGTATGCCCACAAACCAACAAGTGTAGTTCGCGCTTACAAATGCTGAATGTGTACTTACAAATAAAATCCAAACCTCAAATGAACATAAGCCCCACAACTTTTGCCGACCTTCCCTGAAACAGGGGTGACATTGGCAAAGTGAACCATTTTTTACAGTATGGGTGGTCAGTTTGTTCGGCTGCAAATGGCTTTCAATGCTGCTGCCAGGGCAATTTTTCGACAGAGAAAGAGCTGTCATATTTCGCCACTGCTGAGAGAACTGCACTGGCTGAGGGTCCGAGAGAGGGTGGAATTTAAGTTGTGTCTCACTGTACATAGGGCCCTGAACGGCACTGCACCCCCATGTCTCGCTGAGCTATGCTCTGTCGATGGGACTTCAAAAAGACCACTACGCTCTGCCCTTACTGCTGTCAACAAGGTTATAGTGCCCAATAGAGCAAATACATGAAACTTTGCAGACAGAAGCTTTGCGGTGGCCGGGCCGGTGGCCTGGAACAATTTACCCATCGGTGTTCGCGCGAACCAGCCTACCACCACCTTCAGAAAGGAACTGAAGACACTACTTTTCTCCAGAAGCCATGGCGCCCTTGAGATGGTCCTGGACCATTAAATGGCGCCACAGGAAAGAAATCATCCATCATCATCATCAGCCTCATACCAACCTATAAGTCAAGGAATCCCGTCGTTAATTTATGTAAGCAGGTAATATTGCTTAGCAACGAATTGTTGATGTTATTTTCGTTGACAACATAATTTAGTGTTGTCAAAGGTTTTGACAATATCTGATACTTTTTAATGCTTCTGTTCCATAAACGTAAATATTTTACTTAATGTTACATAATTACTTGTGAAAATTATTTCAATTACATTTTTTTAATTTTAAGTTTTTTCAATGATGTTAGGAGTAATACCTATAGAAGACAAAGTAAAAAAAATATTCTTTTTAATCCAATTTCCTTGAAATATAAAAGGATAAATGAAACAAAAAGTGTAGGGTAGAAATTCAAATTTTGAATTTTGAAATACAGACCACTTCAAATACATACATTTCACAAAAAAAAATGTTCTCACGTGACGGTATCAGATACTATATTTTATCATCATCACATCTCTATCACTAAAAATGGCCGACGGTTTGACAGCGGGGCTATTGTTTTGTGGCTAAAGGCATCGGCAGATAAAATATCAATTGAATTTACTTAAATATTAATATTCACTGCTAATTACGAGTGAAAAGTTACTCCAGACTTTTTATTACAATTTCTCGTATTGTTTATGCATTTGGAAAATGTGTGGCTTGGCATTTTGATGATTTTTCTTTCCAGTTAGGAAACACACCTATTAATAGTTGGAAGGTTACCGATAGACTGAATTTGGATTTTTGTATGATGAGTGGGGTAGCGCATTTCTAATTCACAAAGGATTGCTTTCTCAACCCATCCAGTCCTTACAAATCCATGTTGAGTACGAACCCTGACGTTGTCATGGAGATCAGAAAGAGACGGAAACATAACAAAATTTCTAATGTTTCTTTCTCTTTCTTTCTACAATTTTGTGGCACAACCGTTTGTATAGGAAAACACTCACGCGCTCCATCTATGTATATTATTTATATCGATGGAACTTAGACATTTATTTTTCAAATTTATACATAGAATTATTTGAAATGGGTTAATATAACTTTATACATAAATTAAATTCTAAGATAAGATGAGTAAAGAAAATGATAGTGTGTAGTGTATAAAAAAATAAATAAAAAAAAAACAAAGATTTATGTATAATTTATTATTTTGTAAAATATTATATATAGTGTGGTATACTGTAAAAGTGGTACACGCGAATAAACTTCCCCCCATTAGGGTTACTAATGGGGGAAAAATTAAAACGGGCATGACTGCACCCGTTGAGATGGGTGTCAGGAGGCAAACGCTCAGATCTGCGGGTGACCGTACTGCCAATCAGATGGGCACAAATTTTGGGAACCACACTTTCCGGATTGCGGGCCCAGTGGAGTGGACAAGACTGCCACTCGGAATGAAGAACTCCAAGTCTGAGGGTGGGTTTCGTGGAGCACTCAAGACACAACCTTTTCAAAATTCTTATCCGTGATCGTTGAGGGCCCCTGACATGTGACACACACAAAAACGGCGCTCTCTTATCATGCCTAAAACTTCTATTCAATATAAGGTTATGTTGAGTTACCACTCACCAGTGGTGATGGCCTGGTTGGAGCTGATGCAGGCCATGGTGACAGTGTGAGCCGGAGTCTTGTCACTGAAACCTGCAGTGATGGCGGCCTCTCTCGCTATGTTGGTGGTTTTCACCTCCTGGATTACAGTGCCGAAGACAATGTACTCAACAAGGCGCTGATCCAAGCCTGTCTTCTGGAGGAGACCACTGGACACAATAAAACAATCATTTCAATCTTTAAAACAATATTTGACAACAAACATTTGAAGATTTACTTTTCAAGTCACGGGTGCGTTTAAGATCTGGTGCTTTGTATGAGCTTTGAATCCACACGCTGTGGATCCTTCAGACAGATTTATGCGGGATAGGTGTGAGCTTTGAATCGAGTTGAAAATATTGACGAGGTTACAACATCACCTTTACAAAATAAATATCGCACCCCATGTGCCATCTTAAAATGATTTTATCTAAAGTGGTGATATTTTTGAACAAACCAGATTTTGGATACAGTATTTAGTACAAATGAAAAAATAAAGTTCAATAAATGAAAATGTTGTTAACTTTTAATAATGAGTGTTTTTTTTCCTGAGATATTGCTAAAAACCCATAAGATATCAAATGATTATTGATGCATATGATACAAAAACTTATATTGTTGTATTTAAAATATTATGGCTTAAAATATTAATTCCTTGACTTATAGGTTGGTATCCGAAATTGCGAATGAATGGAATATCCAGAGTCATAATAAAAGAAGAGCTTGTATGAAGAAGGTTATGACTCTGGAGGAAATGAAAGAAGTATGTAAGGATAGAAAGAAATGGCGGTTGATCTCTGATGTTGGCGGCTAGGGTTTGTTAAAGTAAAATTGGTTTTTATGATTTAGTTTTTTATGTCCATGTATATATTATAATTTATTGATTTTAAAAATGTAATTTGTCATGTATGTTCCTTGACTTATAGGTTGTTATGTGGCTGACCACCCATACTGTAAAAAATTGGTTCACTTTGCCAATGTCACCCCTGTTTCAGGGAAGGACGGCAAGAGTTGCAAGGCTTATGTTCATTTGAGATTGGGTTTTTATATTGTAGGTCCACATGCGGCATGTGTTAGCGCGAAATTATACATGTCTGCTTGTGGGAATGCATTTAATATAAATCTTAAATGATATATATCTTTGCAGCTTAGATTAGATTAGATTAGATTAGATGAGGCTGACCACCCATACTGTAAAAAATGGTTCACTTTGCCAATGACACCCCTGTTTCAGGGAAGGTCGGCAAGAGTTGCAGGGCTTATGTCCATTTGAGAATTGGGTTTTCTATATTGTAGGTCTACATGCGGCATGTGTGAGCGCGAAATTATGCGTGTCTGCTTGTGGGAATGCATTTAATATGAATCTCAAATGATACATATCCTTGCAGCTGAGATTTAGATTTAGATGGCTATAGGAGCAGTAGGTACACAAACAAAATATGCAAGTCATTTGCACTGAATAAAATTCTAGAAAACACTACATAGACTTAATCTTTTTATTGATTGATTGTTATGAATGCTGATATTATGAGACATGGACCGGTCTAGTGGATTATGCTGCAGACTCAACATCGGAAATAGTGGGTTCAATTACCAGCGAAGCACAATAATCATATAGTACAAAAGTACAAAAAATATTCTACGCGTTACAGAAAATTCAATCCCTTAAGTATATCTAACCTCATTATACTCGGGGGATAAAAACATTTGGAATAAGTGAATCAAGGAACAGTTTCAATTTATTTTACAATATTCATTCCTTGTAAGTCGATACAGCGAGTCACACAACTTTCTCACATTTTTATCCCATCCAAAAAGTAGTCCTTCAGAAACTCTTCAAAGGACCGGTCCGTAGTCCAGTGGCAACACTTCGGACTCGTAAAATGGAAGGTTGTGGATTCGGATCCCGGCGGAGCACAAAATATACCATTTATATTTCCAAATGTGCTCTTCGCTGGGTTGAAAAATTCATAAACCTTTACCAAAGACCGGTCACTGAAAGGTCCATCCAACCTTACAACAACTGGGTCTTGCTTGAGAATTGGCGCTTTCTACAGCGACGACCAAGCTCGCAGAGGGCTCTTGAGGTGTGATACACACAAAAACCGCGCTCACCAAATAAATCAGCCTAATTTAATTTTTAATATTTTTTAGGTCTCATTTTTCACTATGAGTATGTCATTTGAGTAAACTCCCTTCCTGATTCATTTCTTCAGGTTTTGAAAGAGTAAGAAGTTGCTGGGAGCCAGGCCTGATGGATATGGTAGCCATGTCTAGAGTAGTTTGAGCGATCTGTATTCTAGTGGTTAACATTACAGACTTGTAAGTGGAACGTTGCGAGTTCAATTCCTGGCAGAGCACAAAAAAAATTATCATTACCAAAGATCGTTCACCGAAGTTCCATCCAGCCTGTCCTCACTTCATCAACGAGGACTACATTCTTGTTGGTCTTATCTGTGACAGACTTCACTTACATGAGAGCATGTCTGGCCAGATCATGGGGCATCATCCTCTGGTAGTCAGTGAAGGAGACCAGGAAGGGAGTCCTCACTCCATCCACCAGGACTACATTCTTGCCGGTCTTGTCCGTGACAGACTTCTTCTGCGCCAGGGTAGAAGAACCTAGCGACAGGCTGCGAGCTCCACCTAAAAACAAATTTTGATGGTGATGTTGGGGGCTTATTCATTCATAATTTTATGTTATATATTTTTGTATACCTATTGACTTTTTACTTTATAGCAGTCCGAAGGAGCTATAAAGTATTGTATTCGTCCAAATTTTTTTTTTGGAGGTTTTAACGGAAATGAGTTGTCCTGCATCAGGACATGCAAAACAAATATAATTTGTCGAATCTGTCCGTCCGTCCGTATGTGTGTATGTCCCAGCCGAAACTACTGATCACAGAGACACCAATTTTTGGATTTAAAGAATTGACAACCACAGATTTTGATGAACCGACCGGCATGGCATCACCCAGAAAACTCAAGATGGCTGCCATACAAAAAAAAAAATTGCACTTTTCTCAAAAACCGCTCAACGATTTTCTTTAAAATTTCAGTGTGGTCGTTGCTTAAATTTTCACTAAGAAAATTAGGTATGGCAACACTCTTGCCAATCTGCGTCTATGGGTTGCCATATGAAAGAAAAAAACGATTGTGATTTTCTCGGAAATGGCTGAGTTGATAAAAAAAATTATGTTTTACAATATTACGCGCAATATTAATTTCTACAAAATTTTTAAAAACACTTTTAAAAAAAAAAGATTTAAAGTACCTTTTACAGGATCTCAAAATTTTCATCGAAAATATTAAAAAGACCCATAAAAACGAATTTTTTTACTACTTTTTTTAGGTTCACAAGAAAGAAAAATTTATGTATATCCTTATTTGCACTATATATTTTTTTTCACTATTTTGAGAATTCAAGATGGCTTCCGAAGAGCTGAAAATTTCAAATGCGATTTTCTCAAAAACAGCTCCAACGATTTTTTTTTTAATTTTCAGTAAAGTAGTTGCTTGATACATTCTTACCAAATTTAGCTATGGCAACATTCTTGCTAATCTGCGTCTATGAGTTGCCATATGAAAAAAATAAACAATTGTGATTTTCTCAGAAGTGAAAGCGTTTACAAAAGAATAATGTTCTACAATATTATACATAACATAAAATTCTGTATAAAATTTTTGAAAAAAATAAATAAAAGTGCCGTTTACATGATATCAAAAATTGAAATTAAATGGCTACAAAAACCCATCAGAACGCAAACAACTTTTACATTTCCTAACTTGAGTAGAAAGAACTTTCTTATCACTATAATTCATAGTGATTTTTTTTCAAATTTTAGAAAATTCAGGATGGCTGACGAACAGCTGAAAGTTTCAAATGAAATTTGCTAAAAAACGGCCCCTACGATTTTCCTTAATTTTTTTGCATAATCGTCATCATAATAGTGTTATTTAACAACAACAACCGTTACCTCAAAATTTACTTTGTTTTGGGGGTTGCGATACAAGAGTTTTTTTTTTTTTTTTTAATTTTCGGCAGAGAAAGGGTTAACTAAAAAATATTGTTCTACAATTGAAAAGCTCTTTTATATGCCTACATATATTATTCATTACTTTTTAAAAAAAAAGATTATAAAGTATAGCCACCATACAAGGTGACAAATTTCTATACAAAAAAAATATTGTAATATTTTTGGTAGCAAAATGTCTAATACACATAAATGAACCTACATAACAATTCTCCCAAACAAGTGCTATGTAACAACAATAACCATTCTCATAATATTCTTTGTTTTGGGGGTTGCCATACAAGAGAAAAAAAATATTTAAAATTTCTCAGCAGAGAACGGGTTAACTAATAATATTGTTCTACAATTGAAAAGCTCGTATATATACCTACAAACATTAATCATTACTTCTTTCAAAAAAATATTATATAGTATAGCCACCATACAAAGTGACAAATTTCCATACAAAACCAAATTGTAATATTTTTGGTAGCCAAACGTCTAATACCCATAAATAAACCCACGTAACAATAGGGAAGTATCACATATTTTTTTCATTGTATAAAATGGTAGAATACATTTTTAAAAATGCATCTGCGTTTTCAAAAGATAAATATCTTGCTTAGTTTTTAAACAACAGCTCTTTAAAATTAGCGTATTCTCGATTACCGGAAAAAAGGTCATTTTGTTTATTTAGGTAGATATAACGCCGATGCATTTTCGGAGTGTAGGTATCGGGGGTATCGGCGGGCCCAGTGGCGAATCTTGACGTCATTTTGACGTCAAGATTCGCGAAGTCGAATGCGCTGCGTTTTGGCGCGACTAAAATTCACCGCATTTTATTTTTTAAATTATCAATGTTATTTTTATTTTTACTACACAAAAAATATATGGTTGTGATCCTTAAAATGTACTCTACAGAACCATATTATTTTCAACCGTTTTCCCTACCACTGCAACTACCCTATTCACTCAAACAAGTGCTATGTAACAACAATAACCATTGCCCTATAATACTCTTTGTTTTGGGGGTTGCGATACAAGAGAAAACAATAATTTAAAATTACTCCGCAGAGAACGGGTAAACTAAAAAATACTGTTCTCCAATTGAAAAACTCTTATATATCCCTACATAAATTTATCATTACTTTTGTCAAAAAAATATTATAAGGTGTAGCCACCATATAAAGTGACCACATTCCGTACAAAAAATAATTGTAATATTCTTGGTACTAAAACGCCTAATTTAAAATACTAGGGGTGTTGCCCCTGGCTGCTACGCAGCCCAACCCCTTAACATTTGGGGAATGTGTAAATTGCACAGTTTCCTCGCGTTAAAATTCGGAAACCATGTAAAATAAAAACATGCAGTCTTTGTAAAAGAAAATCGACCACCCATACCTTAAGAAATGGTTCACATTGCAGATTTCAGCTGTGTTTCAGGGAAGGTTGGCAAAAGTTGCAGGGCTTATGTTCATTTGGAATGGGTTTTTAAGTTGTAAGTACACATGCAGCATGTGTAAGCGCGAACTCATAAATGTCTGCTTGTAGAAATGCATGCAATATGAATCTCAAATGTAATATACATACTTTGCAACTTAGATTATAGAACTAAAAAAAATATTTCCTTGACTTATAGGTTAGTATGTGGCTGACCAGTGACCACTCATACTGTAAGAAATGGTTCACCATACAAATTTCATCTCTTTTTGCGGATAAGTCGGCAAGAGTTGCAAGGCTTATGTTCATTTGAGATAAGGTTTTTTTGTTGTTAGTCCACATGGGATATTTGTAAGCCCGAACTTATACCTGTCTGCTTGTGGGAATGCATTTAATATGAATCTCAAATGGTATGTATCTTTGCAACTTAGATTATGTAAAGAAATACACAAAATAATTTCCTTGACTTATAGGTTGGTATGAGGCTGACCACACATACTTTAAAAATTGTTCACTTTGCAAATTTCACCTTTGTTTCAGGGAAGGTTGGCAAGAGTTGCAGGGCTTATGTACATTTGAGATTGAGTTTTTATGTTGTAAGTCAACATGCATTATGTGTAAGCGCGAACTTACAAATTTCTGCTTGTGGGAATGCATGTAATATGAATCTCAAATGTAATATATCTTGGCAACTTAGATTACAGATTTAAATCCATTTTTATTTTGTTTGTTTTTTATTTTTAATTTGTATGAAATAAAAGAAAATATAAGAAAAACTTTCCAATTTTGCCGCTAGATGTCAATTTATTTTTAAAGGTTTTTCGATACAAACACAAAAGGGTCTATAATGGTTTATGAGTGTATTTTAGTAGGCGATCAAACACATGCGCGAAAGCTCGCAGCATTGCAGCATATATACAAAAATTTATTCTTCATACTTTAGGAGTGCGTGTCATCTGCTATGGAGGCATTGATTTTGAAAATCGAATCTCCGAGCAATAGACGACCACGAAGGACAATATAATTAAGGACTAGGCTGCGAGTCTTAAAATTTAGTAAGTACCCATAATAATCAATCATAACTTTCCAAAATATGAATGAAAAGTATATTTTTAGGTTTTGCAAAGATACATACCATTTGATGGCTATTTAACATAGTCATGGACAAGTGTGTCAGAGATGCTCGACTTAATGATTGTGGATTGATGATAGGAGAGAGCAAAGTGAGTGTTCTACTGTATGCAGATGATGCAGTTCTTGTTTCTGATTCAGCAGTGGAATTGCAAACAATGCTCTCTAGATTGAATGAAGCTTTGTTAGGTAACCATTTGAAGTTGAATGCAAGTAAGACGAAAGTATTGATTTTTGAAAGAGATGATGAAAGTATGAATTATGAATTTAAAATTAATGGAATGAATGTTGATGTCGTAAATGAGTTTGTATACCTGGGAAGTAAGTTTGAAAAAGATGGAAGACTGACCGGTGAATTTGAAAGAAGAATAATGAAAGGCAGGTACTGGGTGCTACCACTAGCATCGCCAGGAACCAGAATCTTTCAAAGAATGTTCGACTGGCGGTGCACGGTGGTATACTAGTGCCCACTCTGATGTATGGAAGTGAAGCCTGGATGGTGAGTGAAAGTGAGATTAGTAAAGTCCATACAGTGGAAATGGACTACTTAAGAAGTATGATTGGAAAAAGACGGAGTGATAGGGTGAGGAATGATTTTGTTAAAGAGGAATGTGGTGTAAGAGAAAGTGTAAAAGTAAGGATTAAAAGAAGTATACTTAGATGGTTCGGACATTTGGAGAGAATGAATGAGGAAAGACTGACGAGGAAAGTATATGCTGCAAGAATTGATGGATGTCGTGGAAGAGGAAGACCGAGAAAGGTATGGATGCACCAAATTTTCGAAATAGCGAGTGAATGGGATATCCAGAATCATAATAAAGTATGAAAAAGGTTATGACTCTGGATGAAATGAAAGAAGTATGCAAGGACAGGAAGAAGTGGCGGCTAATCTGCAATGCTGATTTGTAATGTTGGTTTATTGGTTTGCTACATTTTTTGCATAAGAAATTTTTGACTTTTTTTGTATAGATTTCTTATAGCCTTTTTAAAGTTTTTTTTTTGTGCAGATTTCTTTTTAAGGTTTTGTTATTTTTTATATTTAAATGTAATTTATTATTCATATTCCTTGACTTATAGGTTGGTATGAGGCTGACCACCCATACTGTAAAAAATGGTTCACTTTGCCAGTGTCACCCCTGTTTCAGGGAAGGTCGGCAAAAGTTGTGGGGCTTATGTTCATTTGAGGTTTGAATTTTATTTGTAAGTACACAATCAGCATTTGTAAGCGCGAACTACACGTGTTTGTTTGTGGGCATACATCTGAGAGCTTTGAATGAATATATCCTTGCAACTTAGATTATAGATTATAGATACAAACGGGATCAATGATAATACTGCAAAAAGACTCATTAGACAAAAGACATTAGACTCAAAAGACATTACTCACACACAACTAAATTTTTTGTTCTGAAAATTGACTATGACCTAAACATGACCTATTTTATGCTATAAAGTCATGTGCATTCCACTGTACAATTTATTTACTTTCTTGCTATAGCTGAAGGCTATAAAGAAAGTTTTGATTTGGTGTGATTTTTTTTTTCGAGGTTTTCACGGAAATGAGTTGTCCTGGTGCAGGGCATGCCAAAAAACACTATCTTGCAAAAACGTCCGTCTGTATTGTAAAGATCTGACTCTATCCGTGCTCGTTGAAACGTCCGTATTTCTATACAAAGTATTATATATCTTTCTATGACACTTCAAAACTAGAGACAAAAAAAAGGTACCCTAATAAAAAAACCCCGAGTTATTCTTGATATAAGCGTTGCTGGGTTGGATTCAGTTTTCGTTCTGTATCAGTGGGTGACGTGTCTCTCCTGTGTAAAATCATTAGATAAAATCAGAAAATTGCTGTTTAATATTTGATTTGTGGGTGTTTGTGTGGGGATGAAGCTGAAAATGGACCTGAAATGCAGCCGGGAGGAAATAATTAAGCTGATTGCACTAAAAATAACTAATTTCGCGATAATTAATACAAACTTAAAACCAGTGGCGTGGTTCCTGTTCCGTGAGTAAAGCGATTTGCACAATTTTTTTTACACCATTCGAATTTCGATTGGTTAAGGCATTATTTATGGGGTTGTGGAGAGGTCTTTCGTAGTCTGTGCTTCGGGTCTACATCCATATTGGGGTGTACCAGGAACGGATTATGGATCAGATATTTCCACAAATGTTGCTTTACCAGGTTTTCTTTATTTTGGCATCTGTCTCGGGTCTACTTGGCCGGACTTGCTGAGCATCAGACGGTGCCATGGTATTGCGAATTTTGGTAGAATGATGGGGTAAATTAGAAGCTGTCTTCCCTAACAAAAGCAGCTTGGAATAGAGTATGGAGTAGGCGCCCGTTAAGTTTTGGTGACGGGGATGCTGAATTATCCGATCCAGTGGGGTAACAATTAGACGAAACTGGTGACAAGACTTCCTTTCCTTTTTCCAAGAATTAGCGTATATGAAAGTATATGTTGCTAGAATAGATGGATGTCGTGGTAGAGGAAGACCGAGAAAAGTATGGAAGGATCAAATCTCTGAAATAGCGAATGAATGGGATATCCAGAGTCATAATAAAAGGAGGACTTGTATGAAAAAGGTTATGACTCTGGATGAAATGAAAGAAGTATGCAAGGACAGGAAGAAGTGGCGGCTAATCTGCAATGTTGATTTCTAATGTTGGTGTATTCATTTGCTACATTTTTTGCATAGGAAATTTTTGACTTTTTTTGTATAGATTTCTTTGTAAGGTTTTGTTCTTTTTTATATTTAAATGTAATTTATTATTCATATTCCTTGACTTATAGGTTGGTATGAGGCTGACCACCCATACTGTAAAAAATGGTTCACTTTGCCAATGTCACCCCTGTTTCAGGGAAGGTCGGCAAAAGTTGTGGGGCTTATGTTCATTTGAGGTTTGAATTTTATTTGTAAGTACACATTCAGCATTTGTAAGCGCGAACTACACTTGTTGGTTTGTGGGCATACATCTGAGAGCTTTAAATGAATATATCCTTGCAACTTAGATTATAGATTATAGCGTGCTAAAGTCTTGTGACGTTTCTTTGGGGAAGAAGGGGAGCGTTGAGCTTGTAATTCGATCGAATAACCCTACTCCAGAGGTCGCAAGTCCACTGGCTTCTCCATTGAAGCTAGCAGGCAGATTTTCTACATAGAGGTGGGATTTTAATTCAAGTAATTATGGGGTGGGTGGAGGTAGATTTGTTGCATATTATTATAAATATATTTTACGTAATACATTTCGACGCAATGTAATTTATTCATATTGATATTTTACTATTATTTTGTAAATCTATGTAATGTTTAAATAACAAAATTAATCTGTTGTGTTCGCGGAAACTTCCCCTCTTTTTCCTTGTCCCACATTCGTATACGCCCTTGAATATTTTGAGCGCCCGAGTTTTTTTTCTATAGGTACGCCGTAAACTTGCCAGAGCGGGTTCTAGTAATTTCACAGAAAACAAAATCCCATTAAAAATGAAAGTCACTTATTTTAAAATCGGTTTTAATATCATGTAGTCATTTTACAATACACGCAACGTAAATCTCGTAAGCTTTTTAATTATAATTTTGAATTTACAATTTAGTTAAAAAATGCGTATGTTCCACACCAAGCGATAACGAATTTGGGTTTGCCACAAAAGTAGATTTTGAAACGGTAAAACAAAAAAATATACAACGTTCCGTTTCATTATCTACCACACAACGAGGGTGTCCTAACCAGAAGACGATCACACGCATATGGCCCAATCTACGAACTCGGAGGAGGCAACGAGGGATATTCACCATCAACGAGGAGTACCAGCATCTACCAGCTACTAGATCTCTGATCTACCTTCACTTTCATCATGGACCAAGGACTAAGGATCTTCAACAATCTCTCTGAGAGGGAAGAACTCACCAATTGGAATCATCTGGAAAACCTTGGATGCAGGAGCACGGCCTTTGGCTCGTCTGTACCCTAACGCCTTTTCCAGAATACTTTATCAGGACCTCTTCTCATCATCATCTTTATCATTAGGGGGGAGAACTTTACAGTATGTATGTATGTATCAGTGTCACTTTCCAATGTATTAGACCTAGAGATACCAAATTTTGGCTACCTCGACTTCTTTGGACATATCAGGAGGTGAGATTCAAAAGTGGTCAAGTCCAAATTTATCTTTTTTGGTATTTTATTGTAGTTTTATTCAGTATTTTCGGTAGATTTAGTATATGTATTTCAAAAATAGTCAAATCCGTGAATTTGTTGGTTATAAGCAGTAATAAAACTATTTCATTTTCAAAAGTGGTCATTTTTTAAACAGTTGAGTTTCAAATATAGTCAGGTCTGTTCCGACCAATAGTGTGACTCGATTTACAACCGCCATCTTGTTTATTACCACACATTCGGTGACAGTTGACTCGGAAGACACGTGTTGAGAGTGCTCCTAAAAACTAAGGATTTACACTAGTTTTTTCACATATCAGGAAGAAATTATGGAGAATATTATAGAAGAGGTACTGCCTCATCAAGCGAGAAAAATAAAGCAACAGCCAGAATCCTCGACAAGAGAGATATTGAAGAAAAAAAGGTCCGTACTTTTCTTAGTAATTTCAATATAGGGTTGTCACTTAAAAGTAAATATAAGTATAAAAAATTATGATGTACTTACATATTAACTTTTATATTGATTAGTTGTGTATATGCAATATGCATTATTATTCTCATTATTATATGTATTAGGTACCTATACGATTTATTAACTTTATCTTTTTATTAGTTTTTTATGTGTAACATGTATTATCTACTATTATAATTATGATAATTAATTAATATAATAATATATTTTCAGGTATTCTTCTCAACGGCCCCTCCAAAATTATACATGTGGGCATAATACAAAAGCCTATCAATGCTGCTCACTAAGTTTACAGGACATCAAAAACTTCAATTAATTTTTTTTCGAAATTCCGGAAAAAAAAGCCCAAGACAGTTTTATTATAAAATTTACAAAAGCTATAAACCGCAAAGAAAAAGAATTCGAACCGGTACTGGAAAGGCAAAAAAAATGTCTATTAAATACTTTATAAAGAAGGTAAATGGAGTTGTTGTATCAGTATGTAGAACAACATTTTTAAAAACATTAACATTATAATATTGTGTACTTTAACGCTGTACTGAATAAATATGAGTTTTCAATAATTAATTCTTTTTGATTTGATTTCATTTCATTTTCACGCAACATATTGTGACAACCCTAAAAACTTGTTAACATAGTGAATGACAAAAATGGTCCAGTCCCATCAAGTAGTTTTCAATAATAGTCAAGTCCCACCGAATATTTTTCAAATATAGTCAAGTCCATTACTTCGATTCAAAACTAGTCAAGTCCATTTAAAAAATCATTTTTTTAAGAGTTTCTGCTGGAAAAGTTAAAGGATTTTCAGAAAATAAGCATAATAATAAAAACGGGTTTTCATAAATGCCATTTAATAAAGTATTTTATACGGAGTGAATGGGGCTCTCCTAGGTGCGGTGCATGCCAACTATGAAAATAGTAAGGCATGTGTTTGTATTGATGGTGAGTATAGTGAGTGGTTTGAAGTTTATAAGGGTGTGAGGCAAGGATGTGTGATGAGTCCTTGGCTATTTAACATAGTCATGGACAAGTGTGTCAGAGATGCTAGACTTAATGATTGTGGATTGATGATAGGAGAGAGCAAAGTGAGTGTTCTACTGTATGCAGATGATGCAGTTCTTGTATCTGATTCTGCAGCAGAATTGCAAACAATGCTCTCTAGATTGAATGAAGCTTTGTTAGGTAACCATTTGAAGTTGAATGCAAGTAAGACGAAAGTATTGATTTTTGAAAGAGATGATGAAAGTATGAATTATGAATTTAAAATTAATGGAATGAATGTTGATGTCGTAAATGAGTTTGTATACCTGGGAAGTAAATTTGAAAAAGATGGAAGAATGATCGGTGAATTTGAAAGAAGAATAATGAAAGGCAGGTGCGTACTGGGTGCTACCGCTAGCATCGCCAAGAACCAGAATCTTTCAAAAAATGTTCGACTGGCGGTGCACGGTGGTATACTAGTACCCACTCTGATGTATGGAAGTGAAGCCTGGACGGTGAATGAAAGTGAGATTAGTAAAGTCCATACAGTAGAAATGGACTACTTAAGAAGTATGATTGGGAAAAGACGGAGTGATAAGGTGAGGAATGATTTTGTTAGAGAGGAATGTGGTGTAAGAGAAAGTGTGAAAGTACAGATTAAAAGAAGTATACTTAGATGGTTTGGACATTTGGAGAGAATGAATGAGGAAAGACTGACGAAGAAAGTGTATGCTGCGAGAATTGATGGATGTCGTGGAAGAGGAAGACCGAGAAAGGTATGGATGGACCAAATTTTCGAAATAGCGAATGAATGTGATATCCAGAGTCATAATAAAAGTAGAGCTTGTATGAAAAAGGTTATGGCTCTGGATGAAATGAAAGAAGTATGCAAGGATCGAAAGAAATGGCGGTTGATCTGTAATGCTGGCGGTTAAAGCTGAGGCTTTTAAATTTAAAAAAATATGTTTTGTAGTTTTTTAATTTTTTACTGTTTAATTGTTTAGAGTTTATTTGTTTTATATACATATTTGATTGTATTAATTGCTTGTAGATACTCCTTGACTGATAGGTTGGTATGCGGCTGACCACCCATACTGTAAAAAATGGTTCACTTTGCCAATGTCACCCCTGCTTCAGGGAAGGTCGGCAAGAGTTGCAGGGCTTATGTTCATTTGAGATTGGGTTTTTTATATTGTAGGTCCACATGCGGCATGTGTAAGCGCGAAATTATGCATGTCTGCTTGTGGGAATGCATTTAATATGAATCTCAAATGATACATATCTTTGCAGCTTAGATTTAGATTTAGATTTTGCCTATGGAACACACCGAAAACTAAATACTTCATTTCCAAAAATTCTGAATTTCGGACATGACCATTTTTGAATCTCACCTCCTGATATATTAAGTATAAATAACACGGCATTACACCAACTTGAAAATTCAAGATGGCTGCCATACAAAAAAACATAAAATTGCATATTTCTCAAAAACGGCTCCAAGAATTTTCAGAGATGCCATTAATTAATTTTTAATTTAATAAATTAGTTATGGCAACACTCTTGCTAATCTGTGTTTATGGGTTGCCATATGAAAAAAACAAACGATTGTGATTTTCTCGAAAGTCAAAGGGTTAACAAAAATATAATGTTCTACAATATTATAGACAACATAAATTTCTATAAATTTAAAAAAGAAATTTTTGAAAAAAATATTATAATGCACCGTCTACACGACCTCAAATTTTAAATCGAAAATATTACAAAAACCCATTAAAATGCAAAATAGTTCAATTTTTTTTTAAATTTGATAGAAATAACAAGTTGTTCACTTTCATTCATCATCAAAGGTTTTTTACTTTTTTGAAAATTCAAGATGGCTTCCGAAGAGCTGAAAATTTTAAATGCGATTTTCTCAAAAACGGCTCCAACGATTTTTCTTAAATTTTCTGTGAATCCGTTTATAAAATAGTGCTATCTAACAATTATAATTATTGCTTCATCATAATCTCGGTTTAGGGAGTTGCCATACAAAAGAAAACAAAATATTTAAAAATTCTCGGCAGTTAGAGGGTTAATAAAAAAAATAATATAATACAAATGTAAAACAATAATGATAACTTATATATTGCCATCATTATTTTCCAAAAAGTGAATCAGAAGTATAGGCACCACACAAAGTGAAAAATTTCCATACAAATTGTATTCGTAATTTTCTTGGTAGTCAAAGGGTTAAAATTAGATAAAAGGCTGCAATTCTTAAAATTTTATAAATACCAATAATAATCATTAATCAGTCTTTACTTTTTCAAAATAAAACTAAAAAGTTTATCCACCATACAAAGTCCTAGTTTGCTAGGGTTAGTTAGGTAGTTAGAAAGGGATTAATGACCATCTATAATAATCTAGAATCTAAGTTGCAAAGATAAATTAACATTCAAAACTCATATCAAATGCATGCCCACAAACAGACACGTGTAAGATCACGCTTACAAATGCTGAATGTGCACTTACAAATTAACACCTAATCTCAGATGAACCTAAAACCTGCAATTCTTGACGAACTTCCTTGAAACAGGGGTGACATTGACAAGGTTAATTAGTTTTTACACTATGGGTGGTCAGCTTTATACCAACCTATAAGTCAAGGGTCTTTCTTGTGTAATTGTCGCTTTCAACCTCGCAGAGGGCTCTTGAGGTGTGATTCACACAAAACAATTTATTTAAAAATGGATTTGTGAATAAAAATCGTCTTCACCAACCAATTTTGTCTGGCTAGAAAAATAACGGGGCAAGAAGTTACACTATTTGTGTAGCTTAGTTAAGTTGAGTTGATTATATGTTTATGTTCCTTAACTTGTAGGTTGGCATGTGGCTGACCACCCATGCTGTAAAAAATGTTTTTACTTGGCCAATGTCACCCCTATTTCAGAGAAAGTCTAAAGTTTTTGTATGTAGGTACACATGCAACATGTGTAAGCGTGAATTTAGATGTGCCTGCATATTATAGGCGTGCATTAAATATTAATAAGCCTTAAATGTCAATATATCTTTGTAACTTAGATGATGGATTATCAAAGATCAAATAAGCTATCTTGAAAACAAACGAGGTCTGTCGATATTAAAAATGAGGCAGCTCTGCAGAGGCCCTGGCCACCCCTAGCGGAATGGTGACAGAGTTACAGTTACAGTCTGTAATAATCTATAATCTAAGTTGCAAAGGTATATTAAAATCAAAACTCGTATCAAATGCATGCCCACAAACACCTGTAAGTTCACGCTTACAAATGCTGAATGTGTACTAACAAATAAAAACCAAACCTCAAATCAACATAAACCCTGCGAGTTTTAGTCAGCCAGTTAGAATATGAACAAATACGTTACCATGGTACTTTCATTGGTTACATTGGTTACTTTCAACATGGTAACGTCAACGACGTTACCATGTTGAAAGCACCGGTTCCCATAGATCACCGAAGTTAAGCAACATTGGGCGCGGACAGTACTTGGATGGATAACCGCTCAGGTACACCGCGTGTCATTGGCATCTTGGACCGGTCCGTAGTCCGTAGTGGCAACACTTCGGACTCGTAAATGGAAGGTTGTGGATTTGGATCCCGGCGGAGCACAAAAATATACCATTTATATTTTGAATGTGCTCTTCGCTGAGTTAAAAATTCATAAACCTTTACCAAAGACCGGTCACTGAAAGGTCCATCCAACCTTACAACAACTGGGTCTTGCTTGAGAATTGGCGCTTTCTACAGCGACGACCAAGCTCGCAGAGGGCTCTTGAGGTGTGATACACACAAAAACAGCGCTCACCAAATAAATCATCCTAATATTATTATTAAATAAATATAGTGGAAATACATCTACACAGGTACTGGTCACCCCTAGCGGAATAACGACTGGATACAAGTCGCCACCAAAAAAATATTGAGAACTTATGCTGTAGGGTGATTCCATTATCGCAGGTGCAACATTTTGACGCATGTTTAGTTTCATAATAATGAAGTAATAAATATTTTGAATAAAATTGTTCTTGTAAGTGCTACGTTTCAGGCAATTTACTTTATACTAGGGGCTCTGCCCCTGGCTGCTACGCAGCCCAACCCCTTAACATTTGGTAATGAGTATATTGCACATGGTTTTCTTGCGCTAAAATTTGTTATATTATAAAACATGTAAAACAAAAAATGCAGTTCTTGTAAAATAAATTTTAAATTTGTAAGTCTTAAAAAGAAAAAAAACTAAAAATAATTAAAAAACAGAACCGGTCTTAATTTTCTAACTCTTTGACTTATAGGTTGGTATGAGGCTGACCACCCAAACTGTACAAAATGTTTTACTTTGCCAATGTCACCCCTGTTCCAGGGAAGGTTGGCAAAAGTTACAGGCAAAAGTTTGTTTGTGGGCATGCATTGCATATGAGCTTTCAATCTTTATAAATCCTTGCAACTTAGATTAAAGACCTCAGTATCTGTAAACTGACATATTATCCTTATCTCCATGCCACCCTCGCACCTTGTTAGAAAATTGTCATCTGGGTCTATCCATGTCAATGTACACTACATGTGTCAAAAATAAGAGTATAAATTGAAGTGGCAAATTAATTGTTAACTGTGGCAACACTAAACAACTCTATAATTCTAAAAGTGGCGACATTGTTCAATTTGTATTTCTGGAAATACCAGCATTTTCATAGACAGCTCAGAAGCACCCCAAGTAACTCTGTAAAATGGTGAAACTGAGACAATTTTTAAGGCGAATCCTCAACATTCTAATATCTATAAAGTATTTAGATTCTTAGATTGAAATTCCTTGACTGATAGGTTGGTAAAAACTGATAGGTTGGTGACTGATAGGTTGGTAAAAAAAGGAAATTCGTTGACTGATAGGTTGGTATGAGGTTGACCACCCATACTGTAAAAAATGGTTCACTTTGCCAATGTCATCCCTGTTTCAGGGAAGGTCGGCAAGAGTTGCAGGGCTTATGTTCATTTGAGATTGGGTTTTTTTATATTGAAGGTCCACATGCGGCATGTGTGAGGGCGAAATTATGCGTGTCTGCTTGTGGGAATGCTTTTAATATGAATCTCAAATGATACATATCTTTGCAGCTTAGATTTAGATTTAGATTTAGAGATTGCATCATATTGAGTTCAGAACAGCAGAAAATATAAATAAATATCCCTTCACTTTATCAAAATAACCTAATTACAGTGCATGGTCACAATGTAGTGTGAGTCACAGCAAAAAGTCCTTTTTTTCCTTTTATGACGGGAATACTTATAACTGTTAAACAAAACAATTTATTGATGATGATGATGATTTTTATAGCGCCATTTCGTGACTCTTTACATGTGAGGAAAGCCATTAAGGCGTGTTATAAAGCTAAATCTGCCGTTTTTGTTTCTTACACTTTATGGTCTTAGCAAAATAGTTACAGTAATGAAAAAAATCAAGCATGTTTATTAATTTTTTATCTTGATTATAAAGCTTACACAAAATATATAACTGAGCGCTAAACGCGTTTTTTTTACATTTTTAGCTTTTTTTTCGTGTGTGCTGTATTTTGGATTTTTATTTTGCTTATTACTTACAGAACTATACATTGTTTAGGTTCAATACTTAACATTTTTTCAATAATGTCAATAGTTTTTGAGTAAATATGGAAAAACTGTGTTCTTTGATTTAAATAAAATTTAATTCATTTAGTAGTTTCAGTTTTTCCATATTTACTCAAAAACTATTGACATTATTGAAAAAATGTTAAGTATTGAACCTAAACAATGTATAGTTCTGTAAGTAATAAGCAAAATAAAAATCCAAAATACAGCACACACGAAAAAAAAGCTAAAAATGTAAAAAAAACGCGTTTTTTTAAATATTTTTTTGTGGTGGTAATTCTTAAGTTATATATTTTGTTTAAGCTTTATAATTATGATAAAAAATTAATAAACATGCTTGATTTTTTTCATTACTGTAACTATTTTGCTAAGACCATAAAGTGTAAGAAACAAAAATGGCAGATTTAGCTTTATAACACCCCTTAAGTGTGAGTGAACTTGAGAAGAGTGTGTGTGGAAAAGATATTGAAAGTATGTGGAAAGATCTGAAGGAAGGAATGACTGAATGCGCTAAAAAAGCATGTGGGGTAACGAAAGGTGGAAGATTGAAAGGAGATGCCTGGTGGAATGATAGAGTGAAGGAAGCTGTGAAAGTTAAGAAAAAGTGTTACGAAAATTGGTTGAATGATAGAAATGATAGAAAGCTAGAAGAGGAATATAAGATAGCTAAGAGAATGGCGAAGAATATAATTTATGAAAGCAAGATGAATGAACAAAGAAAGATTGATGAAAGGATTAACAAAAGTTTCACCGACAGTAAGAAGGAATTTTGGAGGTGGATCAATGCGGATAGAAATAAATCTTCTGCATTGACCACTCCGGGAGTCAAAAGTGCTGCCGGTGAGATGGTATGGGAGAATGTAGAAGTATGCAAGAGATGGAAGAACTATTTTCAAGAAATTTTTGGTCAGGGTGAAAGAAGAATTTATGAACAGATAGATGAAGCGAATGAATTGAATATTATGAAAGAAGAAATGAAAGTGTCTATTTCACGTCTGAAGAATGGGAAGTCTGCTGGGTTTGATGGTATAAATGGTGAAATGTTGAAAGCAGGAGGTGAATGTGTGATAGATTGGATGTACGAATTATGTAAGCTCTGTGTGAATGCAGGAGTAGTACCGATGGATTGGAGGAAGGCAGTCATTGTTCCCATTTACAAAGGTAAAGGGGACAAAAAAGACTGTCAGAACTTCAGACCAATCAGTCTACTCAGTATACCAGGAAAAGTCTTCTGTAAGGTGATTATAAAAAATGTGATTCTGACTACTAGTGAAAGGATTTCCGATGTATAGTCCGGCGTAGAGGCTGTGTTGATCAGATTTTTACTCTACGACAACTTGTTGAAAAACAATTGTCGGTGAGGCGGAAGCTGTTCACGGCCTTTGTAGATCTGGAAAAGGCTTTTGACTCAGTAGACAGAGGTATGTTATGGGATGTTTTGAAAGCATACGGAGTGAATGGGGCTCTCCTAGGTGCGGTGCATGCAAACTATGAAAATAGTAAGGCATGTGTCCGTATTGATGGTGAGTATAGTGAGTGGTTTGAAGTTTATAAGGGTGTGAGGCAAGGATGTGTGATGAGTCCATGGCTATTTAACATAGTCATGGACAAGTGTGTCAGAAATGCTCGACTTAATGATTGTGGATTGATGATAGGAGAGAGCAAAGTGAGTGTTCTACTGTATGCAGATGATGCAGTTCTTGTATCTGATTCAGCAGTAGAATTGCAAACAATACTCTCTAGATTGAATGAAGCTTTGAAGGGTAACCATTTGAAGTTGAATGCAAGTAAGACGAAAGTATTGATTTTTGAAAGAGATGATGAAAGTATGAATTATGAATTTAAAATTAATGGAATGAATGTTGATGTCGTAAATGAGTTTGTATACCTGGGAAGTAAGTTTGAAAAAGATGGAAGAATGACCGGTGAATTTGAAAGAAGAATAATGAAAGGCAGGTGCGTACTGGGTGCTACCGCTAGCATCGCCAGGAACCAGAATCTCTCAAAAAATGTTAGATTGGCGGTGCACGGTGGTATACTAGTGCCAACCTTGATGTATGGAAGTGAAGCCTGGACGGTGAGTGAAAGGGAAATTAGTAAAGTCCATACAGTAGAAATGGACTATCTAAGAAGTATGATTGGGAAAAAACGAAGTGACAGAGTGAGGAATAATTTTGTAAGAGAAGAATGTGGTGTAAGGGAAAGTGTGAAAGTGAAGATTAAAAGAAGTATGTTAAGATGGTTCGGGCATATGGAGAGAATGAGTGATGAAAGATTGACGAAGAAAGTATATGTTGCTAAAATAGATGGATGTCGTGGTAGAGGAAGACCGAGAAAAGTATGGATGGATCAAATTTCTGAAATAGCGAATGAATGGGATATCCAGAGTCATAATAAAAGGAGGACTTGCATGAAAAAGGTTATGACTCTGGATGAAATGAAAGAAGTGTGCAAGGACAGGAAGAAGTGGCGGCTAATCTGCAATGGTGATTTCTAATGTTGGTGTATTAATTTGCTACATTTTTTGCATAGGAAATTTCTGACTTTTTTTGGATAGATTTCTTTGTAAGGTTTTGTTCTTTTATATATTTAAATGTAATTTTTTATTCATATTCCTTGACTTATAGGTTGGTATGAGGCTGACCACCCATACTGTAAAAAATGGTTTACTTTGCCAATGTTACCCCTGTTTCAGGGAAGGTCGGCAAAAGTTGTGGGGCTTATGTTCATTTGAGGTTTGGATTTTATTTGTAAGTACACATTCAGCATTTGTAAGCGCGAACTACACTTGTTGGTTTGTGGGCTTACATCTGAGAGCTTTAAATGAATATATCCTTGCAACTTAGATTATATGATTATATTTATATATTATTGCCACCACAAAAAAAAATTTAAAAAAACGCGTTTTTTTTACATTTTTAGCTTTTTTTTCGTGTGTGCTGTATTTTGGATATTTTTTTTGCTTTTTACTTACAGAACTATACATTGTTTAGGTTCAATACTTAACATTTTTTCAATAATGTCAATAGTTTTTGAGTAAATATGGAAAAACTGAAACTACTAAATGAATTAAATTTTAATTAAATCAAAGAACACAGTTCCCTCAAATTCTCCCCCCTTCCCCTCAAATCTGTCATGTAGTATGAGTATTGGGTACCATCAGGTTCAGCCTCAAGTGTCTAGAGGTGAGTCCAAAATACTAAAACCGTTTCTTTGCAATCGCTACTTGATTGGTGCAGAAGTAATCGTTACACGATTCTCAAAGAAACGGTTCCAGCTAAATCGTTACAAGTAGCCGTCGTGACTGCAAACCATTCCGAGTCCAAAGTAATCGGAATCATTTAGCGCGAAAGCATTCCGAGTCCACAAACGATTCCAAAGTAATCGGAATCGGAATCATTTAGCGCGAAACCATTCCGAGTCCATAAACCATTCCAAAGTAATCGGAATCGTTTATATGCTAATTTCTGTCTGCTAGCGCCCGTCACCGAGTGGAGAACTCGGCAAACAGTTTTGTAAATAAACAATTGGCTAGCATTTGTAGGTTATCTATTATCTTATTTTATTATTAGCTCTCTTTTATCGTGCTTACGGTCTTATAGTCGTAATTGAGGTCAGTATTTTGTGATTGTCTATATTAAAAACTCTCCTGACCCTGGCGCCAAAACTTCTGACATTAAAATAAAATCAAAATATAAAACTGTATACAAACTGTGTATTTCTGTCAATAAACCGATGTTTTCCACTACTATTCTAGCTCTGTAAAGAGGTTTAAATAAATTCCTTAATTTTGTTTTTGATCTTGGTGTTTTTTGTTCAAAATTGCAAAAAAGGAGATGGCTATTTAAATGAATTAAAAGAAGTGTGTAAAGATAGAAAGAAATGGACACAGCTCTGCAAAGGTTCTGGCCAAACCAAGCGGAATGGTAACCTGAGATATAGTTACAGTCAAACCACAGTTTTTATTAAGGGTTTTTTTGCAAAACCTTATTACTTTTACTGAGATCATTATTGTTACCTATTTACACTTCAATATATAATTACTGTCAGAATAAAGAAGCGTTTTTATCTCAATTCTCAAGTACTCCTTGAAGTGACTACATTAAAAAACGGCGCTATAAAACAATCATCAACTCATCATCATCATCTCAAATAATAAGTGCTATAACCATTGAGGTTATAACCGAAATAAATTGGAACGAAAGTATGTAATCATTAGTAGCCGAAACCGTTTATTTTAGTGTGGTCAGTAGGTACACAGAAGTAGCTCCTGGCTGAGGAACCGGAAATGCATGAATGGCGGCAAATTTAAATTGGCTGTAGTTTGAAAATATAAATCAGTTATCTCAGTATTAAAATCATGTAAACCATGTAAAAAATCATGTAAAATCATAAAACCCTTATTATAATGGCGACAAATTTAAAAAAAGGGTAAAAACATAATATTTTGTTTGATGGTTGCTAAGGACCCAAGCTGTAAGCTGTAACAGGAATAAATTCTTTGAAACGTCAATGCCCGCTCCTCCGGTTGCAACGCCTGCAAAAGTAATCATAAGTAGCCGAAACCGTTACTTTTAATCAGTACACAAAAGTAAATGGAATCGTTGTAACGATTACATTCAAGTAACGGTTTAGCCCACCTCTAAACATCAATGCCCGCTCCTCCGGTTGCTACGCCTGCAAAAGTAATCATTAGTAGCCAAAACCGTTACTTTTAATCAGTACACAAAAGTAACTGGAATCGTTGTAACGATTACATTGAAGTAACGGTTTAGCCCACCTCTACAAGTGTCACTGTTTACCATTTCACAATGGTGCAACAAATTGCACAACCCAATGGTAATACTGTAAGATAACTTGAATAATACCTAGGACACTGTCATTGATCAAGTTCTTCAAGAAATCCCTTATCTTTATAAAAATCAACGGCCTCCCCATACAAAATAATTGTGCGTTAATGGCATTCAAACTGAAGAACTCCTGAACAGATGCACGTCATATTCACAACAAATATTGTTCAGGACTTGGGATGTGCTTCCTCATCATTAGTAGATTTTAAATTGTTGTTTTTTAAATAAATAAACATGATCAATCGCAACACCTTTTTATGTAAAACCTATGCGAGAAACAAAACTCATTTTGACATTCGAATTTCAAATAAATTGCCAGCACTTCAACATAGGCTTCAAAGTTGCCATCGTTGCCATTGCCAAGTCGATTCTTTTTCGGTTGAATTCCGTTGAGTACCTACCTACCTATATTTTTTATTCATTTCAAAATTATACTTCAACCAGTTATAACATGTATTTTTTAGAAATAATGACGATCGATTAGGTCAACTTTTTATATGAAACCATACTTATTGCGGCATTAAATTTTTTTTAAGTATTATTACAATATACAATCTAAGTTGCATAGACGCATTAACATTTATAATTCATATTCAATGCACTCCTGCACGGAGACACGAGTGAGTTTGCGCTTACAAATGCTGCATGTGTATTTACAAATAAAAATTTCAGCCTCTCATGACCATAAGCCCTGCAACTTTTGCTGACCTTTTCAGAAACAGGGGACACATTTGTTAAGTGAACCCATTTATGCGATATGGGTGGTAAGCCTCATACTAACCCTTAAGTCAAGGAATTTGAGTTTGAAAAATCCTTAAACAACGGTAATCTTAATTTATAATCTAAAGTTGCAAAAAAGTAATTTGATGATTCAAATTGAATGCACGCCCACAAACTGGCAAATGTCATTTCACGCTAACATATAGTTGTGGCGCTTGATTTTTTTTAAATATTAGAATATATAATCTAAGTTGCACAGATACAATAACTTTTATAATTCATATTCAATGTATGCCCCCCTGGAGACAAGAGTGTGTTCGCGAATATAAATGCTGCATGTTAACTAACAAATTAAATTTAAGGCCTGTAATGAACATAAGCCCTGCAACTTTTGCCAACCTTTTCAAAAACAGGGGAAACATTTGTCAAGTGAACCATTTTTTGCGATATGGATATACAGGCTCACACTAACATATAAGTCAAGGAATTTGAGTTTGAAAAATCCTTCAACAACGTTAAATTTAATTTATAATCTAAAGTTGCAAAAAAAGTTATTTGATGATTCAAATAGAATGCACGCCCACAAACTGGCAAATGTCATTTCACGCTAACATATAGTTGTGGCGCTTGATTTTTTTTAAATATTAGAATATATAATCTAAGTTGCACAGATACAATAACTTTTATAATTCATATTCAATGCATGCCCCCCTGGAGACACGAGTGGGTTCGCACTTATAAATGCTGCATGTGAACTTACAAATTAAAATTAAGGCCTGTAATGAACATGAGCCCTGCAACTTTTGCCACCCTTTTCAAAAACAGGGGAAACATTTTTCAAATGAACCATTTTTTGCGATATGGGTATTCAGGCTCACACTAACCCATAAGTCAAGGAATTTCTAATCTAATCTAAGCTGCAAGGATATATATCATTTAAGATTTATATTCAATGCATTCCCACAAGCAGACATGTATGATTTCGCGCTGGCACATGCCGCATGTGGACCTACATTATAAAACCCAATCTCAAATGAACATAAGCCCTGCAACTCTTGCCATCCTTCCCTGAAACAGGGGTGACATAAACAAAGTGAACCATTTTTCACAGTATGGGTGGTCAGCCGCATACCAACCTATCAGTCAAGGATTTGAGTTTGAAAAATCCTTAAACAACGTTAATCTTAATTTATAATCTAAAGTTGCCAAAAAACTTATTTGATGATTAAAATTAAATGCACACCCATAAGCTGGCAAATGTCATTTCACGCTAACATATAATTGTGGCACTTGATGTTTTTAATATTAGAATATAAATCTAAGTTGAATAGATACATTTTATAATTCATATTCAATGCATGCTTCCATGGAGACACGAGTGAGTTCCCGCTTAAAAATGCTGCATGTGAACTTACAAATTAAAATTAAGGCCTCTCATGCACATAAGCTCTGCAACTTTTGCCGACCTTTTCAGAAACAGGGGGAACATTAGTTAAGTGAACCCATTTATGCGATATGGGTGGTGAGCCTCATACTAACCCTTAAGTCAAGGAATTTGAGTTTGAAAAATCCTTAAACAACGGTTATCTTAATTTATAATCTAAAGTTGCACAAAAGAGATTTGATGATTCAAATACAATGCACACCCACAAGCTGGCAAATGTTTTTTCACGCTAACATATAATTGTGGCACTTGATGTTTTTAATATTAGAATATTAATCTAAGTTGCATAGATACATTTTATAATTCATATTCAATGCAAATCAATTCAAATATAATTCACACGCTCAGGCTGGCAAATGTTTTTTCACGCTAACATATAATTGTGGCACTTGATGTTTTTAATTTTAGAATATAAATCTAAGTTGCATACATACATTTTATAATTCATATTGAATGCATGCTTCCAAGCAGACATGAGTGAGTTTGCGCTTACAAACGCTGCATGTGTAATTACTGCATGCTCGTTTGTCTGATTTTTGGAAAAGTCTTAGATTGCCTCTTTTGTTTCTGTATTATTTACTGTAACACATAATACATTAATTTGTTCACTTTATTTTTTGTGTACATAGTTTTTATAATATTTTTTTATGAATTCAACGAGGATATGCGTTTTTTATTTTGTGCATTTACAGGACTGTAAATTATTAGAAGTGACTTTGTACAATAGTTTAAGGTTTAAATGGATCCGTGACGCATGCTTCACATTCAATACAGATTTAATGCAGGCAGAGTATTAATCGCATCCCCCTCCACAAACCCACGCCCTGTATATCCATCCCATCCGGGGATGTGTCACAGGACTCGCATCAGAAATAGAGTGAGATGCAGCGGCAGAAGGCCCTCCCGTGATGCTACACTGTCTCAAGTAGTACACAAATCAAGGGTGGCTCAGAGAACACGAAAAAGCAATAGCCAAGTGCAAGAATTTAGGGCTCGATTAATCGCATCCACAATAATCAAATACTGTAAGTCTGTGAAATAGAGGACATTGCACGTTTAATAATAAAGAGCAATAACTCAAAAAACAAGAATGTTGGGAAATCACGTTTAAAAGACCTTGGACCGGTCCGATTGGATTGTTGGATTGTCCGTAGTCCGTAGTGGCAACACTTCGGACTCGTAAGTGAAAGGTTGTGGATTCGGATCCCGGCGGAGCACAAAAATATACCATTTATATTTCGAATGTGCTCTTCGCTGAGTTGAAAAATTCATAAACCTTTACCAAAGACCGGTCACTGAAAGGTCCGTCCAACCTTACAACAACTGGGTCTTGCTTGAGAATTGGCGCTTTCTACAGCGACGACCAAGCTTGCAGAGGGCTCTTGAGGTGTGATACACACAAAAACAGCGCTCACCAAATAAATCATCCTAATATTATTTATTACAAATAAAAATTTCAGCCTCTCTTGACCATAAGCCCTACAACTTTTGCCGGCCTTTTCAGAAACAGAGAAACATTCGTTCAGTGAATTTTTTTTTTAAGTACCTATGGGAGGTCAGACTCATACCTCATGCTTCATACAAGATACTCAGAACATGAAAGAACGAAATAACCCTTTTACCGCAATTTTTTTTCAAATTACTTCTTAAAGCATTTAATTACTATGAAGGAGGTGTGAGGAAAAATTATTGCGAAGCCAGACTTACACTGCCCGAAGGGCCTAGCAGACAGCCGTGCGCAGCATGGTCAGTCTGCTAGTTTAATATAAATCTTAAATGATATATATCCTTGCAGCTTAGATTAGATAAGATTAGATTAGATTAATCAAGGACTTGCAACGGAATCAAATGATTTTAGGATTTCGTGGTCGAATTCAGATTCTTGATATTGTTTTTTCAGGTTTAGAGCGAGGTTGTTGGCTTTTTTTTTCTTTTGCGTAGGTTGCGTTACTTCCGTGCGTAGCACCTTTAGAGCTCTGTTACCTTCTGATTGAAATGTAGATTTGGGATGATCCGAAGTATTTTTCTCTAATTATTCAAGTAACACCTTCATCACACGAGCAATGATAGACGCCAACAAATCAAATCTATAAAAATCAAATCAAACAGTTTTCATACGAGACACACAAACATCCAACCAAATTTGACGATATTTTTAAAAAACATGTAACATATTCTTGGAATGATTCCTGTGAAGTTATGTGTCGATCAAATAAAAAATAGCTCTCTTCTCTTAATTTCCAGCAATGCGGTCGCTAAATTTTGAAACCATCCAATTGAAGAAGACCATAATATTCATCTATGATATAATGTATAATCTAAGTTGCAAAAATATATAAATATTTAAGAATCATACATAATGCATGCTCGCAAGTAGACATGTGTAAGTTCTCGCTTACAAATGCTGCATATCTACTTTTAATTTAAATTCCAAATCTCAAATGAAAATCGACCCAGCAACTTTTGCCGACCTTCCCTGAAACAGGCGTGACATTTGAAAAGTAAACCATGCTTTCTTAATATGTTAATGGTGATTATTGATCGATAGAATATCACCTGGTCTAAAATCTAAAATCTAAGTGGCAAAGATATGTTAATGTTTAAAATTCATATTAAATGCATGCCCACAAACAGGTTCCTGTAAGTTCTCGCTTACAAATGCTGCATGCCTTATCTAATATAAATTGCAAAGATATGTTACATTGGGGATTCACATTATATGCATTTTTACAAGCAGACACGTATGAGTTCGCGCTTAAACATGCCGCATGTGGACTTACAATATATACACCTAAATCTCAAATAAACATACACCCGCAACTCTTGCCGATTCCCACTTTCAACAATATACGACAATTAAAGTTGTATAGTCAAGGACTTTAAATGTACAACAAAGGAAAACAGAATCAAATAATTTTAGGCTTTCATGGCCGGATTAAGATTCTTGATATTGTTTTTTCAGGTTGTGAGTGTGTTTTATGGCATTTTTTTTCTTTTTCTTATATTTCATTATTTCTGTGCTTCTTAACACGTTCGCGGACGAAACGGTTATAGCCGCTCTATGAGCTTGTCTAGGCCTGGACGAAACAGTAATAGCCGTCGTGATAAAACGTTATTACTAGGGACGAAACGGCTATTTCTGATAGAACTTGCATACATGTAGCATCCGTGCGTCCCTACAGAAATCCAAAGAACACGGCAATAGCCGTTTCGTCCCTGGATGTCAAAAAAAAATAAAAAATTATAAGAAAAATACAATTTGAGATGATGAATTAAGTGTGTTTTTTCTAGCCTACTTCACATTTGGTGTGTCCGCAAATGTGTTAAGAGCTCTCTTACCTTCTGATTGAAATTGAATTGTCGATTTGGAATGATCCGTAGTACGAATATTATTACACCAATCATTCATGCCACGCCTTCATCACAAGATCAATAGATAGACGCCAACAAATCAAAGAACTTACAAAAAACAGTGTACAAGAACACAACACAGTGGAGACACATCTGCGGAGATATACTGGCCACCTCTAACAGTATGGTGGCATGATACAGTAATAAGACGAGCCACCACGAAGTGTGGCAGGGTACAGCTAGTATTTTAATAAAAATAAAAAGGTCAAAAAAAATAAAGAAAAAATGAAGAAGATACTGAGATTTGAAAACGGGACCTTCGCATTCGCAGACACACGTCCTAACCGCTGATCCACGCATCCCTTCTACGGGTGTGCGAAAATAGTCTTACATCACGTCAGAGCACACGATAGTGAATTGAATGAATTAAGCCGGTGTTCCATCCTGAGTGGACAATCGTAATCACAACACGGATGTATCGATTGTTTTAAAATCAAACTCCAAGAGGGATTGACGACCACAAAGTCAATAATTCACTTTTGTCAATGCCACTTTGCCTTCTGGAAAGGGCGACATGAGTTTTATATTTGTGTGAGGTTTGTTTTTTAGTGCACATACAGCATGTGAAGCGCGATCTTACAGGTGTCTGCTTGTGGGAATGCGTGTAATATGAATCCTAAATGTACTATATCTTTGCAACTTATTTGAGATTCTTATGTTGTAAGTTCACATGCGTCAACTTTCATGAATGTGTATTCAAATATCAAAAAATATATTTTATAAAACAAAACTGCAGTGCTGAAAGAAGAAAATAGCGGAGTCTACAAAATACAGTGCAAGGTTTGTGAAGTTTTCTACATAGGACAATCTGGAAGGCAAATAGCCGAAAGATATTAAGAACATAAAAATGGCATCAAAGATATGATGATTTACTCAGAGATAGCGGAACATGCACAAACAGAAGGCCACTCGTTTGACAAAACTAACTTAGAATTAATTTATAATTGTAAAAAAGGGAAAAAATTGGACATTTTGGAAGCATTAGAAATTAATAAACATGTTAAAAGTAAGTACCTACTTAAGTAGTAGAAAAATTATAAATATCCGACATCCCAATATTAATTCCCCCCTTTCGAATATCCTTTGTAACCCAACACCAAGCCTTAATCAGACTTCCACACATAAAAGAACATAGATAGTTAGTATTTTTTAGTGTTGATCTGTTAACACAGTGAAAGTCCATTTTTATAAATATTTAAAAATATAAATGGTAAAACATTGTTTTAATTCACTTTATTTTATTTGTTTATGCTCGAATATTTTCGCCTAATGAGTAGGGACTTGAAAAAAGTGGTGTTATTTTTTGTGAAATTCGCGTTATTTTTTTGGGAAATTCGCGTTATTTTTGATCAAAAACAGGGAAATTCGCGTTATTTTTTATGATAAACGGGGAGATTCGGTGTAATTTTTAGGGTTGATTTGATCAAAATAAAGGTTTATGTAATTGCAAAACTATAGATTTTACTAATATTTACAATTTATTATATAAACAACAATATGTACCTTCAAAAACAATGAATAAACAACATCTGAATCAATACGAGTTACAACTTACAAAAACCCATTGATTGAAAAAAGTATTAATATTTGAATGACACTCCGAATACCCTGCAATATCCTTTTAAAATATTAAATTTAGTCTCTCTAGATGAGGGTTATCTAATTTTTTCGAGGGATGTTGGCTTTTATGAAAGCCCCAAGTTGTGCTCTTGGCTAATCCAGCAGCAGTTTCACTCCTTGATGTATTTTCTATTTCATTGATGTCACGATTCAAGTCTGTTTGGATGTCCAGGACAGTTCTGCTTGTCATTTATTTTTTTAATAAAATAGATTTGTGAATAGGAATGCAATTCACCAACCTACTCTGCCTGGCCAGAAACAAGTATTAATATCATTAATGAAAAATTCATTACGAGTATTGTTCATTTTAATTAATTATTAATTTATAATTACCCAATTACATTTGTTGAACCAGGGTAAAATTTATGGTCAAATGACCCAGGCGGGGATCGAACCCCGCGTCTAGCGTTCTAGCGTGTTTCAACGTTGAAAGATCAGCCCACTTGGCCCCCTCGGCTATAACACCGACCATTTTTTCTGTGCTTTGCACCTTGCAAAGGGTTTTCACAGGAATCTTTTCTTTCCCACAAAATAGTTGCGTTGCAGAAGCGACACATAACAACTTTTTCGCACAATTTCTACCAAAAGTACGAAAATTCGCGATATTTGCGTAAAACCTCAAATTTCGCGTTATTCGCGTAAAAACATCCAAATTCGCGAATAAATTCGTTTTATCGCGATCGCGAAATTTTCCAGTCCCTACTAATGAGGCATCTTCAAGAGCAGAATGGTTACAAATATATTTTTATAAAATAATTTTCAAAACCTTCTTGAAACCGTTTTGAAAATTATTTTATAAAAATATATTTGTAACCATTCTGCTCTTGAAGATGCCTTATTAGGCGAAAATATTCGAGCATAAACAAATAAAATAAAGTGAATTAAAACAATGTTTTACCATTTATATTTTTAAATATTTATAGATAGTTAGACTCCTCCCTCCCCTACCCCTTTTCCCCACCCTCGCACTGAGTCCCCATAATATGTCTTTAGTTTTAAGATTTAGTATAAGTGCAACCGAAGATGGTGGAAGTACCCACCGAAAACGTTTTTGCAATAAAAAATACTCAAGTGGTACTATGAGTGGTACAAAATAATGTTTTTCTACTCCCATTTGGTAATTTACTAATTACAAAACGGCTAACGCAATCACAATGCCATACATTTCTACACCCGTTGCATAATGTTACATTATGCAACCGGTAACCGTGTTAAAATGAACAGCATGCGCATTGTCAGAATTGGAACCATTTTTTAATTTCAAATGTCAACCTTGTATGGGGGTATGAAGACCTGTCAATCCAAGATGGCCGCAAGCGATCAGCTGATTAGGCTTCATACAATATTAGTGATATTCGGTAGGTAGGAATTACCGTGGTGATGAGACTTTCAGCCCTGTTCAGATGAAAATAAATAAGTATATTTTATGTGTAGAGTCAAATAAAAATTGTTAATAGTGCTAAAATTTATCGAATTTATTTATCGGATTGCTCCAAATAAAGCTTTCCTTTTTTCAATGGAAAATAAAAGGCTTGAAAGGAAAACAATACAAAAAATTTCACCGCAAAAAATAAACAAACTCAAAAAGTTACTTGGTTAATAGGTGAGTATGAGGTTGATCACCTATGCTGTACAAATTTGGTTCACCTGCCAATACAACTGCAGGGCATATCGCACGTTTAATAATAAAGAGAAATAACTCGAAAATTGAGAAAATCGAGATTTTGTAATAAAACGCAAGAACAATGCGAGAAGAATGCGTAGAATGCGACAGCCGTTCAATTTGGACGAATATGACCGAGATAAAACATCGGCCGCCTTTTTCATCCCATACAAGTTGTACTGGGTGTCTGAACTTCAAACGCGTTTTCCGAACATTCATGTTTTTTGAGTTATTGCTCTTTATTATTAAACGTGCGATATGTTTATTTGAGTTTTGGGTTTGATTGTTTAAGCTTATATGCAGGATGTAAAAGCGCGACCTTATACATATGTGTCGGCTTGTGGGCATGAATTCAATTTGAAACCTAAATATAATTTATTTTTACAACTTAGGTTAGATTAGATAATCAAAGGGAATGATAAATCACACGTTTTGACAAAGGTAAGGTTTTAATTACTTCAAATGGACGAGTACATTATAATGACTATTATTCACTATTTTGTTAATTCTCTCATGGTCGTAGAAAAAGTATTGTATGCCACTGCACGTAATTAGTCTTTGTAACACTCGTGCTTTCTATTGTGCCATTCGGCTGCGCCTCATGGCACAAACTAGCACTCGTGTTAAAAAGACTATCATTACTTGGCAGTGGCATAAATAACTATTTTTAATTTTAGTTTTTTAAAATATTTTTTAATTATTTTTTAAAAGAATCCTTTTTTAAAATGGCGTACCACAAGGTTTCACTAAATCAATTTGAAAACTTATAGGTAGATAAATACACTATAACACTACGTATATATAGCGCTCAAAACTCATCCGCATTTTTGGACGATAGCCTTTTAAAACTAATATAATCTAATCTCATCTAAATTGCAAAGATATGTAACATTGGGGATTCACACATTACATGCATTCTCACAAGCAGACACATCGCACGTTTAATAATAAAGAGCAATAACTCAAAAAACATGAATGTTGGGAAAACGCGTTTGAAGTTCAAACACCCAGTACAACTTGTATGGGATGAAAAAGGCGGCCGATGTTTTATCTCGGTCATATTCGTCCAAATTGAACGGCTGTCGCATTCTACGCATTCTTCTCGCATTGTTCTTGCGTTTTATTACAAAATCTCGATTTCCCCAATTTTCGAGTTATTTCTCTTTATTATTAAACGTGCGACATATAAGTTTGTGCTTGCACATGCCGCATGTGAACCTACAATATAAAAACCCAAATCTCAAATGAACATACACCCTGCAACTCTTGCCGACCTTCCCTGAAACAGGGGTGACATTGGCAAAATGAACCATTTTTTTTACAGTATGGTAGGTCAGCCTCATACCAACATACAATTTATGAAATCACTTCTGACACTCTTGATGGGGATCAAACCCTAGCCTGCATCAAATGTTAGTATATATTTGCCTGCCTGCCTGCCTGCCTGTCTGCCCACATAAAATGTTAATATCTTTGCAACTTAGATTAAAGATAGATTTGAAACAGGAACTTTGGAATGGGGTTATTAGATTTGAGATTATTTACCATAGTTGATGACAGCCGAACTGAATCCTGACGGCACTTTTAGAAGGTTCTTAGCGATGAAAGATGCCATTTTCAGATGTTTTCGGTGCACTTAAAAGGTTTAATCAGGTTTAATATTAATTTATTATTTTTATCGTAACGTTATTCAATGAGGAGCGTGGACTCTGACCTGTCAATTAATCCCAATTAGTTTATAAAAGCACTGGCCATATAATAATAATTTGAACAAAATTGAAAATGTACCATTGGTAGGATAGTTGTTTTGAGTAAGATTTTCATCTTAATATGTGATATGCTCAGAGCTGTGACTTTCAATATATATTTTGGTAATACCACACTTCAAATTTTTTTCTCACTTTCATGTTCCCACTTTTTTTACTAATAAAAAACTTTTTAATACTTTTTTGTATTTTGTTCATCGAAATATAAGAAGTATTTCCACCATGAATTTATTGTTTTTTTTTATATATTAGCACGTAGATATTCTTAAATATTGGCTTTGGACGTCGTAGATGTGTCATCCCCTCGGAGCTTCCTTTTCATCGACACACCAGCGCCAATACCCACAACTTGACACTGGCGCTCCTGCTTTCCGCGGGAATTCGCCTAAAAGAAGAATAAGAAGAAGACAAATTAGCGCCATTTTGTATCCGGGGCATGGTTGGTCGCGAAATCAGAGATAAACTCCACCGCACTGTGTTTAACCGCCGTGATAACGTTTTTTCGTTACCAGTGCATCTAAACATTCAAGATTCCGCCGAAAATCCTAAGCCAACCCAGTGGGTGGCTTTCTCAGGTGAGCGTCATCTTTATTCCTTGATAAATGCTGTTGCACAATATTTCTCTTGACGTTTTTTGTGCTATGTCGTAGTACTGTTTACTCATGAAAGTCTTCACTTCCGTATTCCATGCAACACAACCCATCATTTACTCATATAAACCATTATAATTGTTACACCTTTAATCTACGTGTCATAATTTTATTCTCTTAACATTCTTTATTGTATTTTTTGTATGAAATTTGATACTTATTTTTTTAATGTCACTACACCTGGGTCAACAATGATCTTTTCTTATGATTCATGTAATGAATACATGCTTACACAGTTGTAGGAGATTATCTGATTAAAGTTATAATATGGATTCCCGGATTAATTTATTATTATTTCTGAAATATCAACATGACAAAGCGTCATGTTACAAATTTCCTTCTGGTTTCCACATTTAACAATATGGAAACTTGTCTGCTTGCAAACACAATATAATCTTGTTGATAAGGAGTAGGTATCTTAAAATGAAATAGTGTTGTTACAAGATTTACGTATTTACTTATTAGTTGGCTATGCTTTCACTTTACCGCGGTTTTCTAAGTACTCGCGTCTATTTTTGTCCTCAAAAATGTCCTTGAAAGTATGTCCTTTTTGAATATAGATTTTTTATTTTTACATTTTTACCTTCTTAATTTTAGTACATAGGTGTGTTAGATTTGGATACTCGGTTGTTTTTATTTAAGCCTTGAATCTTAGTTAAAGTGATTCTGAAAATTGAAGTTAACTATGTGGAGCGATTGTTTTTTTTTTTGCATTTTGTTGCAAGATCACTCCACTCTGCGCATACACATACAAACTGGCTTTTCCATATGAATTTACCATAGGAATTGTATTCTGTAGGTTCCACTTACACATGCTGCATGAGTACTTGAAAAATAAAACAATTTTAAAGTCAAATCAACGATATAGAATCTTAGTCGGAAAACTAGAATATTTATGGAAAAAGCGATAGATGCCATATGGAATCATGGCAATTTTCTTATGATTCATATTTTTGAAAAAACCTAGATTGCCGTCTATGATTATTATATGGAAACAAAGGAAAATGCAGGTTTTCCTTACAAAGTCTTATCATTTTATTGGCTCAGGAGTTAGGCTGTATGGAGACAAAATCATGAGTGACATTAAGAAAGTTCTGTAATTTCCGAATATTACAGAACCACGAAGAATTAATATTTGGATAGGCGTCTATGCCCTTTATTTTTTCAAATCATATTTATAATTCACAGTCACATCCTGCAGATGGAGCTGATCCCCATATATGGAGCAGGAAGTTGTAACGGTCTTGATATTCTACTGTTCTGTTCTTTTATGAGATTAGCAATGTATTTCTAGCACCTAATCTAATCTATGTTGCAAATATATGTGACATTAAAGATGCACCCCCAGTTTATAAACGAATACACGAAGCTTAGGTTATGCTAGCTTCATACACTCCGGCCCACTGGAGAGTTTCACCTGCGCAGGTGACCGGAGTACTTGCACACATCGTACGTTGTCATTTCAAAGAATCCATTTTCTATTTTGCTCCGGTCGCCTGCGCAGGTGATCCTCTCCAGTAGATCGTAGCGTGAATGGCCAGCATTAGGAAGTAATCGAGAATCCCAAAATTTGCTTGGAAAGCTATGGAGAGACTGTCTACGGGTTGGGCTGTTCTTTATTCATTGAAAATTTGGATTTGATGAATTCGTTACAAAATTTACTCGATGGATTAACTTACAAAAAAATCATACAAGTTTGTACTCGTGCTACTGATTAGTGAAGTAAATATTTTGTTAGGAAATTGGAACCATGACTTCCTCATACCTTAATTCGTATGATTCGACTATGAATCACAAATGCAAAAAGCGACCGTGCCATTGAGAGCTGATTGGAAACCGTATCGGAAGTGATGGATCTGTTTGTTATTATTTGTCTGGTCTAGCAGTGGGTGAAGGCCAAGCACAAAAAATAAACGCGGAAGATAAATACTGCTGTTGTGCAAAACGCTATATTGGAAAACAATCTGACAACATTGACTAACCGTTTTGGTGCTTTTATTCATTATTTGGTGATTGATGCGGTTGAACGCTCAGTTGGTAGAATGCTTGGTGTTAATTGTAAACTAAGAATAAAATACCGACAAGGTTTACTTACTTTACTGGGAGTCCCTCACTTGAAGTGTAGTGGTTGGCGTAAGGCCGCTTAAGTACCTATGAAAAGAAATAAGTTCCACAAGCCACATGTGAACCCTTCGGTGACAACACGGTCAAGAAGTTGCACTATGTGTGCAGCGTTATTTAACTGAATAAATTTTACAGTGAACTGCACATGAAAGCAGGGAAAATTGGCGATCATCAATTTGCACCTTTCGTACTGCTGCACGAAAGAAAGATTTTATGCTTCTGCTGAACCACTGTCTTAGACTCTTCTACCGGGATGTTCTCCTTTGGCCTGGATCATTCCCCGTATAATGAGATTTATCAGCGTACATTTCTCATTATTTGCCCGAAATTTGGCATACATACTCGTATGTTTTTAATTTTCTTCGTGAATCACGAAAATCATTTTGTGTCGTGTAAATACTCTCCTTGAAATTTTAATAGAACGCATGGACTCTGAAGACTTACTAGTTATTCAATTACCCATTACACATTTGTTTGTCTACTTAATTAGGCATGCCATTTAGTGTAAAAAAAAACAACTGAAAGAGCGTGTTTTTACAGCGTAAACATGAGAAATCGTTTTGTGTTTTAATTTTATGTTTTTGTTTTTATGTTTAAACGTTAGGCTTCGTTATCAATTCGATCTATCCCACATTGCAGTTCTGTTTTTTTTTCATTTACCCCACTCTAAGAAAGTAGGCAGAATACTTGAAAAGAAGTGTGTGAAAGTTGCGGGACAGCTATTGCCGATGGGGTTAGATTGTTCTTGATTACGAGGCCTAAAGTGTTTAGGTGTAAAAGCGCGCTCTTTCATTGTTGTAGGTGCTCATTGAAAAAGAACAATAACCTTGACTATCATGGGGCGGAAGGCGGACGGCCAAGCTGATCTCCAGGACAAGAAATCAGCCAAGTTTTTTGATAAGAAGGCGTACAGATTCAAGAAGTACAACAGCAAATACAAGCTGGACAAATGGGAAGACAGCCGGAGAAAGGAAGTCATCAAGAGCTATTATAAGGAGATGAAGAAGGACCCCCTAGCTGGAAAATATAAGCCGTTTAATTTTGACGATGGTAATGCAAAGATTGGGAGTGATGTTGACTCTGAAGAGGATGACATTGGTGTGACGAATGTTGACAGTAAAGCCAATAGATTCTGTTATGTTTTGCATCCTGACAGAATGAAAAACGGAGAGGAAAAAGCTTCAGAAGATGTAAAAAAGAATGACAAAAGTGGCGGTGTAGGAAATAAAATGAATACATTCTTGAAGGTGAAGGAGGAGATGGGTAGATTGAAGGAAGAGAAAAGAAAGCAGAAGGAAGAGGCTTTGAAAGCCAAGGCGGAGAGGGAACAGGCGCTGGTGAAGTATAAGCGGAACAAGGCTGACAAGTTTAAGAAGTTGAGCAAGAAGAGTAAGAGCGGGCAGCCGGTGATGCAGGATAGGATGCAGATGCTTCTGGATGCCATACAGAGGAAAACTAAATAGTACTGTCACAAATCTCAAATGATGTGCTTAAAACTGTAATGTAACATGGTTACAACATTAAATAAACGCTTTTTACAACAACAAAATTTTGATCAGTTATTTTATCCTATGATTTATAATCTATAATCTAAGTTGCAAAGATATATTGCATTTAAGATTCATATTAATTACATTCCCATAAGCAGACACGTATAAGTTCGCGCTTACACATGCCGCATGTGGACCTACAATATAAAAACCCGAATCCCAAATGAACATAAGCACTGCAACTCTTGCCGATCTTCGCTGAAACAGTGATATTGGCATAGTGAACCATTTTTTTTACAGTATGGGTAGTCAGCCTAATACCAACCTATAATAAGGAATTTTTTAATTGTGCTAATAAGCACCCTCCTAAGCTTCACAATGTACGCATCACAAATTTGAATTTAGATATTTTGTTTACGGCGAGCAAAAGTCACACTTGTATGGGACTACGGTCCTTTGTAACCGATGGCTAAAATTTTACTTTTTCCCTAGAAACCAGGCCGCGTGACGTGATAATTCCATTCTACTCGATTCCATTGTGCTTCTGCCGTAGCACTCAGGTTCTTCAACCATGATATTTTCCTTTAAGTTGGAGGCGTCGCGTCGTTCCTTAATTCTTCCATGTCTTGTGACATGTAGAAGACAATCCATACACCAGATGCTTAACATGATTTGTATTAAATAATTTGTTAATTTTTAGGATTCAAATCAAACACTGTTTTATTTTCACTTCTATAATTTATTTTTAAAATTTTTACTCTTCAGTCAATATTTGTAGTTTAGATAGGTAATTTTTGTATTTTTACTTTATAGCAGTCCGAAGGACTGTTATAAAGTATTGTATTCGTCCGAAAAAAAAAAAATGAGGTTTCAACGGAAATGAGTTGTCCTGCACCAGGACATGCAAAAAAACCTAATTTGTCGAACCTGTCCGTCCGTCCGTCCGTCCGTCCGTCCGTCCGTCCGTCCGTATGGATGTATGTATGTCCCAGCCGGAACTACAGATCGCAGAGACACCAATTTTTGGATTTAGAGAATTGACCACCACAGATTTTGATGGGCCGACTGGCATGGCGCCAACCTGAAAATTCAAGATGGCTGCCATACAAAAAAAACATAAAGTTGCACTTTTCTCAAAAACGGCTCTAACGATTTTCTTTAAAATTTCAGTGTAGTCGTTGCTTAAATTGGCACTAAGAAAATTAGTTATGGCAACACTCTTGCCTATCTGCGTCTATGGATTGCCATATGAAAGAAAAAAACGATTGTGATTTTCTCGGAAATGGCTGAGTTGACAAAAAAATTATGTTCTACAATACTATGCGCAAAATTAATTTCTATAAAAAACTAAACAACACTTTTAAAAAAAAAATACTTAAAGCACCGTTTACACGATCTCAAAATTTTCATCGAAAATATTAAAAATACCCATTAAAACGCAATTTTTTAAAATTTATTTTTTGTTCACAAGTAAGAAAAAAATATAAAATTTTTTGCACTATAATTTTTTTTTCACTATTTTGAGAATTCAAGATGGCTTCCGAAGAGCTGAAAATTTCAAATGCGTTTTTCCCAAAAACGGCTCTAACGATTTTTTTTTAATTTTTAGTATATAAGTTGCTTGATACATTCTTACCAAATTTAGTTATGGCAACATTCTTGCTAATCTGCGTCTATGAGTTGCCATATGAACAAAATAAACAATTGTGATTATCTCCGAATTCAAAGCGTTGACAAAAGAATAATGTTCTACAATATTATACATAACGTAAAATTCTATAAAAAAAGTAAATAAAATTTTTGAAAAATATAACATGAAGGGCCATTTTTATGATATCAAAAATTTAAATTGAAAGGCTACAAAAACCCATCAGAACGCAAAAAACTTTTATATTTTAAAACTTAAGTAGAAAGAACTCATTTATAACTATAATTCATAGTGAAACATTTTTCAAATTTTAGAAAATTCAAGATGGCTTCCGAACAGCTGAAAGTTTCAAATGAGATTTGCTCAAAAACTGCTCCTACGATTTTCTTTAATTTTTTTGCATAATCGACATCATAATAGTACTATCTAACAACAATAACCGTTGCCTCATAATTTTCTTTGTTTTGGGGGCTGCCATACAAGAGAAATTTTTTTTTTAAAATTTCTCGGCAGAGAAAGGGTTAACTAAAAAATATTGTTGTACAATTGAAAATCTCTTATATATACCTATATATATTTTTCATTACTTTTGAAAAAAAAAGATTATAAAGTATAGCCACCATACAAAGTGACAAATTTCCATACAAAAAATATTTTTAATATTTTTGGTAGCAAAACGTCTAAAACCAATAAATAAACTAACATAACAATTCGCTCAAACAAGTGCTATCAACAATAACCATTGCCTCATAATACTCTTTGTTTTGGGGGTTGCGATACAAGAGAAAACAATAATTTAAAATTTCTCGGCAGAGAAAGGGTTAACTAAAAAATAATGTTCTACAATTGAAAATCTCTTATATATACTTACATACATGAATCATTACTTTTTTTAAAAAAATATTATTAAGTATAGCCACCATACAAAGTGACAAATTTTCATACAAAAAAAAAATGTAATATTTTTGTTAGCAAAACGTCTAATACCCATAAATTAACCTACATAACAATTCACCCAATAAAATGCTATGTTATAACAATAACCATTGCCTCATAATACTCTTTGTTTTGGGGGTTGCGATACAAGAGAAAACAATAATTTAAAATTTCTCGGCAGAGAACGGGTTAACTAAAAAATAATGTTCTACAATTGAAAAGCTCTTATATAAACCTACATACATTAATGATTACTTTTTTAAAATAAATATTCTAAAGTGTAGCCACCATACAAAGTGACCAATTTCCATACAAAAAATAATTGTTACATTCTTGGTACTAAAACGCCTAATATAAAATACTAGGCTACGAGTCTTAAAGTTAAGTAAGTAGTACCCATATAATAATTAATCATAACTTTCCAAAATATCAATGAAAAGTATAGGTACCCACCAAACAAAGTGTTAGTTTTGATACAAACGGGATCAATGATAATACTGCAAAAAGACGATTGCTTAAAAAGATTAGCTTCATTATTAACACACAACTAAATGTTTTGTTATGAAAATTGGCTATGACCTACACATGACCGTATTTTGTGCTATAAAGTCCTGTGCAGTCCACTGTACAATTTATTTACTTTATAGCAGTCCGAAGGACTGTTATAAAGTATTGAATTCGTCCGAAAAAAAAAAAATGAGGTTTCAACGGAAATGAGTTGTCCTGCACCAGGACATGCAAAAAAACCTAATTTGTCGAACCTGTCCGTCCGTCCGTCCGTCCGTCCGTCCGTCCGTATGAGTGTATGTCCCAGCCGAAACTACTGATCGTAGAGACACCAATTTTTGGATTTGGAGAATTGACAACCACAGATTTTGATGGGCCGACTGGCATGGCACCACCCTGAAAATTCAAGATGGCTGCCATACAAAAAAAACATAAAATTGCACTTTTCTCAAAAACGGCTCTAACGATTTTCTTTAAAATTTCAGTGTGGTCGTTGCTTAAATTGTCGCGAAGAAAATTTGTTATGGCAACACTCTTCTCAACTTGCGTCTATGAGTTGCCATATGAAAGAAAAAAACGATTGTGATTATCTCGGAAATGGCTGGGTTGACAAAAAAAAAATGTTCTACAATATTACGCGCAATATTAATTTCTACAAAAATTTAAAGAATCCTATAAATTTTTTTTTACTTAAAGTACCGTTTACACGATCTCAAAATATTCATCTAAAATATTAAAAAGACCCACAAAAACGCAATTTTGTAAAACTTTTTTTAGGTTCACAAGAAAGAAAAATTTATAAACTTCTTTGTGCTATAATTTGTTTTTCACTATTTTGAGAATTCAAGATGGCTTCCAAAGAGGAGAAAACTTCAAATGCGATTTTCTCAAAAACGGCTCTAACGATTTTTTTTAAATTTTCAGTAAAGTAGTTGCTTGATACATTCTTATCAAATTTAGTTATGGCAACATTTTTACTAATCTGCGTCTATGAGTTGCCATATGAAAAAAATAAACAATTGTGATTTTCTCAGAAGTGACAGCGTTGAAAAAAAAAATATGTTCTACAATATTATACGTAACATCAAATTCTATATCAAAATTAAATAAAATTTTTGAAAATAAAAACATAAAGGGCCGTTTACATGATATCAAAAATTGAAATTAAAAGGCTACAAAAACCCATCAGAACGCAAAAAACTTTTATGTTTCTTAACTTTATCAGAAAGAACTTTGTAATCACTATAACTCATAGTGAAACATTTTTCAAATTTTAGAAAATTCAAGATGGCTTCCGAACAGCTGAAAATTTCAAATGAGATTTTCTCAAAAACGGCTCCTACGATTTTTTTTATTTTTTCTGCATAATCCTCATTATAATACTGCTATGTAACAACAATAACCATTGCCTCATAATTTTCTTTGTTTTGGGGGTTGCCATACAAGAGAAAAAAAAAAAGTTAAATTTCTCGGCAGAGAAAGGGTTAACTAAAAAATAATGTTGTACAATTGAAAAGCTTTTATATATACCTACATACATGAATCATTATTTTTTTCCAAAAAATAATATAAAGTATAGCCACCATACAAAGTGACAAATTTTCATACAAAAAATTATTGTAAAATTTTTGGTAGCAAAACGTCTAATACCCATAAATAAAGCTACAGAACAATTCTCTCAATCAATTGCTATAAAACAACTATAAGCATTGCCTCTTAATACTCTTTGTTTTGGGGGTTGCCATACAAGAGAAAACAATAATTTAAATTTTCCTGGCAGAGAACGGGTTAACTAAAAAATAATGTTCTACAATTGGAAAGCTCTTAAATATACCTACATACATTCATCATTACTTTTTTCAAATAAATATTATAAGGTGTAGCCACCATACAAAGTGACAAATTTTAATACAAAAATAATTGTAATATTCTTGGTACTAAAACGCCTAATATAAAATACTAGGCTACGAGTCTTAAAATCTAGTAAGTTGTACCCATATAATAATCAATCATAACTTTCCAAAATATCAATGAAAAGTATAGGTACCCACCAAACAAAGTTTTAGTTTTGATACAAACGGGATCAATGATAATACTGCAAAAAGACGATTGCTTAAAAAGATTAGCTTCATTACTTACACACAACTAAATGTTTTGTTATGAAAATTGGCTATGACCTAAACATGACCGTATTTTGTGCTATAAAGTCCTGTGCAGTCCACTGTACAATTTATTTAATTTGGATTAATGTACAATTGCTAATTTATTTCAAGAATCTTGTAGTGCTATTATAATTTTATTAATTTTATTGAATGTTTATCTTAATTTCTGTACCTTAGAGCATAAACAACGGTAGTCACATTTAGTAAAACGTGCAGGAGACGAGTTTTAGTGAAAATGTGCACTTTTTTTAAACCATCATAACTTCTAAACTAGACGAGATATTTTTGATCTGTAAAAACTGTTTATCTTCTTTCATCGATATTTATTTAATGTGAAGTAATGTGAACAACGTATGTGGAACTTCCGTGGTTTATGCTCGCACTATGTGCAACCCATATTTATTACTAATGATAAAGGAAAAACAGTTTTGTTTTCGATTACGTGAGTATATTTTTATAAACCACAACCGGTTTCGCAAACATCCGTTCGCATCATCAGGTGGATAAATTAATACTAAATGGTGTAGAAACGGAATCAATCTTAGAGGGTGTCATTGTGTGAGGGTATGAGGGAGGGAGGGGGGGGGGGTGCAGGATGGCCATGTGGCTTGTGTCATCTGGATCGTTTAGCTTCCTTGGGAATATGGTCAACAGGGGGGATGGATTGGGTACTAACATATTATTTATAAGTGTATTAGGTGAATTTTTTAATTTGTTAATTTCGATTATTTCAAGTGCAGAGAGGGTTGGTCCGTAGGAACTAGGGTGCAGAAGTTTAGTGGTGTGGTTGGGAAAAGAATGTCCAGTCTCTATGAATAAAATCATATTTATTACACTTGATATCTCAGTAATTATGAGTCCGAGGACTCCAATATTTTTACCACTTATAGAACAGCTAATTATAATAATTTCTGCATCATTAACTCAAAAACGCAAAAAAGTGGACTTCCGTTGTTTATGCTCTAAGGTACAGATTTATATAATTTTATTAAATGACCACACAATTTGATATTATATTACTTTATGGTACCATTGTGACTTTTATTTTGAAATTTTAATACCTGACGATGATTGTAGATCGAAAACGTTTGTAAAAAAATTATAGAAGTGAAAATAAAACAGTGTTTGATTTGAATCCTAAAAATTAACAAATTATTGGATATGAATTTTCACAGTGTTAATACACTGAAAAATACAAAATAAATGATTAGTATTAGTTTGTAAAAAGTCGCCATTCCGTTAATAATAAAGAGCAATAACTCAAAAATTAGGAAAATCGAGATTTTGTAATAAAACGCAAGAACAATGCGAGAAGAATAGGTAGAATGCGACAGCCGTTCAATTTGGACGAATATGACCGAGAGAATGAGTGATGAAAGATTGACGAAGAAAGTATATGTTGCTAAAATAGATGGATGTCGTGGTAGAGGAAGACCGAGAAAAGTATGGAGTGATCAAATTTCTGAAATAGCGAATGAATGGGATATCCAGAGTCATAATAAAAGGAGGACTTGCATGAAAAAGGTTATGACTCTGGATGAAATGAAAGAAGTGTGCAAGGACAGGAAGAAGTGGCGGCTAATCTGCAATGGTGATTTCTAATGTTGGTGTATTAATTTGCTACATTTTTTGCATAGGAAATTTCTGAATTTTTTTGTATAGATTTCTTTGTAAGGTTTTGTTCTTTTATATATTTAAATGTAATTTTTTATTCATATTCCTTGACTTATAGGTTGGTATGAGGCTGACCACCCATACTGTAAAAAATGGTTCACTTTGACAATGTTACCCCTGTTTCAGGGAAGGTCGGCAAAAGTTGTGGGGCTTATGTTCATTTGAGGTTTGGATTTTATTTGTAAGTACACATTCAGCATTTGTAAGCGCGAACTACACTTGTTGGTTTGTGGGCTTACATCTGAGAGCTTTAAATGAATATATCCTTGCAGCTTAGATTATAGATTATTATTATTATATAGATAAAACATCGGTCGCATTTTTCATCCCATACAAGTTGTACTGGTTGACTGTACTCCAAACGTGATTTCCCAACATTCTTATTTTTTGAGTTATTGCTCTTTGTGATTAAGCGTGCGATGTCCTTACACACTTTCATCTCCGGGACACTCGTCGCTTTGTTCCTGTATGCAATTCTCTTTCTCACACCCCGTACGTTTCTCACACCCCGTACGTTTCTCACACCTCGTACGTTTCTCACACCCCGTACGTTTCTCACACCCCGTACGTTTCTCACACCCCGTACGTTTCTCACACCCCGTACGTTTCACTCATATTACGACTCCAAGGTTCCGATCATTCGCAATCTCGCTGATCTGATCAATCCATTCCTTGCCCTGTCACGCTTACCTTTGACATTATCTTTGTATAATGTGTTGTATAGCTTACAAAAAAAAAAAACTCCCACTCATGTGATGGCTAGTACATTGGCATGCTCGAATAAACAGTTTATCAGGTCTTCAAGGGGTGACTAACTTTTGATAATCGATTCTGAATAATCACGCGAGTGACGTCAGTGCTTGCCGTGGACAAAACAACGTTAGGAAAAATAATATAAGGTATTTCCCACCACTACATAATAGTGTAAACCTATTTACTATCATTTGGCTGTTACATGGCGAGGACTCTTAGAAACTACTTATTCCTATCTACATATTTGCTTTACCTACCTCATGAACTCACTTTATGAACGTGGTAAAAAACAATAAATGGCCGTACCTAATATATAATTTTATAAACTATTATATACTACTAGGGGCGTTGCCCCTGGCTGCTACGCAGCCCAACCCCTTAACATTTGGTGAATGTGTATATTGCGCATAGTTTCCTCGCGTTAAAATTCGGAAAACATGTAAAATAAAAACATGCAGCCTTTGTAAAAGAAAATCGACCACCCATAGTTTAAAAAATGGTTCACTTTGAAGATTTCAGCTGTGTTTCAGGGAAGATTGGCAAGAGTTGCAGGGCTTATATTAATTTGAGATTGGGTTTTTATGTTGTAAGTCAACATGCATTATGTGTAAGCGTGAACTTATAAATGTCTGCTTGTGGGAATGCATTTAATATGAATCTCGATTGGTATGTATCTTTGCAACTTAGATTATAGAACTTAACAAAATAATTTCCTTGACATATAGGTTAGTATGTGGCTGACCACCCATACTGTAAGAATGGTTTACCATGAAAATTTTATCTCTGTTTGAGGAAAAGTCGGCAAGAGTTGCAGGGCTTATGTTCATTTGAGATTAGTTTTTTATTTTATAAGTCCACATGGGGCATTTGTAAGCGCGAACTTATACCTGTCTGCTTGTGGGAATGCATTTAATATGAATCTCAAATGGTATGTATCTTTGCAACTTAGATTATAGAACTTAATAAAATAATTTCCTTGACTTATAGGTTAGTATGTGGCTGACCACCCATACTGTAAGAATGGTTTACAATGAAAATTTTATCTCTGTTTGAGGAAAAGTCGGCAAGAGTTGCAGGGCTTATGTTCATTTGAGATTAGTTTTTTATTTTATAAGTCCACATGGGGCATTTGTAAGCGCGAACTTATACCTGTCTGCTTGTGGGAATGCATTTAATATGAATCTCAAATGGTATGTATCTTTGCAACTTAGATTAAAGAACTAAACAAAATAATTTCCTTGACTAAAAGGTTAGTATGTGGCTGACCACCCATACTGTAAGCAATGGTTCACCATGCAAATTTTATCTCTGTTTGAGGAAAAGTCGGCAAGAGTTGCAGGGCTTATGTTCATTTGAGATTAGTTTTTTATTTTATAAGTCCACATGGGGCATTTGTAAGCGCGAACTTATACCTGTCTGCTAGTGGGAATGCATTTAATATGAATCTCAAATGGTATGTATCTTGCAACTTAGATTAATGAACTAAACAAAATAATTTCCTTGACTAAAAGGTTAGTATGTGGCTGACCACCCATACTGTAAGCAATGGTTCACAATGCAAATTTTATCTCTGTTTGAGGAAAAGTCGGCAATTGAGATGAGATTAGTTTCATTCATTCATTTGAGATTAGTTTTTTATTTTATAAGTCCACATGGGGCATTTGTAAGCGCGAACTTATACCTGTCTGCTTGTGGGAATGCATTTAATATGAATCTCAAATGGTATGTATCTTTGCAACTTAGATTATAGAACTTAATAAAATAATTTCCTTGACTTATAGGTTAGTATGTGGCTGACCACCCATACTGTAAGATTGTTTTACAATGAAAATTTTATCTCTGTTTGAGGAAAAGTCGGCAAGAGTTGCAGGGCTTATGTTCATTTGAGATTAGTTTTTTTTATTTTGCAAGTCCACATTGGGCATTTGTAAGCGTGAACTTGTACCTGTCTGCTTGTGGGAATGCATTTAATATGAATCTCAAATGGTATGTATCTTTGCAACTTAGATTAATGAACTAAACAAATTAATTTCCTTGACTAAAAGGTTAGTATGTGGCTGACCACCCATACTGTAAGCAATGGTTCACAATGCAAATTTTATCTCTGTTTGAGGAAAAGTCGGCAAGAGTTGCAGGGCTTATGTTCATTTGAGATTAGAATTTTTTTATTTTGCAAGTCCACATTGGGCATTTGTAAGCGTGAACTTGTACCTGTCTGCTTGTGGGAATGCATTTAATATGAATCTCAAATGGTATGTATCTTTGCAACTTAGATTATAGAACTAAACAAAATAATTTCCTTGACTAAAAGGTTAGTATGTGGCTGACCACCCATACTGTAAGCAATGGTTTACCATGCAAATTTTATCTCTGTTTGAGGAAAAGTCGGCAAAAGTTGCAGGGCTTATGTTCATTTGAGATTAGTTTTTTTATTTTGCAAGTCCACATTGGGCATTTGTAAGCGTGAACTTGTACCTGTCTGCGTGTGGGAATGCATTTAATATGAATCTTAAATGGTATGTATCTTTGCAACTTAGATTATGTAAAGAAATACACAAAATAATTTTCTTGACTTATAGGTTGGTATGAGGCTGACCACCCATACTTTAAAAAATGGTTTACTTTGCAAATTCACCTTTGTTTCAGGGAAGGTTGGCAAGAGTTGCAGGGCTTATGTTCATTTGGAATGGGCTGTTATGTTGTAAGTACACATGCAGCATATGTAAGCGGGAACTTATACATATCTGCTTGTGGGAATGCATTTAATATAAATCTTAAATGATATATATCTTTGCAGCTTAGATTAGATTAGATTAGAACTTATACATGTCTGCTCGTAAGAATGCATGTAATATGAATCTCAAATGTTATATATGTTTGCAACTTAGATTACAGATTGAAATCCATTTTTATTTGGCTTTTTTTTTATTTTTAATTTGCATGAAATAAAAGAAAATGTAAAAAAAACTTGTACGTTTTGCCGCTAGATGTCGATATTGTTCCATACATTTTTAGTATGAACAAACAGATTAATTCCTAAAAGTTTTCATACATTTGTAAACACACACGCGTAAGCTCGCCGCATTGCAGCATATATACAAAAATTAATTTGCTATAGAGCATGAATGTGTTTCATCTGCTGTGATGGCATTGATTTTGAAAATCGAAACTCGACGACGAATGACGACGACGAAGGGTAATATAATAAAGGATATCTCACCCCTGTTTCAGGGAAGCGCGGCGTAATTCAGTATTTGGGTTATGTTTTTGCACACGCAGCATGTGAAAGCCCGAATTAAAATAATCCAATGAAAACTTGTTGGTTTGAAATTATTATGGAACTCAATGTTAATTAATCTTTGCAGCTTAAATTGTAGATTCTTCTGTGTTTTAGTGTTATAGTTTTAAATACAGCTTAAAATGGATAAACTTAAGAAATGAGGTCCTAACGTGAGTTGACACAGGCAAAACTATGTCGTCACTCGACTGGGTTGCTAGAGAAAATGCATACAAATATCTTGTTATTGACACAATCGCTTTTTTCGGGCTAGGTAGCCGTGGTCTGGTTGATTCTTTCGGGACAGTTTCGCCCATTGCTCCGATGGGCATTATCAGCGGTTGGCTAGTCGCTGTGACCTTACAGGATCTGCTGTAAGAAGATCAGTACTGACCACCTCTAGCAGAATGGCGGCAAGACAAATATTTAGCCCCTAAACGTTGGGGAACACCATGGAATTGAAAAGATACACAATTGATTTGCGTCAGTTCGTCAGTCCGTCAGCATGGTCTGCACTCAACAAGGAGCTACGCATACATGTTCGCCGCCCATCATTGGCGTATCAAGAATAATAAACCTTATAACTACGCCGCATATCACCGCCCCGCGTGATAATGTGTCTAAGAGAGCATCTGGGGTCTCTCCGCCGATAACATTTGGACCTTGCATCATATCACACACGATTGTATTATCGTGTTTTAGCCCAATAAATTATTGGCGGTTTTTGGGACATGAACTTTTATTTCACAGTGTTATTGTGAAATTCTTGATTAATATTATGTCTGCTGACCGGTCCGTTGTCCACTGGTAATAAGACTGGTCCGTAGTTTAGCAGTAACACTTCGGACTCGTAAATGGATTCGACGTGGGTTCGAATCCCGGCAGAGCACAAAAAATGTACTTTTTATATTTTCAAATAATATGCTCTTCGCTGGGTTGAAAAATTCATAAAACCTTTACCAATGACCTGACACCAAAGCCCATCCAGTCTTACAGCAACTGGATCTTGCTTGAGAATTGACGCTTTGTAGCGACGACCAAGCTCTTAAAAAGTCCGGCCGATAGCTCAGTTCGTAAAATGTTTGCATTCCGTGCCAAGAGCAAGGGTTCAACCCCTACCGAGGGTGTCAGAAATGATTTCCCGTTTCGGTGTTTATTTCAAACCCAAAATAAATACCGCCAAGGTTTACTCGGCCTTCACAAGAAATGAGAACCAGCCCCCTCGGGAGCTGGGAAACTCCCACTTCAACTGAAGGGGTTGGTGTGAGGCCGGCCCCTTACCCTGTAAAAATAACTAGATCCCGGATTGCCATATGTGATCCCTTCGGGGATAACGTAGGCAAGAAGTTACACTTCATAGCGTGTGGTAGCGGTAGTGGAAGACTTCTTAGTTGATGACCAGTTTAGTGTACGGAAATTGTCTTACGAATTATGCTGATGACGCAAGGGCGCTTTCAGTATCTATTGACGCGGCGAAGACGTGGGCTTTCATTCCCTCTGAAGAATGTAACACTTCCTGGCACGTACGTCTGAAGCGCTATTCTGCTAAATTCCTTACAACCTTATTAAGGCGACGAGATAGCGATTCGTGTCCTAAAATAAGGTGCACTGTATTTTTTTTTCCTATGGAGTCCTTTCGCAAGCGCTAGCAAGCTCCGACTTGGATTAATATCCAAAGTGTAAGTTTTGCAGAATAGAGCTTCTGGGGAATCCGATTCGAGGTGGATGGTCCTGCAACAGCGAACGCGCGGCCACCAAGCAGTGTGGTAAATTTTCTAGACACGTCATATCCACCACATAATATTTTTAGGAGCCCACTCTTTAAATTCTTCTGTTTCCTTTATCTTAGTTGATTGTTAAGTGGATATTGAATTTCAGTACTCATAAATGAATCGATAATATGACGTAGAAATGTCTAGAAATGAATGTCGGATAGAAACAGCGTTCTAAAATTTACTTTATGTGATATTTGTTGAGATTATTATACGTGTTGTTGTGCAATATTTGAACTGCAGTTTTATTTTGATTACAAGATGATTGATTGACCACACGCTTCCACTAGTACCTACTTGCATATGTTATTTATTTACTTTTCACTTGTCATGATGCTTCCTAACTAAATTTTACAGCTCTTAGGCCCGGTATTTTCAGGTTAAGTTATATTTTTGTTAAGTATTACTGTACTATTACTCAGAATACTTAAGGTCGAGTTAACTAAAACTAGAAAACTCCCTAAGCGACAAGCCCCGCCCCAAAATCTAAGTCAGTACAATGCCATTAAAAAGCTTGAAAACAAACACCTGTTCATAAAAATCAAATGACTAACCTTCATTAAGCTGCAAAACGACACAAAAGTGTTCTGTTTACGGCAATTTTGATGTACCTATCGTTAAAACAAAAACAAAAAAACAGCTGCTGTCAGTGAAAACGATGCCGTCTTGAAAATCGTTAATTTGCTAACTAAATTAATAAAATGCTAAATAAATTTTACTGGCGAAATTTGGTGAGTTAAATATCAACTAAAAATGCATTTTAGTTAACTAACTAAACTTGAAAATACTGAGCCTTAGTACAGTCCGGTCGATAGCTCAGTTGATAGAAAACCCGCATTTAAAGCCAGAAGGCTAAGGACAGAAAAATGAAAATCAGGACACAGATGGGTTAGAAAGCAACACAAGTCGCATAAGGCCTCAGTCGATAAAAAGTCGACAAGAAGTCATATTTGCTTTCAGCAAGCTCCTGTCCTTGGTTCCGGTTACACCCTGTCGAATCTAAACTTCAGAATAAAATGAAATAACTAAATATAATTTCTCTTAACAAATATGCTCTCAGACTATTTACCAAGTGTTGTAATTTATAAGTATCAGAAGAGAGGATAGCAATAATATAATTGTTATTCAGAGCAAAATTGGGAAGAATATTTTGATAGATGCTATCAACTTACAACCTCCATTACACGTAAAGTATTTTTCTGTAGTTTCTCTTCTTTGTTGACCTAAATATTTGGTTGATCAATATTTTTCATTCATATCGCCGCTTGAGATCTCGTTTCTCATATGTATACTATTTAGGCTCGTTTGTACTGCAGACTGCAATATGACCCACTTGTAATGTTCATTCTTTGCTCTTTAACTACGGGAACAACTAGTTCTTGGTAATACTTAGGTTTATAATATTATGACGAAAGAATTGGAAAAGCGCGCTAGTAGAGGAAGAAGTGTAATAGGAACGATTGGAAGAATTGCAAGAAATAGGAAACTTACGAAGAATATGAGATTGGCGGTCCACAATGGCATATTGGTTCCGACATTGATGTATGGAAGTGAGGCGTGGACAGTTAATGAATGTGAGCTGAGTAAAGTATGTACGGTTGAAATGGCTTACCTGAGAGCAATGGCTGGAGAGACACTGAATGATAGAGTACGTAATGATTGGGTGATGAACGAGTGTGGTATAAAAGAGAATATGAGAATGAAAGTACAAAAAAGTACGATGAGATGGTTCGGACATCTCGAAAGAATGGATGATGAACGACTAACGAAGAAAGTGTACAAAGGAAATGTCAGAGGAAAGCGTGGAAGGGGAGGCCGAGGAAAGAATGGTTAGACCAAATATGTGAGATTGCGAAAGAATGAAACCTGCAGAGTGAGAATAAGAGAGGAGTATGTATGAAAAAGGTGATGAATATTGAGGAAATGAAAGTGGTTTGTAAGGACAGAAAAAAGTGGAGGCGCATCTGCGGAGGTACCGGCCACCCCTAGTGGAACGGCGGCAGGATACAGTACAGTACAGTATAATATTGCGAAGGGAGAATGGGATATCTGAAAGGTACCTAAGGGATAGGTGCAATGCGGATAGAACTAATACCTGCAGAGCCCTCTTCCTTCAACTTTAACTACTTGACCGTGGACGGGACACGCTGTTTGAATGCGGGGATATCCAGGACTCGGCATCAAGGCCTCTAGTTCTAGTACGGCCACGCTCCACACATGTAGCGTGCGCGTTATTAGTGAAAATGCACACTGACGGACGGCTTCAAGTAAACGACAATGCAGTGGATGCCACTAGAACCTGGAGATACCCTCACATGGTGGTTCTGAAGCGCTATTCTGCTAAAAGAGCTGGCGATTCGTTTCCAAAAATAAGGTGTACTGTGATTTTCTTATCTATGGAGCTCTTTCGCAAGCGCTAGCAATCTCCGACTCTTATTGATATCCAAAGTGTAAGGAATTTAGTAGAATAACGCTTCTGAACACGTTAAGTAAGTTACATTTCTATTTTGTTGTCGCAACACAAAATACAACTAAGCTGCATATTAGTGCAACTCATTACCACGTTATTCCTGAAGGGCTCGCACAGGGCGAAGGAAACCTATTTATTACCAGAAATTAAGGGACCAGTTATTAAACTTTAAGGCTCTTTTTCCCCTAAATCTGCCGTTTTTGTTTTTTACACTTTCTGGTCTTAGCAAAAGAGTGACAGTAATGAAAAAAATCAAGCATGTTTATTGATTTTTTATCTTAGAAGGATGTGTTGAAAAAATGTGGTCAAAAATGAAAGAAAATATGATTGAATGTGCGAAATCTGTTTGTGGTGAAGCGAAGGTCTGTAAAAGAAGAGGTGATGCATGGTGGAATGACGAAGTGAAAGAAGCTATTGAACAGAAGAAGAATGCTTTTAATAGATGGCTGAATGATAGGAAAAATCAAGCTCTAGAAGAGATGTATAAGCAAGCAAAAAGAAGAGCCAAAACCGTCGTCTTTGAAAGTACGATGAAAATAGAAAGTAAGGAAAATGAGAGAGCGCAGCAGAATTTCCTCACCAATAAAAAATCATTCTGGAGTTGGGTGCGTGATTGGAGGGGCAAGGTGTAAGTTTTGCCCCTCAGGGGGTATATAAATACAAAGAAACAACAAATGGAGAAACTGCAACGTATTCTCCAATGCGAGATATGAAATACATAGATCTAGTGCCTATGGTATTTTCTCTCTCAAACAAAAGCCAACCTTCAATAGGTGGCTTTCAATGTTGGACGACTTTCCCGTACCAAAGAAGCGAAAATCAAAGGACCGCACTCACCTCAATCGTGCCGCTGGTCCAAGATGATGCTCGTTTTCTCAGGATCCTGTGGTGCTGAGCTCTGTTCACAAACTGCCACACTTGCAAGTTATATGTAAAACAATCACACTCACTCACAGATTTTTACGGTTAAATTTCAAATCGGTCGAGAGACATATAAAAAAATGTGTCTACATGCGAACACGACGGAAGCGGAAGTCTTCAATCCATTGCTAATCTCACGTTGCTCAGATGTCAAAAAAGTTGATACCGACATCTTGCGATTTTTATCCGTTTTTTTTTCAGATTGTGACAGACCAACATGAAATTCGCTTCTTAGACTAATTAATTAAAATAAAAATAGATGACGCTATTCATGCGTCACCCCAGAAACGAAAGTCGCGGATCAACCACCCCAGGCATTAAAAACGCTGAGGGAATCTTGCTGTGGAACGAAAGTGATGTAAGGAAGAGATGGAATGAATATTTTAAAAATTTATATGGCCAGGGCGAAAGAGACGATTATGATGTTGAATATAATGACAGCGATGAAGAAATTGTGAAAGAGGATGTGATAATAAGTATAAATGATCTGAAGAATGGAAAAGCTGCTGGGAATGATGGTGTGAATGCTGAGATGATCAAATGTGCTGGGGAATGCATGATTGAATGGATGTTTGAACTGTGCAAGATGTGTGTGAAAGAGAGTATAGTGCCGATGGACTGGAAAAAGGCGGTCATTGTTCCTATCTACAAAGGAAAAGGCGACAAAAAGGACTGCCAAAATTTCAGGCCCATCAGTCTTCTCAGTATAGCTGGTAAAGTATTGTGTAAGGTTCTCATAAAAAAAGTGAGACTGTCTACCGGTCATGAGGTTTCTGATATCCAGACTGGCTTTATGCCAAGAAGAGGGTGTGTAGACCAGATCTTCACTCTCAGACAGATTGTTGAAAAACATCTGGCTGTGGGTCGGAAGGTCTACACGGCTTTTGTGGATCTCGAGAAGGCTTTTGACTCGGTGGACAGAGGTATGATGTGGAAAGTACTCCTAAAGTACGGTGTGAACGGCAAGCTTTTGAATGGGATACGCGCCATCTATGAAAATAGTTTGGCGTGTGTAAGAGTGGATGGTAAATGTAGCGAATGGTTTGATGTTTACAAGGGAGTACGACAGGGGTGTGTAATGAGTCCGTGGTTATTTAACATAATCATGGACAATTGTATGAAAGAAGCAGAAATTTCTCATTATGGTGTGAAAGTGGGTGAGACGAAAGTTGGAGTTCTTCTCTATGCTGACGATGCCGTAGTGTTGGCTGATACAGCGGAGGAGCTCCAGATGATACTCACCAAAATGAATGATGTTTTTAGTAAGAACGGTTTAAAAGTGAATGCCAGTAAGACGAAAGTATTAGTGTTTGGCAGGACTGAGGAATGCGAGGAAATTGAGATAAGACTGAATGAAACAAGAGTGGAGGTCGTGAAAGAATTTGATTATCTGGGAAGCAAGTTTGAGTCGAATGGGAAATTGACGAAAGAATTGGAAAAGCGCGCTAGTAGAGGAAGAAGTGTAATGGGAACGATTGGAAGAATTGCAAGAAATAGGAAATTTACGAAGAATATGAGACTGGTGGTCCACAATGGCATATTGGCATATTGGTTCCGACATTGATGTATGGAAGTGAGGCGTGGACAGTTAATGAATGTGAACTGAGTAAAGTATGTACGGTTGAAATGGCTTACCTGAGAGCAATGGCTGGAAAGACACTGAATGATAGAGTACGTAATGATTGGGTGATGAACGAGTGTGGTATAAAAGAGAATATGAGAATGAGAGTACAAAAAAGTACGATGAGATGGTTCGGACATCTCGAAAGAATGGATGATTAACGACTAACGAAGAAAGTGTATAAAGGAAATATCAGAGGAAAGCGCGGAAGGGGAAGGCCGAGGAAAGAATGGTTAGACCAAATAGGTGAGATTGCGAAAGAATGGAACCTGCAGAGTGAGAATAAGAGAAGAGTATGTATGAAAAAGGTGATGAATATTGAGGAAATGAAAGTGGTTTGTAAGGACAGAAAAAAGTGGAGGCGCATCTGCGGAGGTACCGGCCACCCCTAGTGGAACGGCGGCAGGATACAGTACAGATCTTAATTATAAAGTTTGAACAAAATATATAACTTAAGAATTGCCACCACAAAAAAATATTTAAAAAAACACTTTTTTTCACTTTCGTAGCTACTTTCTCGTGTGTGCTATGTTTAAGATTTTTTTTTCTTTTTAAGTATAGAACTAAACATTTTATAGTGTAGTATCGGAACATTTTTTTTATAATGTCAATAGTTTTTGAGTAAATATTGAAAAACTGAAACTACTTGATGAATTAAATTTTAATTAAATCGAAGAACACAGTTTTTCCATATTTACTCAAAAACTATTGACATTATAAAAAAAATGTTCCGATACTACACTATACAATGTATAGTTCTATAAATATAAATAATTTTTTTTTCCAAAACATAGCACACACGAGAAAGTAGCTTCGAAAGTGAAAAAAACGTATTTTTTTAAATATTTTTTTTGTGGTGGCAATTCTTAAGTTGTTTATTTTGTTCAAACTTTATAATTAAGAAATAAAAATAATAAACGTGTTTGAATTTTTTCATTGCTGTCACTCTTTTGCTAAGACCATAAAGTGTAAGAAACAAAAACGGCAGATTTAGCTTTATAACACGCCTTAACATGTTTATGTGAAGGCCTTTCTACAGAGTTCTAGTAAGGCCTTGGTTTATGTATGTAAAGAAGCACATAGATCAGGCGTTCAACGCGTGTCTGAGTTTTCAGATAAAACAAAGGTACATAAGGAGTGTATGTAATATACGTATAATATTATCAAAATGTGTATAATATTGTGAGTGTGCTAAGTAAATAATTGTTTCATTTAAGTTTATGTAATTTCGTAATTTTTGTTATAATTGTTTGATGGTTGCTATATGCTCAGGCGAGCAGTGGCGGAGTGTGGCATTGTTTGATTTGGACAGGAAAATATCTATATCTATAAAGAAGGATGTGTGTATGTATGTATGTATGTATGTATGTATGTATGTATGTATGTATGTATGTATGTATGTATGTATGTATGTATGTATGTATGTATGTCCCCTATAGACTCATAAACCGCTCATCCGATTTTGACGAAATTTTCAGGAAACATGTAACATATTCTTAGAACGAATCCTGTGAAGTTTGATGGTGATCAAATAAACAGTGGTTCTCAATTCTCGATATTTCAGCAACGAGGTCGGTAAATTTTGAAACCACCCAATAGAAGAAGACCATTATATTCAACTACAATACATAATCTTAGTTGCAAATATACATTTACATTAAAGATTCATATAAAATGCATGCTCACAAGTAGACACATGTAAGTTCACGCTTACAAATGCTGCATGTGTACCCACTCATAATTTAAAATCCAAATCTAAAATGAACAACCCAGTAACTTTTACTTTACGCCAACTTGAAATGGATGTTATTCAGCTCCTGAGTGGCTTGACACTCATTTCTTATGAAGGCTGAGTAAGCCTTGCCGGTATTTTATTTTGGGTTTAAAATAAACACTGAAACGGGAAATAATTTCTGACAACTTCGGTGGGATTCTAACTCGAGATCTCGGCATGGAATGCAATCTATCTATCTATGTATATCTATAAAGAAGGATGTGTGTATGTATGTATGTATGTATGTATGTATGTATGTATGTATGTATGTATGTATGTATGTATGTATGTATGTATGTATGTATGTATGTATGTATGTATGTATGTATGTATGTATGTATGTATGTATGTATGTATGTATGTATGTATGTATGTATGTATGTATGTATGTATGTATGTATGTATGTATGTATGTATGTATGTATGTATGTATGTATGTATGTATGTATGTATGTATGTATGTATGTATGTATGTATGTATGTATGTATGTATGTATGTATGTATGTATGTATGTATGTATGTATGTATGTATGTTCCCTATAGACTCATAAACCGCTCATCCGATTTTGACGAAATTTTCAGGAAAAATGTAAAATATTTTTAGAAAGAATCCTGTGAAGTTTGATGGTGATCAAATAAACAATGGTTCTCAATTCTCAATATTTCAGCAACGAGGTCGGTAAATTTTGAAACCACTCAATAGAAGAAGACCATTATATTCAACTACAATACATAATCTTAGTTGCAAATATACATTTACATTAAAGATTCATATAAAATGCATGCTCACATGTAGACACATGTAAGTTCACGCTTACAAATGCTGCATGTGTACCTACTCATAATTTAAAATCCAAATCTAAAATGAACAACCCAGTAACTTTTACTTTACGCCAACTTGAAATGGATGTTATTCAGCTCCTGAGTGGCTTGACACTCATTTCTTATGAAGGCTGAGTAAGCCTTGCCGGTATTTTATTTTGGGTTAGAAATAAACACTGAAACGAGAAATAATTTCTGACAACTTCAGTGGGATTCTAACTCGAGATCTCGGCATGGAATGCAGTTACTCTACCAACTAAGCTATAGACCGGACTTTTTACAAATATGGTGGATCGATATCGGTTTGGTTAGGGATAAGCAACCTGCGGCTCACTTGCCACATGCGGCTCTTTGGGTGTGAAGTTACGGCTCTTTAGCTTCATACGCAAATATAAAAAAAACACAGAATTATACTTCTGATCGAAAAAAACTAAATCGTTCTGAATCGATTAACGATCTCTCTGCTACTCGCTTTTCACCCCCCACCCTCCCCCCGCCCCATCGACGCTATTTATTGTTGGCAAAAAAACATTTGTGGCTCTTTACAAATCCAAATCCAAAATAAGATATGTATCATTTGAGATTCACATCAAATGCATTCCCATAAGCAGACACGTATAATTTCACGCTCACACATACCGCATGTGGAACTACAATATAAAAACCCAATCTTAAATGAACATAAGCCCTGCAACTCTTGCCGACCTTCCCTGAAACAGGGGCGACATTGGCAAAGTGAACCATTTTTTACAGTATGGGTGGTCAGCCTCATACCAACCTATAAGTCAAGGAAAAACTTTGAAATTTGTAAATTGTAATTTTTGGCTCTTCCGACTCAAAAGGTTGCCGACCCCTGGCCTAGACAAAAGTTCCAAATTAAAAAATGTTATTCAAGTATTCCAAGTTGAATTTTAGAAATGTAAGAAAGCTTTTATATCCCGCACTTATAAAAAATACGATAAACGAAAGTTTGTAGGTCACAACTAGAAGACCATATTGAAATATATTATTATTATTAAAACCTTTTATTGAAACATACTTTTAATTAAAATATACATAATATAGTTGTTTTTTCAAAAAACGCATTTCTGTAAAATTATATACTCACCACAAATTTAAAGATCGTTTTTTTCTCGGCGGTTAAACGTCTTTCTTCTATGTGACAATGGTCCAAAGCAACCAAAATAAACAAAATGTTTGCCTTTTACCTAACCCGGCCGTGCGACTTACAATTTTGTTGTCAATAGAAAATGTTCCGTGTGCACTACCTAAAACTTTCACTTATTGAAATAATGGATAGAGCACATTTTAAATGTAGGGAAAAAATGGGAATTCACTTGGCCGGGATAAAGATAGGACAGGGAGTCAAAATTCAACATAAATTAAACACTTTTATGGAGATAGTTGAAAAAACACTTAAGTGCATCATATTGTATGAAGCATTTTCCCCAACTGCATACGTTTCACAGTGCGGTTACATTGAAAAATATTCCTGATTGTTTGGAATACATTTATTTCTTCACTTTGCTCAAAGAGTATAGTGAATTTTATTGATTAGTTCTTTAATTGTATCATTATAAAATTTAATTTATTGTTTATATTCTTTTCTTGTATAGGTCAATATGCATCTGACCAACTATAAATAGAAAATGGTTCACTCTGCCAATGTCACCCCTGTTTCAGGGAAGGTCAGCAAAGAGTTGCAGGGTGTATGTTCATTTGAGATTTGGGTTTTTATGTTGTAGGTTCACACGCAGAATGTGCAAGTGTGAACTTATACGTGTCTGCTTGTGGGCATGCACTTAATGTGAATTCCAAATGTAACAATTATATCCATGCAACTTAGAAAAGATTAGATGAGTGACGTTACATAGCCGATTTTTTTTATCTTAAATATAAATGGAGCACCGCAATCGATTTTCCCTATGCTTGGCTCTGCTGCTTAACAGTTGTACCTAGACCTTTTTTTTTTAGAAAACGTGAAGATTAACCTAGAGATAAATTGTGTGAAGCTTGATTCCGATTAGCACACTTTTTTTTTTGATCCTGTTGTTTCCTCTTTTATCTGTAGAAAAAAATTGATACCACATGCCCAAATGGCGTAGTGAAACACGCCGGGTACTGCTAGTAGGCAATAATAATGCAATAATCTATTCATATTAATGATACTCCAGAATATTGTAGATTTCATTCTATTCATGTACGTGCAACACTTGATGATGTGAATTGGAATGTAGAAGATCTTCCACCATTCCGTCCAGCCCACCTTGCTCAAGGCCTTCCCGCTGTCTTCCCAAGTCCTTCAGGGTCATCACAACTATCTTCTCCGGGCTAATCCTGTTTTGACTTCAGTTTGGAGATTTTAGGGATCTCAAAAAACAGTCAATTAACTTTCGAAAACACCTTTCGGTATTTTTTGTTCCTCGACTAATAGGTTGGTATTGTGCTGATTCCTAATGCTGTAAAAACTTGGTTCACTTTTGTTAATGCCACCCCGTTACTGGGAAAAGCGGCAGAAGTTGCAAGTTTTATGTTCATGTGAGGTTTGGTTAATACACATGCAGCCTATGTAAGCGCGAACTTACATGTGCATGCTTGTTTGCATGCATTAAATATGAGCTTTGTATGTCAATACATCTTTGCAATTTAGATCATTATTTTATATTGATATGAGTTGCAGGGTGTATGTCCATTTGAGATTTGGTTTTTATGTTGTAGGTTCACATGAGTCATGTGCAAGCGCGAACTTGTATGTGTCTGGTTGTGAGAATGCATGTAATGTGAATCTCCAATGTAACATATCTTTGCAACTTAGATTAGATTAGGTTAGATTAGGGAGGTGAGTTAGAAGAATTGTTGAATATGGGGTAAATTTGTCACCATTCTACTAAGGGTGGCCAAAGTTGCCTCTGCTTCTTCCTATCCTTGCATTCCTCTTTCAATTCATTCTTATCCATCACCGTTTTTCTAACATTTGTTTTTTTGATATTCACTCTATATATATCGCACTCTTCATAGGGATTGGTGTTTGTATTCGAAAGCACTTATCACTCTCTAAAGCTAGTTTACGAATGCGATTGCTTTTATTGATAAAATCAATGAATTCAATGTAATTATTTTTAAATTAAAATTTAATCACTCGCACGCCTCGGCGTATAATAATGCTGTGAAGAAGTATTATTGATTGTTATTATATTATGATGATGATTGTTTATTTTATGATCGATCGTATATCCCCGGCGGGCCCCGACACACGCTCGTTTATATACTCGCACTATCATCAGCGTCATCACTTCACATCATCATTATCATTTCCACACTTCAACTTACTTCAGTTATATCGCATATCAAAAATGAGAGAGTGTCACTGCAAAAATCTAGGCTTTTTGTCTCATAATCGAGAATCTTGAACCATTTTGAGATCCCACTGAAGGTCTTGGCAATGGGCATTTCTTAGATTTAAGTTTCTCTTGGTATCCTTGCTCGATCAACCTGTCGCTTGCAGAGCAGACACATAATGTTTTTCTTGGCTTTTGATCCGGAACCGGATATAAAATAACCATAGATTATTAATCGATTATTGAAGTTGCACAGATATATTAACATTTAAGGCTCATTTTATGCACGCTCACAGAGACGCGTAAGCTCACGCTTACACATACTGCATGGTACTTCTTTGCAACTCCTGGCGCCTTTGCCCGAAACGGGGTGGCATTGACAAAAGTGAACCAAGTTTTACACCAGCCTAATCCCATCTAATTATTCAAGGAATTAGACAGAATATGTTTTTTGTGAAAACGCACTGACAAGTAAAGTATGAATAAGTTCAAGACTACCCTACTACAAGCGATGTATTATTATTTCATAACAAGTGAATGTTTTTTTTACGTTCCTTCTTTTATGTCGAATAATTGTGATTTGTCCCATATTCGAAGGGAATGGCGATTATTCGGTATTCGACTATTCTTTCTGACAACTATTCGCGGCACCTCTAGTTTGAAAGACCTCGTTGAAAAAAAACGGTCAGACAACTCGTCCACAAACAGCTCGGTCATGGACAAATCGGTCTCTCGATATTTCGTCCACACGACATTTCGGTCAACGACATTTCGGTCAACGACATTTCGGTCAACGACATTTCGGTCACATACAACAGCTTCATCACGGAAAAATTAAGGACAGCTTCAGTAATTATATAGGGTTTTGAAGATTTTTGAAAGTTTTCTGTGATGACGTGTATGACCGTTTTCGTCGCGGATCCAAAAAAAATAGCATTGAAGTGTCTACTTTGAGTCAAGAGTGATTTCCCGAAAAGTAGATTATTAGTGTTGTGTCACTGTTGTTGCCGGCGCGTACACGCTATCTAAAGACATATTTGTGATAAGGCTGGCATATAAATTGAAGAAAACCATTCAGACTCCCTCAGTAGCCTGCTGACAAGCGTACAATAAACAGCAATTGTAAAAGCGTGATCTCGCATTCGACGACCATCGTTTTATTTTATTTTTTTCGTCGTCTGTAAAGTTGACGTTTCGTTAGTGTCTGTGTGTTGCATCTCGTCGACGGCGCGCAGAAACCTGCGCATCTCTGGAGTGACGCTTCTCTTGCATGAGGGTCAATAAAACTTTGAGAATTCCTTCCAAGGTAAACAAATCTAAGCGATTGTATTTCAAAACATTTAGTTAAATTTTTGTATTTTGTTACTGTGACGTACTGGGAATTTCATAAGTACTTGATTTTGAATTATTTTAAAGTTATACTACTTTATTCATGATGTAATGTTTAGAATTTTTCGATAGAATTAATTTCAATTTTACACACAGTGTTCCTACACAAATCATTAAAAATACAATATAATTCACTTTATTCGCATTGTTGAACAAATGGCAGTTGATATGCAATGTTGGCGGCCTAACAAAATAAAAACCCAAATCTCACATGAAAATAAACATTAAAACTCTTTCCCGAAATAAGGGTAACATTGGAAAATTAAACCATATTTTATATTACGGGTAAAAAACTTCGATCGAATAAATCTATGAAATACGAAGACCATAAAAATCCTACAATTGAAATTTAAAACATTGGCCGACGGGATTGCAGATCAACCGCCATATTGATATTATACAATTAATTGGTTACTTTGACTAATATTTGTTGACACCTCAGGTCATGCACATATATAACACGTTTTTCAAGTCATTAAAATAATTTTAATGACTTTTATTTACTAATGGCTTAACTTTTATTTGTAAATTTTTGAACAAAGACCAAATATAATGATATTAATTTCCAATTGTGATTGCGATCCAGGGCTTGTCAACCTTTGGGGCTCGACCCCGCCGCCACTCGCCCGTCCACTCTCTGGTCCGGCTTGAGCTCCCCTGCCTCCACAACGAAGTAAAGAAAACAACCATTTAAAATCAGGGATTTTGGTCTGGGAGTAATTTTTCATTTGCGTCAGGTTTCACAAAGACTTTGTTGGTGAAATGCATAATAATAATAAAACAATTGTAGAACTAATGATTCGGGGAAAAAGTAGAAATCATTACTTTTAAAATATTAAAAGAAAAACATTTTTAGATTCCATCGTAGGTACCTGATTAATCATCGTAACATGATTTGATAGTTTGGATGTGAGAATGGCGGTACACAATGGTATATTGTTATCTACATCTATCTATCTATCTATCTATCTATATCTATAAAGAAGGATGTGTGTATGTATGTATGTATGTATGTATGTATGTATGTATGTATGTATGTATGTCCCCTATAGACTCATAAACCGCTCATCCGATTTTGACGAAATTTTCAGGAAACATGTAACATATTCTTAGAACGAATCCTATGAAGTTTGATGGTGATCAAATAAACAGTGGTTCTCAATTCTCGATATTTCAGCAACGAGGTCGGTAAATTTTGAAACCACCCAATAGAAGAAGACCATTATATTCAACTACAATACATAATCTTAGTTGCAAATATACATTTACATTAAAGATTAATATAAAATGCATGCTCACAAGTAGACACATGTAAGTTCACGCTTACAAATGCTGCATGTGTACCCACTCATAATTTAAAATCCAAATCAAAAATGAACAACCCAGTAACTTTTACTTTACGCCAACTTGAAATGGATGTTATTCAGCTCCTGAGTGGCTTGACACTCATTTCTTATGAAGGCTGAGTAAGCCTTGCCGGTATTTTATTTTGGGTTTAAAATAAACACTGAAACGGGAAATAATTTCTGACAACTTCGGTGGGATTCTAACTCGAGATCTCGGCATGGAATGCAGTTACTCTACCAACTAAGCTATAGACCGGACTTTTTACAAATATGGTGGATCGATATCGGTTTGGTTAGGGGTAAGCAACCTGCGGCTCACCAGCCACATGCGGCTCTTTGGGTGTGAAGTTACGGCTCTTTAGCTTCATACGCAAATATAAAAAAAACACAGAATTATACTTCTGATCGAAAAAAACTAAATCGTTCTGAATCGATTAACGATCTCTCCGCTACTTGTACTCGCTTTTCACCCCCCACCCTCCCCCCGCCCCATCGACGCTATTTATTGTTGGCAAAAAAACATTTGTGGCTCTTTACAAATCCAAATCCAAAATAAGATATGTATCATTTGAGATTCACATCAAATGCATTCCCATAAGCAGACACTCATAATTTCGCGCTCACACATACCGCATGTGGAACTACAATATAAAAACCCAATCTTAAATGAACATAAGCCCTGCAACTCTTGCCGACCTTCCCTGAAACAGGGGCGACATTGGCAAAGTGAACCATTTTTTACAGTATGGGTGGTCAGCCTCATACCAACCTATAAGTCAAGGAAAAACTTTGAAATTTGTAAATTGTAATTTTTTGCCCTTCCGACTCAAAAGGTTGCCGACCCCTGGCCTAGACAAAAGTTCCAAATTAAAAAAGGTTATTCAAGTATTCCAAGTTGAATTTTAGAAATGTAAGAAAGCTTTTATATCCCGCACTTATAAAAAATACGATAAACGAAAGTTCGTAGGTCACAACTAGAAGACCATATTGAAATATATTATTATTATTAAAACCTTTTATTGAAACATACTTTTAATTAAAATATACATAATATAGTTGTTTTTTCAAAAAACGCATTTCTGTAAAATTATATACTCACCACAAATTTAAAGATCGTTTTTTTCTCGGCGGTTAAACGTCTTTCTTCTATGTGGCAATGGTCCAAAGCAACCAAGATAAACAAAATGTTTGCCTTTTACCTAACCCGGCCGTGCGACTTACAATTTTGTTGTCAACAGAAAATGTTCCGTGTGCACTACCTAAAACTTTCACTTATTGAAATAATGGATAGAGCACATTTTAAATGTGGGGAAAAAATGTGAATTCACTTGGCCGGGATAAAGACAGGACAGGGAGTCAAAAATTCAACATAAATTAAACACTTTTATGGAGATAGTTGAAAAAACACTTAAGTGCATCATATTGTATGAAGCATTTTCCCCAACTGCATACGTTTCACAGTGCGGTTACATTGAAAAATATTTCTGATTGTTTGGAATACATTTATTTCTTCACTTTGCTCAAAGAATATAGTGAATTTTATAGATTAGTTCTTTAATTGTATGATTATAAAATTTAATTTATTGTTTATATTCTTTTCTTGTATAGGTCAATATGCATCTGACCAACTATAAATAGAAAATGTTTCACTCTGCCAATGTCACCCCTGTTTCAGGGAAGGTCAGCAAAGAGTTGCAGGGTGTATGTTCATTTGAGATTTGGGTTTTTATGTTGTAGGTTCACACGCAGAATGTGCAAGTGTGAACTTATACGTGTCTGCTTGTGGGCATGCACTTAATGTGAATTCCAAATGTAACAATTATATCCATGCAACTTAGAATAGATTAGATGAGTGACGTTACATAGCCGATTTTTTTATCTTAAATATAAATGGAGCACCGCAATCGATTTTCCCTATGCTTGGCTCTGCTGCTTAACAGTTGTACCTAGACCTTTTTTTTTAGAAAACGTGAAGATTAACCTAGAGATAAATTGTGTGAAGCTTGATTCCGATTAGCACACTTTTTTTTTTGATCCTGTTGTTTCCTCTTTTATCTGTAGAAAAAAATTGATACCACATGCCCAAATGGCGTAGTGAAACACGCCGGGTACTGCTAGTTAATGTATGAAAGTGAAGAATGGATTACGAACAACAACAAAATGAGGAAGCTATGTACGGTGGAGATGAAACACTTGAGGAGTACAAAACAAAAAATCAATCTGTGAAAGAAATGCAAGCTGAAAGAGGATATTATGAGAGGAAAGGTACAAAAAAAAGTGATGGGATCAGTGGCGTGACTACCTTACAAGCTAAAAAGCTAAGCATGCGTACCCTCAGAAATGAAAATAATGAATATTTTTGAGTAGATTTAAGATATACATCAATATTCCTGCTACTGCCATCTGTGAGGTAAAGTGGGATATTAATATTAGTCATTGCCGAACGAAACTCTGTTCTTCAAACGTGATTGAGAATTGTATGCCTGCCTTTGTTTAACGTATGAAAAAGCTTGACCTCTGTAAGTTTATATGAAGATAGTCGCTTAAGCTCTTTTAATTCTAAATGAAAACACACATTCACAGATATTGCTTGAAGCTGTGGCTTGGAGTGCGCATGATAATAATATTCGGATAGGCTAAGCTTTTCGTCGATTAAATTTTACGATTCCAGACTGAAGCTGTTGACAGATTTATGAATGACTTAGGGCCGGTCTTATAAACGAGAGACCAAATATCCGTAAGTATCTCGGCAAGTTACTAACGGATGGACGTTTACGGATTGATCTTACCGATGGTCGTCCTATAAAGCTTTTTTAACCGTCCGTTAGTTCTCAATAATGCACTCGTATTTTTGATGATTTTTTTACTTTATAAGACGACCATCGGTAAGATCAGTCCGTTAACGTCCATCCGTTAGTTAAATGAGTATTTACTTACGGATATTTAGTCCAACGTTTATAAGAACGGCCCTTATGTATTGTGTTTTGAAAACACTGTCGCGTCAGGTTCAAATATCATAATAAATAACTTATTCCTTGTTTGCGATCGAGAATCCGGTTTTTATAGTAAACAATGAATTCCTGTGAAAATATAGTTGTACTCAGTAAGGATCTTAAGTATGTAAAGATTTATTAATCCAAAAGCGAAGTCTGAAGAGATTAAGAAATACTGAGGAAAGAAACAAAGGGGTAAGATTTATTATTTGTGATTTCGTGCAACTTTAATTATCCAGCATGCGCATGGCAGAAACCGTAGGTACGCCACTGGATGGGATGGTTTATGTGTGGATGTAGAAAGAATGGATGATGAGAATTACAAAATGTATATACGAGTACAGTGGAAATGTGTGAGGGAAAAGGGGAAAGGGAAGACCGAGATAAGTGTGGCTTGATCCGAATGGTGAAATTGTGAAAGAATGGGATATACATAGTGAATGTACTATGTTAGTGAATGGTAGGTTATGACTCTGGAGGAAATGAAAGAAGTATGTAAGGACAGTAGAAGAAGAAGTAAGGACAGAAAGAAATGGCGGTTGATCTGTAATGTTGGCAGCTAGAATTTGTTAAATTTATATTTGTTTTCTGTTTAGTTTTGAGGATATTATTATTTACTGATTTATAAAATGTAATTTGTTGGGTATGTTCCTTGACTTAGTTGGTATGACGGCAAGAGTTGCAGGGTGTATGTCCATTTGAGATTTGGTTTTTACGTTGTAGGTTCACATGAGGCATGTGCAAGCGCGAACTTGTACGTGTCTGGTTGTGAGAATGCATGTAATGTGAATCTCCAATGTAACATATCTTTGCAACTTAGATTAGATTAGAATGTATGACAAAGGTGATGGATATAAATAGAATGAAAGATATGTGGAAGGGTTTTTTGATCGGTCCGTAGTCTAGTGGTTAACACTTCTGACTCGTAAATGGAAGGTTGTGGGTTCGAATCCCTGCAGAGAACAAAAAAATACCATTTGCATTTTCAAATATGCTCTTCGCTGGATGAAAATTTCATATACCTTCACCAAAGACCGCTCACTAAAGGTCCATCCAGCCTTACAGCAACTGGGTCTTGCTTGGGAATCGGTGCTTTCTACAGCGACGACCTAGCTCGCAGAGGGCTCTTGAGATGTGATACATACAAAAACAGCGATCACCAAATAAATCATCCTTTTATTATTATTTATTATTATCGGAAGAAGTGGAGGCAACTCTGCAGAGGCCCAACATCTACCCATCTTTAGCGGAGTGCCAACGGGTACAGGACAAGATGAAATTTGTAAATTAGAGTAATAAAGTATTTATCTGATATTTGTCCATGAGTATCGTCCCCATTCAATAACTTAAAGGTGGTTTGTAGTACGTCACATATTATCTGTTAGAGTGAAGTGAAGTTCAGAGGGTCGTGCTCGTGCCGCGACTCTCATATCACTGCTGGCAGGCCGGCCGCGAGATGAACACTGCGCGCTTCAACCATAATAATATTCATCTATAATTATTATACTAACATTCAAATGCATGCCCACAATCTAACACGTGTCAGTTCCATGCAATTTCCATATTTAACAATAAACGTGAGTCTGACCACGCAGACTGTCCAAATTACTTACTTTTCTTTTCGGATAGCTGGCGAGAGTAGAGAAGTTTTAAAAATATTTTCCAAAATAATAATTCATCTCACAAAAGCCGGCGACGGGGAGAGAGGGATAGGCACAGGCTTCAGAGAACTATCGCCGCCGTCGGAGACCTTGATATATTAGGCTTCAGAGAACTATCGCCGCCGTCGGAGACCTTGATATATTAGGCTTCAGAGAACTATCGCCGCCGTCGGAGACCTTGATATATTAGGAGCGCATCGCAGGAGTACCTACCAATCTATAATATCGGTGCTATGGCCGAGGGATCAGACGGCTGATCTTTCTAGCGTATTTGGAATAGAATAATGTAATAATAAATGCATGCCCACAAGCAGACAAATGTAAGTCCGCGCCTACAAATGAAAATCTTAACCTCACGTGAACATAGGCCTGCAACTTTTACTGACCTTTCCTGAAACAGGGGTGTCATTGGCAAAGTGAACCATTTTTTAAAGTATGTTTGGTCTGCCTCATACCTACTTATACATCAAGAAACAATCCTAATGTCAACCGTTTATTTACGCTGTTACACAAAATGTGTGTTTTTTGTAAGGCAGAGGTTGTCAGGGTTCAGAGCCTACATCGCTCCGCCCTGGCCTAAACATGTTGTGATGTTGTTTCTGTAGCTCATTTAACACGTCTGTTCGGTATGAGCTTCATCAATTATTGTTCATGCTCGTAAATTGGCTGTATTTTTTTTTTCATAAAATTAATCAAATCACATACATACTTATTTTCCTTGTTGCTATTCAGCCAAACAAGTTTTTGTGTGCAAGTTTTTTTATTTGTTTGTTATCAAAGTGTAATTAATAATGATGAATTATTGTTTCCTCGAAATAAAGATATCCCTCTTTTACACTGAGTACTACCTTTTTTTGAGTATCTTATAAATGAAGAAAATTATTTAGCTTCTTTCTTATCTGTGTTTCAGTGAATGTAAACGCTGTATTATTAGTATTGGCATTAGCGAAAGCAAACTTGCAAAGGTTATATTTTAATTGCTATGTATGTAAAGCTAGAATCATCTACCATCTATGCCGTTTCAATAAAAAAATATTATTAGGTCCTTACATATGAAATTAGTGTTTTGGCGAACTGGCCACTTTGATCTCAAATATCTCCTCTTTGGTTAAGAATTCCAAATTCAAATTTTTACAGTTTTTTACTCATGTATTTGTGTTTTGAAAATTGTAATTCATTTGTTCGTTCCTCAATTGTTTTTTACTTTGCGCCACTCATTTTACAAAATGGAAAACTTGAAATATCGCATTATTTACGAGAACGAGTTCCACCGTGGCACCAGTGCTGCAGAAACGGCTCGAAGGATTAATGATGTGTATGGCGACGATGTCGCAAAATAAAACACAGTGCTTTTTGGTTCCAACGTTTTCGTTCTGGAAATTTCGCCTTGCAGAACAAGCCTCGTGGACAGCTGGAGACCAAAGTTGATAATGAGGAATTGAAGACTATTGTGGAAGCGGATCCATCGCAAACCACGTCCGATTAGTGATAAACTATTTTAATCTACTTGAATCAAATTGGAAAGGTAAAAAAGCTTAAAAGGTGGGTACCCATCGATATAAATAATATACATAGATGGAGCGCGTGAGTGTTTTCCTATACAAACGGTTGTGCCACAAAATTGTAAGCACATAATGAAAGAAAGAGAAAGAAACATTATAAATTTTGTTATGTTTCCGTCTCTTTCATGATCTCCATGACAACGTCAGGGGCCGTACTCAGGCCGCCACATTAAAAAATACATAAAAGTTATTTTTTGTAAGCAAAGTATATTTATTGAAATTATAAATAATTTAATCACAGTGACTTACATTTTTCACAATTCGGTTAAGACTTGAGAATGGAATAAAAATGTGCCATATTATATTTACATTATTCTTACAATACATCAATAATCATCGTAAGTGGCGAGAAAATATTATTATTTAAGGTATATTTTTAATACATGCCCACAAGCAGACACCTGTAAGTTGACGCTAGCCCATGCTGCATGCTCACTAACATTAAAAATAATCTAAAATTAACATAAGCGCCACAACTTTTTCCCGAGAAATTTCAGAAATATTTTGGATTTTTTAATAACACTGATTTCATTCATAACTTTTTCACATAAACCAATCTATACATACTATCGTTAATATTCACTGAGACTGTATGTGTATCACATTAAGCGTCATTTTTTTGTCACTGAAAGCATCTAAGTTCTTAGTGCGTCCCTGTGTCAAAAAGTACGCCCTCAGTGAAGAATGCCTAACAGATGACAGCCGAGGGCTGACGTCTCACACTATACGTTTCCCAAAATGTAAGGAAAAATAAGTCAATACGAATAAATTTTTATTTTTAAAATTGTTCAGTGCATAATATTTAAGGCTGTGTAAGAACTAACAAAAACTTAAACAAAAAAGACGTATTAGTACCCATATCTTACTTTCATGTAATAGAGTATTATTTGAAAATACGAGTATATGAATATCAGCAGATTTTTTTCTCCGTTAGTTTAAAGGAGCGTCTCTGAAAGTTGTCTAAAATGCTTCTTTACATTTTAATATCTAAATATCTTTATTTCTTTTGTATTTATATCTAAATAAACCTTAAAAAATACGATTAATGCGTCCAATATAAGAAAAAAAATCTATTGTCAATAATGGGTATAAGTATGAAGAACTGAGTTTTTTTATTTATATTTTGTGTTTTTTTACTGTATTCTTTTGTTTGTAATAATTCGTCACGCACTTATCATGAGTTTTATTTCATTAAATTAACATACGAGTATTTCTTTTATATGGGGAAATTTGAAAATTTTATGGAACTGTCAGGCTATCTTCGCATGATATTCGTCTTCAATTTACATGCAGGTACCTCGATGTTTCCTTGCCGACGCTTGGTAAACAACTGATTGCAAATGGGGCATACACTATCATTTAGGGCATACATGATGTGGGTCGGATATATACGCTAATGCTCCATCTATATATTTTATTTAGATCAATGTGGGTACCTCACAAATTGGGTGAAGCAAATCAACAAACGCGCGTCGACTGCTGCGTTACATTACTCAACCGGCACAATAATGAAGAGATTTTAAATCGAATTATTACCTGTGAGGAAAAATGGATCCTGTGCAATAATCGAAAGCGCTCATCGCAATGGCTGAACCCTGCCAAACCAGCCAAATAATGCCCCAAGCTAAAATTGGCTCAAAAAAAGTTACTTGTGAGCGTTTGGTGGACTAGTGCCGGTGTCGTTCACTACACTTTTCTTAAATCTGGTCAGACGATTACGGCAGATGTCTATTGTCAGCAACTGCAAACCATGATGGAAAAGCTAGCTGCTAAACAACCAAAGCTGGTCAATCGCTCTAGGCCACTGCTGCTTCATGAAAACGCTAAACCACACACTGCATAATAGACGGCTACCAAATTAGAGGAGCTTCAATTGGAATGTTTAAAAGATATCCCCCGTACTCCCCGAACCTTGTTTCAACAGATTACCATTTTTTATTTTTATTTGGATAAATTCTTGCAAGGGAAAAAAATCAACTCCAATGGGGCAGTCCAAACCGCCTTCAAAGATTGTATTGATTGCCGTCCGAATGGTTATTTTGGTAAAGGGATCCAATGAACTACCTATAAGATGCCAAAAGTGCAGATAGCAATGGTACATTGATTGAATAAATATATTATATTAAAAAAAAAAAACACTTTTTGTTCCTCCCATACAAAACGCAAATTTCATATGTAAAGACCTAATATATCAATAATAAATCAATTTTATTCCACCGCGGTGTGAACCTGCATACTCGTACAATATGGAAATAGCCATATAAATACTTAAATGAATATAAATATTTGTATGATTTATTTGGTGAGCGCCGTTTTGTGTGAATCACACCTCAAAAGCCCTCTACGAGGTTGGTCTTCTCTGGAAAAAGCGCCAATTACACAATAAAGATCCTTGACTTATAGGTTGGTATAAAGCTGACCACCCATAGTGTAAAAAATAATTCACTTTGTCAATGTCACCCCTGTTTCAAGGAAGGTCGTGTCTGTTTGTGGGCATGCAATTTATATGAGTTGTAATGTTAATTTATCTTTGCAACTTAGATTCTAGAATCTAGATTATATTATAGATGGTTATTGAACTCTTTTGTATGCAAACTATAGGACTTTGTGTGGTGGGTAAACTTTTTAGTTATATTTTGAAAAAGTAACGACTGATTATTATTGGTATTTATAAAATTTTAAGAATCGCAGCCTTTTATCTATTTTTAACCCTTTGACTACCAAGAAAATTGCAAATACATTTTGTATGGAAATTTTTCACTTTGTATGGCGGCTATACTTCTGATTCACTTGGAAAAATAATGATGTCAATATAAAAGTTATCATTATTGTCTTAAATTTGTAGAAGATTATTTTTTTATTAACCCTCTAACTGCCGAGATTTTTTTTTTTTTGTATGGCAACTCCCTAAACCGAGATTATGATGTAGCTATGATTATAATCGTTAGATAGCACTATTTTATAAACGGATTCACAGAAAATTTGAGATAAATCATTGCGGTCGTTTTTGAGAAAATCGCATTTAAATTTTCAGCTCTTCGGAAGCCATCTTGAATTTTCAAAAAAGTAAAAAAAAATGATTACAAATGTAAGGTCGTGTAAACGGTGAAATTAGAAAAGAAAACGTTAAAATTTGAGGTCGTGTAAACGGTGCTTTATTTTAAATTTTTCAAAAAAAAAAAAAAATTTTGTAGAAATTTATGTTGTCTATAATATTGTAGAATAATATTATATTTTTGTTAACCCTTTGACTTTGAGAAAATCACAATCGTTTGTTATTTTCATATGGCAACCCATAGACAGAGATTAGCAAGAGTGTTGCCATAACTAATTTATTAAGTTAAAAATTAATTAATGGTATCTCTGAAAATTTGAAAAAAAATCTTGGAGCCGTTTTTGAGAAAAGTGCAATTTTATGTTTTTTTTTGTATGACAGCCATCTGGTTGGTGTAATGCCGTGTTATTCAAACTTAATACATGTCCAAAAATGTTGATGTAGCCAAAATTTGGTATCTCTAGGTCTTAAACTTTGGAAAGTGACACACACACACACACACACACACACACACACACACACACACACACACACACACACACACACACACACACACAAACACACACAAACACACACACACACACACACACAAACACACACACACACACACAAACACACACACACACACAAACACACACAAACACACACACAAACACACACACACAAACACACACACACACAAACACACACACACAAACACACACACACAAACACACACACACACACACACACAAACACACACACAAACACACACACAAACACACACACAAACACACACACAGAGACGGACGTTTTTGAAAGACAGTGTTTTTTGGCATGTCTTGCACCAGGAGAACTTATTTCCGTGAAAACCCCGAAAAAAAAATTTCGAACCAAATCAATACAAATCAATATTTATAGCCTTCAGCTATAGCAAGAAAGTAAAAATTAAAAAAGCAGCAGCTGATGTTTATGTAACGATAAATAAAAAATGCCACAAACTGAACATTTTTGTGTCGTTTTCCAGCTTAATGAAGGTTAGGCATTTATTTTTTATAACCAGTTTGTTGTATAGCTTTTGAATGGCATCATTTATTTATAAGGTTTTGGGGGGGGGGCTTGTCACTTCGGAAATTCTCAGGTTTAGTTGACTTAGACTGGAGTATTTTTAGTAATAGTGAAGTAAAATATAACTGAACTTGAAAATACCGGGCCTTAGTCAGTCATTCTCCACTACTGAACATAGGCGTTCCCCACATCTCTCCAGGCACCTCTATCCTGATTCCTGGGCCTTCTTTATCCCTACAAGGCTACAGTATTTTGTAAATGAATTATTATTAGTATATCATTAAAAGCCCATTGTACCATGTTGTCCGGAAACTACGCAGATAGCTAAGTTGTCACGAGACGCGTGAAATACTAGTTTTTCCTGATCGTAAAATTACAATTATAGATACCTCAGCCTTTTCTGACTCTAGCTATGATTATAATTATTCAATCACGTTTTATGGGGCAGAAAAATCATTGTGTGCTATTAAAGAGCACACCATTAAAAGGAACTTTGTTCACTTACATCGACTCATTAGTTGGTATGAGGCTGACGACCATGCTGTAAAAACTTGATTCTTTTTTCCAATGCCATCACGGTTTCAGGGAAGGACGGCAGGAATTGCAAGGTTCATGTGAGGTTTTTATGAACACATGCAGCATGTGTAAGCGCGAACTTACATGTGACTCCATGTGGGCATGCATTCAATATAAGTCTTAAACGTCAATATGTCTTTGCAAAATCTAATGAATAAGGCTGTCATACTTGAACATAGTTTTGTCACCATTCTAGAACTGTCAAAATTTTTCTAATAGTAGAAAGTAATCCCTATCAATAGAATGATTAACAGAAAATAGTAGGTACCCATCATAGTTTCATTACAGAAATGTGTAGATTTTATTTGTCAGTTTAAATCATGTGTTTTTAACCTTTCGTTTTTATTAAATAAAAATGCTTTAATGGTGATGACGATGAATTGATGACTCTTTTAACAGCACTATTTTGTGATATTTTTATTCAAAGGCCGAAATGATGCCAGAAATTTGCTTGCTCTGTGCCTTTTGAAACCAAACACTCCATTGTCCTCTATCTCCCTCATATGATGAGGCAGGTTTTCTTAGTTGATATACTTCCTGAAAGTTACAATAAATAACCTGAAATAACCAAATATGATTCAACTAAGTAAGTACAATTATGATATTAATTTGTATCCAAGGAAAATTTACACTCTTTTTTAGACAGCACCAGTAGAGTAGAGTTGACATATTAGATTCAACATGATTTATGTTGTACTTAGTTGGTGGTGTGTTTTTACTATTCAAAAACTTAATAAAACTCCCTTGTTAGAATGATCATATTATGTTTTTATTAAGAGCTCCAGGTCAAGGAAGAAGGAACGTCTTGCATGAAGACCCTGAGACAGTGGTTTGGCAGAAGAACATGATCTCTGTTGTGTGGCAGTATCTAAGCTGCAAGTCACTATGATGACCGCCAATCTTGTGAAGAGGCGCAGGAAGAAGGACAAAGTGTGAACAAGTGTGAGCAGCTGATACATCTTGTAAGCTTTTTAGGCCCCGCCATGTTTTTTGCGGTCTGTATCCAGATAGATACGGCAAGATCTACCGACGCCCCATGAGTCTGCAGGTCCAGGCCAATGTTTTGATGCATGTTACTGATTGTGTCGTTGTTGCAGGGAGGCTTATCGGGTGAGCTCGGCTCGCTTGGTCTGCGGGCCCCGCTACGCGGTGGCTGCTGGCGGCGCTGCCTGAACGTGGACCCACCCTGGCTGCGCTGAGCCCCGCCACTACCCTGCAGGTGAGCTCAACAACATTAGCCTTATCCTTCAGGGTGTCACTGTTACTTCTATAGAGTATTTGTGTATGCTGTTTTACAGGTTATTAACCTTTTCCATTCTGAATTTACTTGCTACATACGCACCGCCAGAACGGAATACTTTTTTGAGGTTATTTTTTTTACACATAAATAATTTATGTGTAAAATCATATCAATTATTGATTTCCTACCTTAATTACTTGATGAAACTTCAAAATTTATGAAAAAGTATATTCATTAGTTATCCAGGAACACAAATCACAAACTTTCAACACATATTTTCAGTTGTTGTTTTATATAAAAACAAGTAAATCACAATAACATTATTTAAAAAAATATATTATATTTTTTTACTCACTTAAATACTCGTCACTAAAGAGAATTTTTTTTTTTTTTTTTTTAAGGAATCCTGTGCGGGAGGCTCCCCAATTCTTGTGAGTCTTGGGGGTCTATGTCACCCTGGAAGGGTGCCGCAGAGGTGTTGCTTGAGTTCTTGGTTCTGTCGTGAGGCGCTGCAAGGAAGTGGTGATTGATGTTGGTTTTGAATAAAACCGGATTAAATTGGGAAGGGAACACAGATACTGGTAGACCATTCCATAAACGGGCAGTTTGGCAAAGGAATGAGTCATGAAAACGCCAAGTTCTCATAGTTTTGAGATCGACTGCAAAGGGATGAATGAGAGTCGTACTACGAGTTTCCCTTTCTGAAATGCGAGGGGGAGGGATTAATGAATGGAGCTCATTAGAACAAGCTCCGTGGTAATATCGATAAAAAAGACTGAGCATTCCAACTTTTCTTCTGTGCTGGAGCAGCTGCAGATCGGATGTCAGAGAAGGATCATTGATCAACCTCACTGCCCTCCTTTGCACAGAATCAAGTTGGTCACTCAACTTCTTGGACATACCACACCAGAGATGGCTGCCATATTCGATAATGGGGCGGATTTGGGATTTATACAGAGTCAATAACTGGGCTGAAGTAAAAAACCTACGGGCTCTGTATAATATGCCGAGTCGCCGGAAAGCGGAAGTTGTGCGAGACTCAATAGCATCATGGTATTTTAACTCTGATGACAGAGAAACACCAAGAAGATTTAAGTGTTCATGGTTAGAGAGGGAGACATTGCCGAAAGTTGGGAGATAGTTGTTTGGAATCCTCTTTAAGGATATCAGACATGCTTGAGTCTTTTTGACGTTGAACTCTACAAGGTTGTCAGTGCCCCAACGGCTGACAGCCCTGAGATCTGTATTGATCTTTGAAGCTAATGATTCACGAGCAATAGATATCGCTGAACTATTTGGGGGCTTTGTAAAAGAGAAACCGTCATGTATTGTACTGTCATCGGCATAGCAGTGGATAGGAGCACAGGATAGTAAATCATTGATGTGCATAAGAAAAAGTGTCGGAGACAAGACGGATCCTTGGGGGACACCGGAATTGATTGGTAGCAGGGCTGATTTACTACCATCGATGACTGTTTGGATAGATCTGTCTTTTAGAAAGCTGGAAATCCATTCTATGAGGAGGGTTAAGAAGGATGTAAAAAAATATGGCTAGTTTACAATGGTGAAGGCTAAAATTGTTATGCAGATGCGACAAACAATAACTATTTTACTATTTACTCACTATCTCCAGTCTAGAGCTCAGTTGTTAGAATGCTCACATTCCACGCTAGAGGGCAAGGGTTCGATCTCCACCAAGGGTGTCTGAAATGATTTACTGTTTCGGTGTTTATTTCAAATCCAAAATAAAAGTACTGTGCAAGCTTTACGCAACCTTCACAAAAGATAAAAACTAGCCTCCTTGTATGCTAACAAGCCCCCACTTCAAGTGGAGTGGTTGGCGTTAGTTAAAGATGGCGCAAAGAATTTGTCCAAAATATATAAAACTATGATTATTTAGCACCAATTTTTATGTTGCCATTCCAGAACCATTTAAATTCACCTCACATCTGTCCGGCATACTGCATCATACATTGTTACATTGTTGTTTTTGCTTTTCTGTTTTCAGTTTCTTGGTTGACTGGAGTTATCAACGACTGCCGCACGCGACAAACACTTTCATTTCAAACATTTGACACAAAGAAATCTCTAAAAAAACTTTTTACAACCTAGTTCAAAAAATTAGAAACATTTATTTCATTCCGAGAGTTACCCCCTCCCCCCAGTTGATTTTCATGGCTTTCACTGTGACAAGTGTTACTTGAGTTTTGTTTGAGTTTTCCATCGCCCTGCTTCTAAGCTTGTTGCTTTCAGTTTTATTTCCGTTGAATCGGGTTAGCTTGTTGTTTCTTTTGGATTTGTGGCCGCGGTGTGTCCATTCGGCAAGCTGGTTGTGAAGACGGGCATCATGGTGAAGCTGCAAGAGCGCGTGCAGGTGGTGGGGGAAGGCTGGAGCGCCTCCAGGCAGGTGGCGGAGTCGGCGGCAAGGAGGCAGGAAGAGGCCTTCTATGTGCTGGATCTGGGGGACATTGTGGACAAGTTTAGGCGGTGGAAGGAGAAGATGCCCCGCGTGGAGCCACACTATGGTGAGACTTCTAACAATTCTTACTTCTAACAAAACTTATCTACTTAATCTATGTTGCTGTTGTTTTAATATTATGGAGTTGCTTCGTGACCAGTAAATCAAGTACACTATTAATTAAAAGTCCGATCAATAGCTCAGTGGGTAGAATGCTCATTCCAAACTTATTTTAGATTTCTCAATGAATAATTCCAATTGGATAAACTGTGTACCATCTATGAAATAATACAGTTGACAACACTTTTGTTTAAAAGGGTAAATCAGTTAAAGTGAAATAAGCCAGGGGTGTCAGAAATGATTTCTTATTTCAAACCCAATGTAAAAATACTAGCAGGGCTTACTCAGCCTTCACAAGAAACAAGAACCAGCCCCCTTGGAAGCTGAGAAATCTCCACTTACAATGGTCAAGTTACCTCTTTACATGCTACCGCTTAGAGGACAATGCGGTGAAAAGTTACACTATATATTGATACGCCACACTCAAGTAATGAAGGCCCTGGAATTCGCCGCCCGCCGAACTCCATGACAAAACTTAACCCTGCACGCTGATTGGCCGGCGTTCGGCAAAACACCGGCCAACACAAATTTAGTAATAAATCTCGAGCACTTAAATTAAATAAAAAGCAAACATTTTATCTCATTATTTGTCAGCCCGGTGGGCAGAAAACTTGTAACCTGTAACTTGTAACTGAAAGAGAGAAAAATAAAAACGAAAGTAAAAACATTCAACCAAGTCTTCCTCAATTTTAAGAGAGGGTATCAATATATTCACCTTAGTTATGTTTTGCGATGAACTGGAAGCATGTAGATTATTTAGAATTGAATGATAATGCGTTTGTTCTTCGGTGCAGCGGTGAAGTGCAATGACATGCAGGTGGTCCTGGAGGTGTTGGCAGCACTGGGGGCGGGCTTTGACTGCGCCTCCAAGGCTGAGATCAACCAGGTGCTGGACCTCGGGGTGCACCCAGAGTGAGTATATTAAGGCCTTTTTCAGACAACACATTCTGCCCGGATTGTCTATGGATGTAAATGTGTGAATGCCTGCATACATCTCCATACACTACTGACTTTCGACCCGTCACCGGATAGAAAAAAACTATAGACAAACCGGGCAGAATAGTGGCAGAATGCGTCTAATGTAAAATGGCTGTAAGTCATTGATAGTCATCACATTCACCCAGTAGAATAAAACTAAAACTAGAAATAGTGAATATGAGGTATGTAAACCTAGGCCTGGAGAGAGGCAGCAATCAAGCCTGCTCTTGTTGACAATAGCGCCCTTAAAGAGGGACGGACGGCCAATCCACCAACACTGTCTCATTCACACACCTTTTATTATATCTACCTTGTTTGTGTTGCCATAATAGATAAATGATAAAAAGTGTGGAATAACAATGAGGTTACTAATAATGTCTTGAGAAAGCAGATAAGAGCATAAGATTGAAAAAAATGCTAATTATAGCATTTCTTGACTTATAGGTTGGTATGCAGCTGACCACCCATACTAAAAAATGGTTCACTTTGCCAATCTCACCCCTGTTTCAGGGAAGGTCAGTAAAATTTGTGGGGTTTTTGTTAATTTGAGGTTTGGATTTAATTTGAGGTTTGGATTTAATTTGACGTATCATGAATGTTATTTTCAGCCGCATCATCTTTGCCAACCCGGCCAAGCCAGCGTCCCACGTGCGCCACGCCCTCAGCACCGGCGTCAACACCATGACCTTTGACAGTGAGTTTGAGCTGCTCAAGATTAAGCAGCATCATCCACGTGCCAAGTAAGTCCACAAACATATCACACTCCACCACCCCTAAACTGTTATGCCCTCTTCACACAGCACAGATCCTGTCGGGGTTGTCTATAGTTTTAAATGGGATCCCCAGATATTTCCCTTTATACTACTAGACTTCCAATCACACAACGGATAGAAAAAACCATAGAACAGTGTTCCCAACGTTTTATCGCCTATCTCTCCTTTATGCGTAATAGATAAGCCCATCGCCCCTTATGCGTAAACATCAATGTTGTAAAAAATAACCGATGTCGGGGGCGTGCGGTTTCCCAAAAAATATTGCATCTCAAAAAATCTGTTGATGGAGGGTAGGCATAGGTTTCAGGGGACTATCGCCCCCCCATCGCCTCATCACCCCTAGGTTGGAAACCACTGGTATAGACAAACCGGACAGATTTGTTCTGTTTGACAAGGTTCTTAACGAGTCTACAAAACGATGCAGTTTAATTAATGGAATGTGAATAGTTTTTGAGATAATATGAAAAAACTGAAACTAATTTATTTATTTAATTCTTGAAAACAGTTTTTTCATATTATCTCAAAAACTGTTCACATTCCATTAACTAAACTGCATCGTAGTTTAGACTTTGTATCATTCTATAATTATAAAGAAAATAAATATTTCCAAAATACAAAACAACAAAATTAGAAGGAAAAAATGTAAAAAAAACGAGTTTTTTAATATATTTTTTTTGGCGTCATTATTTAAATATAAAAACAATCAATACCCTACGCGTTATTTTTCTCATAAATGTCACTTTTTTACTAAGGCCATAAAGTATAAGAAACATATTTTTAAAAACAACTGTATTTTTTTTGTAACCGGAATCTTATCGGGTAGAACAGCATATCGAGGGTGATCTGGCAATAATTCCTATCTAATTTGTTGGTGTTTTTTATGTGTGATTTTGTCCTACGTTTTATTATAAACAAACTACATAGTAACAATTTTCATATTTTGTCAAAATAAACAATAAACATTAAGGCCCGGTAGTTTCATCGTTAGCATAGCGACTTTATACAGAATGAAAAGGACGCACTTATGTCAATCGAGTGGATAGTTTTTTTTATCAGTTTAAAGTCACATATGCTAACGATGAAACTACCGGGCCTAAGAAAATAAACATTTACATTTTTTTTTGGTAATCATGTGGACTGAGACATTATTTTTTAAACACATTTTAGTCTCTCCTGTAAAGTGGTCATTTTCGAGATAGGACTTATTTTTGGTTTAAAATGTCACAACTAACCAGCTCAAGTGCCAGCGATTTTCTGCCTAATCCAGCCACCCAACTCTTGGTTTTTATATTAAATATCTCCAAAGATACAAAACATATCTCCTGTGGGTTTTTTTTTTCTCAAAGTAGGTACAGTGAAATAAAGTTTTTTAGTGCCTACCAAAAAAAAAACTTTTGTGAAATTATTATTATACTCCATCATAATTTAAATTGCAGAAAAAAGATCGAGATTCTAAAAATAGATATACCTCATTAGTATGCGTAGGCAAGAAATCCAAATACTTCACAAAAAATATAAGTTAGTGACCCTTTTTATTTACACAAAGATTTTTTTGAGTGTGTTAGTGTTCTTATGTCAAAAAAAAATGGAATTCGGCTTTTTTAACAGCCCGTTTTTAAGGTAACTGTAACTGTTACTCTGTCGCCATTCCGCTAGGGGTGGCCAGAGCCTCTGCAGAGTTGCCTCCATTTTTTCTTATCCTGACATACCTCTTTCAATTCCTTCATATCTATCACCTTTTTCATGCATTTTCTTCTTTTACGCTCACTTTGTATATCCCATTCTTTCACAATCTCCTCAATCTGATCACTCCATACTTTTCTCGGTCGTCCCTTCCCTCTTTTTCTTTTCACACTTTCTTTGTATACATACTTTGTCAGTCTATCATCCTTCATTCTTTCCACATGCCCAAACCATCTCATCACATTCTTTTGTACCTTAACTTTCACATCCTCTTTCAAATTACATTATTTTTTTACCCATTCATTCCTAACTCTATCCCTCAAAGTTTTTCCTGTTCAAGTTCCACTGACATTTTTGATTCCTGGAGTTGTGGACTTACAACTTTCGTTGTAAAGGTCAACTTAAATATTATATTTAAAATACCTACAAACAAAAATGAATGCTTTGAATTTATTGGTGGATGATTCTACCCAAAAGCAGTATTTCATGCGATTTTCGATCTCATTGCTATGTAAAACTAGAGAAAAATGAAAAAAATCGCATTTAGTACTATGAGCGCGGATCCGCCTTCCAGCACTTGAAGGGTTAAATTGTTTTTGCTTTTTATGAATTTGTGTGTGCGTTGTAAGTTTCATGGATTTGCTGGATTATGTGGAAGTCCTCAGTTACATTAAAATATCGCCCTTTTTCAAATAGATTGAACAGTTTTTTTACACTTCGAGAAAAATATTTTTGTATAACAAAAAAGCATGTTACATATTGGGCCGTGCTCTTCCAGACATGACAATTGAGGGAGGAACGGATTTTCCAAATATTTTCGTAAGTCGTTCTACCAAAAATATACATGGATTACAGGTAGTTGCAAATTAAACAAAATATTTTGTTTTCCTTGCTTAATTTTTTTTCAATTGAACTCAGTGTGGAATACTTGTGGTTGTACTGATATTAATAACTTTTCAACCGGCTTCCCTTCTGTTGAATGTCACCCTTCGCCACTGCGACACATGCAGTATTTGTAAGTGCAAACATGTGTCTGTTTGTGAACATGCATTTAATATGAATCGCAAATGTTAAGATTTTTTTTTTTTTTTTTGAAAAAAAAATAGATTTGTGGAAAGAAATGCAATCCACCAACCTATTTTACCTGGCCAGTTGTCTTCATGCGAAAGCAAAAGCTTGTGTGCATGCAACGGCATCTGTTGAACCAGGGTCGAAGTTATCGTCGCGGGATTCGAACCAGCGTTATCCAGTTCCAAATAACCTGTCTTGATCCCCGCGGCTATAACACCGACTATAGATAACTTTGCAACATAGATATTAACTGAATGGGTTTTAAGTGTATAAAATTGTAATTGTTTGTACTTCAGGTTGGTGGTGCGCATTAGATGTGACGCCAAGGTGGCTCAGTGCCCGCTGGGCTTCAAGTTTGGCTGCGACCCTGTGCTGGAGGCGCCGCGTCTCCTCAAGCAAGCACGCGTGCTGGGCCTCAGCGTGGTGGGGGTCTCCTTCCATGTGGGCTCAGGCTGCGGCGAGCCAGAGGTCTTCGCCAGGGCCATCAGCCATGCCGCAGCCCTGTTTGATGAAGGCGCACGCCTGGGCCACCGCATGGATCTCCTGGATATCGGTGGTGGTTTCCCGGGAGGCACTGGGTCTTCCATCGATGCGATCGCTGCGGTGGTCGGGTCTGCGCTGGAGATGCACTTTCCCGATGCGGAGAGAGTGAGGGTTATTGCGGAGCCGGGTCGTTATTTTGTCGCGTCGGCTTTTACGCTGGCTTGCTGCGTCCATGCTAAGAGACAGGTATATATTATGTTATACTAATATAATGTCATCACCTTGAATGATTTTTTTGTGCACAACAGGTTTCCCTAGTTACAGTGCAGCCTCACAGTCATCAACACGCTGGGAGGAACTCTATTGTTAGATTTTGAAATCTTATAAAATAATATTAAAATGTCTATAGTAGGCTAAAACTATTTTCTTACATAAAAATGTAAACTACAAAGAATTGAATTGTGCTTCAATTTTTGATTTCCTGAAGTTTAAGGGCCTTTTCAGACACCATGCATTTTGCGCGGATTGTGTATGGATTGCTGGACAAACTGTGCTTTCATACATCTTCCAATTACTGTTGACTTCCGACCTGGGGCTGGATGGAATAAACCTGTTCAGAATGGTGGCCAAATGCATCTACAATAGCGTGTAATGGCTGTAAAACTGTTACTTTATATTTCAGCTGTACGCTGCAGATGGTGCCATCACCCATGCCATGTACTTCCTGAACGACGGTGTGTACGGCTCCTTCAACTGCCTGCTGTACGACCATCAGGAGGTAGCAGCCGAGCCCCTGGCCCCCTGCCTGCCCGGCGCCCCCCTGCTCCCCAGCAGCCTGTGGGGGCCCACCTGCGACAGCATGGACCGCATTGCCGAGGCCGTGCCCCTGCCCCCCCTGGACGTGGGCGACTGGCTGGTGTTCAGGGACATGGGCGCTTATACTCTGCCTGTTGCGAGCCCCTTCAATGGGTTCCCCGTGCCCAATGTGTCGGCTTATGTGACCGCTGATTTGTGGTGAGTTCATGATAATAATAATGTCAATTTTTGAAATGCCATTTTGAGAATTCACTACATAGGCACTACAGAATCATAGCAACTCCGAACAGACGCACCTTTAAATGATGATGAGTTGATAATTTTTGAGTACTGTTTCGTGATGTAGTCACTCCAAGGACGCTTGTGCCAGAACTTTATTGGAAGCTTGCCTTCAATGCAGAATTTAAAAAAAGAAAAACAAATTGTGGAATTTAACATGTTCCTCCATATCTCTCACATGATGAGGACCAGCAACTTCCAAACAAAGCTTGCACTCTTCTTCCTGGTTCTTCAATCTGTGTTTCGGTCCTGGTTTCTGCCAAACGCAGGTTAAGCTTTTTTGCCGAGGGCAATGGGCTTGATTAGCTCATTGGGTTATTAAGGTGGTTTTGATTAGAGTTTTGTAGACCATCAACAGCTCTTTACATTCTATCTGCTCTGGTTCTGAGAACCAGTGAAGCTTCTGCAGAAGAAAAGTAATGTGTTGGAACTAGGATCATTGTTTCATTGAATGTGGCTTACATTATGTTGCAGGTGCGCCCTGAAGGAGTTGTCCCCGCTAACAGAGGATCACTTTGCGGGTGGGCAGGAGGCACTGCTGCGCCCCTCGCCGCCCCTCTCTCCCGCGCTGACCCCCGCCGCCCCTCCGCCACCGCCCTCCTGCGTCTCCGTGGCCCTCAACTGACGCCCCCACAAGCACAAGCACATCTTTAAAACATGCATATTTGTCTGATTTTTTCCAATACAGATCACAGTACGTCTTACTTCATTGTAAAATTGTGAGGTATTGGGAAGGGCGAGCACTCCATAATACTTCTGCAGACCATAGGGTCGACACAAATTAGCGGAAAAAATATTACTTACAGTCACAAGGACCCGTGACATCAACCTACCATTTTAGATAAATTAAAATAAAAAAATAAATTTGTGAGGAGAAATTCATTTCACCAACCTATTTTCACCGGGCCAAAAACAGGTATTAAGTCATAAAATAAAAGTAATGACTTCTTAATTAATAATTAGTCATTCACATCTGTTGAACCAGGGTTAAAGTGATGGTGAAGGGGAATGGAACCATCATGAGACTTATTTTTAACACTCTTGTTTAAATTACTGTTGCGACCTCTTGGGCACGACGCCTTTGTAACATTGTCCCATCCCTGTTGCAAAACTATAAAATGTATAATTCATATTAAAGGCATATCCACAAGTAAACGTGTGTAAGTTGCGCTCACACATACTGCATGTGTACTTACAAAATGAAACTCAAACCCTGCAATTCTTCCCGGCTTTCCCTGAAACAGGGGTGGCAATGGCAGAAGTCAACCAATTTTTGCACTATGGTATGGTCAGTATCACACCTACCTACAAGTCAAGGAACATTAGGACAAATTAAAGCAACCATGGACCAAAGGGCATTTAGTGCTGATTTTTTCAGTCAAGTGGTTAAAGATATTTTCTTGCATTTATTTGCTACTATGGAGTGCTCCTTCTTGCCATTTTTATGTATTTCAAATAATAGTGGAAACAGCTTTGTAGATTTTTTTTTGTTGATTTCTGATTTTAGTCTATCATCCAAAAATTTAATTATTTATTTTATGTTTTCAAACCATTTTATTTATTTGTTTATTATGTTAATATTCTGAAGGCCCAACCCCTGTCTTCCCCCATTGCCTTTTTGTAAGAGAATAAAAATTATTGAAATTTCTACCAAAAATTACCTTTTTATAAAATATAGTATAAAAAACAATATCAAAATAAGCAACAACAATAAACATGTAAGAAGTCATTGGAACATTCCTAAATCAAAACAAGCAAATGAGACTTATACAATCAAAGGTGGTTATCTAGATTTCTCTCAGATACAATATATAAGGAAATTTCCATCCATGTTTTATTGTATTGATCTGATAGACAGAAATTAAATAAGTAATTAAATAAATACACTGTTTTAATTCACTTATTATTTTATTTTAAATATGTCACATATTTAAATTAAAATAATAAGTGAATTAAAACAGTGTATTTATTTAATTAATTATACAATGGACTTTCACTGTGTAAACCACCAAACCCTGAAAAATATTAGAAATTAAATAACTTTATTTTTTGATTACTTTTGAGTATGATTCAAAATCCACAACCTGTTTTGCAAACAAACCGTTTGCATAGTCAGGTCATTAATTACATCAACATTAAAACGGTATTATATTATCTAGGTTTTTAGCAGTGACTTCGTGAAAGTTCATCTTTACAATTTTCAAAAAATATATAAAAAACTTTGTTTTAACTCAGTGAATTAAAACCAAGTTTTTTATATTTAAAAAAAAAATTAAAACGGTATGTTTGTGAAACCATTCGTGGACGTCTGATTATACTCAAAGTAATAAAAAAATCACGCTAAAACAATACTTACTTTTTGCCACGCCAGGGCGCAAGTAGGTAAGTAAAAAAGCAAAATTGTGTGAAATGGTAAATCATAAAACTTATGGTGTAGGGCGCTCCAAGGATGACAGATTACAAAGTTAATGCCTCTACAATCAATGATATTTGTCACATTTAAAAAAAAATAACTTTGCGTGTTCCTTTTGGTTCTATACGACTCAAATATTGTAGAAAAGAAAACATATTTATATTCTATTTATTAGAATTAATTTTATTTATTATGGTGAAACACATGTAATCCAAAGATATATTTAAGTACTTAATGCATGTCTCCATTCCTCCTTGCCTACTGATTCCTTCATATTATGACAATGGTTACCCAGCTGTCCCTCGATAATCCCACAGGGCGGGACCAAGGTGGTGCTGGATTATCAAAAAGCTTTTCTGTAATGTGTTGGGCGGAGATAAGTTATTTCTGACATTTTTATCCAACAGTATAACATATAATGTAAACATTGCATAAAATTCACCTCGATAGGGTAAATCCAAATATGCCCTGAAAATAAAACAGCGCGTATATTCACAAGTATAAACTCTTTACACCATATTACCATCTAATCTAATCTAATCTAATCTAAGCTGCAAGGATATATACCATTTAAGATTTACATCAAATGCATTCCCACAAGCAGACATGTATAATTTCGCGCTAACACATGCCGCATGTGGACCTACATTATAAGAACCCATCTCAAATGAACATAAGCCCTGCAACTCTTGCCGTCCTTCCCTGAGACAGGGGTGACATCGGCAAAGTGAACCATTTTTTCACAGTATGGGTGGTCAGCCGCATACCAACCTATAAGTCAAAGAACATACATGACGAATTACATTTTTAAAATCACTAAATTATAATACATATGTATGGACATCAAAAACTAACAGAAAACAAATTTTAATTAAAAAAACCCTAGCCGCCAACATGACCATGGAAACACTTAAAGGGGAAAATACACAATGCCATTTTCTTCATACTTACCTGATTTCACGTCTCACTCTTCGCTGGCGAGGTCTCGCCAGGACATATGAGTGTAAATATGTTTTGTTAATACTAGAGGTACTGTCCTGTACTCATAACCATTAAATACTTGGTTAAGAAGTTGACAATTTCATTTATGTAGGCTGCAGGACAGATACTTATTAGGGCCTGTACAAAGCTGATGGAAGACTTGTTGATTCCGCTGACAAGCCTCCCGTCGGACTACCAATTGTGTCGGATTATCGAGGGACAGCTGTCTGTTAAATATTTGAGAAAGCATTTGACATTTCTTGTTTCTCATCCTATGAAAATAAATAGTTCAACGGCTTCAATTGAAATTAAAATTTAGTTTGGAATGTCAATTGATAATGATAATATGATTTCAACTATCATCTCAGGGGATAATCCTAGATTACCCCTTTTGATTCTGTACAAAAATGATTTATGCTCTGTTCAATCAGCTGTGGATTTTCATAATTTTCATTGCATTACTGACAACCTAACGTAACATTCATTCAAAATCAGAATGTTCCCATACAATTATTCAACATTCTCTTATTATGTGTTCTGAGAGATGTCTGGAGTCCATATTATGAGAGAAACAATCACTTTTCCCCTTTTATGTGGTTTTTTAGTCTATTCCTGGGTCTTTGATTTGCACTTTTTTTACACTTTAGGCACTTTCTACTCTATGGTCGCTTTTTCCCCATTTCCTGTTCCCTATTTCCAGTTTCCCCATAACCCGGTCGCAATTTTTCATAAAGCGTCCTTTTCCCCTTGTGGTCACATGTCAGTTGATTTTACCTTCGAAAATTTGAGTGAATTGACAATATTCCTGGGCAAAAACATTTAAAAGAGTGTTATTTTACCATCTTGTGTCCTTGTGAACAATTAAAAACTAAAACAGGTGATATTGTGGTGGTTAAAAGTTCGCATACATATTTTTGTTGGTTATGCCACGCTGTCATATTTACGAAAAACGTTTTTCGTTATTTTAACGGAGTTTTTACTTTATATAACATCAAAATCAATGTTATGAGTTATGATAACAATAAAGGGCAACCTCTCGACGAAATCTCACAGGATTCAGGTGATGCGTCACTAAAACGCGGATACGACACTTCGGAATCAGGTCCACCGCCGCGGCGTCAGAAACGGCTGAGGGTTGTCTTGGACCCAAGGATAGATTATCTGGTTTCCCACATCGTGATGCTGACGAACGCAGTTTTCGGTGACTGGCCCGCCAGTTCTATGGAAAATCTCGTTGAATCGGCGGCAGGAAACTCTTCCAGCAACTTCCTCTAACAACCTTCGGGACTGGAAGAGAATGAGGAGGCCCAGGAAGAGCTACTGCTGAGCTTCCAGGAAGCCGCCACAACGGTGGAAGAACCAGCTCACCCCAAGGCCAAGAGCAACAGGGTCGAAGCGCTCCAAAGGCTCCAGCACTTCGACAGTGAAAACTGGGCCGGAGTAAGGTACGCCGAGGTACAGAAAAAGTACCTGGCAGAACCGGCGTTCGTCGACCTGGCAGTGAACGATGAACTTCGCCAGTGCGACGTAAGCTCCCCTATTCAGGCGAGCGGTCGTTTGCAGCCATGTCCCACGCCCTCCTCATCCAGAAAGAGGAGTTCCAGTCTGGGCTTCAGACCTTGGTCAACTGGGGAGCCCGGAGCGACACGACTTTGGCGAGGAAAGCCCTTTTCGAAAAAGTCAAAACGCTGTTCGCTCTGGACTCGCCATACCAGAAAGTCTCGGAAGACATCCTCCAGACGGTATGGGGGAGGCGGACAGAGGCCCTCCAGTTCCGCAGGAAAGCTGTGCTAGGGCATGTTAAGGAAGAGCATGTGAGAGGGGTTAAACAAATTCCCGCCGAGTACCGAACACTTGTTTGGCAAAGACAGTCTCACGTCTTTTTTCTCTAGAGTGGGGACCACCGACAAATTGTCAGTGAAGACCCAGTGCCCTCAACCCAGCACCTCATCGAAACCGCACGTTCCAGTACAGAAAAGGAATCAGTTTTTTAGAGGGCAGCAACGACCCACTGCGGAAAGCAATCGAGGCCTTAGAGACGCTCCAAATTTCTCTTCAAGAGAAAAAAGGGCAGGGAATAACACACGGTCAGGAAATCTCAAAGGAGACAGACGGAGGCATCCACGAAAATGACAAGAAACCATTTCGCAGAGGATGCTTGAAGTCCTCCCTACAGGTTTGGACGTCACTCGGAGCACCAAACCACATCCTGAAGATGATAATCGGAGTAAGAATACCTTTCATCTCAATTCCCCCTCTGATATTACCACACAAAAAGACCTTAATGCTATACCAGACGAGTCCTTCACCCGAAATGGACTCTCAAATAAAGGAAATGACCGAATTCGGCGTTATAGAGGCCGCGGAGTCATCTCCCAGCTTCTTATCAAAAATGTTCCTAACACCCAAATCGGACCGTTCCTCGAGAATGATTTTCAACCTGAAATCGTTAAACTTCTTCCTGGACCCGGTTCCGTTCAAACTCATAGCCACTACAAAGTGCCAGAGTTTCTGCAGCCAAACAATTGGTTGTCGAAAATAGACCTATCGCAAGCCTTCTTTCATCTCCCAAGTGCACAGAAACATTGGAGATTTTTGCGACTGGTCTATCGAGGAGAATTACTTCAGATGACAAGTCTGCCCTTTGGCCTTTCATCTGCCCCCAGAATGTTTGCAACCCTTACAAATTGGGTAGCCCAACTACTGAGGCGACGAGGTATTCGGACAATCGTTTATCTCGACGACTTCCTCCTTGCGAGCCAATCCAAGGACGATCTTTGTCGGCAATCGCATCTAGCAGTAGATATCCTACAATCTCTGGGGTGGTATGTAAATCTCCAGAAGTCAGTGCTCTTCCCCACTCAACAATTAGAGTACTTGGGAATCGTTTGGGACACGCACAACAATTGCAAATTCCTTTCTTACCGGAAGCAAGAGGCATTGTGCCACTCACTTCGAGCAATACTGACTTCTCGAAAATGGTCCTTAAAACTGGCGGAAAGTCTCCCAGGAAGACTAAACTTTGCCAGCTTCATGGTCGCCTCCACTGCAGACAATTGCAGATAGCGAGCAGGCCACTGAAGCACCTGTCACCAAGTAGGTCTTTCTTACCGGAAGCAAGAGGCATTGTGCCACTCACTTCGAGCAATACTGACTTCTCGAAAATGGTCCTTAAAACTGGCGGAAAGTCTCCTAGGAAGACTAAACTTTGCCAGCTTCATGGTCGCCTCCACTGCAGACAATTGCAGATAGCGAGCAGGCCACTGAAGCACCTGTCACCAAGTAGGTCTTTCTTACCGGAAGCAAGAGGCATTGTGCCACTCACTTCGAGCAATACTGACTTCTCGAAAATGGTCCTTAAAACTGGCGGAAAGTCTCCTAGGAAGACTAAACTTTGCCAGCTTCATGGTCGCCTCCACTGCAGACAATTGCAGATAGCGAGCAAGCCACTGAAGCACCTGTCACCAAGAGGGTCCATACAAATGACCGAGGACAGCTTACAAGAAATAGAGTGGTGGATAGGGAATGCGAACGAATCAAGTTCCATCCACAGGGAAACCTTCGGACATTTCTTGACAACAGATGCGTCAGACTTAGCTTGGGGAGCAACTCTGGACGACTTGATGCTGTCAGGACAGTGGACCGTTCAACAAAAGAAGTAGCACTCCAACCGAAAAGAGTTGTTCGCTGTTTTTGCAACCCTGCAACGCACAGCGCACGACCTTTCCGGCTCCGAAATTCTGGTACAATCAGACAACACGACAGTAGTCGCCTACATCCGCAAGGAAGGGGGCACCAGATCCAAAACACTCCTAAATCTTACTCGAGATCTGTTGACTCTGGCAGACCAATGGGAAATCTCGCTAACAGCGCAGTACCTACCGGGAAGATACGGAGACGCGGATCACCTATCAAGAGGAAGATCCCCTCCAGAGTGGCATCTCTTACCAACAGCAACGAAGGCCATTTTCAATCATTTCGGAGTACCAGATATAGACCTGTTCGCATCCACCATGGCACACATGAGTTCAACTTACGTGTCCAGAGACTCCACAGACTCATGCGCAATCTTTCAAAACGCCTTCAGTCGGCACTGGCTCTACAATGTGGGTCGGATATTTCCTCCGCCAAACCTTATACCGAGGATCCTGAGGCACCTAAACGGGGCGACCGGAACTTACCTACTCGTGGTCCCGAGGTGGCAGAGGGTCTTCTGGCGTCCAGACTTAATTCGTCGATCACTCGTACCTCCGATGCAAATACCGAACCTGGTGTCAGTACTAATCAACACATCAACAGGCAATCCACCACCCAGGATTCAGGATCTGGAAATGGAAGTGTGGAAAATTGGGACTGGGGACAGTATCTTAAATTCCTGGAACGCGGAAGAGAAAAGACTGTTCCTGTCAGGATGGCGAGCTTCCCCACTCAACACATATAAACCTGCTTGGCAAAGATGGTGCCGCTGGATACTGGCGAATAATACCCATCCCAACACACCATCTCCTAATCAATTGGCAAGGTATCTAGCGCAACTGTTCATTAACGAAAAACTATCATACAGGACTATGCTGGTACACAAGTCAGCCATCGTAACCTTCTGCAACGCAATGATGGAAAATAATCTCAGCTCAGATTTCCTAGTGAAATTAAATTTAAAAACATTAAAAGCACTAGCAATGGTAAAGATCAACCCTCCTAAGTCCCCTGTGTGGAATCGGCAGATAGTGAGAGACTGGCTAGTCAGGAACACTCCTCGATCAGATTCTCTCTATGAAGTTGCGTGTAGAACGGCAATCTTACTTCTGTTATCTTCAGGAAGAAGAGTACACGATCTGACCTTGCTAAATATCACAGAAGGAAACATTCTCGACGAAGGCACATCAATTGTGTTAATTCCATTCTTTAGATCAAAAACAGATACCCTCAAACACCGACAATCTAATCGGAGACTTCTGGAATCCAAGGAACACAACGTCAACCCAGTCTTCTGGATAAGGAAGCTGATTGAACTATCACGCGAAAGGAGATCAGGACAAAATCTTTATAACCTGTTCATCAGCACCCGAGTACAAGTGAAGGCAGCTGCAAGAACAATCATAGGAGGATGGGTAAAGAACACGCTAAAATCAGCAGGAGTAGAGGCCACTCCCGGCAGCACACGTTCAGCGGTCGCATCACTTAATCCAATATATAACATACTGGAAAGAGGCAACTGGAAAAAGGAAAACACTTTCAGAAAATACTATCAGAAAGAGATGTTGAAACATACAGCTCCAGAAGATCTTTCCCTATTTCAACCAGTTAATATCAAATAAAGACGTCCCCGGTCACCAGGAGATAATAGACAGATCTCTCATAATATGGACTCCAGACATCTCTCAGAACACATAATAGGGGAGTTTTACCTACCATTAAAACTCTTATTATGTTTCTATAGATGTCTGGAGTCCAGGTAACCCCTACCTGGTGTATTATGAGCTTTATGAAAAATTGCGACCGGGTTATGGGGAAACTGGAAATAGGGAACAGGAAATGGGGAAAAAGCGACCATAGAGTAGAAAGTGCCTAAAGTGTAAAAAAAGTGCAAATCAAAGACCCAGGAATAGACTAAAAAACCACATAAAAGGGGAAAAGTGATTGTTTCTCTCATAATATGGACTCCAGACATCTATAGAAACATAATAAGAGTTTTAATGGTAGGTAAAACTCCCCTATTATGTTTCATCATAAATTCTTGCCCTTCCTCACTGCAATCTAGTAATATGTTAATGGTTTAAAAATGTATTTAACAATGTAAAGTATGCTTTGGGCTCGATGTGACGCACGACCAGCTCTGTCTAAATGGACCAGGTATTGTTAAATGGATTGATACGTGATCTTGGGTCCAAAATGGCTGCCATAATGTTAAAGCAGATCTTTTCTTTAGGATGAATTTATTGTAATTAAGGTTTGAATCTCAATTCAAAGGTTGAGTTGATGTTTTTTGGGAATACACATGTTGCAATACAACAGTTGTTGAATTTTGTGTAGAAATCGATTGGATTATATTTGACAGATCGAGACTCAGACTGGTGTAAAAGTGACAAGAGATAAGTTTTTCTCTTTGGCAAAAATGTCACCAGTCCGGTTCTATGCTGGCCATCTGAAGGTGTTACCATTGAATGGTTGAAGTCTTGTTTAAAAATGTCACCAGTCCGGTTCTATGCTGGCCATCTGAAGGTGTTACCATTGAATGGTTAAAGTCTTGTTTGAAAATGTCACCAGTCCGGTTCTATGCTGGCCATCTGAAGGTGTTACCATTGCATGGTTGAAGTCTTGTTTGAAAATATTTTAAGGTTGAAGCATTCCTTTCTGTGCTTGGTTTGCCATTTTTATAACATCGTTATGGCGGATCCAAGATCACAAAAACAGCGGCATTTATAAAAATATTGTTGAAAATATCAATGTTGTATCAAAATTCACTCTACAATGCATTAGAGGATGTAGTGTGTTATTAAAACAAATTTAATGTGAGAATATGTGTAATTCTGGGAATTATTACAAATTTTCAACTTGGCGCATTGATATACTAAAGAGGGAGAGAAAAAATATCAATCTAAAGTAGACTGAACAAAAACCCGGGAGGAAAAAACATTTAAACGTTCTGACTCTCATGTCAAAATGATTTCAATCAGTATTGGAGTAAATAAAAAAACCGATTAACATTATGCATGCAATCAAATGTAAAATTATAAAAAAATAAAAAGTAAAGTAAAAAAGTAAATTGTGCAACTAGAAGAACCCAAGTGCAAATAAGCTGTGCATATTGAGCAATTTCTCAATGTGTTGTCCCTGAAGGGGTATGTGTGTGGCAAGTGTCACATACTTTCACAGTGCTGGCAGTCTCAGGAAGTTGCTTAAGACACATTTGTTTAACAGAAGCTTCAACACATAAAAGCGCCCTTGGGGTGGCTAGTGCCACTAAACAGCGCTGTTTACAAATTGTCCAATTATTATTATTATTATAAGGGAGCCGGCCTCACACCTACCACCTGTAGAGGGTTTGCCTGGGCCCCACTTCCTCCAGATGTGTTTACATAAATTGGTAATGGCTCTACCTCTCTGTATAAATACACGCTCTTAAGTTATTCAACATTGAGGCCTGTTGAAATAATGAAGTAAATGTATAAAAATATTTAGACAAAAATAAATGGATTGGGAAGGTGTCTCAATGTAATGCAAAATTTAAAATATGTACTTATTTAAGCTTTCACTAAGATTTTCTGTTTGACACAAAACGTACTTACCTTTTATCTAAGTAATTTAAATTTGTTGCAAACAATTATTTTTATTTACTTAAAGACTAATTAATCACCTTTTCTTTCCTTGGCTTTTTTTCTACATTTCGTACTTACATATTTAACCTGAAGATTCGAGAAGAATCGCAATTAGTTTGTAGATTGTATCAAATTAAAACAAAAAAAATATATATATTGCAATATATTGAAATTAGACAAAACATTCAGAGAATTTCTTTATGTGCATTTCGAGTTTTAACAAAAAAAAAAGTAAATGTCAAAAATTACTTGTCAGTATAGTTAATTGTTAGTGTTACGCATACAGCCAGAAAATAGCGCTTAAAAAGATGAAATAAGTCTTATTTTTTAGAAAAATCTCTGACAGATCATTCTTGTGAATTTATCAATTTTTGCTTTGACTCAGTTTTGTGTACTATCAGGCGATTCATATTGTTTTTCTTACCATTTAAAATCTTTACTTGCTACCGGTGGTACTCTTTGCGGGAAATTGCTACGTGAAAAAGGAGAATTCCTGAGAAAAGAAACTAGGGAAAAGGCTACTAATATTTCATTATCTTTGTAATGACCCTGGATGACTTGTGACATTCATTTTCCAAGAAGAATTCTAGTTAGGAAGATCCTTTCAGAGTCCATTGTAATGCATCATATAAATTAAGCTTATTTTGGGATATGATAGGAACATGTTTATTGAAGCTGGAAAAGTATTGTTTTCAATTGTGTCTCGATAATAAGAAAAATCAAAGATTCTTAGACAGTAAATCCTGGGTACTCGATATTCAACCAAATTACTTAGATACACTATACGACTTAGCAATTGCAAATGATGAATATGCCTACAAAATAAACTTACACAGTTCAACCATACATTTTCTTTCTCACAAATAATGAAATATCCACCTTTGCAATATTCCATTGTTGAACTTTCGTTTTGCTGTTTGATTCAAAATTGTGTGTATCAATTTTCATAGTCAGTTGACCAAGTACTCCTTGCCAAGTTGTTGATTACAAGGGATTAGCAGCGCTTTGTAGTCTTACAAATTTGATAATTCAATACTACTAAAAGTTTTGTCGGGATACTGCAGGTTGACTGTTGTGTATTCTTGGTTTATTGCACTTCCCTGTATCTATCGTCTTGTACCACATGTATATTTCCAGATCTTCCCAGAGCTGTAATATTTTTAAGCTGGCTGTATCATGTAAAGATAATATAAATATACTGAAATAAACTATTGATGCAAAAAAAATCCTGTGATTTTTATTAATTAAAATCTTCCAGAATTTTTGAAGATCGGGCTTGATTACTATTGAAAGAGAAGTTAGCAGTGCAATTATGAAGCTGTAATTAAACCTAACTCTGCTAATGATAAAAAAATCAATGAAATAATAAGGTAAGATTAAAAGGAAGTTCCAAAGTAAACAAAGGGCTAGCACGAGGCTCCTTTACAAGAGGATGGATGCTACATTTTTAATTGAGAGAGTATGGACAAGTCAAGAAAAACATATTTCAACACCAAAGATTCTCATTTATTTTATAAAATACATCTTTAAAAATAACAATATTTATAATTATCTTGATTCAATAAACTCTAAAACAAAATATATCTTAGAAATAATTTGCATTCAAATAATAAATGTAATAGATTAATTTAAAAAAAAAAAAATCAACATATTTACATAGTTATTCTACATTATATTACTTGAAAAACCACAAACATAAATACAGACCTACACAGCTTAAAATGACTAGTGAAAATCATCACTTCCGCTGCTATCTTGTATAACGTCACGTCTTGGTAGAGGAAGACAAGAGACCTTTCAAAGAATGAAAGTGTTTTTTTATTCAGATGTTTTCAATTTTCTCATTGAACCTCTAAGCAACCAGTAACAAACTATAAGTTAGCCTTTGCCTAGCAACTTGGCCGTGTGAAGTCACAACCTTTTTGATATTTTGAAATGTGCAGACTTCATTCAAGTCACGAATAATAATTGAAACTACTTACACATCCTTCCTATGCATAAATAATTGAAAAATTGCATTTTTCCCTCACAGTGAAATTAAACTCAAATAAATGTTTCGAGAATCTAGCCCATGGCTGACTCTGTAATAAATTAAATAACTTAAATCTGTGGCATAATGAGTTGTTGTACATTTTCATTAATAAACTTCATCTACATTCTGGCAACACTAACTAGAAATGGTAATTTTGAGACAATTGACTTTGAAGTTGTAGGTTAGTTAAGCTGATTAGTCATCGCTTGTGTCTAGTAACGTGACGCCACCCATACTTAGTATAAATGTATTTCCGATAATCACGACAGTCCATACATTTGGTGGAAGCTATAAATGCAGTACGGTGCACTGAAGTGTCTTTTCAAACTACCTACATAATATGGTACTGAAATTATGACACTCTGTACTGTCTTTAGCCCGGCTAGGTGACATCACAAATATTCCTCATATTTCAAATCTTCTGAGTCCATCGCTACAAGTAGAGGTATCTGTGGAAGAGGACACCCACCTTCATTTACATTCATTTTAAGTTTTAGATCAAGATATAATAGTTAGTAGTTTTTTGGAATATTTGAATTAAAACTTTGATGTAACTATGGAAAACTATTTTTTTTCAATTAGAAAATTTTGCAAGAATGGAGACGATAAGTATATAAGATAAAACCTCATTTTTAATTATTATTATTAACATTTAGTACTCCTAGGATCATCTAGAATTTCAATATGCTAGTTTTGTGTTGTAAAACAATAGTTTTACTTATAATAAATAACTATTAATTACATTATTTTATAATTGATCAGTCTGCTTTTGTTGATAGTAAATTCATGATTTGATTTTTTTTATTAAGTGCTGTTTTCCTAAAGAGAAAATTATTCATTTTATGTATGACAAGGGACACAACACACACAAAGTGATTTTAAATTAAAATACAAATTTGGCTACCTATCCATTAAACTATTCAAAATGGCAGATTTTTACATAGATTTAGATGAATAAAGTAATCAATAAATTCAGAGATTTACCATCAAAGTCCACCAAGCAAATATGACCATGATGGTACTGGGTACATTAGAGCCAGTGCATTTGGTAGTCAAAATTTTTGTCTGCGGCAATCATTTGAATGGGCAAGATTACTTGAAAACCAGAGCAAGGCAAGTAAGGGTGCGTACGCACTAGGCGGCATGCCGCACGGCAGGCTGCAGCAAAGAATATGTATGAATAATGAGTTTTCTATGCTGCGACATGCCGCAAAACGCTGCGGGCGCTCGCAGCGCTGCGGCCCAACCGACAGCATGCCGCACAGTAGCTGTACACACTAAGCGGTTCCAGCTGCAGTTCAGTCTGCGTCAGCTCACCATACAGGACGCATGACTGCAGCGCATTCTTTTCATCAAAAATGAATTTCGATACCGAAAGGTTTATAGTTGAAATACAAAGCATGCCAGCTATTTGGAACACAAGGTCTGAGGAATATTCTAATAAAAATCTTCTTTTAGAAGATTTTTTGTGTTATTTTCCTTGGTTTTGTTTGCATTATTTTCATTGACAGAAACAATAAAAAAGATTCCATTGTGTGTTTCAGTGTATGTGTTTTTATTTTACTGTTTTTTTTTTGTTGTGTACAAAACTGAAAGAATAGTTATTTATGCCACTGCCTGGTAATGATAGTCTTTGTAACACGAGTGCTAGTTCGTGCCATGAGGCGCAGCTGAATGGCACAATAGACAGCAAGAGTGTTACAAAGACTAATTACGTGCAGTGGCATACAATACTTTTTCTACGACCATGAAATAAATAACAAAATAGTAAAAAGTAGTCATTATAATGTACTAGTCCATTTGAAGTAATTAAAACCTTACCTTTGTCAAACCGTGTAATTTATCATTCCCCTCGATTATCTAATCTAATTTGCAAAGATATATTACATTTAGGATTGATTTTAAGTTTATGCCCACAAGCAGACACATATAAAGTCACGCTTATACATGAATTGAAAATATTAATGTAATGGCTGACGTTTAAGTATGGTTGCTATGGAAACAGCAAATAATAGTTTGTTATTGCCTTATTGGTCGCTTAGAAGGGTAGCTTCATACAAGGTTGATACTCAAAATTCAAAAATGGTTCCATTTCTGACAATGCGCATGCGCACATTTTCATTTCAACACGGTTACCCTTTGCGTAATGACCATTATGCAACGGGTGTGGAAATGTATAGTATTGTGATCCCGTTAGCCGTTTTGTAATTAGTAAATTACCAAATGGGAGTAGAAAAAGATTTTTTTCATTCTCGTGACTTTTGTTTAAAATGTTTATAATATTTAAAATAAATTGACCATTCTACAATATATTGCATTTTATTTTGTTACCTCAGCACTATTGTTAACTTAAACTCCGGCTTGATGCTATAATCTTTAATCTAAGTTGCAAAGATATGTTAACATTTAAAGCTCATATCAAATGCATGCCCACAAACAGACACGTGTAGTTCGCGCTTACAAATGCTGAATGTGTACTTACAAAAAAATCCGAACTTCAATTGAACATAAGCCTTACCATTTTTTCCGACCTTCCCTGACACAGGGGGGACCATTGGAGAAGTGAACCATTTTTTACAGTACGGGTGGTCAGCTTCATACCAACCTATAATCTATAATCTATAATCTAAGTTGCAAGGATATATTCATTTAAAGCTCTCAGATGTATGCCCACAAACCAACAAATGTAGTTCGCGCTTACAAATGCTGAATGTGTACTTACAAATAAAATCCAAACCTCAAATGAACATAAGCCCCACAACTTTTGCCGACCTTCCCTGAAACAGGGGTGACATTGGCAAAGTGAACCATTTTTTTACAGTATGGGTGGTCAGCCTCATACCAACCTATAAGTCAAGAAATTTTGCAATTCCGAAATTTTGTGTCTTCTTGTGTTTAAAAGTTCTTCAAACAATTTCAGACTCATTCTTGTATATCCAAAAAAAATATCTTCATACTTTTTAAGCTCTTCAAAAAATATATTGAAATGGTTGCTCTCATCTCGTGTTTGCAAATAAGGATGCACCCAGTAGGTACTTTTTTCTCTGTTTCTTTTACTTTATATATCGCGCGTAAATATAGTAAATAGCTGCGACCTCTTCGACGTCCTTCTTGAAAATGAGAGTAGCAAACCGCAGCTCACGACGGTTTATTAACTGCAAGCTGAGGCACGCCGCTGTGTGGCATGCCACCTAGTGCGTACGTACCCTTACCCCCGTATTCACGATCAAAACTGATTTAAGTGTCTAACTCAAGCGCTACACTAACTCAAAGGTCGACATTCTGGAGCGTTTTGTTTCACAAAGAACACTAAAGTAGTAATCAGCCTAGTGCCCAACCCCCAGGAGATGTACGGGTTTGTCATTGGCTCTCGAAAAAATCCAGCTCTGTAATTGGTCAGTACCTTCCGACCGATATTCGGCGTACTTCACTCTTATCTTTGCCGCTTCTTTCAAATTTCAATGTCATATCAGCTGTGCATAAAACTTGACAACAAATAAGTACGTATAACGCACTTACTAATTTAAGTAAACCGTAAGTACCAATTTGTTTGTTTACAATTTATATTAGTTTTTAAAAATACATTTATGTAATATCCAATGTAAAGTGTTTTGATCGATTTCAGCGCCAAAAAGATGTTTTTTTCTCCAGCGAAAAAGGAGCTGCTGGTGGCTCTGATTAAAGAAAAACCTGTAATAGAAGATAAAATAACAGATCGAAGAAATTGTTGGCTTTGCAACCCTCAATGAGCAACGGCAAAACTGTATACAGAACGACGCATTTTTTCAATCAAAAACGTCTTCTAAATTCTTCCTCTTTGTAATACGTAAATGGGTCTTTACAGTCTCTGATATATTTTCTTGGGACACTATTTTTGAACAAAACAATGTTATTATTCTCGTTGAAGTCAACTTCATCGTAAGAATTCATTATTTTATGTAAATCATTCACAACCAAACAAAAAATGTGCTGGTGAAATGCGGCGGAATATTTTGACAGTTCATCTGTCATTGCAGTATGGTCCTAGACCATGAGACCTAGACCGGAGAACAAACCCAATTCTGATGGGCAAACAATTTAAATATACTCGTCAAAACAATGTTAATACACTCGTAAAAATCATGTTCATAGTAAGAATTCATTTTTTCATGTAAATTCACAATCAAACAAAAAATGTGATAACAATGAAATATGACGGAATATTTTGACAGCGCTTAAACGTTGGTTAATATACGTGTCGACCTTACTTACCTAAGTGCTAGTTTTTGAAGCGCTTGAGCGCCAATTTTACCTTAAGGATTTTTCTTGAAATGAATTTCCCCAATCTAAGCGCTAGTTTGCCCTTAAGTTAGTGCCAGTTTTGATTGTGAATACGGGGGTTAGTGTCTTTGGCTTTTTTTATCGAAGTATACAACATTGCGTAAATTCCCCTCGATTGTGTCAATGAAAAAAAAATAAAAGATAGCACAGTATTTCCACTGAGTGGTTTAGTTTTCATACATTTTTTAAATCATCTTTTTTACCTCCGATACAACAGCCTGACTTGAAACTTGTTGTATTATGCATTATTATACAATCAACACTTATGTACATTCCTTGACTTATAGGTTGGTATGAGGCTGACCACCCATACCTTAAAAAATGGTTCACTTTGCCAATGTCACCCCTGTTTCAGGGAAGGTCGGCAAGAGTTGTAGGGCTTATGTTCATTTGAGATTGGGTTTTTATATTGTAGGTCCACATGCGGCATGTGTGAGCGCGAAATTATGTGTGTCTGCTTGTGGGAATGCATTTAATATGAATCTCAAGTGATATATATCTTTGCAACTTAGATTTAGATCACTTCCATCTAAGGTCTTCAACCCGCGGCCCTCGGGCCTCATGTGGCCCGCCAGGTAATTTCTTGCGGCCCGCGGCCACCAGAGGCTAAAAAAATAAAATATGGCGCCCAACGATATGCGATATATACATACGAGTAATATACGACTCGCAATCGTCAGCATTCGAAATGTCACTCTTTCAAACATATGAGTGAAAAAATGCCATAAAATGATTTGATTGTTTGGGAGCACATATGTGTGTGAGCAGCTGTTTTCTCGTATGAAGTATGTGAAATCGACAACATGGTCGAGAATTACAGATGCACATCTGGAAGGTAGTCTGCGGGTTGCAACCACAAAAATGAAAACGAATATTGACAAACTTGTAAAAAATAAAAAATGTCAAAAATCACATTGATTGACTTTAATTAATCAATAAAGATTGACTTTAATGAATCAATAAAGATTATTGAAATTTGAAATGATGTATGTCTTTTATTTTATTGATATTCCTTGACTTATAGGTTGGTATGAGGCTGACCACCCATACTGTAAAAAATGGTTCACTTTGCCAATGTCACCCCTGTTTCAGGGAATGTCGGCAGGAGTTGCAGGGCTTATGTTCATTTGAGTTTGGATTTTATTTGTAAGTACACAATCAGCATTTGTAAGCGCGAACTACACGTGTTTGTTTGTGGGCATACATCTGAGAGCTTTAAATGAATATATGCTTGCAACTTAGATTATAGATAGATTATAGATAAGGTGGTAAAGTGTCGTGAAAAGTTGTGGCCCTTCGGACGATGTGAAATCGATGTTTGGCCCTTGCACTAAAAAAGGTTGAAGACCCCTGACTTACATGATTACCCTCCTTGCACCACATTATTTGAGTCCACACTCTCACTCTGTTCTTCACACGGAGTTTGATCCTCTGGCATTTTCAAGACCTGGTCTTTTCTTTCTGGCATCTTTGGAATCTGGTCCTTCCACTCTGGCATCTGCAGCACCTGGTCCTTGGGTATCTGAGTGACTCCGTGCATGGTGACATCTCTCTGTGCTGCCCCGGGCTGGCTTCTAGGCGGCCCAGGAGTCTCGCGGTATCAGGACATGCGGATGACGGTGCAGCCTATGGCACCAGCACCACACGCGTGGGATAGAGCCATTTCAAAGTCTTGGAGAGGATATACCTGAAGAAATAAGATCAGAATCAAGCGATAATTAGATTTAAGCAAATATGATGGGTGCACTGTTAAGACCGGCACAAATTTAAAGGACCCCACATCTGTTGGAGTGGAACTAACTGCCACCCAGAGCATGGACGATGCATATTCACACAAAATCTTGTCCCTGATCAGAGGGCTCTTGAGGCGGTGACTTATTGCCAACTCCCTCCAACTAAAAGTTGAATAAAAAAAAAACATAGTGAACTATTGAAAGGCACAGAGAAGGTTGGGAAATTTTAGAACACTAACAATTAAGTGAGCTTAATACTGGCGCCCCTGTTCTCCGTGGGAATTCACCACAAAGAAGAACATGTCATGTGTTTAGCTGGTGTTACCTTGTCTACCACGGTCTGCAGGTTCCCCGCCTCCACGTGCGCGGCCAGGAGGTCCAGCATTTGGGCATCTAGAGGCGCCGGCAACAGGAAGTCTGCGTCTGCATCCACTCCTCGCGCCCACTGATTAAGTACATTCAAATGTATTACATGCCAGTCACAGTTTAATGACATTTAGATGGTAAAAGTCACTTGTGTGATAGATGAATTTAAAAAGCCTCTCTTCTCTCCTCTGCTTATGTCCTGAAGCACTCAAATTGTTAACATAATGTTGGTTTCACTCCTCTTGATACTTTGTTTATTGACTTGAATTTTTAAAATTATACTCTTCTTCTTTTTAAAAGTGATTCCAGATTTAATTGCTATTTAGAGAATAGTGGGTACTTATCTATTAACAATTATTGATGTATTCACAATTGGTATTATAGGGTTGACTTTATTCTTCCTACCATATTGTTTTGTTTTGATATAAATAATAGGGTAGTTGCAGTGGTAGGGAAAACGGTTGAAAATAATATGGTTCTGTAGAGTTCATTTCAAGGATCACAACCATATATTTTTTGTGTAGTAAAAATAAAAATATCATTGATAATTTTCAAAAATGAAATGCGGAGAATTTGAGTCGCGTCAAAATGCAGCGCGTTCGACTTAGCGAACTTTGACGTCAAAATGACATCAAGGTTCGCCACTGGGCCTATCGATACCTACACTCCGAGATGCATCGCGTCATATCTGCCTAAATAAACAAAATGACCTTTTTTCCGAAAATCAAAAATATGCTAATTTTAAAGAGCTTTAGTTTAAAAACTAAGCAAGATGTTTTTTTTTTAAAAACGCAGATGCATTTTAAAAAATGTATTCTACCATTTTATACAATGAAAACAAATGTGATACTACCCTATTATAGCTTTCATTTCTGATAAAAAAATAAATTGAATAGTAATGTTTGAATAATGGATTATTTTACGGTTATTAATATATTATATGGAATTAATTAAAAGTTCATTACTAAGTATGTGTAACTATAGTAGGGACAGGCTAGCTTGCGTCCTGTGACAGATCACAAAATTTCACAAACATAACCTCACAATGATGTTTAAATATATTTTTTATTATTTTACACCTTCACTGTAACAAATAACAAAGTATTTACATAAAATAGTCGTTCTTCAACAACAAACATACGAAATAAATACACATTCTTATAGTTTAAGCCAAAATATCAAAAAAGTGAAAACAAAAGAAATAATTTTGACAACTGTTAAATGTCAGTGTTAAAGGTAACTTTGTTGTTTATGGTACTAGAGAAGTGGCCTACGCACATAATAAGGAAGCCTAGAGGAGCCATGTGAAACTCAGTAGGAGAGAGAGTGATGCAACATCATAGCGATGTTTCAGCTAACACGCAGGCGAGTGCACTTGTTTGAAAGCGACGTACATCTGTTAGGTTGTATTAGAACGGGGGAACGAGAAACCCCGCAAAATTCTGTTTGTCTTGTAGCTTGCCGCCAAACAAACGAAGCCGCCGCCGGAGATACTACTAAGTTGCAAAGATACATTAGGTTTTTATGTTGTAAGTCCACATGGGGCATTTGTAAGCGCGAACTTATACCTGTCTGCTTGTGGGAATGCATTTAATATGAATCTCAAATGGGATGTCTCTTTGCAACTTAGATTATGTAAAGAAAAACACAAAATAATTTCCTTGGCTTATAGGTTGGTATGAGGCTGACCACCCATACTTTAAAAAATGGTTCACTTTGCAAATTTCACATTTGTTTCAGGTAAGGTTGACAAGAGTTGCAGGGCTTATGTTCATTTGAGATTGGGTTTTTATGTTGTAAGTCAACATGCATTATGTGTGCAACTTAGATTATAGAACTTAACAAAATAATTTCCTTGACTTATAGGTTAGTGTGTGGCTGACCACCCATACTGTAAGAATGGTTTACCATGAAAATTTTATCTCTGTTTGAGGAAAAGTCGGCAAGAGTTGCAGGGCTTATGTTCATTTGAGATTAGTTTTTATTTTGTTAGTCCACATGGGGCATTTGTAAGCGCGAACTTATACCTGTCTGCTTGTGGGAATGCATTTAATATGAATCTCAAATGGTATGTATCTTTGCAACTTAGATTATAGAACTAAACAAAATAATTTCGTTGACTTATAGGTTGGTATGAGGCTGACCACCCATACTTTAAAAAATGGTTTCCTTTGCAAATTTCACCTTTGTTTCAGGGAAGGTTGGCAAGAGTTGCAGGGCTTATGTTCATTTGGAATGGGTTGTTATGTTGTAAGTACACATGCAGCATATGTAAGCGCGAACTTATACATGTCTGCTTGTAAGAATGCATGTAATATGAATCTCAAATGTTATATATCTTTGCAACTTAGAGAACAGATTTAAATCCATTTTTTTTTGTTTTTTTTTTTTTTTAATTTGCATGAAATAAAAGAAAATATAAAAAAAACTTTCACTTTTTGCCCCTAGATGTCAATATATTTCCATACATTTTCAGTATGAACAAACAGATTTATTGAAAGAAGTTTTAAACACATATGCGAAAGCTCGCAGCATTGCAGCATATGTACAAAAATTAATTTGCCATAGATCAGGAATGTGTTTCATCTGCTGTGATGGCATTAATTTTGAAAATCGAAACTGTAAGCGAATGACGACGGTCTGGAGTAATATAATAAAGGATATTCGCTAGACAGTTCCAGATTCAAGTAGGTACGTAGTAATCATTATTTCTAGATGCTTCAAGTATTTTATTCAATGATTCCTACCCACACATATTTATGATGATTCTTATTGCATAGTTATAGCTAATACCTATTCTAATATTTACATAACGATATCAAAGAATTTTTACAAAGTTTTTTTTTATTGAAAATACTTCTTGAAAATCAAAGAAAGAAAATATTAAAAATTTATTCACTGTTTTAAATACTGTACTGTACTGTACTGTATCCTGCCGCCGTTCCACTAGGGGTGGCCGGTACCTCCGCAGATGCGCCTCCACTTTTTTCTGTCCTTACAAACCACTTTCATTTCCTCAATATCGCTCTTGTATTTATAACACTATTTTTAGTATGTATTGTAAAAGGCACTAAGTGTCGTGAATTTAAAAAAAAAAAAAAATATTCATCACCTTTTTCATACATACTCTTCTCTTATTCTCACTCTGCAGGTTCCATTCTTTCGCAATCTCACCTATTTGATCTAACCATTCTTTCCTCGGCCTTCCCCTTCCGCGCTTTCCTCTGACATTTCCTTTGTACACTTTCTTCAATTTAAAGTATAACCTAAAATCGCAAAAGATTCAACTCAATTCGAAAAAGATTTGGATAAATTGGGGGGCGACTGTATCGCTGTAACTCTTCGCATACCTGCACCTTGCAGCCTTGCTGACAATTGGTGTAATACTAAGCTATAAACTACGTAGGAAGGTACATACAAGTTCAACTTGCTATCTCTTGTACTTTAAAAGTTGTTATACATGATTTTTTTCATGGTCTGTGAGACAAATGTTTATGAATCTAGGGTTAAACTTACAGCCAACAGTCGTCTCATGGTCAGGTACACTCCGTATACCCTGAGGAACAGCTTAGCCGTCCTGTCGGTGCACAGCGGGGAGGGGCGCAGATCCTGCAGGGGACAGGAGGGGCGCGCCAGGGGGAGGCGCGAGGCCCTCAGCTGCGGGGGAGCCCTGCACACCAGCACTGCGTCCCAGCCAGACTCTGGGTGCGCCGCCAGCTCACTGATCAGCTGGTTGGCTAGGGCGGAGTTGGCGTCGGCGCCTGTGGCATCGTCACACCAGTCCACTGTGATCACTTCTTGGGCGCCTGCAGGAGCAAACAAGGTTCTTGTACAGGGTCTTTCATTACGCACTTCCCATCTTTAAATTTAAACAAAACAAAATGTGTCTCAATTTTTTTTTTCGTTTGAAAGGCTTATGAATGGCATTATATTAACATACTTCAAATATCCACCCAGCTTCTTTGGCCCATCCGAAATGTAAAATTTTCCATTCTAGAATTTGACCTATGGTATGTGTTATGCTGGCTTTGAGAGCCGCTGTGGTTTGTGGTTAGTTCACAGAACAAAGAAAATCCCATAAGAAAAGTTTAACAGGGTCCAATTGTTTGTGGCTAGTTTACATCACCTCCACGCAGTGGCGGCCCTTCATTAGGGGAGTATGGGGATGTTCCCTATGAATGAAATTGAAAAAATAGATTTTATAAGAAGAGGAAACTGAGAGAGCACATAAAATTAAAAATATTATATGCCTAATAGTAAATACGAAGTGCACCACTCCAAGATCTTTGTTTATACAGGAATAATAATACTTATTAAACTGTGGTGTGGGTTCAACATAATATTATTATCGTCTTTGTTGTATGAAGTTTAAGCCCCTCTCCACCCTTTCCTCGTACCTCGTACCTAGGGAATGCAATCTCGGTATACCAAGATCTTGAAATACCGAGATCTCGCATCAATCTTGAAAGACCAATCTCGCATCGAAAACAGTACGAGATCTCGCAAGATTTGCGAGATCAAGCGACAGCGCGCCACGTGTGCTATCAGCGCGCGAGTGACGACGCGGGTGGACGCAATGCTGTTGGTGTTGCCTCTCTTGCTCCTACACCTACCCAATCTACTTCTGTGTCAATACAACTCGACGAAGATGACGAAGATGGCCACTCTCTGCAGTCTCTGCTAGAAACTTGCAGCTTTAAGCACAGCGGCGGCTCTTTAACCAATCACTTCAGGAAGAGTTGGAAAATACCTACACTGAAATCTTGTTAACGCTCTACTCCAGTTCCAATGCACACTTCAATGTCAAACCTAAAATACAACATCAAAAAAGAAATGCACCTCTTTGAATATGGCGGATCTATCTATAATCTATAATCTAAGTTGCAAGAATATATTCATTCAAAGCTCTCAGATGTATGCCCACAAACAAACATGTGTAGTTTGCGCTTAAAAATGCTGATTGTGTACTTACAAATAAAATCCAAACCTCAAATGAACATAAGCCCTGCAACTCTTGCCGACATTCCCTGAAACAGGGGTGACATTGGCAAAGTGAACCATTTTTTACAGTATGGGTGGTCAGCCTCATACCAGCCTATAAGGAAAACGAGTAATAAATAACATTTAAATATAAAAAAATAACAACAAAACCTTAAAAATAAATCAATACAAAAAAAGTCGAAAATTTCTTATGCAAAAAAATGTAGCAAACTAATAAACCAACATTACAAATTAGCATTGCAGATTAGCCGCCACTTCTTCCTGATCCGGATCAAGAGGAAAATATTAACAGTATGCCTATGATAGTCTGGTGACAATAGTACCGACGAGCGTGGAATCTGAGAGGGCATTTTCTTCAGCAGGCTACGTATTGTCTCACGTAAGAAGCAGATTATTAATCGTGGCATCAGATAATTATCTGATGCCACGATTGACATTCTATGCTTCTTAAGGAGTTTTTTTCAAAAATCCATGCCATGAGTTACCTCATAAACATATTAAATGATGGTCTATGTTTCTGATTAGCTTGTATTTCTGATTAAAAAAAAAAATCGCAATCAAAGTTTTTTTAATATACTTTCCTTGTCAACCTAAAGCAAAATGACATTTTTTAGCAAAAGAATGTAACCATCTAATCTAATCTAATCTAACCATGTGGCCACTAAATGCGAGATCTTGCAAATACCGAGATCTCGCGAGATCGGATTTACATAATCTCGCAAATACCGAGATTGCGATTTTGCTGCAAGATTGCATTCTCTACTCGTACCTGCGTGTCAGGCGCGTGCATAGGGTATAGGCAAATGCATTTCAAAATAAATATTTTCACCCATTCCTTTAAAATAACTCATTTGAAATTGAGTGAAGTGCTAACTATGGCTCCAATCAAACTTAAATTTTGAATTTTAAATCTGAATATCAAGCTTAAATGCGTTTTTTACCATATATTGCCTACCTATTAGGCGCATGTGTCTGTATGGGATGCACGCCCCTGCTGCGTGTACGCTCGGAGAAGGCCCGAAAAACGAAGTAAGTTCGGGTATGACGTTGCAGCGGGGATCTTAAAATTAGTCCCACTGGTCATCTATATATATGTGTATGTGCTTTGCTCCTTGTAAGTACGGTCTCTGTTCAATACAATAAAGCTTTTCGCGCATGCGTAGATCGATCTCTCATAGATCAGCTATGGGGAGAACAATAATATGTCAGTGGGGACAACTCACTCTGTCTCGTATGAAGAATCGACGTATATAATATAGTACGGTGATGGCATAACTTGTTCGATATGGAGCGTTGAAACAATGACAGTATAATATTATGAATGAATGAATGAACTTCTTGTTTCTTGGAGATTTCTCCTCATCACATGATAGGTACAATTAATATAATCTTTTTATAGAATGCAAACAAAAAAAAAAACGGATTTTACTGACCGTGCAAAAGAGAAGAACGATTTTCTCTACGTTTCGTCAGAGTCATATGCACCAATATGGCGCACCAATACATCCAAGAATGGAATAGAATTGTCAGTTTCTATCTCCATCGTGAACTTAATCTGGGGGTGTAAACGGTTCAGGTGAGATAAGAAATCAGTCAAGTTCTCTCGTCCGTGTGGATAAACACAGAATGTATCGTCTACGTATCCGTACCAATGAGAAGGTAGCAGTACTCAGAGCTTTTTCCTTGAAGTTCTCCATAAAAAGGTTGGCGACAACTGGCGCAATGGGAGATCCCATAGTGACACCATCTTTTTGAATGTAGAAGTCACCCTTCCAGAGGAAGTAGTTCTGTGTGAGGCAATGTCTCAGTGGCTCTAAATAGTTTTCAGAAGAAGACATAATATTGTCCTTCTCAACTGGGGCTATTGCGACATCTATGAATGCATCACCGAAGGTTAATAAAAGTACCTACAACCTTCGGCCATGATCAAACAACAATAATTCAACAGTTCGTGGTTCTTCTTTGTAGAAGAGACACGCTCCTAAGGATGTCGGATATGACTTCGACGAAACGTAGAGAAAATCGTTCTTCTCTTTTGCACGGTCAGTAAAATCTGTTTTTTTTTTCATTCTATAAAATGTCTAACGACCGTAATCATAATTTATAATCTTTAATATAATCTTTTTTCATTGGTTAATCTTTAAACCGAAGTTCAGACGTGTTTAACCGTGGGAGGTTAAAAATAAAATTGTTGCTTCCTAAAATCGGAAATGTTTAAAAAAAAAAGTGTTTTTTCGTAGAAAGATTGCATTGAAATTATCTATGTTGTTTTTTATATAATTTTTGTGAAGAACATCTTTTGTTTTGGGATGGAAAATGTGTTTTTTTTTCGGAAAATGTGTTTTTTTTCTCATTAAGTTTTCACAACTTAGGTGCAAAGTTATTATTATTGAAATTTTTGTGCAACCTTCATTTTAATTTTTGGCCGCCCCAATGTTAACAGTAGAATTTATGAAAATATTTTTTTTCATGAGGCTATAAAAGAATTAAAATTTTCAGACAGAACATAATCAATGAATGAAGTTTGAATACCCTTTGGCTATTCATTGAAAAAGGAGTAATTAAAAAATACTGGACCCTGTTAACAAGTTGATTACTTTTCGAAGCAAAGAAATTGTACTACTCACGAAATTGCACCACTAACAACAACTGAAACTTAGGTAAGTAAGCACTTTTTTTTCAGTAACCAGTGACTTTAATTTAAAATAAATGTATCCTCTTATTTGCAACAATATTTCAAAAAGCCTTCTTTCTTATCAATTGTATTCTCACGTACATTTTTTAAAACTTTTATGCAAGTCAGTGTGCGTAAAATCAAATTATAAAAAGTACCAGAAACCTTTTATTGTATATTATGAACGGGTTAGATTTATACGTAACAATTCGTTGGTGTATACTACCTGTCAGTGGCGCAGGGTGCCATACAAGCCGGTTCCCATCGATTTCCCGTTTAAAATGAGGCAGAAATGATAATAAAGTAGACTGCATGTCAACTCGCCACATGGTTTTAATGGGGAAAAAATATGTATTGTTTCTTTGGTTTTAAATGTATTTTTTTATATCATTAATTGATGAGGCATTCACTTTGTAACCTTTCATTTTAAAAAAAGTAAAATTAAAAATAATCCAAGTATTTTTTTACTTTGTGCCTATATTTTTAACTACTTTATTAAATCATTTTAAAAGGGAAGCCGATGGGAACCGGCTTGTATGGCACCCTTCGCCACTGCTACATGGGGTGTTATAGGGTAGTCATTACAATGTTTCAAGGTCATCCCCTCTCGTAGATTTTTGCTTGAGCCGCTACTGCCTCCACGTGATATGATCATGTCCTCAAATTGCTTATGCAGATTGTCCTATGTGGAATGATTTGTATAGCATGCAGCGCTGTCCCGTTGAAACCACATGTCATTAGTGTCCACATCATCCAATTCAGACAAAAAGAGGTTGATAATTCTCAACCTTTAGCATTTGCCATTGACGGTGATGGTCTAGCCTTTCTCACAGAAATATGGACCAATAACGCTGCCAGCCCAAAATTCACCCCAATCAGTGACTTTTCAGGATGCACTGAACGGTGTTAGATCTCATGTGGATTAGGATTGCCCCAAATTTGACAATTTTGTTTGTTGACATACCCATTCATCCGAAATGGGCCTCACCTATAGCGACTGTAAAATGACATAATTAAAATGGACGATGCCTGGAACTCTCAGCACTATAAGACCGAAGGAGACCAGGAAGTTTAAAAATGCGATGGATGGACAGCGTTAATGCAGTTGCAGACATTTGCAGCTGAAGAGCAAAGGCAATGGAGAGGTGAGAGTGGAGAAGAATCCTGAATTAGGTCGAGGCCCACTCAGGGCTGTTGAGATCATGATCAGAAGATTAAACAAGGCTGTGATGATGAGCTTACCTAGAGCTGTGACGAGAGGCCGGGCGCGGGGATCACACACGGCAGTTGTGGAGGCGCCCCAGGCCTTCAGCAGCTGCAGCATCACACAGCCGGAGCCACTGCCAGCTCCCACTATCAGGACCCTGGAGACATACATGGCTCTTTAGTCTTTCTGTTTTTACCAGTAGAAGTAGTCAGTAGAATGTTTGTGTTGAAAACTAGAAATAGATTCCACTTGCCAAATGCAACGCCTTTAGAAGGCATATCATATGTGCAGCTTAGCTGTGTTGGATGAACAGTATGGATATATTTGTAAAATCTTGTATAATGAGTGATGGCAATTGTTAACTGTCTGCGTGTCCCATGATCATACTTCATCAAGCAGCACCTGAGCAAAAGAGAAACAGCTGATATTTGTTATCATGGCATGGAACAATAGGCCCGTGGCATTTTTCAGCAGCTATAAAGCCTCCCCTTGTTGATGGCACTAGTGCCTTTTAAAGGGAGACGAACGGGTAAAAACTGACATTGCACACACAATATCCACCTTGGTTGTGTTGTAAAAGTGAGTAATACCAATGAGGTTGTTGGTAATCTTGTAAGAAAGCACCATAAGATCTATAAGAAATTGCCAATTATAAGTAGTAGTAAGTAGGAAGAGCTGACCTCTTTCCCTTGGCCGTGTGGCTGTTGATCTTGGCCTGCTGCAGGTGGTGCAGAGCCAGCGCGCCCTGGTGGGGCAGGGAGGCGGCGGCTTCAGGGGGCAGGGCGCGGGGGCTGCGGCCCACCCGACGAGAGGACACGCCCACTAGCTCCTGCGCCCCGCCTCCCTCCCACTCACTGAAAGCGCCCCACACCTGGTAAACAGCAACACAGTACAACAACACACACTTTTTACATATTTTCATAATAATCAAGCTGAAATAATGACAACGGTACATACAAGTAATGTATTCAATAAATAAAACTTCAAGACATGAATTAATGGTTTTCTTACTTCATCTCCGATATCCAATCTTGTGACATTGGGGCCCATTTCTATCACCACTCCTGAGAATGATCTGCCAATGGTCACTTCCTGGAAAAAAAGGAACAAACATTGTTTGGAATTTTATGTATGAAAAATATAAGATTGATTCAAACTGTCAGACAATTAATCTTCTTCTTCTTTATGGCGAATTCCCGCACACAGCAGAAGCGCCAGTGTTAAGTGATAGTCAGATAACTCAATAATAAAAATGGATATTATGATAAGTTTATAAAATAGTAAGGAAATTTATATTAGATGAATTAAATATGTAATGATAGGCAATTTATTATGGTAGGTAAGTTGAATAATGTATGTGGTGAGTTTAGTCAACATTAATTGTTTATGGTCTGACGTCCAGGTGTTTTATTGGCTGACGTTTGTGGTTGGTCAAGATGAACAGGGTGTTGTTGCATTTTTAGTGAGGTCGGAATGGCATAATATAAAAGCCAGATCTCTCGTAATTTGTGTGTTCTTCTTTTCTTCTCTTGCATTATATCCTGACTGTTTATAACAAAAGTTCTTCTCTCACATCATATTCTGACTAAATAAAAGTCATCATTATTCTTGTAAACTCTGTAACAAAATCTACAATAAAATCGCACATTGTCAAGCAAGAAACAAGTTTTTTATACTTATTCTACAGTCCATAACCAGCGACCGAAAATTACCAACAAACATCATTTAATACTCCTCACCATCATCATCATATTGGTCTTGTTAATCAGTCACATCCACTGCTGCTTGTTTAACACTGTTCTCCTGTAGCCCCATACTCCTACATCATAGCAGTCTGTCACCATTCTATCTAGCCACCTTTATCTGGGTCTTTTTCCTGGCCTGGGCTCTTTGACTCCATTATCACAACCATTTTTTTCCAGGCTCTGATGGTTCATTTCCTATGTGTGACCTAGCCAATGTAGTATGACTTTTATTGACTGGATTACATCCGTCTTGGTACAGGTCGTATAGTTCAGAGTTGTATCTTCTTCGTCATAATGCACGTTTAATAATAAAGAGAAATAACTCAAAAATTGGGAAAATCGAGATTTTGTAATAAAACGCAAGAACAATGCGAGAAGAATGGGTAGAATGCGACAGCCGTTCAATTTGGACGAATATGACCGAGATAAAACATCGGCCGCCTTTTTCATCCCATACAAGTTTTACTGGTTGCCTGAACTTTAAACGTGATTTCCCAACATTCTTGTTTTTTGAGTTTTTATTATTTTTTTTTATTTTTTATTTAGGAAGCAAACAGTCATAATACAATTATAATGTTGATAAAAATTAAATAAATGTAGAACTAGAGATCTATAGGAGTATTACAGTTATTAGAATTACAAGGTAAAGACAATAAAACTAAAATTGAAATGAAAGTAAAATAATATCATAAAAGAAAGGGGAAAAAGAACAAGTTATTAAAAACCGTTGTCGGATTGTTCCTCAGAAGCATATTTCTCTCACCATATTTCGAAACGAATGTAGGGAATTTGAGAAAATGTCGACATCTGAAAGATTAGTGTTATAATGTGTAGTTGCGCGTCTGAAAAATGAATTATTTGCATAGTTGGTACTGCAGATAGGAATGTGGAATGTTTGTTTATGACGAGAGGATATTCGAGGGACTTTCAGTAAGACGTTTTCTAAAAGAAGCGATGAATTTATATGATTATTAATTATTTTGTAAAAAAAAATTGCATCTAAAAACCTGCGTCTACTCTCACGTGTAGCTAGACCATGCCGATCAGTTGAAGTATTATAGTCTGCGTAGTTGTTTTCTGTCCGAAAGTCTAAGGATTTCATGAATTTCTTTTGTAATTTCTCAATTCGATCAATATCAACTGTATACTGCGAGTTCCAGACCACACTTCCAAACTCCAAAATACTCCGAACAAATGTAAAGAACAAGATTTTGAGCGATGAGGCCTGTTTCAACGGTTTAGATAGACGTAGAATAAGGCCAAGCCTTTTAAAAGCTTTGGATGAAATATAATCTATATGGAGATTGAATTGGAGCCTGGAGTCGAGAATTACACCCAGGTCTTTGATTTTAGTAACCCTTTCAACTAATTCATCATCAATCTATAACTGTAATGAATCGGGAGATGTTTTCTTGTAAAAGTAATTGTGTAACATTTATCAAAGTTTAAGATTAATTGATTTGACTTACACAAATCATTAAAATTGTTTAGGTCATTCTGGAGCTGACAACAATTGTCTATTGAGGATATAGCTTTAAAGAATTTAGTATCGTCAGCATATAAAAGGAATGATGAATTTTTACTACAGTTACTGACATCATCATTAATATAAAGGATGAAGAGAAGGGGACCCAAATGAGAGCCTTGAGGCGCACCCGACCTGATAGGTAGAAATTTTGAAGTAAACCCTCTCAATGAAACGGCTTGACTCCGATTCTCGACGTAAGATGTAATCCATCTCAGGAGGTTACCATGTATACCGATTTTAAGCAATTTTTCTAGAAGTGTACAATGTTTAATTTTATCGAAAGCCTTGGAGAAATCGGTATACACGGCATCAACCTGGAAGCCACGATCCATTGCATTGAGAATGAAATCAGTGTACGTTATTAAGTTAGTGTCGACACTTCGACCTTTAGAGAAACCATGCTGCTCCGGGATTATATGGCACGATACTGCTGAAGTAATTTGTTGAGTCACAAATTTTTCAAGCAACTTGCCAAAAATGCTGAGTTTAGAAATAGGTCGGTACTGTTTAACATCGTGTCGATCTCCACCTTTAAATACTGGTGTCACCAACGCTTTTTTCCAAATGCTAGGAAAAATTCCTTCAGAAAGTGATTTGTTAAAAATAATTGTGAGAGGGGAACAGAGTTCAATAGCACAGTTTTTTATTAGAAGTGGATGAATTCCGTCATGTCCCGTTCCTTTTGTTGTATCTAGTTCTTTAAGCAATATTTCAAGCTGATGTTCAGTGATTTGCACAAGAGAGAGGTCTAATATTGGATTGAAAGGAGCAGAATTTGTAGACATTTGAGGAGAATTGTCATTAATAAAGACGGAATGAAAATAGTTATTGAATAGGTTACAAATCGACTCACCGTCAGAAGCAGTAATGTTATCATTTGCCATAAGGTCTGGGACGGAATTTGCGGAGAATTTAGATTTTATGAAGGACCAAAAGTATTTCGGTGCAGTAGCAATTTTATCTTCAACGTGTTTGATATAATTTTTATAACACTTCTTTTCTAAATTCTTTTCTCTCTTTCTTAAGCAATTGAAAGCTTGGTAATCTAGGGGGTTATTATACATTTTCCATTTAGTGTGTAGTTTACGTTTTTCTCGTGACAACTTTATAAGACTTTGGGTATACCAGATCGGGTAATATCTGCTGTTAACAACTTTTTTCATGGGTACGAGTTATTGCTCTTTATTATTAAATGTGCGATATGTTCAAGTCCTTTTTTGGGCAGTAAATAGAATTTTCTTTTCAAAGATGTTCAAAGTATTTTGGTCATGCTTGGGTAGTGTCCAGGTTTCAGAGTCATAGGATACTGAGAATTATCATTAAGGTGTATTTGAGACCAAAAACAAATTTGGCTATTCAAAAAAATATTTATACGGTTGTCTTTCTATATATTAAAAATAATTGAAAATATTTTTTTAAATTTTTTTTCCTTCAAATCAGCTGGTAATATGCCAAAAACCATTTAAAAAATGATGACTTTCCAAGGCGACTCACTTGTTATTCATAAATATTTCAATGCCAAATATTTCATTTTTCGATAAAGCATTTATTCAGTTAAATTGAGACGATTTTCGAAAATTCATTTTTACTTATTTACTGAATTATAAAATTTTTTGAAAATGTGTTAACATAATATTTTTTTGTACGCGTTTTCAGTTCCTCCTTGTCATTTCCGCAAAAATCACATCTTGGTTAAGTGAAGCAAATGTTTTTAATTGTTTTCGTACATTTTTCATTTATCTAACTAAAAGAGCTAACATGTAAAGGCCTCTTGTAATTTTCTATTTTTGTTAATTTTCTATTTTTTACACAGATGGAACTGGTAAACCAAATTTGATGGTTTACCAGAAAAAAAAGGTAAAACATTTTGCTTGAAGACCGATGGGACACATGCATACATACATTCATAAATAATATACATATAAAATATGCAATATATGCATTGACAGACTATGAATATATCCGTAAATAAAATATACAATACACGCGTAACAAATCCGATGTACGTTCTGTCGCAAAGGAGACTTGGACACCATATTGAGTAGATAAATAATTTTGTATTCATTTTCAGGGGTGAACAAACATTATTTTATTTATAAATCAAAACAAAACAATTAGTCGTTTTGTATTAGTAGTGATTTCAGCACAATCACGTCTTCAAACTATTTTACTTTTCAACATGTTTTTAAGTAAAAGTTATAAATTTATTATGAACACAATAATGCATACTTATATACAAATCATTAACATGGATAATATTTTTAAAGATCGTTTCTATACTATATATTATATAGAGCCTGAGATTGTGAGTGGAATATAGATTGGTGAGCTTTAGTGAGTTCATATAAACCAGTCGAGGTTTAATGGTTAACGCCTTGGACTTCTCACATGAAGGTAGGTTAAAATCCCGCGGAGTACGAAAAGTACCTTACAATTTAAAAACTTAAATTTAAAACTTATTCTGGGATGAATATGCAATACTTGTTTGCAGACCGGTCACATAGGATAACCTTGCTTCACATAATGTGGGTTTTGAATTGGTGCTCTATAGCGACTGAGGCACCATGTTACGTGTTATAGACCCCCAAATCTTTCCTAAAGAAAATTTTGCGGGGGAATCATTAATGGTTGGCTTTATGTTTTCTTATTATCTTAGACTAAGACTTAAAAAATGATGATCACATTGTTGTTGATCAAAATTGAGCCAATTTTTTCAGTATGAGTGATCAAACTCATACCAACCTGTAAGTATAGGAATTAAACTGATATAAATAAGAACGCATAAAATCATTTCGTGGTAGCCCTAATTCCCCAGTCCAGTGCAGATTTATTTACGGAAGTTTTATAACCAATTATAATATTATTATTTAGCCCAGAGGCGATCGACCGTCGATCGCGGGAGGTTTTAAGGTCGATCGCCGAGGATAGTTAAAATTTCAGTGATCGACCTTAAGTCCGGTCGATAGCTCAGGTGGTAGAGTGGTTGCATTCCATGCCGAAAGCTCGGGTTCGAATCCCACGGAGGGTGTCAGAAATGATTTCCCGTTTCGGTGTTTATTTCAAACCCCAAAATAAAATACCGGCAAGGTTTACTCAGCCTTCACAAGAAATGAGTACCAGCGCTCTCGGGAGCTGGGAAACCTCCACTTCAACTGAAGTGGTTGGCGTAAGGCCGGCCCCCTTACCTGTAAAAATAAATAGGTTCAACTCGCCACATGCGACCCCTTCGGGGATAACGCGGCAAGAAGTTACACTATATATGTAGCTTAGTTGCGTTTTAGTTGCGACCTTAAAACTGATTTGACATTTTGCACTCAATGAAGTTTTACTTATGATAATTTTTTTCTTAATAAATATTTAAACATTATGCTTTTATGAGTTATATTTGGTGGGCTAAACAGTTAAAAGGTCGATCTCCTATTCATAGATTTTTGTTAGGTCAATCTCCTCAATAAAGAGTATGGGCACCCCTGATTTAGCCCATCTATTCAATAAATTTTTGCCGCAATTTACTATCTCCCTGTGTATGTTTTAACTGCTTATTGAGTTCCTTGACAAATAGGTTTCTTTGAGGCTGACCCCCATGCTGCAAAAACTTGGTTCACTTTTGCCAATGCCACCACGGTTTCAGGAAAGGATTTTTTTTGCAAAGGCTTTCGTCAAAAGACCGTTTGAACTTTGAATTGCGATGCTGATTTTGAATAATAGTCAAATTCTCAGAATTAATATAAAAATTCCTTCCACGGGAAGAAATTAATGATCATTTCGTTGCTATTCTTTTTCTTTTCTGATTCAAACTATTGTTTGTTTTTTATTTTTCTCACATTTGCTTTCCTTCTTCATTATCCTTACACATTATTATTGTATTATTATTGTATTTAAATAAATTTTTTAAGCTCGATTAAGCCATCCCTCATCTAACACAAGAGTGAAGACTCTTTTTGATGAGGTACTGTTTGTTAAAATATATATATATATTGTAATTTGTATAATATGTTAATAATATGTTATTCTCCGGGGAGCCTGTAATCCCTAGAGAGCGCGTCCCCAGGTGGCGGATAGGGGGGTGCCCTCTAGATATAGAAGGTAGGAGGGAAATAAAATACCTCCCGCAGACCACACAGGCCGGAGATGGACACTCCGTCAACAAACCCCAGCTGTGGGCTTCTTCAACATCGTTGAAGCCTCTGCTACAGTTGGTGCTGTGAACCTGGGCAGGGGTACACAGAAGAGATGGCGACGGATGAACCTCATCAACGTGGTCAACAGCGGGGCTCTTGGTACTACCGGGTAGTGCACTGTCTTGGCGTCAGGTGGCAACCGGCCATAAAACCAAAACACCATAAAAAACCCTCCTAATTATGAAAAAGTCAAACAAAGAAAAAACGATAACGGCTAGGGCATCCCCCTCAAGCGACGACCGAGCTTCAAGAAACTACAATGGGAAACAACAAACCCCGAACAAGAACACAAAACATACCAGAGCGGCCGTGCTAGCGCCTGGGCCTGCGCACAGCCAAAATCAGACCAAACAATGCAATGACGACAGGATCCAAAGATCCAAAACTAAAATTTTAGACGGACAAAGAATTAGATTGGCCACATGGAATTTAGGTTCCTTAACGGGACGCAGCAGTGAGCTTAGTGACATTCTACATAAAAAAAAAATATATATCTGTTGTATACAGGAGACGAAATGGAAAGGTGCTTAATCTAGAGAGATTGGCGGTGGATACAAACTTATATATTACGGTTTGGAGAGTAAACTAAATGGGATTGCTATTGTTCTGGATGATATATTCCGACACAGAATTGTAAATGTAGAAAGAAAGAGTGACCGCTTAATGTCGGTTAAGTTGGCTATGGATGATCAACCACCGATGAACGTGGTCTCTGCATATGCACCGCAAACGGGATGCACAGAACACGAAAAGCAAACATTTTGGGATGACTTTGATGACCTGCTCCAGTCTATCCCTTTTGAGGAGACTACTTACATTGGGGGTGACTTGAATGGACATGTGGGTGTGACCAATACAACTTACAAGGAAATTCACGGAGGTATGGGATATGGCTCACTTAATGCTCAGCGGGAGGATATACTAAACTTTGCCTTTTCGCATAACATAGCCATCCTTTATTATATTGCCCTTCGTCGTCGTCTTTCGTCGTCAAGTTTCGATTTTCAAAACCAATGCCATCACAGCAGATGAAACACATTCATGACCTATGGCAAATTAATTTTTGTATATATGCTGCAATGCTGTGAGCTTTCGCGTGTGTGTTTACAAATGTATGAAAACTTTTAGAAAAAAATCTGTTTGTTCATACTGAAAATGTATGGAACAATATTGACATCTAGCGGCAAAACGTGAAAGTTTTTTTTACATTTTCTTTTATTTCATGCAAATTAAAAAAAAAAAAAGCCAAATAAAAATGGATTTCAATCTGTAATCTAAGTTGCAAACATATATAACATTTGAGATTCATATTACATGCATTCTTACAAGCAGACATGTATAAGTTCTAATCTAATCTAATCTAATCTAAGCTGCAAAGATATATATCATTTAAAAGATTTATATTAAATGCATTCCCACAAGCAGATATGTATAAGTTCCCGCTTACATATGCTGCATGTGTACTTACAACATAGCAGCCCATTCCAAATGAACATAAGCCCTGCAACTCTTGCCAACCTTCCCTGAAACAAACTCTTACCTTACTTTTCCTCAAACAGAGATAAAATTTTCATGGTAAACCATTCTTACAGTATGGGTGGTCAGCCACATACTAACCTGTAAGGCAAGGAAATTATTTTGTTAAGTTCTATAATCTAAGTTGCAAAGATACATACCAATCGAGATTCATATTAAATGCATTCCCACAAGCAGACATTTATAAGTTCGCGCTTACACATAATGCATGTTGACTTACAACATAAAAACCCAATCTCAAATTAATATAAGCCCTGCAACTCTTGCCAATCTTCCCTGAAACACAGCTGAAATCTGCAAAGTGAACCATTTTTTAAACTATGGGTGGTCAATTTTCTTTAACAAAGGCTGTATGTTTTTATTTTACAAGTTTTCCGAATTTTAACGCGAGGAAACTATGCGCAATATACACATTCACCAAATGTTAAGGGGTTGGGCTGCGTAGCAGCCAGGGGCAACGCCCCTAGTTGTAAATACATTCTTTAAAAATAAAGTGGAACACCTTATAACATACAAGTCATCAAACAACTCCTCAAAAATTGATTTTATTTTGGCAAACAGAGCTTTACTAAAGCATTTTAAGGATTGCAAGGTGATCCCTGGAGAAGCTCTGACTTCACAACATCGACTTGTCTTAGCAGTGTTTCAACTGCCTAAAAAGTTGAAAATAAGTGTTGACAGAATGCCCGAGTTAAATGGAAAGAGCTAAAGGGCCCAAAAGGAGCCCATTTGACACAAGCATTGACAAAGTACCTCCAATCTGACTTAAATAGAATGATAAATGCTAATGATATGTGGTCAGACTTTGAAAAAATTTGCATTCAGGAAGCCATTAGCAACCTAGGTGTAGCTAAGGGAGGTGTCAGCACTAAGAAAGACACAGAGTGGTGGAACGATGATGTGAAGGAGGAAATAGGTCTAAAAAAAAACTGTTTAAAAAGTGGCAGTCAACCAAACTAGAAGCTGACCTCACGAATTATAAAGCTCAAAAGATACTAGCAAAACGAAAGGTAGCTCAAGCTAGGGCAGAACATAATAGAATTTTCTACAAAGACCTTGAGAATGCTAAATGCGACTACAAAATTCATAAAATTGCTAGAAAGCGGCACCAGGCTACGAGAGACATTGCTATAAATAAGTATATTAAAGACTCAACTGGAAGACTTCTCACTTCAAATGGTGACATAAATGCTAGATGGAATGAATACTACAAAAAACTTCTGAATGAAGAATTTCCTAGCAACCCAAAGCCAGACGAATTACCAACAATGGGTCCCATCCCAGAGGTGACAAGAGAGGAGGTGAAATTGGCTATAGCAAAGATCTATCTATAATCTATAATCTAAGTTGCAAGGATATATTCATTTAAAGCTCTCAGATGTATGCCCACAAACCAACAAGTGTAGTTCGCGCTTACAAATGCTGAATGTGTACTTACAAATAAAATCCAAACCTCAAATGAACATAAGCCCCACAACTTTTGCCGACCTTCCCTGAAACAGGGGTGACATTGGCAAAGTGAACCATTTTTTACAGTATGGGTGGTCAGCCTCATACCAACCTATAAGTCAAGGAATACAAAGATAAATAGTAAAATAAAAAATAATAAAAGAAGAGCCTGTATGAAGAAGGTTATGACTCTGGAGGAAATGAAAGAAGTATGTAAGGACAGAAAGAAATGGCGGTTGATCTGTAATGTTGACGGCTAGGGTTTATTAAAATGGAATTTGTTTTCTGTTTGCTGTCCATAGATATTATTATTTAGTGATGTACAAAATGTAATTTTTCGTGTATGTTCCTTGACTTATAGGTTGATATGCGGCTGACCACCCATGCTGTAAAAATGGTTCACTTTGCCAATGTCACCCCTGTCTCAGGGAAGGACGGCAAGAGTTGCAGGGTGTATGTCCATTTGAGATTTGGTTTTTATGTTGTAGGTTCACATGAGGCATGTGCAAGCGCGAACTTGTACTTGTCTGGTTGTGAGAATGCATGTAATTGTGAATCTCCAATGTAACATATCTTTGCAACTTAGATTAGATTAGATTAGATTAGAAAGATGAAAAACAACAAAGCGGTGGGCCCGGATGCAGTCCCAGTTGAGATCTGGAAAAGAACTGGTGACATTGGAATCACTTGGCTTACTTTGCTGTTTAACAATTTTGTCAACTCTGGCCGGATTCCAGAGTCATGGCGTCATAGCTACCTCACTCCCTTCTACAAAAACAAAGGGAATGCAAGCGACTGCGGGAACTATAGCGGAATAAAACTGACCTCATACACCCTGAAGGTATGGGAAAGGATTATAAATGAGCGCCTCCAAAGACTCTCCTCCTTAACTGAAAACCAATTTGGATTCACGGGCGGCAAATCTACTACAGACGCTATTCAAGCCATAAGGATAGTAATGTAGAAGTATAGAGCAAATCGTAAAAACCTTTATCTACTTTTTATCGATTTGGAGAAGGCCTTTGATCGTGTCCCACGCAGGCTGGTGTGGCAGGCAGCGAGATCCCAGGGCATCCCAGAATACTATTTATATTCAACTGCTTCAGGATATGTACTGCCAAATTACCACAAGAATAAAAAGCCCCGCAGGTATTAGCGAACCATTCGCAGTGGAGGTAGGAGTCCATCAGGGCTCAGCCCTGAGTCCTTTCCTGTTTAATATGGTTATGGACTACCTTACCAGGAACATTCAACAGTCTATACCATGGTGCATCCTCTACGCGGATGACATAGCTCTGATTGCGGATTCGGCAGAACAATTACAGGCAAGATTGAACAAATGGGTGGATGCCTTGGAGCGCAATGGACTACGCATCAGCAGAAGCAAGACGGAGTACATGGAGTGTGACTATGAGGGCATCGCTACAGACCCGACACATGGAAGTGTTATCTCCATTACTCCAGTTCCCAAGGTGTCTAATTTCAACTACCTCGGGTCGGTCTTTACTATAGACGCCAACGTAGACACAGATGTGAAACACAGGATAAACACTGCCTGGCTCAAGTGGAGATCTCTGTCAGGTGTCTTGTGTGACCAAAGGATCCCTATGAAGACTAAGGGCAAGGTCTACAAGACGACAGTAAGGCCCGCCATGCTATATGGAGCAGAATGCTGGACTTGCAAAAACGTCCATGAAACGCAAGTCCATGCTGCCGAGATGAGAATGCTGAGGTGGGCTGAAGGCGTCACTAGGCTAGACCACATAAGGAATGAATACGTGAGGGGTAGCTTTAAGGTTGCCCCAATAACAGACAGGATTAGAGAATCCCAATTCCGGTGGTTCGGCCATGTGATGCGAAGAGATAATGAACATATTGTCTAAAAAGCCCTCAGCATTCCCACAGGACCAAGAGGCAGAGGCCGCCCAATGGCAACATGGCGGGCCAATATTGAAAAAGAAATGCAAAAGGGAAACCTGACAGAGGAGATGAGCCAGGATAGAAAAGTTTGGCGCCTTCGAACAAGGAGGGCCGACCCCAAATGATGGGATAAGGCAAAGGGAAAGAAGAAGAAGAAGAGTTAATGATATGTTAATATTGTGTAATAATGTGAAAAAAAAAGTGATACCATATAGCATTTTGTGTACAGACGTTTTTGTGAAATTCCCTATCGTCTGACTTGTACAAAAATAATACCAGCATAATAATAATAATGGGGCATCCACACGCTTGCGGCAAGCGCCTTGCGGTGAGTAGTTTTAGAGCTAGACGTATGAAACCTTACCTCGCAGAGACATGGTCAGGCAGGTAGTTTGCATCGAGTACATGATTTTTTCACAGATCCAAAACGCTTCAGGATAGGAAAAGGCAGATCTGTGAAAAAAATCATGTACTCGATGCAAACTACCAGCCTGACAATGTCTCTGCGAGGTAAGGTTTCATACGCCTAGCTCTAAGACTACGCGCCGCAAGCGTGTGGATGCCCCATTAGAACTGCTCACTCCAGCCGGCATTCCTGTGGCTTCAAACTTTAAATAACAATATTACAATACAAAAATGAATAAAAATACTTTTTGTTTTATTTTCAAAACAAATCAAATATTTAAAAATAATATTGACACTAACACTATGTATGCGGGAATTTTTTCGCCAGATGGCGTAGAGCGGGTGTTTTTTGAAATTTTCGCACCAACATTAGACTTTTCGTAAAACATTTATATCTTACGATCTATTTGATATTTTTCAATGAAACTTTTAGTTTTTTACTTTTAAAATACGTCTCCGTTTATTTATTTAACACAATATCTATATTTTTGTTTTTTTGTGTACAAAAACATTCTACTTTCTTCGGAATCATAGAAAAAACACTATTTCACAATCGAAATCATTTTATTCATACAGAATATCAATATTATTTTGAAATTTTTAACACATATTATAAAAATAACTTTAACCTAATAGTGTATAAAACGTCGTAATGAAAGCAGGATATAGAATTTACTGGAGAGACGAACGAAAGTGCAAAAAGAAAATCCTTTGTTTAAAATTTTAATATTCTGTCTGTTTATTTTTACAGTTATTATTTTTTGTCCCGTCTCAAACTCATTGTATCGGCAGGTAGACAGATCGGGGACCGCTGAGGGTAGGTATCGCATGGCCCCCCACCCGTTTGATGCCACGTTTTTACAAGTTTCCCGCGCCCTACCGCTAGGCGCGACGAAACGAATTTACACGTCTCCCGCACGTTACTATAAAGACGTGTATAACGAGTTAACTAGTTTCCCGCAAACAATGTGTTAATTATGAGATACATTTTTTAATTTCAAATCAAAATGTACAATTTACAAAAGCAATCAAAGCTTTAAGTAAGTAGTACAATACAATATCTTAGATGAAGTGAAATTTAAGTTAGCCATTCGATAGTGTGTTAGGGCTAGTATTGGTATTTTTTTTTTTTTTTTTTTATAAATATTTTCCTTTATTATCTTAATATTTTTAACAATACATACATGTATTTAATTGTTCCCGCAAAGCCGAGGCTTGTCTGCAGGTTACATTACATATTGGTTTCTTAAACCCTTATACATTAACCTTTAAGTGGGTCTTAATGTTTTTTTTAAATCTATTTATATTTATAAATATTTAAAAATATAAATGGTAAAACATTGTTTTAATTCACTTTATTTTATTTGTTTATGCTCGAATATTTTCGCCTAATGAGGCATCTTCAAGAGCAGAATGGTTACAAATATATTTTTATAAAATAATTTTCAAAACAATTTTTTTTTCCAAAACAAAAGCAAAATTCATAGACAATTTTTTTTTTTTACCATTTATATTTTTAAATATTTATAAAAATGGACTTTCACTAAAAAACTATTTATATTTTTTTCTTCATTAATACTTTTTGGAAGCCGATTAAATAATTTAGGAATAACACATGCCAATGTTCTTTTCCCGTAGTAGTTTACCTGCCGAGGCTCCCTCAGCCGCTGTGCCGAAACTAGTCTTGTCTCAATCGGGTGTGATATTTTTATTTTGTGCCCATCGTCAAGAAAATGATCCGTCATTATTTTGTATTTGCATAGATTTTCCACCGATAGGACGTTGACATATCTAAATAATATATTGTGATTATCTTTTGCTTCTTTTTTTATTTCTTTTGGAACTATGCATTTTAATATTCTGATTTGTATGTTCAAGATCCTGTCGATATACGATTTAAAAGTAAGGCCCCATATTCTTAGTCCATAGGTAATAATCGGCTCAACCAACCCCATGCAAACCAGTCTTAGCACTGTGTATGGCAGGTATGGTTTTAGATGGTACATGTTCAGAAGGCATATCCTTAGCTTGTTACAGACTGTCTTGACTTGCTCCTCCCAGTTGAAGTAGGAATCTATGATGATACCTAAGTGCTTGTACTTATTCACAACATTTATTTTTGCACAAACACAGTCTCGTAGAGCTTTGTGAAAGCATTCGTATGTGTGGGCATATATTGTTATTTCTTCCCTATTTTTATTATATGGGGAGGCATGGATTTGTAAGGACTGGATGGGCTGAGAAAGCAATCCTTTGTGAATTAGAAATGCGCTACCCCACTCATCATACAAAAATCCAAATTCAGTCTATCGGTCACCTTCCAACTATTAACAGGTGTGTTTCCTAACTGGAAAGAAAAATCATCAAAATGCCAAGCCACATATTTTCCAAATGCACAAACAATACGAGAAATTGTAATAAAAAATCTGGAGTAACTTTTCACTCGTAATTACCAGTGAATATAAATATTTAAGTAAATTCAATTGATATTTTATCTGCCGATGCCTTTAGCCACAAAACAATAGCCCCGCTGTCAAACCGTCGGCCATTTTTAGTGATAGAGATGTGATGATGATAAAATATAGTATCTGATACCGTCACGTGAGAACATTTTTTTTTGTGAAATGTATGTATTTGAAGTGGTCTGTATTTCAAAATTCAAAATTTAAATTTCTACCCTACACTTTTTGTTTCATTTATCCTTTTATATTTCAAGGAAATTGGATTCAAAAGAATATTTTTTTTACTTTGTTTTCTATAGGTATTACTCCTAACATCATTGAAAAAACTTAAAATTAAAAAAATGTAATTGAAATAATTTTCACAAGTAATTATGTAACATTAAGTAAAATATTTACGTTTATGGAACAGAAGCATTAAAAAGTATCAGATATTGTCAAAACCTTTGACAACACTAAATTATGTTGTCAACGAAAATAACATCAACAATTCGTTGCTAAGCAATATTACCTGCTTACATAAATTAACGACGGAGTAGAGACACATAACGTGATAGAAAAGGACAACAACAAAAAACGTATGTTGTGCGAGCGAGATAAAACAAGGGACAAAGTCTGGCGAAATTAGATTTCAGTGACTGTATGGAACACAGTGTTTAGGACTAAATCAAATAAATATCCTCTCCATTTAATAGAACTCCATGTGGGGAGGTGATGTTTATGACTTTTGTTTTTTCCATGTTGATCGTTAGACTATTGTCGTGCGACCATTTTATCACTTTGTTAAAGTCTGCTTGCAGTTTCTGCTGTGCATCTTTTTGAGTGTCACCGATTGATACTATAGCTGTATCATCTGCAAATTGATAGCAAATTGTTTGTGATGTGACTTTAGCCATGGAATTGCAGTAAAGCAAGTATTCTAAGGGTCCAATGACCGATCCCTGTGCCACTCCCGTGTTTATTCTTGTTTTTTTGCTGTAAGTGTCTTTTATTTTCACTGTTATGTGTCGATTTTGTAGATAGTTTGTTAGCAGTTGTTTGTGTTTTCCTCTGATCCCGGCATCATCCAAGCATTCTTCAAGGCGAAGATGGTCCAGGGTATCGAAGGCTTTTGCATAGTCCACAAATATAACTATCACGTGTTTCTTGTTATTTAATGCCTGGTTTATGGTATTTGCAAAATCAGTCAAAAGCTGCGTTGTGTTTTTCCTTTTTTGGAATCCGTATTGTTGGGTGTTTATGATTGCATTCTTGTCAAGGTATTTAGTTATTTTTTGGACCAGGTATGTTTCAAATATTTTATTTATGCATGTTAAAATAGAGATGGGTCTGTAGTTATAGTATTCCTTGTGTGAGTTTCCTTTGTAAATGGGCCTTATTATTGATATTTTTAGACTGTCAGGGTACATACCCTTAGAAATACACACGTTTAATATTTTACATAGTGTTGCGCTTATGTTATCTTTCACAAACTTGATATCCTTTATTCTAATACAATCTATGCCAGTAGATTTTTGTGGATTTAGTTCAGATATGATTTTTTGAATTTCGGTTGGTTTTGCATATGGGATACGTAAGGATTGCATTTGTTTATTAGCATGTGGTGAGTTGTTCGGTAGAAGTTTGATTTGAAGTTGTATTTGGAGACCCACAAATTGCTCAGCGACCATCAATATGGCTTCCGCCGCAATCGTTCTAGTGGGGACTTACTTAATGTGACACACATCTGGGGTCAACGCCTCGATCAGCTGGGCGAAACTCAAACTATCGCACTAGATATATCCAAAGTCTTCGACAGGGTATGGCACTCCAGTCGCCTAAACAAACTGACGGCCTTTGGACTTCCACCCCCACTAGTCTGACGGTTTATATTCTATTCTAGATCTATTCAGACGGTTATAGATGGCTGTACATCGGGTCAGCTATCGATCAACTCTGGTGTCCCCCAAGGATCTGTCCTTTCTCCAACACTATTTCTTCTGCACATCAACGACCTTCTGTCCTGTGCATCGATTCACTCGTACGCTGATGATAGTACCATTCACGATGGCTTCCTATTTGACAAACCCCAAAGCATCTCAACCCTTTCAGATGCCCGCAAACATTTAACATCAAAGATCAACACCGACCTCAAAACTGTCAGCCGCTCGGGAGCTGACAATCTCGTTGAATTTAATGTTAAAAAAACGCAGGCATGTCAGATATCCCTGAAAAGGGCTCCAAACCCCAATTTCCCAACTTTTGACAACGTTTCCTTACCCAACCAAAACCACTTAGATCTTCTCGGTTGGTCTAAATTTAAAATGACCAATATAAATAAATTAATATACCTACCAAGAATATCAATCTTTGTTGTCTTTGGTACTTTTTGTTGGGTTGGTATTGTTTTGACAGAAAGCTGCGGGCACAACTTCCTACTTTCTCTTCTCTCTTGAACGTCGTGCTGGTAACTTGTCTCAAACTGTTCATCTAATTTTATTCAAGTAATCCTTTGTCAAAATTCCTTGTAATCTTTATGGAATAAAGTCCAATTAAATTGTTTAAACTAAAATACATGTTTCAAATAATCTCCACATCCAGCATCATCAAAATTAAAACCAGCGCCTACCACAAGATTCATCAAGAAATCGACCATCGGTGTTTCTCTTTCATCAGAGCTGAAATATCAAGACGCCATCTCATCTCGAACCACTACAGCCTTCCGGCGACTAGGCGTACTATACAGAGCACGTAGATTTTTTACTTCAGCCCAACTGCTAGCTCTATATAAATCTCAAATCCGTCCAATTATAGAGTATAACAGCCATCTCTGGTCCGGTCTACCAAAGAGGCTGTGTGACCAACTTGATTCTGTGCAAAGAAGAGCGGTGAAGCTGATTGATGATCCCATTCTCACAGCCAACCTACATCCTCTTGAGCACAGAAGGAAAGTTGGAATGATCAGTCTCTTTTATAGGTACTACAATGGCGTCTGCTCTGATGAAATATCCTCACTTATACCCCCTCCTCTCGTCACAACAAAGGCAACTCGTAGAACGGCTCACATTCAACCATTTGCAGTCGATATCAAAACTATGAGAACTTGGTGTTTTCACGACTCATTCCTCTGCCAAACTGTCCGCTTATGGAATGAGTTACCGGTATCTGTGTTTCCATCCCAATTTAACCTTGCCCTTTTCAAATCCAATATCAATCGCCATTTCCTCTCAGTTTCTCAAAACAAAGCAATGCCACACACACCACAGCACTGCGCAGCTAAGGACCCTGCAACCGGACATGGACAACTGCCACATCACCAACACCTCTGCGGCACTATAACAAGTGTCATAGACTCTTAGAGTCTCTCGAATCTAGGGAGTCTCCCGCATAGGCTTTCTTAAAAAAAAAAAATAATAATAATTCGAGGTTGGTGCAACAGGCCCTGAGTATTTGCCTGTTGAAACCATTTATTTTCACAGGAGCACTGTCTGATATATCATGTTCAAGTGATAAAAAAAATGTTTCTTGCATACGGTTCTATAATAATTTAATTTTCTAGTTGATGTAGAAAAATAATTCCTTTAAAATATATTATGTCTATTTGTAACTTACTACGTGTGACACTAAGCCAATGTATTATATTCTAGGATGGCAGACAGAATGAAAAAAATATGCATGGAGTCGTAGGTCTTCATAGTGTGGGATAAAAATATTATTATTTTAGCCTGGACACAATGCTTGGACATCTGTCCGAGCATGGTCAAAGTAAAACATGATAAAAAGTGCTTATTTTTTTAGTTACAGACATTTTATCAACAGATCTCCCAATTTCCCCCCGATTTAGAAATTCCTCTCTCCCGTTTTGACTCCCCGTTAAGTGTAAATTTGTTATTAAAAGAAATATCTAATTTTACCAACTCAAACACTTAATTATTCTAAAAAAAACTACACATGCATGTAAACTAATCCTTTATAATATTACTCCAGGCCGTCGTCATTCGCTTTAAATTTCGATTTTCACAATTAATGCCATCACAGCAGATGAAATACATTCGCGATGTATGGAAAATCAAATTTTGTATATATGCTGCAAAAATGTACTATTCGCGTACGTGTTTGAATTCCATATACACTTATAAACCCTTATAGACCCTTTTGTTTTTATATCGAAATACGTATGAAACTATATTGACATCTAGCGGCAAAATTAGAAAGTTTTTTTATATTTTCTTTTATTTGATTCAAAATTTAAAAAAAACAAACGAAATAAAAATGGATTTAAATCTGTAATCTAAGTTGCAAAGATATATTACATTTAAGATTCATATTACATGCATTCCTACAAGCAGACATTTGTAAGTTCACGCTTACACATAATGCATGTTGACTTACAACATAAAAACCCAATCTCAAATGCAACTCTTGCCGACATTTCCTCAAACAGAGATGAAATTTGTATGGTGAACCATTTTTTAAGGTATGGGTGGTCAGCCTCATACCAACCTATCTATCTATAATCTATAATCTATAATCTAAGCTGCAAGGATATGTAAGCATTTAAGGCTCATATGAAATGCATGCCCACAGACAGGCAGGAATTATTTTGATAATTTTCGGTCGCTGGTTATGGACTGTAGAATAAGTATAAAAACTTGTTTCTTGCTTGACAATGTGCGATTTTATTGTAGATTTTGTTACAGAGTTTACAAGAATAATGATGACTTTTATTTAGTCAGAATATGATGTGAGAGAAGAACTTTTGTTATAAACAGTCAGGATATAATGCAAGAGAAGAAAAGAACACACAAATTACGAGAGATCTGGCTTTTATATTATGCCATTCCGACCTCACTAAAAATGCAACAACACCCTGTTCATCTTGACCAACCACAAACATCAGCCAATAAAAACACCTGGACGTCAGACCATAAACAATTAATGTTGACTAAACTCACCACATACATTATTCAACTTACCTACCATAATAAATTGCCTATCATTACATATTTAATTCATCTAATATAAATTTCCTTACTATTTTATAAACTTATCATAATATCCATTTTAATTATTGAGTTATCTGACTATCACTTAACACTGGCGCTTCTGCTGTGTGCGGGAATTCGCCATAAAGAAGAAGAAGATTAATTGTCTGACTGTTTGAATCAATCTTATATTTTTCATACATAAAATTCCAAACACACTGCCCCCCAAAATATAAATTGTTCAAACATTTGAATAAGTTTGTGAAACTGCTCTGGTTTTATGATTTCAAACAATTCAAGTTATAATATTACATTGTTAAGCAAAAAAATTTTTTAAAATAAAATAACTAAAACCTTCCAATAGTTTTTTTTTTTTTTCATATCTTAATCAAACAATGTTACACAATAATTCCAAATAAAACACTTTGAAATTACACTATACTTATCTTGAAATATCTCCAGTGAGATGGTTTACAAAGAATACAAAATAAAATAAAATAAAATGACTTCAACCTTCCAACAAATGTTTTCTTATACCTATTAAAAAATAAAACATTTTAAATAATTACAGTTTAATACTTGAAACATATTTCCTTTCTTTTTCATCTTAATAATGTTGTCTTACATCATTTCTTTATTAAACATTCTTACATAATAAATACCAAACAAATGTCTGAAAGAAATACACATTATATCTTGAAATATTTTCCATAAAATAGTTCATCAAATACAAATAACAAAATACTCTATTTCACATCACTAAAATTTTCTGATGCGTTACATTACTTTTAAACTAAGGTGCCTACAATCAAGATACCGTTGCAGATCTATTTTTATCAACTAATCATGTTTAGGCATTAAACACAACCTCTGAATTGGTCGCTGAATTTTTCCATTCTGGACTTGTAAAGTTACATTTCTTACACAATTATCCTTTCCTGGATGCAATTTCAATACCTTGCCTAGCTGCCATTTTAATGGTGGTATATTATCTTCCTTTACAATTACCATATCACCTTCTTTAAGTATATTGTTATCGCTTTGCAACCATTTAGATCGTATTTGCAATGTGCCCAAATATTCTGTTGACCATTTTTTCCAAAAATCTGATACAAGTTTTGACAACAGTTGGTATCGATTCAATTTGGTGAGTGGAATTTGTCTCACATCTGGTTCTGGAATTGCGTTCATAGCAGTTCCGATCAAGAAGTGAGCTGGAGTTAAACATTCTAAGTCATCTGGATGGCAATTTATTGGTAACAAGGGTCGAGAATTTAAACATGCCTCCACCTGGACTAAAATAGTATATAACTCTTCATAAGTTAGACATGCATCCCTCATTACTCTAGCTAAGTGATATTTTATAGACTTTACCGCAGCTTCCCACAATCCACCTTGGTGTGGAGCTCGTGGTGTAATATTGGACCATTTTATGCCCTGATTTGCTGACCAGTTTTCCAATGATTCATTAACCTGGTTCGAAATCATGATTTCTCGAAACTCTCGAAGTTCCCGTTTTGCTCCTATAAAATTCGTTCCGTTGTCTGAATATATATGGCTACACATCCCTCTACGTGAGATAAACCTTTTGAGACTATTTAAGAATGCTGATGTAGTCATATTTACTACCAATTCAATATGTACTGCCTTTGTGACAAAACAAACAAATACTGCAAAATACGATTTAATTCTTGTTTTTGATCTTGGATTTTGTTCTCGTATAAGTATTGGTCCCCCAAAATCTATACCTACATGTGAAAACGGTTTAGATGGTGTAATCCTGGATGATGGAAGATCAGACATAATGCATTTCATTACATTCGGTCTTGCTCTAAAACAAGTTACACAACCTTGCAGCACCCTTTTTATGGCTACCCTACCTCTTATAGGCCAATACTTCATCCTAATGTTTGCCAACAATGTTTGTGGTCCGCAGTGCAACAATTTGTGATGATAATCCTTTATTATCAGCGTTGTAAATCTATGTTTTTGTCCTAAAATAATAGGGTATTTTTGTTGTTCCGGTATCTTTGCATATTTTAACCGACCTCCCAGTCTAATAATTCCTGCTTTACACATTCTGCATGTGTGCATACAAATAAAGAAAACCTCACATGGACATAAACCTTGCAACTCCTGCCGCCGTTCCCTGAACCGGGGTGGCATTGGCAAAAGTGAACCGATTTTTACAGCACGGGTGGTCAGCCTCGTACCAACCTATCAGTCAAGGAGCACAAAAAATTATAAATGATATACAGAAATTCATAATGAGACACATTACAAATTAAAATTAAAATAAAGTAAAATTAAAATTAAACTTAATATTACACTTAGAATTAATGCCCTAGCCGCCATTGTTGCAAATCAACCGCCATTCCTTTCGGTCCTTACATACTTCTTTCATTTCATTCAGAGTCATAATCTTTTTCATGCACTCTCTCCTTTTGTTATGACTCTGAATATCCCATTCATTCGCTATTTCGGAAATTTGATCCATCCATACTTTCCTCGGTATTCCCCTACCACGGCTTCCATTCATAGTTGCAGCGTACACTCTCTTCGTCAGTCTTTCGTCATTCATTCTTTCCATATGTCCAAACCATTTTAACAAACCCCTTTTGATTTTTACTTTTATACTTTCCCTTGCACCACATTCTTCTCTCACTGACTCATTCCTCACCCTATCTTTCCGTTTTTTTCCAATCATACTTCTTAGAAAGTCCATTTCGACCGTATGGACTTTACTAATTTCACTCTCAATCATCGTCCAAGCTTCACTTCCGTACATCAAAGTGGGCACTAGTATACCACCGTGTACCGCCAATCGAACATTTTTCGATAAGTTTTGGTTTTTGGCTATACCAGCGGTGGCACCCAGTACACACCTTCCCTTCATTATTCTTCTTTCAAATTCACCTGTCATTCTTCCATCTTTTTCAAACTTACTTCCCAGATATACAAATTCCTCGATAATTCCGACATTCATTCCATTTATTTTAAACTCATAGTTCATATTTTCATCATCTCTTTCAAAAATCAGAACTTTCGTCTTCCTTGCATTCAATTTCAGATGATTATCTTTCAAAGCTTCGTTCAGTCTAGAGAGCATTGTTTGTAGTTCCACTGCTGAGTCAGAAACAAGGACCGCATCGTCTGCATACAGTAGAACACTCACTTTGCTCTCTCCTATCATTAATCCACAATCATCAAGCCTAGCATCTCGGACACACTTGTCCATGACTATGTTAAATAGCCATGGACTCATCACACATCCTTGCCTTACACCCTTAAAAACTTCAAACCATTCACTGTACTCGCCATCAATACGAACACATGCCATACTATTTTCATAGTTTGCATGCACCGCATTTAGGAGAGCCCCATTCACTCCATATTCTTTCAGAACATCCCACAACAAACCTCTGTCTACTGAGTCGAAAGCCTTCTCTAGATCTACAAAGGCCGTGAACAGTCTTCCCCTCACCGACAGCTGTTTTTCAACAAGTTGTCGTAGAGTGAAAATCTGATCAACACAGCCTCTACCGGTCATAAAACCGGACTGTATATCGGAAACCCTTCCACCAGTAGTCAGGAAATTATTAACCTATAAGTCAAGGAAATTATTTTGTGAATTTCTTTACATAATCTGAGTTGCAAAGATACATACCATTTGAGATTCATATTAAATGCATTCCCACAAGCAGACAGGTTCGCGCTTACAAATGCTCCATGTGGACTTACAACATAAAAACCTAATCTCAAATGAACATAAGCCCTGCAACTCTTGCCGACTTTTCCTCAAACAGAGATGAAATTTGCATGGTGAACCATTTCTTACAGTATGGGTGGACAGCCACATACATATACTAACCTAAGTCAAGGAAATTATTTTGTTTAGTTCTATAATCTAAGTTGCAAAGATACATACCATTTGAGATTCATATTAAATGCATTCCCACAAGCAGACATTTGTAAGTTCGCGCTTATACATAATGCATGTTGACTTACAACATAAAAACCCAATCTCAAATGAACATAAGCCCTGCAACTCTTGCCAACCTTCCCTGAAACAAAGGTGAAATTTGCAAAGTGAACCATTTTTTAAAGTATGGGTGGTCAGCCTCATACCAACCAATAAGTAAAGGAAACTATTTTGTGTATTTCTTAACATAATCTAAGTCGCAAAGATACGTACCAGTTGAGATTCATATTAAATGCATTCCCACAAGCAGACAGGTAAAAGTTCGCACTTACAAATGCTCCATGTGGACTTACAACATAAAAACCTAATCTCAAATGAACATAAGCCCTGCAACTCTTGCCGACCTTCCCTGAAACAAAGGTGAAATTTTCAAAGTGAACCAATTTTTAAAGTATGGGTGGTCAGCCTCATACCAACCTATAAGTTAAGGAAACTATTTTGTGTATTTCTTTACATAATCTTAGTTGCAAAGATACATACCATTTGAGATTCATATTAAATACATTCCCACAAGCAGACAGGTAAAAGTTCGCGCTTACAAATGCTCCATGTGGACTTACAACATAAAAACCTAATCTCAAATGAACATAAGCCCTGCAACTCTTGCCGACTTTTCCTCAAACAGAGATAAAATTTGCATGATGAACCATTTCTTACAGTATGGGTGGTCAGCCACATACTAACCTAAGTCAAGGAAATTATTTTGTTTAGTTCTATAATCTAAGTTGCAAAGATACATACCATTTGAGATTCATATTAAATGCATTCCCACAAGCAGACATTTGTAAGTTCGCGCTTATACATAATGCATGTTGACTTACAACATAAAAACCCAATCTCAAATGAACATAAGCCCTGCAACTCTTGCCAACCTTCCCTGAAACAAAGGTGAAATTTGCAAAGTGAACCAATTTTTAATCGATTTTGGTCGATTTTCTTTTACTAAGATTTCATGTTTTTATTTTACATGTTTTCCGAATTTTAACGCGAGGAAACTATGTGCAATATACACATTCTCCGAAAGTTAAGGGGTTGGGCTGCGTAGCAGCCAGGGGCAACGCCCCTAGTTGAATATATTTTCCCTGTCTCTGAAATTAGGTAAGTCCAGGTTCTGATGGCCGACCTGCTGGATGTGACCCAGTATTAGTTTATTAAGTAGATTTTACTTAGTAACCACGGTCAAAGCCTGGAAATACAAAATCCTAAAAAGCCTAAAGCCATTTATAGCTGTGTAGAAGTTCATTTTTATAAAAAATTGTATATGTTTGACCTTATTTCTTGGCTTAAGCAGGTCCCGCAGGTTGCGCGCCCTCCCCCGGAGCACCTCCTTGTCCAAGGGGTCCACAGTGAAGGCGTGCACCCTGATCACCACCTCCGAGGTGTGACGCACCATGGCTCCTGCGCCGTCTTCCACTATCACTGCACTGCCCTGAAAATTACACAATTCATGCTATTAAATTGTTCAGAAATTGTCCAAGGGTAGTATGTGTTTACTTACATCTAGCGTGGAGTGCAGCGCTCTGCAGTGGGGCACGGCGATGGGTCGGGCGCCCCACTGCCAGCCCACGGCCACTCCAAGCACACTGCCACACGCCACCCCACACACCAATATAAGGAGGGGAAGTATGTGTGTACTTACATCTAGCGTGGAGTGCAGCGCTCTGCAGTGGGGCACGGCGATGGGTCGGGCGCCCCCCTGCCAGCCCACGGCCACTCCAAGCACACTGCCACACGCCACCCCACACACCAATATAAGGAGGGGAAGTATGTGTGTACTTACATCTAGCGTGGAGTGCAGCGCTCTGCAGTGGGGCACGGCGATGGGTCGGGCGCCCCACTGCCAGCCCACGGCCACTCCAAGCACACTGCCACACGCCACCCCACACACCAATATAAGGAGGGGAAGTATGTGTGTACTTACATCTAGCGTGGAGTGCAGCGCTCTGCAGTGGGGCACGGCGATGGGTCGGGCGCCCCACTGCCAGCCCACGGCCACTCCAAGCACACTGCCACACGCCACCCCACACACCAATATAAGGAGGGGAAGTATGTGTGTACTTACATCTAGCGTGGAGTGCAGCGCTCTGCAGTGGGGCACGGCGATGGGTCGGGCGCCCCACTGCCAGCCCACGGCCACTCCAAGCACACTGCCACACGCCACCCCACACACCAATATAAGGAGGGGAAGTATGTGTGTACTTACATCTAGCGTGGAGTGCAGCGCTCTGCAGTGGGGCACGGTGATGGGTCGGGCGCCCCACTGCCAGCCCACGGCCACTCCAAGCACACTGCCACACGCCACCCCACACACAAATATCAGCGCCGTCCTCCGCCACACTGGGAACACAAGTATTGCCAGTGAATAAACCAAGGAAAGAAAATATAATATTATAATAATTATATACCTTTAATAGATTTTTCTATTTATGCAATCGAGGCGAGTTTATATAAACATTTTATACTCCAAGCAAAGAATGAACATCTTCAGAAGGAATTACTTGGAAAGCAATATGCCAAACTAACATTAAAGACTAGTCTAACTAGGTTAATGCTATGCTCTCGTAAACGGAAGGACTTTAGTTTGATTCCCGATTCCCTACACAGCACAAGAAAATATCATTTAATTTCCAAAATTTTGCTCTTTCCTGGGTTGAAAAATTCATGGGCCTTTATTAAAGACAACTGAAACATGGTAGAGAATTGATGCTTCTTATAGCAAATACCAAGCTTGCAGAGGGCTCTTGAGGTATGATACACACAAAAACAGATCACCAAATAAATTATATATATATATTTTTAAAATCAATTTGTGAAGAGGAATGCAATTCACCAACTTATTTTGCCTGGCCAGTTGTCTTCATGCAAAAGCAGAAGCTTGTGTGCATGCAACGGCATCTGAACCAGGGTCAATGTTATGGTCAAAGGGGCCAGCCGTGGCTCGAACAAACGTTATCTGAATCAAACACGCTAGCTGAACAAGCGTCTTGACCGTCGTGGCCATAGCACCGAATTGTCCTAATATATTAGGTAGAACATTCTCACTGCGATCTTTCATGAGCGCGTTGATCTGATCAAAGATTTCCATGGGTGAGGGCAGGTCTGTGATGCCCGTGCGCCTCCAGGCCTCCTGGGCCCCGTCTGATGCTCGCGCGGCAGCTGCTCTCGCCGACTCGATGGCGCTCTCTATGGCTTCTGTCAATGTTGGGTTGTTCCATGCCTGGAACATTTAAAAAACAAAATGGTATTTTCGTCTGGCCAAAAACAAGTATTTACCTTGGCTGTATGATAAGTACCCGTGTTTAGCAATGTATGGCACAACTGACACAAAATGTGTATGCCATCATGTAGTGCTATCTTTACAACGATGACCGGCAAAATTTCAGACAGATTTATCGAGTAGTTTTCTTATGACAGCTTTTAAAAGTCACCAAGTTGGTGTTTATTTGCAATCATGAAGAAAGGGCAATATCGACCAGTGGTTCGATTTATTTTTTTGGACTGGAAGATATGTGAGGAAATCAAAGTGAAGTTGCATGCTGTTAATAAGGACCATGCACCTTCGATCACAACTATCAGATGTTGGTTTAGTGAATTCAAGCATGCCCGAACACCAGTTTTTGATGAAGAGCGACCAGGCCGTCCGATTGAGGTGACTACGGAGGATATGGTTGATAAAATCTATGATATTGTGCTAGCATCGTCGGGTGAAGGTCAGAAAGAATGTTGACATTGTACACATCTCAATACAACGCATAAAAAATAACTTAAACAAAAAATTGGGTATGAGAAAGCTATCGGCGAGATGGGTGCCACGTTTTCTAACAGTGGCGCAAAAACGGAATCGCATGACAACTTCGGAGCACTGTTTGTACATGTTTAAGTGCAATCAGAAAAAATTTCTACAGCGTTTCATGACTGTTGATGAAACATTGATCCATCATTCTTCTTCTTCTTCTGTTTCAATCCTAGGATTGGTTTGCAGCAATATCTTTTATTCTTGTTCTCCATTCCTCCCTGTCTTGTGCGGCTCTTTTTAGGTCTGCATATGTTGAGCAGCGCATGTCCACCAGCAGGTCCTCCAGGTACTCTTGGAATGGGCGTCCCCTAGAGTTGGTCCCCTCGGTCATCCCCTCCATTATGGCATGCAAGAGACCTTCTTGTCGCATTACATGGCCGATCCATCTTGCACGCCTTTCGGACAAAGTCCTGAGCAGGTGCCTTCCTCCTTCGATTCTCTGGAAAACCTCCTCATTTGTGGTGTGGTCTCTCCAGGAAATTCCTAGAAGCCTTCTATACGACCACATCTCGAAAGCCTCTAGTCTTCGTTTATCCCTTTTGGATAGGCACCATGTCTCGCAGCCGTACATCAAAATACTCCATACATATGTTTTGATGAGGAGTAGTCTCAGTTTCAGGTCTGTGTTGTTCTATTATTTTTGCTTTTTTATTGAATGCAAGTCTAGCCTGGTGTATACGGCTGTCGATGTGGCTCTTTGACCGTCCGTTCCACGTTATTTTACTGCCAAGGTAGACAAACTCCCTCGTGTTCCCCAATGGCACTCCTGACATAACTACTCCCATCCGATGCTGCACTCGGCCCACAGTTAGCAGCTTTGTTTTATCTTTATTTATCTTCATATTGTAGTTATTTTGGAGAATGCTTTCCACAGTTGTTATGGCCTCCTGAAGTTCTTCTTCATTTTCAGCAACCTAATAACCTCATGCCGAAATGGCAATCAGCATATCGAAAAGGTCACTCTACAGAAACTGGTATGCTCAAGGTCACGTCTGATATGATATCGGCAATGGAGCAGGGCAATCTTGCTTTGTTGGCACTTCTGGACATGAGTGCGGCTTTCGACACTGTTAGTCATGATATACTGATAAATAGATTGGAGGGCTCGTATGGTTTGAGAAATGGGGCCCTGGAGTGGATGACCTCCTACCTGGTAGGTCGCAAGAGGGCGGTACGTATTTGTGATGATGTCTCACCTGTCTACTCACTCACCTCTGGGGTTCCGCAGGGGTCCGTGCTGGGTCCGGTCCTTTTTTTACTTTACACAGCCGACATTGAGAGTATAGTCGAAAAGTACGGCCTTTCTGCTCATTCTTATGCTGATGATTGGCAGATTTACTCTCAGTGTCGGCCCAACGAGACTGAAGACCTTAAAGGCAGGATGTCTGCTTGCATCATGGAGGTGGGTGGGTGGATGAAGCAAAACGGCCTTATCCTCAATGCCAACAAGACCGAACTTATGTGGTCGGCCACATCCAGGCGCGATCACCTCCTGGATAATGGGGTACCTCTCTCCATTGGGGGAGGTTTGATCCAGCCTTTTAACTCTGTGAGACTTTTGGGAGTTATGCTGGATCGGAATCTCACAATGGAGGAGCAGGTTGACAAAACAATAGCCGCTTCATTTTTTGGCCTACGCCAAATAAGGGCTATCAGGAGGTGTCTACCGCCGGGTGTGGTTAAAACATTGGTGAGTGCTTTTGTGATGTCCCGAATTGATTATTGTTCCACACTTTATATCGGCCAGTCAAAGAAGCAACTGAACAGATTTCAGTCTGTTTTGAATGCGGCCGCAAGACTGATCTTCGGGATGTCCAAATTCTCTCACATCACTCCGCTGTTGAAAGAACTACATTGGCTTCGTTTTCCTGAGAGGGTGGTCTACCGTGTGTGTTTGATGGTATTTAAAGCCCTAAATGGTTTGGCTCCATCATATCTGGCAGACATGTTTTCCCCCGTTGAGGTGAGTGTGAGGGGGCGGACACTTAGGTCAGCGGGGTGTCGAGCTGTCAGGTTGGTGCAGCCTCGCCGTCAAATATGCACTAATTTTGGGGATCGCGCTTTCCGGTTTGCGGGACCAGTGGAGTGGAACAGACTGCCACCCGGAGTGAGGGTTTCGGAATCTGTTGGCATTTTTAAGAAAGCACTCAAACAGCACCTTTTTAAAATATCTCATTCATGATTAGGAGGGCCCTTGAGGTGTGACATACACAAAAACGGCGCTCTTTTGTCATGTATTAATTTTTAATTAAATAAATTATCCTCATATATATATATATAGCAATATCGTCAGCAAACCTTATCATAACCACCTTTTCACCGTGTATCCTTACACCTTTTTTGTGGCTCATTCTTTCTCGCAAGTCATCGATCGCACTTTGTATATAAGCGTTAAATAGAAGAGGTGACAGAGCGCATCCCTGTCTTACCCCTTGTCTTATATAAGCTTCCTTTGTGTCATCGTCACATCTGATTATGGCGGTCTCATTCTTGTATAGCACCTGGATTATACGTCTATCTCTGTATTTGATATCAATTTTCTTCAAAATCTCGAAGAATTTTCTCCATTCTACTTTGTCAAAGGCTTTCTCCAGGTCTATAAATGCGATGTACGTGTTTTGATTTCTTTTTATTCTCTTTTCTAGTAGCATTCGTAAAGACAGTATTGCTTCTCTGGTTCCTACACCTCTTCTGAAGCCACATTGGTCTCTGGAAAGAATGCTCTCTACTTCTGGTTCTATTCTCTTCAGAATGATATTAGTCAATATTTTTGAGGCATGGGATATTAGGCTGAGAGTTTTGTGCTGTTCACACTTTGTCGTACCTGCCTTCTTTGGTAATGTGACAATTAGGCATTTCTCGAAGTCCGCTGGTATCTCTCCAGTTTTATATATTGTCTGTATCATTCTAAACAGGGCATCTGTGGTTACTTTTCTTGCTGATTTAATTAGTTCGGCTGGGACGTCATCGATTCCGGGTGCTTTACCGTTTTTGAGTTTTTTTAGTGCGAGGTCAAACTCTTCTCTAATGATTGGATCTCCCAGATCATCCTCGTCTACCTCATTTTCTCTTTCTATCAATGTTTCGCTGTCAATATTACCCTTGCCATTGTACAACATTTCGAGATATCCTTTGCATCGCTCTCCTATTTGGTCATTTTCAAAAAGAATTTTGCCGTCTTCTCCTTCTATTGCATTGCCCTTTCCAATTCTCATCCCAAAGAAATCTTTCACCGCTGCGTGAGCTTTTTCTACATTTCCTCTCTTGAGGTCGTCATTTATCTTTTTGCAGTTATTCTGGTAGTATGTTTCTTTTGCAATTCTTGACTCTCTGTTTATTTTATTTCTTAGCACTTTGTATTTCTCTTGTGATTCAGCTCTTCTATCATTTTTGAGCTCTCTTCTTTCTTTTATCATATTTAGAATTTCATCAGTTATCCATTCCTTTCTTGCTTGGGGTCTTTCCTTGCCTACAATTTCCTCTGCCGTAGTTTTTATCTTCGACTTTATCTCTTCCCAGATCGTATTCACATTCTCCTCTTCCATTAGGTGGCATTCTTGTGTCTTTTCTCTAAAAGTGTCATTGACTTCTTTTAACTTTAATAGTTTTGTATCCCATTTGAAATTATTTTTATTTTTTTCAGTTTTAGAAGACTTTTGGCCATTACCATATTATGATCACTATCTATTTCGGGAACGGGATAACTTCTACAGTCTTTTATTTGGTTTTTAAACCTATATCTAACCATTATATTATCCATCATTACACACCAGAAATTAAGAACTGCCATAACAGTGGATTTCACCAGACGCACCTGCTCCAAAGAAGGCGAAAACGTTTCCATTGGCTGGAAAAGTCATGGCCACCCTTAGTTGGGATTCGCAAGGGATCATCTTCATTGACTATTTAAAGAAGGGAAGGCAATCATGGGGCAGTCCTTTTCTGATTTTTTGGACCGATTCAATGCTGACATGATAAAAAAAAACGGGCCTACTTGGCGAAAAATAATCCTTTTTCACCATGACAACGCACCTGCTGACTCGTCCGCAATCGCCACAGCAAAACTGGTCAAATTACGCTACGTATTGCTACCTTATCTACCTTATTTTTCAGATTTGGCCCAATGCAATAATTACTTTTCGTTTCCAAATGTAAAGAAATGGCTAAGCGGAAAGCGATTTTGTCAATCTAGGAATTCAGCGCCGAAACAAAGGCCTGTTTTGCGGAGGTCGAGAAATCATCATTTTTGGATGGCCTTAACAAGTTAGAATAACGCTGGACTAAATGTATCGTGCTTAAAAGAGAATATGTTGAGGAACAATAAATAATAAAATAATGTGTTTTCTTACCTAACACGGGTACTTATCATACAGCCCTCGTACATCATCAGGTAATTATTGATTTCCTTTTATTTGTAATGGATTATTACTAATTTATAATAATGCAATAACATGTTATGATTAAAGAGCCCGATGAGAATCTAATTAGCTTTGTCTTATTTCAAACACCTTTGTTGAAATAACAGTCTTTTGATCCTCTCGACCACGAAAAATGACGTTTTTATGTCTCAATACAACCTCAACCACATTGTACAAACAGTCCCTGCCAGAACTTCATGAAGTTTACATGTTGACTGAAAGTGAAGCATGTTGCGTCATAATTGCTGTGGCCGCGAGTGCAAAAACAAAGAGAAAGGGCTTGTAGAAAGGTAGAAAATAGGCCAAACAGTGGTTTATTGTTAGGGATGAAAAAAAACTCAATGAACTGAGAGTAATTGAACCAAATGATTTCCAAATTCAACAATAAATTATTATTTTGTGTTTTTGATCAGTTATATCCTTAAAACAAACATATTGCGCAATAATATTGCACGTATGGGGACCGCTTAAATGTTTTATTTCAAATATACATCAGTTAAAATGCCATCAGCTTGTGTCTTTTGCGATAGAGCTGATACATAATATAAAGTCTGTGCTATGGCAAAGAGGTCTAGACAGTAATTTTGACAAGCATGTTTGAAATAAGACAACGCTGGTTCAATTCCCGTTGAACTTCTTGACCATAACTATAGCTCTGGTTCAAACAGACTTCATTCGACAATGAATAATGAATTAAAATAAACAAATAAATGATTACTTTATAATGTTATTGCATGTTTCTGGCCAGGCAAAATAGGGCGATAAATTGCATTCCTCTTCATGAATTTATTCTAAAATGGGGCATCACTTGAAATACTGATTAGAATTATTTTTTTGAGACTTTTTTTTAGATTAGGAATTTGGATAATAACTAGGGAATGATAATATCATAGGTGAAAGTTAAAAAGTGAAAAAGCAGTCTGGTAAAATAGGTACAACCATGAACTGTTTGAATTGTATGAAGATGTCGGTGTTATGGCCGAGGGTTAAGACCCTATTCTTGACTAGCGTATTTGTAACATAATAATGCTGGTTCGACTCACGCGTGGCCTTTTGACCATAACTTTGACTCTGGTTCAACAGAAGCGCACAAAAGCTTCTGCTTTCGCATGAATACATCCACCAGACAAAATAGGTTGGTAAGTTGCATACCTCTTCACAAATCTATTAAAAAAAATACAGAATTAAAGAATTAACAATGCATCAACATGAGAAATTATTTACTCTTAAGTGTCTAAGGCCAAAGCAGAGATGGAGCAATGGGTGGAAAGGCACTTATGGCTACACCAATCGGCAAGGAGAGGTGACGGAGACAGCAAGATGAAAGCAACTCATTGAGGAGGCTAGGACTCACAACGGGTTGAAGCGCATATGATGATGATGATAGTATTCATGTAATGTGAAGTAGGCTGTGACTTACTTGTAAGACTACTTGATGGATGTGAACTATGTAGTCCTTGGCTTGTGTTGCTCCAGCAGCTAGATGCATCTGAAATATGTTATATCATTGTTATTCTGTTGCAGACCAATGCTATTAGTGTTTATTGAATAAAAGTTGTAGGCTTTCACGGAGCTGCGACTTTCCCCCATATTTGTGATGGGCTTCTTCAGCTTACACAATATAACATCGAAATTTCAAATGACATTCCGAGGTTTAGTCGATTGCTCGGTTGGTAGAGTGCTTGTATTTTATGCCGAGGATTAGTGTTTGATTCCCACCAAGTGTGTCCGGTCGATAGCTCAGTTGGCAGAGTGCTTGCATTCCATGCCGTGAGCTCGGGTTCGAACCTCACCGAGGGTGTCAGAAATGATTTTCCGTTTCGGTGTTTATTTCAAACCCCAAAACAATACCGGCAAGGTTTACTCAGCCTTCACAAGAAATGAGTACCAGCTCATCGGGAACTGGGAAACCCCAACTTCAACTGAAGTGGTGAGCGTAAGGCCGCCCCCTTACCTGTAAAAATAAATAGGTTCAACTCGCCACATGCGACCCCTTCGGGGATAACGCGGCAAGAAGTTACACTATATGCGTAGCTTAGTTGCGTTTTTTTTTTGCGTGTCAGAAAGGATTTTTCTATTTTGGTGATTACTTCAAACCCAAAATAAAATACCGCCAAGGCAATACCAAATAGGTAAGATTGCGAAAGAGTGGAACCTGCAGAGTGAGAATAAGAGAAGGGTATGTATGAAGAACGTGATGAATTTTGAAAAAATTAAAGAGATATGCAAGGGCAGAAAAAAGTATGGGTGATCAGCACTCGTACCAACTTATACATCCAACAACAATAAGTATGGATGCTGGAGAGTTGCTTTCCGGAATGTGTTGACGTGGTTTGTAGGAGCTGGAGCTTCCGGACGTTTCGCCCATGTCTACGATGGGCTTCTTCAGCGTGAAGGCGAAGAGATGAAACATCGGCAAGCTCCAGCTCCTACAGACCACGGCAACAGATCCAGGAAAGTAATTTTCCAGCATCAACAGCCGGCCGTGTAAGTCTAAAACTTCAATTCAACTATAGGTATGTTGTTATACATACGTGCATCAGTTCCAGCCCTTCCGTGGCTCTGAAGATGATCTCGTCCATGCCAGGCGCCATCCCGGGACTCTGGGGGCCCCAGGCCAACAGACAAACACTGCCTTTCCACTTATAAAACGTTCATTAATTATTTTAACTTCGATTCACCATACAAGTGCGTTCGGTCGATCAAATTGGAACAAATATTTGGCGGTCGAATCAGAAATAGACGCAACATCACGACGCGACACGACTCCCAGCAATTGTTTCCAAAAATGATTAAGCAATCCAAATAGTATTGGGTAATCGCCCGTTGACATTGGTCTTTTTTTTTTTTTTTTAATGGCAGCTAATAAACAATTTTGAATGACGAGAAGCAAGTTTTTATATTTGCTTTTCTATGATTTTATTGGAGTAAAAATTAAAGGTGGCGATGAATGATCGAAATGAAAATGTAGAAATCAAAACATAACCTCAATACTTCAAACTTTCAGCGATCAGCTGCCATTATGGTGATACCAGTGCACAATAATGTATTTAAATTGGAGAAATACCAATGTAAGTAGGTATCTATTTATTTTTAATCAATAATAATCGTAAGTTAATGAAAAATATTAACTAACATTTTATTATTATTTAGTTATTAAAAAGAACCTACATTGCTTTTTAGGTGTTTTTTTTTCATTTGCCAAATTTTCACAATATTCTTCAATCTGCAGTCATAGTTTTGAGCAAAGCTTATAAAAGTTTTAAAAATAAACTGTGAAGATTTCAGTCCACTCTTCATGCGCATACACAATATGTATATGCTGGTTCATACACCTACAAGCTGCAGATAAATTATGAAGAGAACAGAAGAACAAAAATTACAAAAAAAAATATTTAGCGGTGCCTAGCACAGATGGGGCCTCGCACAGAAAAAAAATTCGGCCAGGGCGCTGGTAGTGCTAAAAACGTCACTGATCACATGTGTATGTGACAATGGTAACAAATATTTGTTTGCCTTTTCCCTAGCAAACTGGCCATGCAACGTCACAATTTGAATGTCTATATAATTTGGGTTGAGTCCATTAGATCAGGAAACAAGGGGGTCTGTATTTTAGGTTTTTTTTTCTTCCCAAGGGAGTTCAAATCACTCGGATTCCTTTTATAATCCCCATTGCAATTTAAAAAAATTATAATCCCCAATGCAATTAAAAAAATGTCTAGAAATTGTGGAAACTTTACTAATAGTTCATAATTTTTCTGGTAGAATTCAGCTGGTTACAGTAGCAGTGATCTTTGGTCTCTATAGTGATGGTGGATTTTTACTTGCAGTCTATAGAGACTATTTACTTGCTAGGCAGGGGAGCAGCGGATTTGCCCAAATCTTTATTTATTTCAACCACCTATGTCAGTGTTCCGCAAAGCGTGTGTTGCGGCACACTGGTGTACTGTGGTCATCAGTTGGTGTGCCGCGGAAAAAAGTCAAGATGTTGTTAAGATGACTGTTATTTTCCTAAGTGTGACCTGCAACCTATGGACTGGGTACGAAATCCATTCTCGGATAACATGTCCATTGGACATTTACTGATAAACGAGCAGGAAGAATTCATGGAGTTAAAAACTGATCGGCCATTACAACTAAAATTTTCCAAAGTAGAGGTAGCACGTTTTTGGTTGCATATAAAAAATAAGTATCCACTGCTTTCAAAGCGTGCTGTTGCAATTCTATTACGATTTTCCACAACCTAATTATGCGAATTGGGATCGAAAAAAAGAGAGCGCCTGAGGACGATCAATGAAGAGATGAGAGCAGCCTTATCAACGATTGCTCCAAATTTTGATCGCCTGTGCTCAGTTAAACAGGCTCACATTTCTCACTAAACATCTTTTCATATTAGGTATATTGATTTTAGTAATAAATAAATATTAAATACTTAGTCATTGCTTTTTTCTTTGGTGTAGGTACCTCTAAATTTTTTTGATTTGATAGGTGTACTTTGAACACAAAAAGTTTGCGGAACACTGACCTATGTAATGCTATGCCCAAGATTTTCAGAAAAAGGTGTCCACTAAGAATGATGGACAACAGAGGATAAAACTTGATGCATGATTTCAATAAACAATTGCGATACCTTGATTTTGATGTATGTAGGTAAGTAAGTTTGAAAAAGATGGAAGAATGGCCGGTGAATTTGAAAGAAGAATAATGAAAGGCAGGTGTGTACTGGGTGCGACCGCTTGCATCGCCAGGAACCAAAATCTCTCAAAAAATGTTAGATTGGCGGTGCACGGTGGTATACTAGTGCCAACCTTGATGTATGGAAGTGAAGCCTGGACGGTGAGTGAAAGGGAAATTAGTAAAGTCCATACAGTAGAAATGGACTATCTAAGAAGTATGATTGGGAAAAAACGAAGTGACAGGGTGAGGAATGATTTTGGAAGAGAAGAATGTGGTGTAAGGGAAAGTGTGAAAGTGAAGATTAAAAGAAGCATGTTAAGATGGTTCGGGCATTTGGAGAGAATGAGTGATGAAAGATTGACGAAGAAAACTTATATGTTGCTAGAATAGATGGATGTCGTGGTAGAGGAAGACCGAGAAAAGTATGGAAGGATCAAATCTCTGAAATAGCGAATGAATGGGATATCCAGAGTCATAATAAAAGGAGGACTTGTATGAAAAAGGTTATGACTCTGGATGAAATGAAAGAAGTATGCAAGGACAGAAAGAAGTGGCGGCTAATCTGCAATGCTGATTTTTAATGTTGGTTTATTGGCTTGCTACATTTTTTGCATAAGACATTTTTTTTTTTTTTTTTTTTTTTTTTTGTTTTTGTATAGATTTATTTTTAAGGTTTTGTTGTTTTCTTATACTTAAATGTTATTTTTTACTCGTATTCCTTGAGTTATAGGTTGGTATGAGGCTGACCACCCATAATGTAAAAAATGGTTCACTTTGCCAATGTCACCCCTGTTTCAGGGAATGTCGGCAAGAGTTGCAGGGCTTATGTTCATTTGAGGTTTGGATTTTATTTGTAAGTACACAATCAGCATTTGTAAGCGCGAACTACACGTGTTTGTTTGTGGGCATACATCTGAGAGCTTTGAATGAATATATCCTTGCAACTTAGATTATAGATTATAGATAGGTACCTAAATACTTACCTACAGATTTTGGTTAGATCCATTTATTTAACATTGCATTGGCTGCCACCAACCCTGTACAACATACATAACTTCTTGGCATTGAGATTTGAAAGATTTGAGTAGGTATAAAACTTTATTCAGTTCGCTATAATTAACCATAATTTTAATTCACTTATCTCATGGTGGATTTATCGATATGTACATCTATGTATATATTTAAATAAAAATAGATTTGTGAAAGGAATGCAATTCACCAACTTATTTTGACTGGTCTTCATATGAAACCAGAAGCTTGTGTGCATGCAATGGCATCTGTTGAACCAAGGTCGTAGTTATAGTTAATGGGCCAGACGTGATTCGAACCAACGTTATTCTGTTTCGAATACGCTAGTCAGAACAGCGACTTGACTCCCTCGGCCATAACACTGATCATTTTGTATTAACAGTTTTGACCGATTTGTATTAACAGTTCGTGTTTCTATTAATTGAATTCAGATTATGTAACTGTAGTTTTTTGACAAATAATGGTATCTTCTTCTTTGTCTGTGGCACTTGCGCAACTCGAGCCTCGGCCTCCTTTAACCTCTGTCCTAAAACGCTGCTTTGCAGGTCCCAACTAGTAAGAGCTGAGCCGTATCTTCCCCAAATTCATTCCTCCATTTCAGACTACGTCAATAATGGTGGGTAATGGTGGGTACCTACTACTTATTAAAAATTAGCCCTAATTATGAAATTATTATTACTCAATTAAAATCTAAAGGTGCAAATTGTGAATCTGTGCAAAACTAATTCATGTATAATTAAGTCATATGGGTATTTTTTTTTAAGAAATATTTACCTACTTATTTATAGAAGGTACACTTTTAGAAGCACACAATAGACTTAGCACTAATTTGAAAACATGTTTTTTTTCTTGGTGGGCAAATGTCACTTCTGTATGTGATCTTGGTCCTTGACAGCCATTGACAAAATATTTGTTTGCCTTTTCTCCAGCAAGCCATAATATGACATCAAAATTTTGTTGTCAGTGGAATTTGTCCGGAATGCATTCTGAACAAATGTATGTTGTACAAAGTATGTTTTCTATAAAAGCTCTGTAATGTATAAGTAAGTACTTTTCAAAACAGACCATTTAGTTATACACACAATAACAGTTTTATTATCATCACACTGAAGAAGCCCTTTGCAGACATAGCGGAAACTTCCTGAGAGACCACGGCAACAGATCCTGGAAAGCAACTCTGCAGTGTCAACCGCCATGCAAGCCTATAACTACAGTTATACTTCAGCAGAGTGGTATCGTGAAGGTAGGCTGAAAAGATGCTTAAGCATTAGGTTCTGTTTTTATCATATCTATCATTGGATGTCAGTCATTGAGATGACCCGTGATGTAGGGTCAAAGTGGCAACAGTGGATCATGTGGGTACAGTGGATCAGGGCAGTTTCTTCCAGATGAGTAGTTATACAGGGCTATTGCTTACACCCTGGCATGGTGCTCATGTCTGAACATGTCTGAACCAAACAGAGTCCTACTTCAATGCAGTTTGGTTTTGCTGAGTTACAAAACGTGTTTCTGACAGTCAAAAGTAAAAATTAAGCTTCGCTTTGTTGTCTTCTAATTTTTAAAGTATTGAAGTTCGGCTAGAAGTTATTCATTTATCCTCATTAACAATAATCCTACTTCCATTATAACATTACCCCATTACTTTGTACAAAGTGAAATACATAAATTGCTGCCCCAAAAGAAATTTGTTGAAAGGGTACACAGTGGATCAACATCATAGGGTACATAGTCGATCATCTTACCTGTAAAAATAAATAGATTCCACTCGCCACATGAGACCCTTTGGGAAGAACGCAGAAAGAAGTTACACTAAATGTGTAGCATAGTTGCGTTTACCTCGGAAGACGCAGCAATGCCCGTTAACATTCTTATTACTTCTTCAATGTGGATTTTTCATGTATTATCATCCACTTATTTAATGTTATTTTGTTCTGTTTGATTAAAATTGGTGTATAACCATTGTGTATAACAGAAAAAAAAATTGTCTGTTTTTTTGAAATCAAATAATTTGGTTTTTATTGTTTGATCCACTGTGTACACCATAGGGTACACAGTGGATCATTTCCCATTTTTCCCTAAATGCAAAATATCTCTGTATTTATTGGATAAAAAAGATGGAGCTCTTAGAACAAGTTGTAGGTACTTAATTTATTAACCGTTTGATAAAAGTTGCAAATTGATTGCATTTATACAAAAATAATTCTGAGCGCTTGAAAAAAAATGATCCACTGTTGCCACACTGACCCTATACTTCACAATTCTGTAAAATATAAATAAATTCCAGAGTAAACAATGCATTCATGATCATTGATGTATGATGGAAGTGGCCCCATTATTTTAGTTTATGTAGAAAAATAACATAGATCATTTTTTCTACAACAATTCTCCATTTTCATCACGAGATGACATCCCTTTTGACCTCTTCTTGACGCCCTCTCCTCCAAACAGCGCCAGGATTTCGTCTAGAGGTTTCCCTTTGGTCTCTGGTAAGAAGATCAGTGTAACGATGACTCCCAGCATCCCCACGGCAGAAAAGAACCAGAAGATGACATAATTGCCCAGGAGTTCCACGGCCGGCATGTAGAACTGAGCAATGAGGAAGGAGGTGAACCAGACCCAGGATAACAGGATGCTGGTAGAGAGACCTCGAGCCTGGAACAAGGATAATTTGAATAACAATACAAATATTTTACTATAAGTTATGAAACGCTTACTTAACATTTGACAGATCGTTTTAACATGCATCTACATATTATGTAGTATCCCAGAGTGAACCGTTACCTATTAAAAGTTTTTAAGTCTTTGAAACATGTGGCCCGTCAAGATATAGGTTGCTGCCCGTCAAGACATAGATATATCATATATACCTATCTGGTCTGCGACAGTTAACGATTTATTGTTTCTATTGCGATAAGCTAGGGCCTAGGCACACTGTAGGTTGGTCATATTTGAGATTGATTGTGTTTCTACGTTGCATAAAAGTTGTATGTTTGCAGAAACGATGCTTTACTGTAATTCAACGTATTTGGTACGTACAAATTAAAGCGTTATGGTTTGGCTCCCTTCATTTCTCAGATTTTGGTACAAAAATTGAAAAAGTAATTTATTTAAGTAGCTCGCACTGCGCCCTCATCTGCTCTATAGATTTTGGTACAAAATTTTATTTACTATGCAGTATTTGGAACCTTTCCAACTCGCAGTGTTTAAACAGTCTTGAGATCATAACCAGCTTTGTGTAAAAGGAAAAAGAGGGACGACCGAGAAAAGTATGGAGTGATCAGATTGAGGAGATTGTGAAAGAATGGGATATACATGAGCGTTAAAGAAGAAAATGCATGAAAAAGGTGATGGATATGAATGAATTGAAAGAGGTATGTAAGGATAGGAAAAAATGGAGGCAGCTCTGCAGAGGCTCTGGCCACCCCTAGCTGAATGGCGACAGAGTTACAGTTACAGTTACAGAAGTTCCTTGGCTTGACATTTAGAGTCAAACTGCACACTTTGTTTAAAATACAATACTTTATATTTAGTGTATTATTAAAATTAACTATACATTGCATAAACCGGTCTGTAGTCTAGTGGTTTTAACACTTTGGACCCATAATTGGAAAGTAGAGGGTTTGATTCCCAGCAAAGAAAAAAATATTAATTTTTTTAAATATGCTGTTCACTGGGTTGGAAAATTAATCTGCTTGAACCAAAAACCAGTCACCATACCAGTCCATCCAGCCTTGTAATAACTGGGTCTTGCTTGAAAATTGGCGCTTTCTACAACAACAACCAAGCTTGTAGAGGGCTCTTGAGGTGTGATTCACACAAAAATAGCACTCACCAAATAAATCATTATTTATTACTATCTCACTTTAAAAATTCCTTCCGTACCTGAACCATGAAGATCTCTGACTGCAGCACGTATGGGATGGGACCTATTCCCACTGCAAATGTGGCCACATTCAGGGAGAGTGCTGTCACAGGCACCCAGCCCAGGGAGGACACGTCGTAGTTCACGTGGTGGGCGTAGAAGAAGGAGCCCATGGTGGCCATGGAGAGGGAAACCACCAGGCAGGAGCACACCAGCAGGATCTGGGAAAGAAATACTGTGGTATTCACTAAGGTTTGGTCAAATTACTGAAATTGTGAGTGAATGTGAAAGAAATTTTAAGGTGATGGATGTTAATGATGAATACGGGAAGAGAAGTGGGTATCGCCGTCGAAATTTGTACCTTTTGTCTTGTGCGTGTGTCGGCTTAAGATATTCAGTTTTTTCATAAAAACTGGTGATGTCTACTGAATTCTAGATTTATTAGAGTAAAATATTTAAAAAGCGTATCGAAAAAAAAAAAAAACTGCAAAAAGCATGAAGTGGCGATGTAATTAAAAAATAAAACAAAATCGCCTTTTTCCATTCTCATACAAATTTTACATGTCGGCAATCCGTTTTTGACCCTTTGATGGCAAGATACGATAAAAAATAGTCAAATGTTTATAAAGTTGATTATTTTTTCATTTACCTTAGTAACGTTTCTTGTGTTTTCTGTACTAGCTACAAGAATATTTATTTATTTATACACTAAATATTAGTTGCTAATGGCTGTCTCCATTTTTGGTTCCGAAATTTTTCTTTTAGTGTGTTACCATTTTCATTGAAAACTGACAAAAATCTTGCATCCCTAAGTATTTTTTTGCGTATGGTAACTCTTTGATGCAGTATGGAAAACACAAAAAAACTGATTCGCTACCTTCATTTTCTTTACGTCTCAACCGTAAACTTGTCGTGATTGTTTTAAGTGGGATTTAGCTTGGAATTATTAGGGTAAATATCGGAATCTGTTGTCAATTGTGTATTGTCTACTTAGAGACATTAGTGCTTCTTAAGATTGTGTGTTTTTATAGTCGCTGGTATTATTAATTTTAAAATAAATCAATTTTATGATTATGTCGTGCGTGTTTTGTATTGACGAACATAAGCGTTACCGTTACCGCGCTACGTCACATTTGTGACAGTAAGGCATATTAATATTGGTTAAAAAATTATACTTACTTAAAAAAAACGCAACTAAGCTACACATATAGCGTAACTTCTTGCAAAACTGAAAATCATTAGGCGACACACGCACAAGACAAAAGGTACAAATTTCGACAGCGATACCCAAGTATGTCAGGATAGGAATAATGGAGGAGACTCTGTGGAGATTCTGACTCCCCCCCCCCCTATGGCCCTATAGGAACAGTGAAAACGTTGCAGTTACAGTATGATGAGCCCATACACTTGGCGGTAATGCTAAATGCATTACCGGTACCCTTTCTGCACGATGATTGAATTCATTTCACTGTTGTTGAAAAATGACAAGCACCCTTAAATAATGTGTATTTTTTTGTTGTTATATTATCTTGACTCAAAACAACAAGGTTGTCCATAATTATTTTCAATTCCTTCATTGCCGCCATTTAAATGTTGATCAAAATCGGTTGTGCGTAGGGAACAGACTTTGAAAATACACGACTCCAATACCTTCCTCCCGGCTTTCTCAATCAGCGACGAAGCACACACGGATCCCACGAGTTGCAGGAAGCCCACGACGATGGTGGCCGTGGCCGGGGATATGTCACTGCCGGCATCAGCAAAGATGTCACTGGCGTACGTCACCACGGCAAAGATGCCGACGAATGACTGGACGCACAGTAGGAAGTAGCACATGGCGAAGGCACGGCGGGTGGGCTTGGAGAAAACTGGAAGACATCACCAAAAATATTATATAGTACAGCAAACTTACTCACTTACAACTTCTACTCACTCACAGCAGCTTAATCACTTACAATACCGTGACGGGGCTATTCTTAGACATTTTAGTCGTTGGTCAAGGCAACGCTTTGACATACTAATGATAATGGGCTGGAAGTTTCATCACCACGGTCATTCTTACCTACCGAATTTTGATGATAAATGTATGAAGACTAATCAGCTGTTCACATTCGGCCATCTTGGATTGACAGGACTTCATACAAATAATGCATCATTAAGTTTGTCAAAGCGTAGGCTCAACGAACAACTAAAATGTCTAAGAATAGCACCGAAAGAGATCAAGAAGACTGAATTGGGCCACACAAGTAGCACGTGCAGAAGACTCCACTACCCAATTAGGCTGCGTATATAATGCAACTTCTAACGGCGTGGTCACATGTGGCATGTGGAAGCTATTTATTTTTACTGGTACCTATGAGGACCAGCCTTACCTCAACCACTTCAATTGAAGAGGAGGTTTCTCAGCTCCCAAAGGATATGGTACTCATTTCTTGTAAAGGCTGAGTAAACTTTGCCGGTGTTTTATTTTGGGCTTGAAATTAAAACCGCAAGCACTCTATCAAATGAGCTATCAACCAGACATAGAGGACGTAAAGTCATTTGGATTTGAAATCAAAATTCAGATAATTTTGTATTGATGATTTTTGATCAAAAATTCAGATAATATGTATTGTTTGCCTACACCAGGGATGCACAAATTTTTAAGACTCGGGGCCACTCGGGCAAATCATGAATTGATGGCGGGCCACCAGAAGTATAGGTAATTAAAGACAATAAAGAATTGATAATAATTTATTAAAATTGAAAAAGAATGTATTAATTTGAAGCATGGCACTGCATAGTGCTTACATTACTTGTTATATTTGGCTCAAATTTACTTGTAAAAACACGTAAAACTGCTTCCAAACTTTTATTTGCAAGGCGGTTTCGATTTTTGTTTTATTATTATTTAGTATTGAAAAAGTTTGTTCACATATATAGGTAGAACCAAATAAGCTGGCACATTTCAGAGCGTTTATGCGCAACTATTTGTACATATTTTTATCAATGCAGCGGTAAAAGTTCAGCAAGTCTAATTCGTTGCGTAAAAAAATTTTGATTTTATTTTGGAATAGAATTCAATATTTTTCGAATGTACGAGAGTATTATTTTTGCTGTCGGCGGGCACCAGTATTCGATCGGCGGGCCGCGGTCTGTGCATCCATGGCCTACACTAGCTTTGTGAAGGGACGCAAAAAAAAAAAAACGCAACTAAGCTACACATATAGTGTAACTTCTTGCCGCGTTATCCCCAAAGGGGTCGCATGTGGCGAGTTGAACCTATTTATTTTTATTTAGTTATTAAAAAATCTGTTTTATTTTCACTTTTTATTATTTATATATTTTTTTTTTTTTTTAAAGGACACAAACGTTTTCGACTACACAGTAGTCATCATCCTTGTTTATTTTTACAGGTAAGGGGGCCGGCCTTACGCCAACCATTTCAATTGAAGTGGAGGTTTCCCAGCTCCCGAGAGTGCTGGTACTCATTTCTTGTGAAGGCTGAGTAAACCTTGCCGGTATTTTATTTTGGGGTTTGAAATAAGCACCGAAACGGGAAATCATTTCTGACACCCTCAGTGGGATTCGAACCCGAGCTTTCGGCATGGAATGCAAGCACTCTACCACCTGAGCTATCGACCGGACTACGGGAGGATAATGCAATAATTATTTTACAAAATCCATCATGTCACTTGATTTTAAAGGCTAGAGGGGGCAATCATTGAAATGACCATTTCACGACCATGGCTTGCTCTCCCATAGTTCTGATCCTGCTCTGAGAGAGCTACTATAACTGTAGGAATTGTCGGTGTATTCTGAGAATGACGACCTTGGGCTAGTACTCACTCTGCAGATTTCAGTCTTTTGCATTCTTGCTAATTATGATTGTATTTTAAAAAATGAATGCTGTTTTACTTACACAATAGTCTCCATGCAGAGGTTTCACTTGTTTTGATTGAAATGACATCTTTTTCTGATATAATTGAAGAATCTGAAACAATATTTGTGCATAAAAAATAATGTACCTACTGTTGAAGCGTAATCAATGAGCGTAATATAAAGATCATACAGAGATACAGAGATCTCCACTTGAGCTAGGCAGTGTTTATCCTGTGTTTCACATCTGTGTCTACGTTGGCGTCTACAGTAAGGACGGACCCGAGGTATTTGAAAATAGACACCTTGGGAACTGGAGTACCCTCAATGGAGATAGCAGTACCAATTTTCAGAGCCAGCGACGATAATTTATCCATCTAACATGGACCTATCTTTGGATTGGAACTTTCCCAAAGCTGACTTTCTCAATCTTTACCGTTTGACTTCGGAAATCGACTTTAGCCCTATATATGAACATACTGATGTGGATAGAACCATTGATTTTTTTAATAATGCTGTCCACAGTTTGTGGACAGCATTATTAAAAAATGAATTTGAATTTTTTATTTGAAATTTTTTTTTTTAAATTTGTCCTGTGTTTGATCTTTGTATACCAAAGAAAATTCGAGCTCAAACATGAAGTCGAGCGTACCCAGTCTATTACACTAGTGATATGATCAGGGACATTGCGCTTAAAGCTCACCATCATCGCGACTGGAAACGCTTTGCCAATAGTTTCAGCCTTACTGAATTCCAGAGATTACGTACTAAGATAAAAGTCAGTATTACAAACGCCCATAAACAATACGCTCAGAAAATTTCACTTGAACTTAAAAAGAACCCCTCCAAATTTTGGAACTTTGTCAATACGTTACGAAATCGAGGAGGCTTGGAAACCAAAGTCACGTATGGCGATAATGAGTGTGAAGGAATTGATGCTGCTGCAGCGTTCGCTGAGCATTTCCAGTCGGTATTTTTACCAAATGTCCCAACCCTTAACCCAACTATGGCTTACACCAGCACTCCGGGAGATAGTCGGATTGTCAATGTTCACTCCATAGATGAGATCGATGTTAGAAAGGCGGTGAAAAAGCTGAAGCCTAGTTCTTCCGCAGGTCCCGATGCCATACCCTCATTTTTCATCAAAGGATGTCTCGACCTATTAATTGAACCTCTACTTTATATTTTTAACTCGGTGCTACAGACGGGCATCTATCCCGCAACTTGGAAAAAGTCTCGTGTTGTCCCTATTCACAAATCTGGTCAAAAAAGTAAAGTTGAAAATTATAGACACATAGCCATACTTTGTGCACTGGCAAAGATATTTGAAATGATACTTCACGACAAACTACTGCCCCAATGTTTACCGTTTATCACTGCCAACCAACATGCATTCTTACCGCAGAGATCAGTTACAACAAATTTAGGAATTCTCATTGATAAAATGTCCCATGAGCTAGACTCTAAGAACCAGGTAGATGTAGTATATTTGGATTTTCAAAAGGCCTTTGATAAAATTGACAATGACATACTAGGTACTCATAAAACTAGGCACTATAGGTTTCGTTCCGAAGTTACTTAAACTTTTTGCTAGCTATCTATCAGACCGAATGCAATTCGTTAAATACGGACAGTACACGTCTGACCCATATCTGACACGCTCTGGTATAAGTCAGGGTTCAAACTTAGGCCCTTTTCTTTTTGTTCTATTTATTAATGACCTACCAAGCGTCATCTCTAGCTCAGATATTTTACTGTTTGCAGATGACGTGAAAATTTTTAAAACCATACGGTGTTACTCTGACACTTTATCTCTGCAAAACGACATCGATGCAGTTTACCAATGGAGCATTGATAACAAATTGTTCTTCAACCACAACAAATGCCAAATTATGTCGTACTGTAGATTACACTCACCGATCAATCATCATTATCTTATAAATGGTGATCATATCGAAAGAGTGCACGAAATTCGAGATTTGGGCACATTATTCGATGCACAACTCAATTTCAGAGCGCACACCCAACATGTTAGAGACATGGCGTACCAAAGACTGGGCTTTGTTATCAGAAACTCCACTGCCCTTTCCTGTGCTGCCACCAAAACACTATACGCGGCCCTGGTGCGCAGTATCCTTGAGACGAATAGCGTCCTATGGAGTCCTAATGAGTCCTATTATATTCTGATTTTAGAACAGGTGCAAAAAGCATTTTTAAGACACCTCTATAAAAACAACTTTGGGTATTATCCCTTTTTATACCCCACAAAGTTTCTTCAAGGTCATCTCGGATTCTATTCATTAGAGTTGAGACGAGATATGGCCTTACTCAAATTTATAATTAACATACTTCGTGGAAAAATTGATTGCTCGCCACTGTTGGGACGGACTCTACAGCTTCTCGCCCCCAGCAATTACAATAGAGCAAGAAGTCATGACCTTTTCATGATCCCCGCCTGCCGAACCAATGTTCTCCGTCAGTCTTGGGTAGTGCGCGCACTGTCGCTGCTCAATACTCTGACCTCCTCAGCCCCACACCTGGATATATTTACAACTGGTGTGGATCGCTTACTTTCTGAGTCTGTATGTATATTAGAACGACGTATGGATGCGTAGAATTATGTATCTGTGGATCTGTATATTGTTCTCGTATGTCTACCATGTTATATGTATTGTGACGTTTTGGTGTCTCACTGTCAGTCATGTATATATTTGTTAAATAAATAAATAAATAAATAAACACTTCCATGTGTCGGGTCTGTAGCGATGCCCTCATAGTCACACTCCATGTACTCCGTCTTGCTTCTGCTGATGCGTAGTCCATTGCGCTCCAAGGCATCCACCCATTTGTTCAATCTTGCCTGTAATTGTTCTGCCGAATCCGCAATCAGAGCTATGTCATCCGCGTAGAGGATGCACCATGGTATAGACTGTTGAATGTTCCTGGTAAGGTAGTCCATAACCATATTAAACAGGAAAGGACTCAGGGCTGAGCCCTGATGGACTCCTACCTCCACTGCGAATGGTTCGCTAATACCTGCGGGGCTTTTTATTCTTGTGGTAATTTGGCAGGACATATCCTGAAGCAGTTGAATATAAATAGTGTTCTGGGATGCCCTGGGATCTCGCCGCCTGCCACACCTGCCTGCGTGGGACACGATCAAAGGCCTTCTCCAAATCGATGAAAAGTAGATAAAGGTTTTTACGACTTGCTCTATACTTCTCCATTACTATCCTTATGGCTTGAATAGCGTCTGTAGTAGATTTGCCGCCCGTGAATCCAAATTGGTTTTCAGTTAAGGAGGAGAGTCTTTGGAGGCGCTCATTTATAATCCTTTCCCATTCCTTCAGGGTGTGTGAGGTCAGTTTTATTCCGCGATAGTTCCCGCAGTCGCTTGCATTCCCTTTGTTTTTGTAGAAGAGAGTGAGGTAGCTATGACGCCATGACTCTGGAATCCGGCCAGAGTTGACAATATTGTTAAACAGCAAAGTAAGCCAAGGGATTCCAATGTCACCAGTTCTTTTCCAGATCTCAACTGGGACTGCATCCGGGTCCACCGCTTTGTTGTTTTTCATCTTTGCTATAGGCTATGGCCAATTTCACCTCCTCTCTTGTCACCTCTGGGATGGGACCCATTGTTGGTAATTCGTCTGGCTTTGGGTTGCTAGGAAATTCTTCATTCAGAAGTTTTTTGTAGTATTCATTCCATCTAGCATTTATGTCACCATTTGAAGTGGGAAATCTTCCAGTTGAGTCTTTAATATACTTATTTATACCAATGTCTCTCGTAGCCTGGTGCCGCTTTCTAGCAATTTTATGAATTTTGTTGTCGCATTTAGCATTCTCAAGGTCTTCGTAGAAAATTCTATTATGTTCTGCCCTAGTTTGAGCTACCTTTTGTTTTGCTAGTATCTTTTGAGCTTTATTATTTGTGAGGTCAGCTTCTAATTTGGTTGACTGCCACTTTTTAAACAGTTTTTTCTTTAGACCTATTTCCTCCTTCACATCATCGTTCCACCACTCTGTGTCTTTCTTAGTGCTGACACCTCCCTTAGCTACACCTAGGTTGCTAATGGCTTCCTGCATGCAAATTTTTTTGAAGTCTGACCACATATAATCTATAATAATCTATAATCTAAGTTGCAAGGATATATTCATTCAAAGCTCTCAGATGTATGCCCACAAACAAACACGTGTAGTTCGCGCTTACAAATGCTGATTGTGTACTTACAAATAAAATCCAAACCTCAAATGAACATAAGCCCTGCAACTCTTGCCGACATTCCCTGAAACAGGGGTGACATTGGCAAAGTGAACCATTTTTTACAGTATGGGTGGTCAGCCTCATACCAACCTATAAGTCAAGGAATACGAGTAAAAAATAACATTTAAGTATAAGAAAACCACAAAACCTTAAAAATAAATCTATACAAAAAAAGTAAAAAAAAAAAAAATGTCTTATGCAAAAAATGTAGCAAGCCAATAAATCAACATTAAAAATCAGCATTGCATATATCATTAGCATTTATCGTTCTATTTAAGTCAGATTGGAGGTATTTTGTCAATGCTTGTGTCAAATGGGCTCCTTTTGGGCCCTTTAGCTCTTTCCATTTAACTCTGGGCATTCTGTCAAAACTTATTTTCAACTTTTTAGGCAGTTGAAACACTGCTAAGACAAGTCGATGTTGTGAAGTCAGAGCTTCTCCAGGGATCACCTTGCAATCCTTAAAATGCTTTAGTAAAGCTCTGTTTGCCAAAATAAAATCAATTTGTGAGGAGTTGTTTGATGACTTGTATGTTATAAGGTGTTCCACTTTCTTTTTAAAGAATGTATTTACAATGGCTATGTTATGCGAAAAGGCAAAGTTTAGTATATCCTCCCCCTGTGCATTAAGTGAGCCATATCCCATACCTCCGTGAATTTCCTTTCAAGTCACCTCCAATGTAAGTAGTTTCCTCAAGAGGGATAGACTGGAGCAGGTCATCAAAGTCATCCCAAAATGTTTGCTTTTCGTGTTCTGTGCATCCTGTTTGCGGTGCATATGCAGAGACCACGTTCATCGGCGGTTGATCAACATTAAGCGGTCACTCTTTCTTTCTACATTTACAATTCTGTCTCGGAATATATCATCCAGAACAATAGCAATCCCATTTCGTTCACTCTCCAAACCGTAATATATAAGTTTGTATCCACCGCCAATCTCTCTAGATTTAGCACCTTTCCATTTCGTCTCCTGTATACAACAGATATTTATTTTTCTTTTATGTAGAATGTCACTAAGCTCACTGCTGCGTCCCGTTAAGGAACCTAAATTCCATGTGGCCAATCTAATTCTTTGTCCGTCTAAAATTTTAGTTTTGGATCTTTGGATCCTGTCGTCATTGGATTATTTGGTCTGACTTTGGCTGTGCGCAGGCGCAGGCGCTAGCACAGCCGCTCTGGTATGTTTTGTGTTCTTGTTCGGGGTTTGTTGTTTCGCATTGTAGTTTCTTGAAGCTCGGTCGTCGCTTGAGGGGGACGCCCTAGCCGTTATCGTTCTTTCTTTGATTGACTTTTTCATAAATTAGGAGGGTTTTTTTGGTATTATATTTTTATGGCCGGTTGCCACCTGACGCCAAGACAGTGCACTACCCGGTAGTACCAAGAGCCGCCGTTGACCACGTTGATGAGGTTCATCCGCCGCCATCTCTTCTATGTACCTTTGCCCAGGTACACAGCACCAACTGTAGCCTCTGCTTCGACGATGTTGAAGAAGCCCACAGCTGGGGGTTTGTTGACGGAGTGTCCATCTCCGGCCTGTGTGGTCCGCGGGAGGTATTTTATTTCCCTCCTACCCTCTATATCTAGAGGGCACCCCCCTATCCGCCACCTGGGGACGCGCTCTCTAGGGATTACAGGCTCCCCCGAGAGGATTTTATTGAAAACAAATGTCGGTAGGTATAATAGAACATATTTTCTATCAATAGTAGTAGAAATAGTACTTGTCAAGAATTGAATGATGGGAAAACATATGACATCTTCATCTTTTCACCTTTAATTTGGTCATTGGGGTGGTCTGCATAGGACGCCAACGAAACTTCATACTTAAGATTGGCCAGAACCTTCTTCACAACTTCACTGTCCACTGGAACACTCCTTAACCATGCGATGGCTTTTGCGGCATCCTGAAACACATTGGATAATCATAATTGTCAATTGATATAGTTTTTCTCGGGTTAGACCATGTTCTACTTGCAGTTATTTTGTCTGCCGACGTTTCATTCCCTCGAGCGGGGAACATTATCAAGGCTCATAGCGACGGGGCACCTTTATCCTCCGTTTACTTTTGGCAACTAAATCGGCAGACAAAATAACTGCCAGTAGAACATGGTATAACCCGAGAAAAACTATATCATTGAACACCGACCATGAAAGTGAAAGTGAAAGCTTAAAACTTTATTATTGTCAATTCTTTATCAACCACAGGCAAACTTAATGAAACTTGCATCGCTATAGCACATCTTTTAGCCATCTTGCACAAGGTCTTCCTACTACTTCAATTCGTTCAGGGTCTGTCATCACAACTAGTCTCTTCAGGCTAGTTAAAGATAGAGAGACATCTGCCGGCTTTAGAGGCTAAACTTGTCCAATAGTATGGAATCATTTATATTTTTTCGGGTTGAGTGGTTGTGATTCGTCTATGTGCGTTATACTAATTACATTAATCTTATTACCGACCTTGAAGTGTTAGTAGTGACAAACAGTGTTTTATAAGAATTTTTAAAGTTCTATAAAGTTTAATAGAATTCAATAAACAATTCCACTCACTTCGTCTCTGTTCTTCTTTACCAGGTAGGTGGGAGTCTCTGGCATCTTGAGCATGAGCACAAAGAAGAGGAAGGGCACCACGGCCACGCAGCTGATGGCCGTGTAGTAGTCCACGTAGGCGCCCATGGCAAACATGGCGACGATGCCCACGTTGATGGAGAACACCAGCAGGGAGCTGAGCGCGCCGCGGATGTGCACGCTGCCCACCTCGGAGGCGTACAGGGGCGCCAGCATGAAGAACCCGGCGCCCCCCAGGCCGGCCATCACGCGGGCCAAGATCAGGCCCTCGGCTGTGGGCCAGGTGAGCTTTAGCAGCCAGCATATCTGGAAGGTGTACACAAGATGATAGATATCTCAATAATAATATTAATGTTGGAATTATTTATATGGTGAGCGCTGTATTAGTGCATTTTTATGACTCACGACCAGTCGATAGCTCAGTTGGTAGAATGCTTGCGCTCCGTGCCAGAGGGCTACAGAGAAGAAGACAAGGAACTCACTGCGTATGGTACAGAGAAGATCAGCGCCGTGGTCTTCCTGCCCAGCCGCTCAGCCAGGAGCCCCACGAAGGGCGTGGTGACGCAGCCGCCTATGCAGAGGATGGAGGCCACTAGGGCGGCCTGCTGGGGGGTCAGGGGCGTCTCCAGGGGGGAGGCGGGGCTGGACAGCAGCGGCAGGGAGGGGGACACCCAGCCTAGGGCGGCGCCGTGGACGAAGGTCATCATGTTCACTGCAAGATGAAGAGAATATTCATATTAATTCAAATAAAAAAAAAACGAATATGCAGGATATTGCGTTAGGACAGAAAGAAATGGTGGTTGACCTGTGATGAGAATGCATATTATATTATATAATGCGAAGCCCCAATGATACATATCTTTGCAACTTAGATTAGATTTTGTAGCTGTATTTGGTTTGTCTGTGTTAATGTAATAATACGATACGATGTCATGCTGATATATCTTAGCGACTTAGATAATAAAATACTCACTTCAAATTTTACTTTATTGCTATAGCTGAAGGCTGTAAAGAAAGTATTGATTTGGTGTGAATTTTCTTTTTTCGAAGTTTTCACGGGAATGTGTTTTCCTGGTGCAGGACATGCCAAAAAACACTATCTTGCAAATGTGTGTGTGTGTGTGTGTATCACGTGTGTATGTGTGTCACTTTCCAAAGTATAAGACCTAGAGATACCAAATTTTGGCTACATCTACTTTTTTGGACATGTGTTAAGTATGAATAACACGGCATTACACCAACTTGAAAATTCAAGATGGCTGCGATAAAAAAAAACATAAAATTGCACTTTTCTCAAAAATGCGTGTAAGATTTTTTTTGTTGCCACAAATTAATTTTTAACTTAATAAATTAGTTTTGGCAACACTCTTACTAATCTGTGTCTATGGGCTGCCATATGAAAAAAACAAACGATTGTGATTTTCTCGAAAGTCAAAGGTTTAACAAAAATACAATAGGGTAGTTGCAGTGGTAGGGAAAACGGTTGAAAATAATATGGTTGTGTAGAGTTCATTTCAAGGATCACAACCATATATTTTTTAAGTAGTAAAAATAAAGATATCATCATAGAGTTATATTTGAATAATAAAATGTGGAGAATTTGAATCCCGCCAAAAAAACAATGTAAACGGCTAGGGACGTGTGTCGTCATTTTGACGACAAACGTCGCTGTCAAACTGACTACCTGGGCCATTTGACACCGAAACTCCGAAGATCTGACGTCATATCCGCCCGAATAAAGAAATGTCCTGTTTTAGCGGAAATGGAAAATACGCGAATTTTAAAGAGCTATAATTTAAAAACTAAGCCACATATAATTTTTTTAAAAACGCAAATGCATTTTAAAAAATAAAGCCTACCACTTTATGAAATAAAATAAAAAAGTGCAATTACCCTATTCTGTAATATTCTGTAATATATTAGACAACATAAATTTTTACAATTTTTTTTTTGTTTTTTGAAAATATTAATATAAATCACCGTTTACACGACCTGAAATTTTAAATCGAAAATATTACAAAAACCCATTAAAATGCATAATATTTCAATTTGTTTTAGATTTGATAGAAATAACAACTTTATCACTATAATTCGTAATCAAAGATTTTTTACTTTTTTGAAAATTCAAGATGGCTTCCGAAGAGCTGAAAATTTAAAAAAATGCTATTTTCTCTAAAACCATTTTTCTTAAAATTTCTGTGAATCCGTTCATAAAATAGTGCTATGTAAAAATTAAAATCATTGCTTCATCATAATGTCGGTTCAGGGAGTTACGATACAAAAGAAAAAAATAATGGAAAAATTCTCGGCAGTTAAAGGGTTTTTAAAAAAATGATCTTCTACAAATGTAAGATAATAATAAAATCTTATATTTTGCCATCATTATTTAAAAAAAAAAGTGAATCAGAAGTATAGCTACCATACAAAGTGAAGATTTTCCATACAAAATGTATTTGTAATTTTCTTGGTAGTCAAAGGGTTAAAACTATTGCGTGTTGCTATTATAAGCTGCGATTCTTAACATTTCATAAATGGGTATCGCCGTTTAAATTTGTACCATAACTGTCGACCGGCAAGATTCAAGAAAACGTAAACATCGCGAATTCAATTAAGGTCTATTCAAAATGACATTCAAAATGGTGCTCTAATTTTTACTGAACAATGTTTACGAACTGCTATAAAATCTTGTATTCGTCGTCGAAAAAAGAAATGAGATATAGAAATGTAACAAAACCTAATTTTTCGAACCTGTCCGTCTGTACATCCGTTCGTTCGTATGTATGCATGTATGTATTTTACCGGTATGGGTGGTCAGCTTCATACCAACCTCTAAGTCAAGGAAACTTATTGAAATACAATAAACGAGCGATTTTAGGTAGTTTTAAATGTGCGTATTCATTTTATTACATCGTCCAAATATGCCCGCGAGATGGCGTTTCTAAGCAGCTGTGCCGTTAGGCCCGTGACGCACTAGGCCTGGCTGCCTAGTGCGTCACGGCCCAATCTAGGTCACGGCACAGCTGCTAGATTCAAAATCTCATTTAATAACTACCTAAAATCGATCGTTTATTGTATTTCAATAAGTTTCCTTGACTTATAGGTTAGTATAAAGCTGACCACCCATACTGTAAAAAATGGTTCACTTTACCAATGTTACCATTGTGTCAGGTAAGGTCGACAAGAGTTGCAGGGTTTATGTTCATTTGAGATTTGGTTTTATATTGTAGGTTCACATGCAGCATGTTTAAGTACGAACTTAAAGTCTTAAATGCAATATATTTTTGTAACTTAGATTATAGATTATCATAGATTTCGATAGATAGGCAATGGTTTTTTTGCGTACATTTTTCACAATATCCAGCACCGATATAAAAATTAGGTACCTCTGTGGTCCAAATTTCATTTAATCCGTTTAGCCCACAGATCACGGAATAAACCTTTTTGCTATTTTGAATAACAAACATCAAACGGTGCATTTAAAATATTAATAGCATGTAGTAAGGTTGATTAGATAGTTTTATGTTTCAATTAGGTACGTAAATGTTATTTGTTAGTCAACCATAAATTAACGGTAAGTAGGTGTATTTTTTTAAACCTACGTGAATACACCTTAATATGGTAACATACGTTAAAGATTGTAAATAAAAAACCGCCCGACATTACCTTAAACTTGTGCCATTTGAAAAATAATGCTGTCAGCAATGATACAAACATACAATCATTAGAAGGATTAATGGATCTAAGTAAAAAATATACAACTGATAACTTATTCGAATACATACCTTAATAATGCCAAGCTAACTTCCACTCAAAACACACACGACAAATTCCCGAGTCTGATGTAAACGTTCTCAGAAGAAAATGAAGGTATCGAATGAGTTTTTTTGTGTTGTCCACACTGAACCAAAGAGTTACCATACGTGAAAAAATACTTAAGATTGCAAGATTTTTGTCAGTTCCAATGGAATTGGTAACATACTACAAGAAAAATTTCGGAGCCAAAAATGGAGACAAACCTTAGCAATCAAAATTTCGTGTTTAAATAAGTAAATATTATTGTGGCTAGTACAGAAAATGAAAGATACGTTACTAAGGTATATGCGAAAATACTCAACTTTAAAAACGTTTGACTATTTTGATCGTATCATGCCATCAAAGGGTCAAAAACGGGTTGCGGACATGTAAAATTTGTATGGGAATGGAAAAAAGGCGTTTTTGTTTTATTTTTTAATTACATCGCCACTTAATGCTTTTTGCAGTTTTTTTTTGTATTTCGATACGCTTTTTATTTACTTTACTCTGATAATTTTAGAATTCAGTAGAGATCACCAGTTTTTATGAAAAAAGCTGAAAATCATTAGGGGACACACGCACAAGACAAAAGGTACAAATTTCGACGGCGATACCCAATTATACCAATAATAATCAGTCTTTATTTTCCAAAACATAACTAAATTCATATAAAAGTTTACCAACCATACAAAATCCTAGTTTGCATACCAAAGGACTCAATGACCTTCTATAATAATCTTAAATCTAAGTTGCAAATATATATAAACATTCAAAACTCATATCGAATGCATGCCCACAAACAGACACATTTAAGTTCGCGCTTACAAATGCTGAATGTGGACTTACAAATTAAAACCAAATCTCAAATGAACATAAAACCTTCCTTGAAACAGGGGTGACATTGACAAAGTGAATTATTTTTTAAACTATGGGTGGTCAGCTTTATAGCATAAAGCTAAATCTGCCATTTTTGTTTCTTACACTTTATGGTCTAAGCAAAATAGTTACAGTAATGAAAAAAATCAAACATGTTTATTATTTTTTTTATCTTAATTATAACGCTTGAAAAAAAATATATATATTAAGAATTGCCACCACAAAAAAATATTTAAAAAAACGCGTTTTTTTACATTTTTAGCTTTTTTTTCGTGTGTGCTGTATTTTGGATTTTTTTTTGCTTTTTAATTACAGAACCATACATTGTTTAGGTTTAGTACTTAACATTTTTTTTATTATGTCAATAGTTTTTGAGTAAATATGGAAAAACTGAAACTACTAAATTAATTAAATTTTAATTAAATCAAAGAACACAGTTTTTCCATATTTACTCAAAAACTATTGACATTATAAAATAAAGTAAAGTACGAAACCTAAACAATGTATAGTTCTGTAATTAAAAAGCAAAAAAAAAAAATCCAAAATACAGCAAACACGAAAAAAAAACTAAAAATGTAAAAAAAACGAGTTTTTTTTAAATATTTTTTTTGTGGTGGCAATTCTTCAGTATTAAATTTTGTTCAAGCTTTATAATTAAGATAAAAAATTAATAAACATTGTTGATTTTTTTCATTACTGTAACTATTTTGCTAAAACCATAAAGTGTAAGAAACAAAAACGGCAGATTTAGCCTTATAACACGCCATAAGTCAAGGATCTTTCTTGTGTAATTGTCGCTTTTTCTAGAGAAGACCAACCTCGCAGAGGGCTCTTGAGGTGTGATTCACACAAAACGGCGCTCACCAAATAAATCATCCAAATATTTATATTGATTTAAGTATTTATATGGCTGTTTGCGTATTGTACGAGTATGTACGTACACACCGCGGTGGAATAAAATTGTTTTATTATTGGTTTATAATTTTTATTGAAACTGCATAAGTTGGTAGATGATTGTAGCTTTGCACACAGTGGGCTAATTTATGCAAGAAAGTCGAGTGCAGATCCTGTGCAATTTATTCATTTATAGTTCCTATTTCATATTTCTTTTACGTTTAGTAAGACTTCCTTAAAATTGTTTTGTTGATTTTTTAATAAAAACGCCTAGATAATGGGAACCTAGGTCTTTACCCTGCTTATACAACATTGTGTAAACTGCACTCGATCGTCTACATAAATACAAAATAAATGTATGTAAGATGCAACAGCAGCCCTAGTGAATGACTTAGTTTTCATACAATTTTCCAATTTACACAATCGAGTATACGCAATGTTTTATACTCAAAGTACTAGTTAAAATAAAAAGTGTGTATAACCTGATGGTCTATATTATAATCTAAGTTGCAAATATGTATTACATTGACGATGCATACTACATGAATTCCCACAAGCAGACAAGTATAAGTTTGTGCTTACACATGCCGCATGTACTCAAGGAGCGTGCATCCCATACAGGCACATGCGCCTAACAGGTAGGCAATATTTGGTAAAAAATCATTTAAGCTTGTTATTCAGATTTAAAATTCTAATTTTAAGTTCAATTGGAGCCAAAGTTAGCACTTCAGTCAATTTAAAATGAGTTATTTTAAAGGAATGGGAGAAAATATTTATTTTGAAATGTATTTGCCTATAACCTATGAACGCGCCTGGCATGTAGACCAACAACATAAAACTTTTATTTCAAATGAACACAAGCCCTGCAATTCTTGCCGACCTTCCCTGAAACCGAGGTAACATTGGCAAAGTGACTGAATTTTTTACAGTATGGTTGGTCAGCCTCATACTAACCTATAAATAAAGAAATGCTAAATTGGCTTAGAATTCTTAGAATCTTAGAATTTTTTTTCCAATTCTATTTTTGTCTTACAAATGCTTCCGTTCTGAAGCATAAACTTTTCCACTAAATTAGCATATTTCAATGAAATGCCCTTAAGGTTGCACTGTACGTATAGCTTGGTTGCATTTTTTTGCGACTTACCGACCGACAACTGGGAGTATGATAGATAAGGAAGAGTAACTGTCTCCCGGTGAGGAGACCCAGTATTGAGAAAGTATGGTAGAGCTAAGGAAGAGGAATTATATCTCCCGGTAAGGACAGAGTATGATAAAGAAAAGGAAGAGAAATTATCTCTTCCGTTAAGGAGAGAGTAGATATGATAGATAGAAGGAAGAAGAATTATGTCTCCCGGTAAGGAGAGAGTAGATATGATAGATAGAAGGAAGAAGAATTATGTCTCCCGGTAAGGAGAGAGTAGATATGATAGATAGAACACCGCGTGTCGTTGACATCTAGGACCGGTACGTAGTCCAGTGGCAACACTTCGGACTCGTAAATGGAAGGTTGTGGATTCGGATCCCGGCGGAGCACAAAAAATATACCATTTATATTTCGAATGTGCTCTTCGCTGAGTTGAAAAATTCATAAACCTTTACCAAAGACCGGTCACTGAAAGGTCCATCCAACCTTACAACAACTGGGTCTTGCTTGAGAATTGGCGCTTTCTACAGCGACGACCAAGCTCGCAGAGGGCTCTTGAGGTGTGATACACACAAAAACAGCGCTCACCGAATAAATCATCCTAATATTATTATTTTATTAGTATAGAAGGAAGAAGAATTATGTCTCCCGGTAAGGAGAGGATATGATAGAGGAAAGGAAGAGAAATTATCTCTCCGCTAAGGAGAGAGTATGACAGATAGAAGAAAGAATAATTATGTCTCCCGGTAAGGAGACCTGTCTGCACAATCAAGATACGTAGCTTGCGGAGACAGGATCGCTATCCCTTAAACCAGGCCTGGCCAACCCGCGGCGCCTTTACGTGCGGCCCGCGGTCATGTGTGATGAAAAATAAAAATGAAATATAATAAAAATAAAAATAGGGCGTCTATAACAGACGTAAATTTGGAAAACCAGTTAAGGTGTGTAACTTCAAATATTGAAATACCTAGATTTAGAAAAATTAAGTAAGCGAAAAGAATCTCAAATCTTGCACTGAAAGGAGAAGTCCCTGATAATTAGTTTTATTTGTAATATTGTTTTGAAATGAAAAATTAAGATTTTTTTCCTCTATGAAGTTAAGGGTTAATTAATAATTTTCATTATTAAAATATTTTTCTATTGTTGAATTTTTTTTATGTTGTTTACTACATAAATACATTTTTTGTTTTTGGTTCAATGCGTGTTTTCTTTTCACATCTGGTTGTGGTTTCGTTTTTTTATATAATTTTTTTTTGTAAAATGTTTGTATGTGTGGCCCTTGGGGAAATTTTAGGCGCCAATAGGCATCAATGCGGCCCGGGGTGCAATTTGGGTTGGCCAGGCCTGCTCTAAACAAATATAACTATCCAAAAAGTGTCCTTGTCCGTCGTTACTTTCAGAAGATGTTTGTCTAAGATTGTTTTGAATGATTTACACGCAAGAATGTTTGCTTTTTTATTTCAACAAACAGTGATGAAGAGATCGTTAGGAAAACATGCAAGGGAACAAAAAACACTGGGAGGTGTAATGAAGTGGATGAATGAAAACAGTGACCAGTAAAAAGTAGTAGTCGCTACAGACGGTCTGATATGGGCGGCATTTTACAGGTAGCCACAGCTGCCGTATGCCAGAAAATATAGTTGAGAGTCGATCCATAATCTATAATGTAAGTGGCAAGGATATAAAACATTCAGGATTTATATTAAATGCATTCCCATAAGCAGACACGAATAAGTTTGCGCTTACACATGCCGCATGTGGACCCACAATATAAAAACCCAAATCTCGAATCAACATAAGCTCTGCAACTCTTGCCGACCTTCCCTGAAACAGACGTGACATTGGCAAAGTTAACCATTTTTTACAGTATGGGGGGTCAGCCTCATACCAACCTATAAGCCAAGGAAAGTCGATCAGTATAAAATATGCCTATACCAAGATGCTGCCCAAAACGACTACGCCGAGAGTTCCTACTCTAAAGCAGACGATGAAGTTGGAAAGATAAAGAAACCGGCAAGCATGTGAAGATGGCATGCATGAGTGCTCGTCTGTAGTGGGAATGACAATGATGATTCGCATGTTTACCAGGAAAGACCTTGGCCGCGAGCAAATCGGCGAAAAATTGCTGAGAAAAAGTGGGTTCTTGTTTCTTTTCAAACATTTTTTGCAGCCATCTACTCTAGCGTACTATATTGAATGGCTTTAGAAAATATAAACTCCAAAGAGTGATGAATTTCGGCCTTGAACGTTTGATGTACAAATAAATTGACGTTTTTACTGGTATTTTGGTAAGAGGTTGAACACTTAAACTGTAAAAAGTGCTTCGCAATGCGAATGTCTCTCCATTTTTGAAGAAAGGTCGACATTAGTTTTTTTTTTGTAAATGCACATGCGGCATGTGAAAGCACAAAGTCTGTAAGTGGGCACACATTCAAAATGAAACTTAAATTTCAATTTATAATTTTTGGATGAAATTTTTCAAGCAAAACACTGTTTATTTTCAAGTCCATTTTAATAATAAAATAAAATAAATAAAATAAAATTGGTAAAAAGGTATAAAATTCAGTTTGGTAGGTAAAATATTCAGTAAAAATTCTGTTAACTTTAAATTAGTTTTATGGCAATTATGAAAGAATAAGAATTAATATTAAACGTCATTTGGTGAGACATTATGTATACAAGATAAAGGATAGATTGAAATAAGTATAAATCAAAGTTGGAGGCTAAAACGGTCAAAATTATCAAAAATAGATCAAAAAACATCAGAAGGATAAAATTAAAAAGCTAAAAAGTAACAAATAAAACAATTAAAAACAAGAAACAAAGACAAATGCACCACTACACCAGTCATCTCGAAAAATCAAACAGCAAAACCAGTAAACCAGTGTCATCCTACACAAGGACATAATAAACAATGTAATCAGATGGTCTTGTCCTCGCACATAAGCAGCGGGGAGACAGGAGGGATCTGGATATTCACGACCACTTCTCTGTGTCTGTGGATCTGAAGTGCCTCAAAAGCCATCAGACGTCTACCAAAACACTCAGAGTGTAGGACCAATGTATTGGCCGTGTCAAACGTGTGGCCATTCTCGATACAATGGTCCGCCATCTCCGAGTATCCCGACAGACCCCTGAATGCTCTGGCATGCTCCTTTAATCTGGTTGTGATGGCCCTGCCTGTCTCACCGATGTATATGGCTTGACAGTCGTTGCAGTTAAGCTGGTACACACCACTCCTGCTAAATTTTCCCAATTTATCCTTATTGTTGAATATTATATTACCCAGATTGTTATTAGTGTAGTGAGCACTTTTAACTTTATGCCTAATAATATTGTTTATTTTATGGTTTAAGTTCCCGAGATACAATATTTTCTTGTAATCCTTATTATGTGGTGTCTGTATTTTAGGATAAATATATTCGTTATACATCTTACCTTTTAGTTTTTTATTTAATAATTTATCAATTGTATTCTCGCCGTAACCATTGTTAGTGGCTATTAATTTTATGATAATGAGTTCCTTATCATACTCATTTTTCTCCAATGGGACATTCAATAATCTATGTAACATGCTGTTGAATACTGACATTTTATGTGCCATTGGATGAAACTTAAATGTTAGTATCATGGGATCTTAGATTATCATACAAAACTATGCAGAATTATTATCAATTGATAATGTTAATATCTGTTTCTGACCAGGAAAAAGACGTTGGGGAATCGCATTCCTCCACACAAATTTATTTTTATATAAAAAAGATACTATCCTTGAGATGTCAATAATGCATTTTAGGCCCAGGAAAAAGCAAGGGTTTTTAAAGGAAGTCAGAATATTTTTTTGAATTTTGAACTTTTTTCTTGGCGAGCAAACGGCAAGGTTTACTCAGCCTTCACAAGAAATGAGTACCAGCCCTCTCGGGAGCTGGGAAGCCCCCACACTAACCGAAGTGGTTGGCGTAAAGCCGGCCCCCTTACCTGTAAAAATCAATAGGTTCCACTACCCACATGCGAAACCCTCCGGGGATAACGCGGCAAGAAGATACACTATATGTGTAGCTTTGTTGCGTTTTTTTACGTTGCGATCAAACGTCAGTGTTGTATGGGACTGCCGACCTTAGCAACCAATAACAAAAAATCTTATGTCGTTCCCCGAAAGAGAAACCCGGACGGGTGATAACACGATATTGTTTATCTATGCCAATTCACGAGAAACCTCATTGTGAGCGTGAAATGAAAGGGCTGACGTCAATCACTGAAAATTTAAATCTCAAAAATGCGGATTGATTTTTTAATGTCCATCACATTTTTTATGAATTTGTAAACGCATTATTCTTTAAAAGTATTTCAATGACAAATGCACTCTACATTTCTACATTTCTATGAAAACTTTAAAATACTTTTTAAAGACAGTGACATAAAACACCGTTTGCACGATCTCAATTTTTTTATCGAAAGAAAAAAAAAACACAAAAACGTAAAATAATTAAACATGTGTAAGATTTTCAAAAGAAAGAGGGTGCTAGGAAATTTCTCGAAAACACAGTTTTTGACGTGGTTTTTTTTCAATAAATATGGACAAATATACAATTTTGATAACTTTAAGTGTTAGTTAAACATTTCATTTGCAATATGCATCAAATAATATATGTCTATAAACGCTTTTATTACTTGAAAAAATAAAAATTACCAACACCTTCTTGCGGTAAGTGGAAAACATACAATTTTTGAACCAGTTTTTCTGTAAATTGGTGGTGTTTTGAAATCTGAAAAAAATTACAAATATACTTTATATCCTGTTTTAGTTGGTGGTGTGATTTAAAATGTGATTGAGATGAAGAAAACTGAATTTAAAAAAAAATCTAGAAGCAAAAACTGACAAAAAAGTGTACATTGTATCTTCGAATAAAATCTCAAAAAATGGTTATTTGTGCCAATTATTTTCAAATATTAAACAATATAATCTTGAGCTTAGTTTTCATTTTTTTCAAATTTTTTATTTCATACGATCTATTTTTTATTATTATTTTACAAACGGCTTTTAAATGCGAGATTCGCGGCGTAAACCCGCAGACCGGCTCCGATGCCCACAGAGGACGGACCTGCGTCACTTTTTTTTTTTAGCTAAAACTCTCTCATAAAAAACTTTTGGTTCGTCGGCAAGTGATATGCAACATTTTCGAAGCGAGTACATCTTACGATTTTCCATGTTACATTTTTACAAAAATATTATTTTTTGCAATCAACAATTTCTTAATAATACATTCCTTGACTTATAGGTTGGTATGAAGCTGACCACCCATACTGTACAAAGATGGTTCACTTTGCTAATGTCACCCCTGCTTCTGGGAAGGTCGGCAAAAGTTGCAGGGCTTATGTTCAACTTCTATGTGTGTGCGCATTTAATATGAATCTAATATGAATCTGAAATGATATATATCTTTGCAACTTTAATTTAGATTAAGACTTTGATACTTAACTTAGAAATTTATCATTACTATTTTAGAAATAATCGGTCGACATTCTTCATCCTGCGGATCTTACGCAAAAAATAAAATAATTCTAGTCATCAAGAAAGCGAAATTGCGAGAAAGTAAATGCAATTTTACAGTATGTGAAAAACTAAATATTTACTAAGAAATACTGCGTGTATACACTATATTGACCACTATTTTCAGAAAATTCCTTGGAACCTTCACATATCCATAACATTATTATGTAGTTACGCTTACGAGTAACTAAAAACTTGTTTTTTTTTTATTTAATGTTTTTCAAAGTTCTAATGAATTAATAAAGTGGAAATACACAAACCATTACCAAGACCCGTCACCAAAGTTCATCCAGCCCTACAGCAACTTGGTCTTGATTGAGAATCGACGCTTTCTTTAGCGACGACCAAGCTCGCTGGGGGCTCTTGGGGTGTGATTTACACAAAAACAGCGCTCGCTAAAATCATCCTGATATTATTATTACTAAAAATAAAATTTGCGAAACTATTATTTTTTTGATAAAATAAACCTAAGATAGTTCATAGAAGTTTCATCTTTTATTCACATCTCAGTCTACCCATACAATCAAATACATTTTTAGTATCGCTATTGAAGGATGGAAAAGGTTGAGTCTATCTGTACGGCATAAAAAAATGGCTGGCAAAAACTGAAGTGAATAGCTACTATGAGTAATAACATAGAGGAGCGGAAACTAACGTGCTGATTTGATACATACTGCAGTTGTCATAAGAATCAAATTCTACACAATCTGAGCTAAGAATAAGCGTAAAATTCGTAATGTGAGAGTTGTTTTAAATATTTTTGAAATCAATTTCCTGTTTTCATAAAACACATTGGTCCAGTACACATGCAAACATTGCTCATGTAAAATTAGCTTAATGGTCTCTACGGCAAACAAGAACAAAGGCAGCGACATGCTACCACTTGCGTTTCTCTCCTGTCACACGTTGCAGTGGTTATAATGAAATGAGGGATAAAGTTAAAATATGAATATTCAATGATAAAAGAAAAAAAGCTTTGTTTTCGATTACGTGAGTATTTATTTTTATACCACAACCGGTTTCGCAAACATCCATTTGCATCGTCAGGTGGATCAATTAATAACCGGTTGTGGTATAAAAATAAATACTCACGTAATCGAAAACAAAGCTGTTTTTCTTTTATCATTAATAATGAACGATTACAAAGTTAATGCCTCTACAATCAATAAAATTATGAATATTCAACTTGAAAATATGAAATATTGGCACGACTTTGGCGATCACAATGTTTATAACGTGTGTTATCTGTCAATTCTAGCTATTTCCGGTCTAGACGGCAGCCGTTATTTGAAATGGTACCAACATTCAAGATTTTTTTTTCGTTGTGCCGAGTTTTTTGTACACATGGAAATGCAACTGTGAAGTTCTTTGTTATTTTTATTTCTAATGACCATTTTCGTAAGTAAGTTGAGACATATATATATATATATGTCTTTTTTGGTTAAAATAATTTCTAGTCCACAGATATTATAAGTTAATATACGTACCTTGGAATACTACAAACGAACGCGAGAGCAGAGCGCGGAGCGCGCCGCGGTGCCAGATATACGAACTAAACGAACACGAATTTTAAAATTACAAATTTTTGAGAGCGCTCTTAACCAATAGGGTAATTTCACATTTTTATTTTATTTCATAAAATGGTAGTAATGAGGCTGACCACCCATATTGTAAAAAATGGTTCACTTTGCCAATGTCACCCCTGTTTCAGGGAATGTCGGCAAGAGTTGCAGGGCTTATGTTCATTTGAGGTTTGGATTTTATTTGTAAGTACACAATCAGCATTTGTAAGCGCGAACTACACGTGTTAGTTTGTAGGCATACATCTGAGAGCTTTGAATGAATATATCCTTGCAACTTAGATTATAGATTATAGTAGACTATATTTTTTAAAATGCATCTGCGTTTATAAAAAAAAATTATGTGGCTTCTATAATCTATAATCTATCTATAATCTAAGTTGCAAGGATATATTCATTCAAAGTTTTCAGATGTATGCCCACAAACAAACACGTGGCTTAGTTTTTAAATTATAGCTCTTTAAAATTCGCATATTCTCGATTTCCGCTAAAACAGGTAATTTTTTTATTCGGCCGGATATGACGTCGATGAATCTTCGGAGTGTAGGTATCGACGGGCCGTAATCGGTTTGCTAGCGACGTTTGACGTCATTTTGACGTCAAACGTCCCTAGCCGTTCACGCTGCATTTTTGGCGGGATTCAAATTCTCCGCACTTTATTTTTCAAAATTATCTGAAATTAAAAGCTGTCTTTATTTTTGATACTTAAAAAATATATGATTGTCATCCGTGAAATGTACTCTACACAACCATATTATTTTCAACCGTTTTCCCTACCACTGCAATTACCCTATTATTGAAATTTCTTTACTTTTTATAAAATTCAAGATGGCTGCCGAAAAACTGTATCAATATAAAAATTACCACTGTGATCATCAATATTTCATTTAAATCCGTTTAACCTTTTTGCTATATTGAATAACAAACACGCAAAGTTGTATTTCTCTCTCAGTAGGATGTAGGAAGGTTGATTAGATAGTTTTTGTTTCAATTACGTAAATGTAACTTACAAAGTAACCATAAATTAACGGTTAGTAGGTGTAATTTTTTAACCAATATGAATATGCCTTAATTTTACAAATGTGACGTTACGCATCAGTAACGCATGGTAACATAGGTATAGATCGTGAATACAAAACACGCACGACATAATCCTAAAGTGTTTAATTTGAAAATTTATAATACCAGCGACTACAAAAACACACAATCTTAAGAAGCATTAATGTCTCTAAGTAGAAACTACACAATTTACCCTAATAATACCAAGCTAAATCCCACTCAACACAATCACGACAAATTCACGGCAGAGACGTAGCCCTATCTAATCTAGTCTAGTCTAAGTTGCAAAATATAAGTGACATTAGAGATTCACATTATATGCATTTTTACAAAACAGACATATTTAAGTTCGCGCTTAAACATGCCGCATGTAGTCCTACAATATGAAAACCCGAATCTCAAGTGAACATACACCCTGCAACTCCTGCCGACCATCCCTGAAACAGGGGTGACATTGGCAAAGTGAACCATTTTCTACAGCATGGGTGGTCAGCCACATACCAACCAATAAGTCAAGGAGCATACACAACAAATTACATTTTTAAAATCAACAAATTATAACATGTTTGGACATCAAAAACTAACAGAAAACAAATTCTAATTTAAAAAACCCTAGCCGCCAACATCACAGATTAACTGTCATTTATTTCTGTCCTTACACACTTCTTTCATTTCCTCCAGAGTCATAACCTTTTTCACACAGACTCTCCTTTTATTATGACTCTGGATATTCTATTCTTTCGCAATTTCGGAAATTTGGCCCATCTATACCTTTCTCGGTCTTCCTCTACCACGACATCCATCTAGTCTTGCAACATATACTCTCTTCGTCAGTCTTTCATCTCTCAGAAGAAAAACAGGATGGTAGATTAGTTTGTTGTTGTTTTGAATACTGCATCAAGGAGTTGCCATACGCGAAAAATTACTTTGGGATGCAAGATTTTTGTCAGCTTCGATAAAATTGGTAACACACCAAAAGAAAAACTTCGGAAAGAATAATGGAGACAACCATTATCAACTAATATTTCGTGTAAAAATAAATAAATATTCTTGTGACTAGTACAGAAAACAAAAGATACGTTACTAAGGTATATGCAAACATACTTAACTTTATAAACATTTGACTATTTTTGGGAATTTAACGGATTGGCGACATGTAAAATTTATATGACAATGGAAAAACGGCGATTTTGTTTTATTTTTTAATTGCATCGCCACTTCATGCTTTTTACAGTTTTTTTTTTGTTTTTCGATACGATTTTCAAATACTTTAATTAATCTAGAATTCAGTAGAGACCACCAGTTTTCATGAAAAAACTGAAAATCATTAGGCGACACACACACATAGACAAAAGGTACAAATTTTGACGGCGATACCCATAAACGAGTAAACAAGTGGATAGTTCGGGCATCTAGAAAGAAAGGATGACGAACGACTGACAAAAAGTGTGCAATCGGCATGTCACCGGGGAAATAATGGATGAATCAAATAAGCGAGTATACAAACGACTGAAACCCATAGAGTGAAAAACAGAGCAGAGCATGCATGAAGAGAGTGATGAATCTCTAGGAAATGAAAGAAGAGTGCAAGGACAAAATAAATTGGAGGAATATCTGTGGCCACCTCTAGCGGAATGACGGCTGGATACAAGTACAAGTACTAACCTAATTTAATCTAAGTTGCAAAGATATGTTACATTGGGGATTCACATTATATGCATTTTCACAAGAAAAGTTCGTGCTTGTACATACCGCATGTGAACCTACAACATAAAAACCCAAATCTCAAATGAACATACACCCTGCAACTTTTGCCGACATTGTCAGCTGCATACCAACCTTAAGTTAAGGAACCCAGCCTAGAAGTTAAGGAACCCAGCCTATAAGTTAAGGAACCCAGCCTATAAGTTAAGGAACCCAGCCTATAAGTTAAGGACCGAACAAGATTAAAGTACAAGACAAGACAAGTACACGATTAAAAAAAAATAATAAGAAGAATAAAAAGAATTAAAGTATGCCACTTTTACCTAAAATTCATTACTTACTGACAATGGATGCCACATATTGGTTCCTCACACTGCAACCGTCCTCTACATTCATATTCTCCAACGCCATTTTGAAAATTCAATAAAAAAATAGTTTTCCCAACGTGCGAGTATACAAACTGAGGACACACAACGTGCGAGTATACAAACTGAGGACACACAACGTGCGAGTATACAAACTGAGGACACACAACGTGCGAGTATACAAACTGAGGACACACAACGTGTTTTTAAGAGAGAAAGTGTTTCTACTCAAAAGTATAATTTTTAACAATTATTCATTTAATTTAGTGAACATTGCTGTGATTATTTTAGTTTAATCGATAGATAAACAATTAGTTATTGAAGTTTTCAATTTTTATTTTGTGTGAGTGAAAATTTTGTAACACATCGCGACCGTGTTGAGAGGCAAATGGTTTAATACTGATTACTGACATGTATCAGCAAAGATTACATAACGCCTTTTGTTTCTAATGCAATAATATGCACCTTTACATTTTTTATAAGGGTAGTGAAGCATCCTAATTATGATAAACTTTAAATGATAATTTAATGATAATGAATATTTTAGGTAATGCATATTTCTATTGTTTTGTGTTATTTATTGTTATCAAGGAAATTAAAAATAACGGAGATTATTGCTAACAGAATTACAAACCAGGATATTAAAAAAAAACAATGGAAACGAATAATCATTACTGTTTGTTCCATCGTAGGTATTTCCCACTTTTTATGATGGACTTTTCAACTTAAAAAAAACGCAACTAAGCTAAACATATAGTGTAATTTCTTGCCTGCGTTATCCTCGAAGGAGTTGCATGTGGCGATTCGGCACCTATTTATTTTTACGGGTAAGGGGGCCGGCCTTACACCAACCACTTCAGTTGAAGTGGGGGTTCCCCAGCTCCCGAGGGGGCTGGTTCTCATTTCTTGTGAAGGCTAAGTAAACCTTGCCCGTATTTTGGGCTTGAAATAAACACCGAAACGGTAAATCATTTCTGATATCCTCGGTGGGGATCGAACCCTTGCTCTCAGTATAGAATGCAAGCATTCTACCAACTGAGCTATCGACCGGACTTTTAACGAGCTTGTTCGTCGCTACAAAGCGCCAATTCTCAAGCAATACCCAGTTGCTGTAAGGCTGGATGAAACTTTGGTGACCAGTCATTGGTAAAAGTTTATGAATTTTTCAATCCAGCGAAGAGCTAATTTGAAAATATAAATGGTATATTTTTTGTGATCCGCCTCCTCCTTCGAACCTAGAACCTTTCATTCACGAGTCCAAAGTGTTACCACTAGACTACGGACCGGTCGAACTTAAGATCGTTTAATCAAACTGTGGGTAATTAGTGAGATTGCAAATGAATTTCATCATACCCGTCGAAAGTTAATCCGGTAGAACGCTTGCGGTTAAGACCTGAGAGCTAGGGTTCGGTTGCCTCCATAAGTGCCATAGGCGGTGTTTATTCCAACCCAATTTCATAACATCAGTAAGGTTTACTCAGCCTTCAAGAAATGAGAGCCCCTACGGTGCAGGGAAGTCCAACTTCAAGTTTAGTAAATGGCGTGAGGTTTTATGTTAAAATAAATAGTTGCCACTCGAAAAATATAAACAAAATATGACCGGTTCGTATTCCAGTGATTGGACGCTTCGAACTCAAATAACCTTATAGGAACTGTTTCTTGCTTGCAAAATGACGATTTCTACAGCGACATACAAGTTCGCAGAAAGCTCTTGAGGTGTATTTGAAACAAAAAAGGCCTAAAAAAACAATAAATATTCTACACACATCATAAATATTTATATCTCCTTTGTTATTTTATATTAGATCTAAGACCTGAGTATTGCGGAACTCCCTCCTGTGATTGGGTACCTATTTCATTTAAATATAACTCCTGCCGGGAATACTATGACAAGAAGTTGCATGTGCAGATAAGTTTCGTTTTTTAATGAGCAAAGCTGTATATTAGCATATTTTCTATCTTTTAGCATATAATATATATTACGATCCATTTAACATTTGATCCATTGAAAAAAAAGGGATAGACTATGCCTAGATATACATTTCAGCTATTTGCCAAGGTTGCGTGAATAAATACAAAATTTTAAGACGTGCTTTACGATTTTTACTGCAAAACGAATGATTGTCAAGTAAATTAAAAAAAAAAAACAAATGAAAGAAAGAGGCCATCTTTGATGCGGCTAGAATCATATTTGGTTAAAAGAATATTCAATGGTAAAACTCAGAAACGATTTGCGCAGAATAAAGCATTTGCAAAAAAATATTGTTTGCAAAACAAAACTACAAAGATGTCAAAAAGAATACATTATGTTAGTTCAGGGTATTCAAATCTTTTTGATTGCGTAACCCTTTCTTTGTATATGGGCATAATATGATCCGCGGTGTGCCGTACAGGTGTACACGGCTTTAAATGAATTTAGATGACAGCTGAATGAGGACCCTGTTACGACTTTAAGGCCTTCAAACTGTTATCATCAACGTTATCAATATCACCCAGATAGAACACAAGCTCTCTGACATGGAACGAAAGCATTTTACCAAATGAGCTATCAATCGGAGTTAAGCAAATTTTCCAAAATTGAATATTTTCGACCCATTCCTTGACTAATAGGGTTGGTATGAGGCTGACTCTCCATGCTGTGAAAACTTCGTTCACTTTTGCCAATACCGCCCCGTTCAGGAAAAGGCGGTAGGAGTTATAAAGTTGATGTTCATGTGAGGTTGAGTTTATTTTGTATGTATACATGCAGCGTGTGTAAGCGCGAACTTACTTGTGCCTGCTTATGGGCATGCGTTAAACATGAGCCTTGAATGTTAATATATATAAGTGCATCTTAGATCATAGATCCAGATTTTGTAATCGTCTGAAACAACCTATGGAATAAAATGAACAATATACTTTTTACTTACACACAGATTCACTAATGAGCTCTACAGACGCTCAGGCATGTGCGTAATTTTTGCATGTTGTCGCGGAGACTGTCAGATTCACGATTGTAAATTTGGTCTTTGTAATAGCAATATATTAAACGGTTTCAAGCAATCAGGACCAACGCACACATAGTGCAACTTCTAACCGCATGTGACGTGCGTATCCTATTTATTTTTACAGGTCGGCCTTACGCCAACCCCTTCAGTTGAAGTGGGAGTTCAATTTTTCAAAGATCCAAAATTCATTGATTCTGGGTACAGGTTGGTCCCAGATGAGATCAGAAGTGATCCGAGTATAAGCGCTGCATTGCTAGCGGTCCGTAGTCTGTACCCTCAGTACGTGTTGCAAAACTTGAGTAATGTAAAGTGTATGTGTGGTGATTTCCCCTAAAATCTGCCGTTTTTGTTTGTTTAAACTTGATTTTCTTCATCACTGTTACTCTTTTGCTAAGACCATAAAGTGTAATAAACAAAAACGGCAGATTTAGGGAGAAATCACTCCTTAATATTTTCCGTAAACTTTACTTTTCTCAAGTTTTGCAACTCGTACTAAGGGTACCGGGTCGTTAAAGTCGGCATAGAATCCCGAAGGAGCACAACAAACTATCATTTCAGTTTTATAATATGCTCTTCGCTGGTTAGACCAAAAATGTTTGCCTGAAACCAAGCCTTGCAGAAACTGGGTACTACTTCTCTATAGCGACTTCTTTACTTAAACTGATTCACACTCAAACAGCGCTCACCAAATAAATCATCATAATGTTTATATATTCGCGCCTACATATGCTGCGTGTGTATTTACAAGATAATATCCAAACATAAAATGTGCAAAAACCCTGCAAATCTTGAAGCATTTTCTTCCAAAATCATAGGCAGGTACTGGCACCGCACTGGTCACTAAGATTAATCCGAATGCGAAATTTAGCGGAATAGCATCGATCAAATGATTCACATCAAAACTGTGTTCACCTTTATTCGATGATCTGTGGTGCCAATTGGTGACCAATTCAATTTGAAATTCTATAATCTAAGTTGCAAATATTGTATATGATATCGCACGTTTAATAATAAAGAGCAATAACTCAAAAAACAAGAATGTTGGGAAATCACGTTTAAAGTTCAGACACCCAGTACAACTTGTATGGGATGAAAAAGGCGGCCGATGTTTTACCTCGGTCGTATTCGTCCAAATTGAACGGCTGTCGCATTCTACCTATTCTTCTCGCATTGTTCCTGCGTTTTATTACAAAATCTCGATTTACCCAGTTTTCGAGTTATTTCTCTTTATTATTAAGCGTGCGATATATTGTCACTAATGGCTTATATTAAATGCATGGCCACAGGCAAGCACGTTTAAGTTGCACACATGCTATGTGTGTAGGTAAATAAAACAAACCTCACATGGACATGAACCTTGCAGCACCTACCGTATTCGACTGAAACCGGGCGATCGTGAACGCATTGGAAAAGTGAACAAAGTTTTTATAGCCGCATACTTCAATTCAATCATTTTTTAGTATACACGCAAAAATGGCTCACATGAATTACAGTGTGTGGAAGATATTTAGTTTGAAAACACTGGAATAAAAGGAGATGCCCGTGATGGGCAAATGGCACATTGGAGTGTTCTTCAATTTGTTAAACATCCAAAAAACTGGTCGTCCATACAATAAACAAGCATAAATTATTCTAAAAGTGTTTATTGAGCACTAAAGTTGAGTCATTAAACTTTTTATTTAAATCATTTTAAGATACAACGCAACATCTGAAAAATCACTTTCCTACACTTATAAAATGTAATTTGTCGTATATGTTCCTTGACTTAAAGGTTGGTATGCGGCTGAGCTCCCGTGCTGTAAAAATGGTTCACTTTGCCAATGTCACCCCTGTTTCAGGGAAGGACGGCAAGAGTTACAGGGTCTATGTCCATTTGAGATTTGGTTTTTATGTTGTAGGTTCACATGAGGCATGTGCAAGCGCGAAATTGTACGTGTCTGGTTGTGGGAATGCATGTAATGTGAATATCCAATGTAACATATCTTTGCAACTTAGATTAGATTAGATTAGACTACACAAAGTGCATCTGTTCTCAAAATTTCATCTTTGACCCTTGTTCAACAGATGTTATTGGGTAATAATTATTAATGAACAATTCATAAAAATAAACAATAATGAATTATTAATTGATGATATTTTAATATCTGTTTCTGGCCAGGTAGAATAGGTTGATGAATTGCATTCCTCTTCACAAATCTATTTAAAAAAAAAACACCTTTTTCATAAATTTCCTTAATTTACGTTCACTCTGTGCATACCATTCTTTCACAATTTCCCTAATCTGGTCCAACCATAATTCAGTATAAAAGATGATGATGAAAAACGCACGAAAACGAACGCGACTAAGCTACACATATTGTGAAACTTCTTGCCACGTCATCCCCGAATGAGTCGCATGTGGCGAGTGAAACCTATTTATTTTTACATTTAAGGGGGCCGGTCTTACGCCAACCGCTTCAATGGTTAATGATGTGGGGATTTCCCAGCTGAAACTCATTGCTCGAGAAGGCTGAGTAAACCTTGCCGGTATATTATTTTTGTGTTGAAATAAACACCGAAACGGGAAATCAATTCTGACACCCTCGCCTCGGTGGGATTCGAATCCGAGCTCTCGGCATGGAATGCAAGCACTCTACCAACTGAGCCATCGACCGGACTATATTAATTGTTTCTAATTTTTGTTCCTTGACCTAAGCAAGTTGGCCTAAGAAGAAGGTTGAGTTATCGACCTTTTTCTTAGCTATCGACCGGACTTATGACAAAAAAACTGCTCGAAATCTTAGATGTGCTGTTATAACTAAATCCACCCACGAGCATTGTATGTTATGATTTTGTAATTCAATTGTTAGAATATAATTTGTTTCAATTACAGGCAGAGAATCAGGATCTTGATTATAAGCAACAAAATATGATTGCTGTTTCACAGATTCTTTATAAATTAAAAAATATGTTTGCTGTTTGCTGGTTTTCAGACGATTTCAAAGGCTTGGAATGTCTAATTTAAGTCACAAAAATTGTCATCGAGGGATGGGGTGGAAAGGGCGTGAGAATTAGCGATGAGAGGTGATGGAGAGGGCAAGGTGGAGGCAACTCCTCGAGGAGGTCAAGACCCACACCGGGTTGTGGTGCCAATGATGATGATGAAGTTGCAAACATCAACTTTTAATGCTTTAGCGTATTCCTGTATTTTGTACAAACATACAAACATTTACAGATGTGTAACAAATCTAGGCTCATATGTTTTTTCCTGATACACAAGGGGTATTGGCAACAGTGAACCATTCTTTTACAGCAGAGGTTCCCAAACTTTTATTCTTCATAGACTCGAAAATTTTGGGGTTCCACGGGGTTTGGGGTTGACGGGAGGGGGGGAGTAGACACGCAATTTGATAGATGTGGGTGGCCACGAGTTTGTATAATTCTTCGTAGACCCTCATTTTTATGTCAGGTCAATGAGGTCAATGTAGACCCCCATCGAGTATCCCGTAAACCCCCAGGGGTCGATATCGACCACTTTCTGAATCACTGTTTTACAGTATGGGTAATCAACCTCATACTAACTTAAGAGACAAATAACAAAACAAGTTCTGAAAAACAAATAGTGCTGAAAAAATCATATTACCACGAAGGCTCCGCAAAAGCCAGTACAGACCAACAATGGTCTCGGAAAGTCTTCGGCACAGAAATTTGATTGGTTATAAATATAAATGACGAATATAAAATATATTATGACGAACAAACGTCACACGTTTGTGTGACTAGGGTCCTTAGCAACCGATAACCAAGAAATAGTAATCCTTCGTCCTACCAACGCGGCCATGTGGCGTCACATATTTTTGGGAACCACATGGAATGAACACAAATTCAAAATATTCATTTTCTCCGATAGTAAATGTCACACGACTTTGTGACTTAGGTGGGCATTCAATCAATAGTGAACAAATCTTTCCTTTTCCCTAGCAACTCAGCCGTGTGACGTCATAATTTTTTTGTCAACTGTGCTTCCATCATTGTCCCTACCGCCTACGACATGGTATGCAGTGAATATGTATTAGATTTTAAATATATATTAACGTAAATATGTAAAACATATTTACGACATTTACATGAATTTCCAAGCAAATTTTCCATAAACATGGGAGCACTAAATTAGACAGCTGTCTCGATGTGTTTTCTGAACTTCATTTCTGACCCCCTTGATTAAAATTGAACCCCAGATTTCTGGCATGATACGCAAGCATTCTCCCAACTGAGCCATCAACCTGAGGTAGCAACCAATGAAAATATTAGATTGTCTTTTCCCTAGCAACCGGCTGTGTGTCATTGCAGTTAAGTTGTCTATGGAACTTGAGCCTATTCTATTGTTCTACATTCACCCAGCTGAGCCATGTATAATTACAAAATATTTGTTTGCCTATTCCCTAGTAACCCTGTAGAGCCCACGTCACGATGTTGACGTCTATAAAAATTCTGCCGAGACTATTATCTCTATAGACCGCGCTTGACTTGATATTTAGAATTAATAGAAGTCAGGAATTCTTAGCAAAAAATATTAAAAATGAAATAAAAATAAGGCTATCTTCTCAGCGTTATCTGGAAGAAGGCGATTACGATTTTCTTAAAAACGTTTCCAGCTTCCTCCCTGTAGCCCTCGACATGACGAGCGGGATTTAATGGAGTGAGCTGGGCCAATAGGGAAGACTCGGAAGGCGGTGGACAGCCGCTGAATAATTTGCGAATATTCGTTATTCGGTCGGGTTTCATGCCGAATATTCGGTATTCGGCCGATACGAATACATTATTCGTTGCATCACTAATACTAACCCACCGAGGCACCCAGGTAACCTGGCGGATCTTTATTGACGTCACGGTTTGGCTGCCGGCCGCGCTGTGTTTTGGCGGGACGCAAATTCTCGGCATTTTATTTCAGAAAATTATCAATGAAATCTTTATTTTTACTGCTTAAAAATATACGGTTGTGATCCTTGAAATGTACTCTACACAACCATAGTATTTTCAACTGCATTCCCTACCTCTGCAATTACCCTATTACAAAGGGTTTTTTGGAGAGCAAGTTTTCTGTCAGGAGCTGTCTGTGGACCTATTGTACGAGACCAAAACGTCGGGACGCAAATTCTCGGCATTTTATTTCAGAAAATTATCAATGAAATCTTTATTTTTACTGCTTAAAAATATACGGTTGTGATCCTTGAAATGTACTCTACACAACCATAGTATTTTCAACTGCATTCCCTACCTCTGCAATTACCCTATTACAAAGGGTTTTTTGGAGAGCAAGTTTTCTGTCAGGAGCTGTCTGTGGACCTATTGTACGAGACAAAACGTGAAGATGGAGAATGATCTCCGAAAACGTTTTTTCATAAAATAAATACTCACAGTGGATAAAAACAAAGTTTTTTCATTGAAGTGTTCTAAAAATTATTTATTAATATTTTTTGAATCACATATTTAAAATGGAATTCCACAATGTTTCACCAAAACAATTTGAAAAGTTCCAAAACGTCATGTCGAAAGGTCCGATGACAATGTGATATGGCCGATTTGTCCATGGCTGAGCTGTCTGCGGACGGGTTGTCTGTGACCGATTTGACGTGGGACCATGTTTTATACTGAGGATACCATGTTTTTTACTGAGGATACCATATTTTATACTAATTCAAGTGCATGAATTTCCAGGTAGAGTTATGAGGGTCCTAAATCACAGAGCTGTCTCGATGTCGCTTTCTGCACTAGTCATCGCCAGCCTCACGCCGCCATCTTGCATCACGTGTTGTGACGTCACGGCGGCAGACAGCGTTGGCAGTGTATGCCAATCACACGGAAACAAAACAAACATTAAGTCTGTCAACATGGCAGTTGATTACGTTGCTTACAGAAGCCTTAAGTCTGTCGTATTTTTCGCCTGCGGTCATCAGAGTGGTAAGTATTTAAATGTGTTGAAAATTAAGGCTCTCTTATCGAGTTTAAAAAATCTGAAGAAGAATGCAATTAACCAACCTATTTCGGCATGCAAAGACGTGCATCGCATTTCAAGCGTAATAATTTATAATCTAAGCTGAAAATGTATATTATATTAAGGATTCATATAACATGCATTCCCACAGCAGACACGTAGGAATGAGTTCGCGCTTATACATGCTGCATGTAGACCTACAACATAAAACTCTAATCTCAAATGAACATAAGTCCTGCAACTCTTGCCGATCTTCTCTGAAACAGGGGGAACATTATTAAAGTGAACCCTTTTTTACTGTATAGGTGGTCAGCCTCATACCAACCTATGAGTCAAGAAACAAGCGTAATAATAATGATAATAATAAGATAATTTATTTGGTGAGCGCTGTTTGTGTGTGAATTACACCTCAAGAGCCTACTTGAAGCTTGGTCATCGCTATAAAAGGTGCTAATTCTCAAGTAAGACCAGTTGCTGTAAGGCTGGGTAAGCAACAATAGGGACTCAATGTTAAGAAAATGTGTCAAATATCCCACCTGTTTCAGGAAATATCCCACCTGTTTCAGGAAATATCCCACCTGTTTCAGGAAATATCACACCTGTTTCAGGAAATATCACACCTGTTTCAGGAAATATCCCACCTGTTTCAGGAAATAACCCACCTGTTTCAGGAAATATCCCACCTGTTTCAGGAAATATCCCACCTGTTTCAGGAAATATCACACCTGTTTCAGGAAATATCACACCTGTTTCAGGAAATATCACACCTGTTTCAGGAAATATCACACCTGTTTCAGGAAATATCACACCTGTTTCAGGAAATATCCCACCTGTTTCAGGAAATATCCCACCTGTTTCAGGAAATATCCCACCTGTTTCAGGAAATATCCCACCTGTTTCAGGAAATATCCCACCTGTTTCAGGAAATATCCCACCTGTTTCAGGAAATATCCCACCTGTTTCAGGAAATATCCCACCTGTTTCAGGAAATATCCCACCTGTTTCAGGAAATATCCCACCTGTTTCAGGAAATATCCCACCTGTTTCAGGAAATATCCCACCTGTTTCAGGAAATATCCCACCTGTTTCAGGAAATATCACACCTGTTTCAGGAAATATCACACCTGTTTCAGGAAATATCCCACCTGTTTCAGGAAATATCCCACCTGTTTCAGGAAATATCACACCTGTTTCAGGAAATATCACACCTGTTTCAGGAAATATCCCACCTGTTTCAGGAAATATCACACCTGTTTCAGGAAATATCACACCTGTTTCAGGAAATATCACACTTGTTTCAGGAAATATCACACCTGTTTCAGGAAATATCCCACCTGTTTCAGGAAATATCCCACCTGTTTCAGGAAATATCCCACCTGTTTCAGGAAATATCCCACCTGTTTCAGGAAATATCCCACCTGTTTCAGGAAATATCACACCTGTTTCAGGAAATATCACACCTGTTTCAGGAAATATCCCACCTGTTTCAGGAAATATCCCACCTGTTTCAGGAAATATCCCACCTGTTTCAGGAAATATCACACCTGTTTCAGGAAATATCCCACCTGTTTCAGGAAATATCACACCTGTTTCAGGAAATATCACACCTGTTTCAGGAAATATCACACCTGTTTCAGGAAATATCACACCTGTTTCAGGAAAGGTCGACAAGAGGTATTTTATATAGTGAGCGCTTTTTTTGTGTGAATCACACCCCAAGAGCTCTTCAGCGAGCTTGTTCGTCGCTGTAGAAATCGACGATTACACAATCGTTACTGTAAGGCTGGATGGACTTTTCGTGGCCGGTATAGCGAACCATGCTTTTCAGTATGGGTGGTCAGCCACTACCAGCCTATAAGTTAACAGTATGGCAGAAACATTTTTACTTAATTCAAAAAATTGTTTTTCTTCGTTTCAGATATTGTTTCCACATTAAGAGTATTATCAAAAAATAACTTAAGAACATCAGTAATACATGTAAAAGAAGAAATCAATGAAACTGAAGTATTTCGTCCATTTTTGCTCGCTTTGACAGAAACACAATTGGGCGCCATTCTCGACTACAGCTGTTCCAGAAGTGACGCCATCTTGGAAAAAGTGAGTGATAATATTATGATTCCAAATTCAAAAATGATTATTTTTGAATTTTTTTAATCCTAGTCTCTAGATCTATCTATCTATATCTATAAAGAAGGATGTGTGTATGTATGTATGTATGTATATTCCCTATAGACTCATAAACCGCTCATCCAATTTTGACGAAATTTTCAGGAAACGTGTAACATATTCTTAGGATGAATCCTGTGAAGTTTTATGGTGATCAAATAAACAATGGTTCCGATTCTCAATTTTTTAGCAACGAGGTCGGTAAATTTTGAAACCACTTAATAGAAGAAGACCATTATATTCATCTACAATACATAATCTAAGTTGCAAATATATATTAACATTAAAGATTCATAAAAAATGCATGCTCAAAAGTAGACACGTGTAATTTCACGCTTACAAATGCTGCATGTGTACCTACTTATAATTTAAAATCCAAATCTGAAATGAACAACAACCCAGTAACTTTTACCTTACGCCAACTTGAAATGGATGTGATTCAGCTCCTGAGTGACTTGAAACTCATTTTTTATGAAGGCTGAGTAAGCCTTGCCGGTATTTTATTTTGGGTTTGAAATAAACACTGAAACGGGAAATAATTTCTGACACCTTCGGTGGGATTCTAACTCGAGATCTCGGCATGGAATGCAGTTACTCTACCAACTAAGCTATAGACCAGACGTTTTACAAATATGGTGGATCAATATTGGTTAGGAGAAAACCCTTAGTATTCACCTAACCGTTAGGTGAATACTAAAGGTCCTCTCAAGTACCTACAATCTTCAAACACGAACGACTATAATTATTCTTGACAAAATGCTTTTCTCCATCATCGAAGAGACAAATTCCATAATGAAATTGGATGTCACTTCCACAAAACGTTGAGAAATCCGTTATTCTCTTCACCATTGTTAGCAAAAACCATTTTTAATTCTAAACATTATGTCTAACGAGCGTTATTGATAATCAAGAGTTGCAGGGCTTATGTTCATTTGAGATTGGGTTTTTATATTGTAGGTCCACATGCGGCATGTGTTAGCGCGAAATTATACATGTCTGCTTGTGGGAATGCATTTAATATAAATCTTAAATGATATTTATCTTTGCAGATTAGATTAGATTAGATTGCTAGGGAAAATGCAACAAAATAAAACATATTGGTAACTAAGGACTGCAGTGTACAAGACTGACGTTTGTTCGCCTAGACAAAAGTTCCAAATTCAAAAATGTTCTGACTCCGTTCATATAATTACGTATTGCGAATAGGATTTTAGAAATGTAAGAAAGCTTTTATGTACCACATACGATAAACAAAAGTTAGTTGGAAACAACTAAAAGGCCGTATTTAAATATATTATTATTATTATTGAAACCTTCCAGATGTTTTGTTCATACTTGTAATCAAGGTATAGGTACATAACATTGTTGTTTTTTATAAAAACTATTTTCTGTAAAATAATAGACTCACCACAAATTTGAAAGACGTTTTTTTCTCGGCGGGTAAACGTCTTTCTTCTGTGTGACAATGGTCCTAAGCAACCAAGAAAAAAAAATGTTTGCATTTTCCCTAATCCGGCCGTGCGACTCAATTTTTTTTTTGTTTATGGAAAATGTTCCGTGTGCGTTACCTAAAACTTTCACTTAGTGAAATAGTGGATAGTGCACATTTTAAATGTGAGGAAAAAATGTGATTTCACTTGGCCGGGATAAAGACAGGACAGGGAGTCATAAATTCAGCATAAATGAAACACTTTTATAGAGATAGTTGAAAAAGACACTTAAGTGCATCGTACTGTATGTAGTATTTGGCCCAACTGCATACGTTTTACAGTGCGGTTACATTGAAAAATATTCCTGATTGTTTGGAATACATTTATTTATTCACTATGCCCAAGAGAGTATAGTGAATTTTATAGATTGTTTTTTTAATTGTATAATTATAAATTTTAATTTATTTTTTATATTCTTTTATTATATGGGTCGATATGCATCTGACCAACCATAAATAGAAAATGGTTCACTCTGCCAATGTCACCCCTGTTTCAGGGAAGGTCAGCAAAGAGTTGCAGGGTGTATGTTCATTTGAGATCAGAATGTGCAAGTGTGAACTTATACGTATCTGCTTGTGGGCATGCACTTAATGTGAATTCTAATCTAATCTGAGTTGCAGGGTGTATGTTCATTTGAGATCAGAATGTGCAAGTGTGAACTTATACGTATCTGCTTGTGGGCATGCACTTAATGTGAATTCTAATCTAATCTAATCTAAGTTGCAAAGATATATATCATTTAAAATTTATATTAAATGCATTCCCACAAGCAGACATGTATAATTTCAGGCTAACACATGCTGGAATTCCAAATGTAATAATTATATCCATGCTAATTAGAATAGATTAGATGAGTGACGTCACATAGCCGATGTTTTTTTAATCTAAAATATAAATGGAAGCACCGCAATCGATTTTCCTTATGCTTGGCTCTGCCGCTCAACAGTTGTAGATCATTTTTATTAGAAAACGTGAAGATTAACCTAGAGATGAATTGTGTGAAGTTTGATTCCGATTAAAACACTTTTTTTACTCTATTATTTCCTCTTTTATCTAGAAATAAATTGATACCACATGCCCAAATGGCGTAGTGAAACACGCCGGGTACTGCTAGTGAACACATAATGACTTACCCCCGTATTCACGATCAAAACTGATTTAAGTGCCTAACTCAAGCGCTACACTAACTCAAGGGTCGACATTCTGGAGCGTTTTGTTTCTGCCATTTTTGTTTCTTACACTTTATGGTCTTAGCAAAATAGTTACAGTAATCAAAAAAATCAAGCATATTTTTTTTTTTTTTATCTTAATTATAAAGCTTAAACAAAATATATACCTTTAGAATGGCTACCACAAAAAAATATTTTACAAAACGCGTTTTTTTTACATTTTTAGCTTTTTTTTCGTGTGTGCTGTATTTGGGTTTTTTTTTGCTTTTTACTTACAGAACTATACATTGTTTAGGTTCAGTACTTAACATTTTTTCAATAATGTTAATAGTTTTTGAGTAAATATGGAAAAACTGTGTTCTTTGATTTAATTAAAATTTAATTCATTTAGTAGTTTCAGTTTTTCCATATTTACTCAAAAACTATTGACATTATTGAAAAAATGTTAAGTACCGAACCTAAACAATGTATAGTTCTCTAAGTAAAAAGCAAAAAAAAAAAATCCAAAATACAGCACACACGAAAAAAAAGCTAAAAATGTAAAAAAAACGCGTTTTTTTAAATATTTTTTTGTGGGGGCAATTCTTAAGTTATATATTTTGTTTAAGCTTTATAATTAAGATAAAAAAATAATAAACATGCTTGATTTTTTTCATTACTGTAACTATTTTTCTAAGACCATAAAGTGTAAGAAAAAAAAAACGGCAGATTTAGCTTTATAACACGCCTTAAGTATTGTTCTTGAAATGAATTTTCCCAATCTTAGCGCTAGTTTGCCCTTAAGTTAGTGCCAGTTTTGATCGTGAATACGGGGGTAGTCCCAGGAGCTATTTTTATGCTTTCAAATAAATAAATAAATAATGAGGTCTACACATTTCAAAACGAAATTATATTGTGACTAAGATGTCACGCCGGGTTGCTGAGACAAAGGTTAACTAGCAATTTATTATTGGTAGCTAAGGACCCTAGTTCCATAGACGTGTGATGTTTGTCCGCTGAGAAAACAAATCGAACATCCGAAAACGTTCCAACTTTGATGAGCGCAGTTTTCGTGTGAATAACACCTCAAGAGCCCTCGAGCTTGGTCGTCGCTATAGAAAGTGCCAGTTCTCAAGCAAGATCCAGTTGCTTTAAGGCTGGATGGACCTTTGGTTCTTTGTTAAGAGCAGATTCTTTTTTTAACCGAGCGAAGAGCACACTTGAATATTAAACAGGGAGTCCAACCCTTCTGATAACTTGTTTATTATCTTTTTACCTTGGTAAAAACTCGACCACGCTTTTTTAGATGTGATGTAAAAAGAAATACGTGATGATGTGAAGCTTGTTCATGAAACCGGTCGTGCATAAGTAAACTGTACTCATCATTGAGATTTTGTATTTGTTTTCAGGCATCTACTCTTGGATTATTCAATTCATCATTTAAATGGCTGATTATTATCGATGAACAAAACTCGGGTAAAATGTCTAGTTTGCATGCAAGTGAAAATATTGTCATTTTCGATAATTTGAAAAACAAGAATTTGACGGTTGACTCCGAAATAATAGTTGCAGTGAAAGATTTGAAAGGTAATTATAGTTCTGTTGTTATACCGCTAAGGGTGGCCAAAGCCTCTGCAGAGTTACATTTGATCTTCGCATTCACTCAGTAGATCTCATTCTTTCACGATTTCACCGACATTGTTAAAAGTAATAAAGTTTAGTATGTTGGACTATAAACTAGTAGTTTACGGCAAAGAAATATTGTACGATTGATAGCTTTCCACAACCAGGGGCGTGCATCCCATACAGGGGCATGCGCCTAACAGGTAGGCAAAAATCATTTAGCTTGATATTCAGATTTAAAATTCTAAATTTAAGTTCAATTGGAGCCATCGCTAGCACTTCAGTCAATTTCAAATGAGTTATTTTAAAGGAATGGGAGAAAATATTTTTTCTGAAATGTATATGCCTGCACCCTAGGCGCCTGAACACAGCAGTGGTGTAGACATGTCTAATCTAATCTAATATAAGCTGCAAACATATATATCATATAAGATTTATATTAAATGCGTTCCCACAAGCAGACATGTAGACATGCAGTGTGTAGAAAAATATGTTTGATAAATTGGTCCATTTGTTTTCAATAAAATCATTTGATTCTTAACAGGTTAAACAGAACTGTGTTCAGTGTAGTCACTCTGGGAGCATTTTTGTTCTCTTTTTAACAAGACGATTTGCGTTAATGTAAGTTGAGATGGATGTATGCATTTCAACTCTCTTACCCTCCGCATGCCTTCCTGTATGTAAGTGTCAGAAGGACCCACAGCACATGTAAATAGTGGACGCTAATGCAAAGTTATATATTTTCTCAAGTGGCTGAAGGCCATGAAGTAAAAGCAACGGTATATAATTTTTTGCCTTCCAACAATTTCCAGTCTACTATACGTTCGTGATCTGATATTCAATGCAACAGGTACTGAATGAAGAAAAATATAATTAGAAAATAAAATGCAATATGTTAAGGTATTTTAAAACTGTACCCCGAGTATAAAACATTGCGAAAATACTTAACCATAGCGTAAACAGGAACACTCGTATGACAGATAAGCTGGTAGTTTGCATCGAGTACATGATTTTTTCACAGATCTGCCGTTTCCTATCCTGGAGCGTTTTGGATGCGGCCTCTTCAAAGAGGCCCAAAAAATGGTGCAAACTACCTCATCGACTACCAGGCAGAGACTAGTAAAAACTAATGCTCCATATTAATTACCTGCTTTTTCCATAAAAAAAAATATTCCAAACCTGGAGCGTTTTGAATGCGGCCATTTTTTTGTAAATTATAAAAAACGATCTTTTGAAGTTAGTTGTATGAGTCATGGAAATAAAGTAAAAAAATATGATATTACATACATTACTTGTAATAAGAGGATAAACATACTACAAATTTGTATTTCCAACCCTTCTTGTTCAGGAGAAAAAGGGGTAAAATGTTATTTTTTACAATATATTTTATAACTCAAAAACAAAATAAAAAATATGATATTTTTGTACGTCAAATATAAGAACATAAATTTTTATACAATAATGATTTCTTACATATTCTTGCTATCTGCTGTAGTTTCAGAGCATTTTATAAAAAACTTAACAGCAGTTCCCGTTTTTGGTTCAAAATTCGGTTTGAACGCCTTAGTATTTTATTTTAAAAATTTATAAAAAATACCATCACCTAGAAGATTAAATTTCCTTTAAAATTGTATGAATATTTACTCTTTTATTGTGAAAGGATTGTATGTTATAGCGGTTTAACTTTTGTAACGTATTTTGATGGTTGTATATAAGTACTTACCTATCTAGCACGAGTATCTGCGTAATATTATGATGATTTCATATTATCATCATAATATCACGCAAAATATGTTACCACAAGATTAACCGCTATTCTGTTCAAACCTTTCACGATAAAATAGTTTATATCCATACAGTTTTACAGGCAATTTAATCTTCTAGGGGATGGTATTTTTTATATATTTTTACAATCAAACACTAAGGCGTTCAAACCGGATTTTGACCAAAAAACGGGAAACGCTGTAACGGTTTTTGGGAAAATATTTCACTTCAAACTTTATTTTCTCTGAAACTATAGCAGATAGCAAGAATATGTAAGAGGTCATTATTGTATAAAAATTTATGTTTCTATATTTTACGTACAAAAATATCACAACTTATATTTTGTTTTTGAGTTATAAAATATATTGTAAAAAATAACATTTTACCCCTTTTTCTCCTGAACAAGAAGGGTTGGAAATACAAATTTGTAGTATGTTTATCCTCTTATTACAAGTAATGTATGTAGTATAATATTTTTTTACTTTATCTCCATGGCTCATATAACTAACTTCAAAAGATCGTTTTTTATAATTTACAAAAAAATGGCCGCATTCAAAACGCTCCAGGTTTGGAACATTAATTTTTGTGTTAAAAGCAGGTAATTAATGTGGAGCATCACCTCTTACTAGTCTCTGCCTGGTAGAAATGAGGTAAGGTTTCGTGCGGCCGGCTCTTACACTATACTGCCTAGTGGGTGTTTCGGTATTCGTACATATTTTATGTCTAACTACTATATTTTGCCGTTTTATTATGTTTTTTCTCATGTGAACCCTTTTACCACTGCACCACCGACTGTAGGTATCTACTACACGTGAACTACAATAGAGAATAAGGAATCAAAATTAACGTCATTTATCTTTATAGGTGAAAACTCAAGTGGAACCCAAATCGAATACAATTTATACGATGTTTTCAACACCCATACAAGATTGGGAGGCCTGTACAACGTTTCCTTGTATGGGACATGGAGTTCAAAAATGGGTAAGAATAAAGGGTTTTTATTTTGTATGTGTACAGATCCGTGCGGCGAAGTTGACTTACTTTATTCGCAAAGTTGCAAACTTATAGACACGGCACCGTGCAAATTGATGAACCTAACCTAACCTAAATATGAATAGCAAAAAGTAAAGTAAAGCAAAATAAATAATAATAATAAATCACATTAACAAACTGACCAGCGGCTGCCGTGCGCATAAGAATAATGAAGAATAAAACGCCATGCGTGAATCCGCATAGACAATATTGTGTCATCCTCCGGGCAAGTTCCCAGGGAAAAGGCATACAAATAAAATACATAGAACGGCAGTCCCATACAATACACGTTTTCTCGCCGAGAACAAAGTTTCAAATTCAAAAAAGTTCCGACCTCATTCAGCAGCACACACAGCGCAACTTGTTACCGCGTTGTTTTTTAAGGGGTTGCACATGGCGCGTGGAATCTGCTTGATTTAAGCTACCACTTCACTAGAAGGAAAGGTTTAGTCACCGAAACGAGAAATCATTTTTGACCCTTGTTGGCGACCTAACCCAAGTCCTCTGACTTACAAAACACAAACCCAAACCTTAATATTTATACACAAACCCTAGAACTCTTACACCCTTTTTTAAAACAATGCAAAAGTGACCCAATTTTTAAATTTATTTTCACATTTTCATTTACTGTTCTCTTTAAGGTGTACAAGTTTTTATTCGAGAATTAAAATTGAGAAGGAGGAATAACTTTCATGGACTGACTATGAGGGTGGCCACCGTTGTAAGTAATTATAATCTAAGTTGCAAATATATAACATTCATATTCAATGCATGCCCGCAAGTGTCTACTTGCGGGCCGAGAAAAACGTCACTTGTGTAAGACTACGGTTTTTAGTCACCTATCTATAATATGTGGCACAGATATATTGATGTGTAAGATTCAAAGAAAATATAGGCCCACGAGCAGACATGTGCGCTTAAATACTTACAAATTAAAACCAAAATCTCAAATGAAAGTAAGCGCTGCGACTCTTACCTAACTTTCCTAAAACAGTTTGATATTGTCAAAATCATCCATTTCTACAAAATACATTCATACGTGACAGTGACAATGGGCATAAGTAAATTGTCCCGAAGACTGTTCAACCTCGACGCGCGCGATCGACAGGAAATGTAAAGAAAATTCTAAGCAGATCAGATGTGGAATTTGGTGAGTCCTTCCAATTAATTCTTGACTCCTACCTTGATTTCTGGATGGTCTGCAACTCTGGCATATTTTCCGAGAACCAGCTTCCGCATCTTATTTGGTGGAACCAAACTTTACTTTATCAGTCTTTGTTGTAGGCCACTTCAGAAACCAGTCGGCCCATAGAAGAAGTGCTGATGGACCTGAGGTATACTCCAGAAGTCAGCAGGATGACCAAATTCAATGCAGGACTAGTGCATCTCCTCAAGCAAATGTACAACTTCAGGTACAATAAATGGTAGTGTCACTTGTAGGCAGAGTAGACCAACACCGTATGCATTGCATATTCCATTGGCGTTAAACCAGTTACAGTTACAAGTAGCATGGAATTCATTTTAACACTAGCCTGTGTGGCTTTCAATTAAACACAAAACTACCTGCACCATTCTTATAAGTTTGTCCTTTTCTTCTCTATCGCAGATCTCGATCTGCTTCTTCGGAATCTCTCTCTTCTGATGTAGAAGACCAGCTGTTTTTCCATTTTTAGGTGATCAGCTTGACAGACGCTGGCCCTCTACAGTCTACGAGGTCTGTCATTTATGCGGTCTACGTAGTCCATTCAGAATTGTCTCCTCTTCCTACTCCATCTGACGATGTCTTCAGTGTCACAGATGCTTTTGATTTCCGAGTTCCTTAATCTGTCTCGAGTTTTTCCAGAAATGCTCTTTCAATCTCATATGTTCTGAGTAGGCTCTTCATTCGTCAAATGTCTGCTTTTGTCTATTCTCCGTGTGACATGATTGGTCCCACACAGGTTTTGGAGATGCGCACTTTGATATCTACTTGCATAATATGTTTTTGTCCTTTTCATTCAGCGGAAAGTCGCTAAGCTATTGTTGAAACACTACTATAGAGTTTTACTATAGGTAAATATTATGATTTATTTATTTTATTTTTACATGATAAAAGAGCGTCGTTTTTGTGTGTGTCACAGAGCCTTCAATACATTTATTGTTGTATTTCAGGATAAATTACACCGTGTCACGCGGTTGGGGATCACTGCAAAATGATGGAACCCAAAATGTGAGTCAACTTTAAAACGGAATTCAAAACCGCGCGCTACGCCATTGTTTTGGGCTCCTCTTAAATCGTAGTCGGCGCTACGACTAGGCGGATCAAGACTTTTTTTGGCTAGCGTGTTTGAAATAAAAACAGCACTGGTTCGAATCAAGTTGACAATAACTTTGTCCCTGGTCCAACAGATGTCATTGGGTAGTGATTAATTTATAAATCATTGACATAATGAAGATAACGATGAATTATGTTGTTGATACCTATGTTGAACACCTAATTAAGATGGGTTGGACATATGGAGAGAATGATGAAAGACTGATGAAGAAAGTATATGTTGCAAAAATAGATGGATGCTAGGGTAGAGGAGGACCGAGAAAGGTATGGATGTACCAAATTTCCGAAATTGCGAATGAATGGAATATTCAGTCATAATGAAAGGAGAGCTTGTATGAAGAAGGTTATAGCTCTGGAGGCAATGAAAGAAGTATGTAAGTACAGAAATAAATGGTGGTTGATCTGCAATGTTGGCGGCAAGGTTTTTTTAAATTAGAATTTTGTTTTCTGTTTTAGTTATGATGTCCATACATATTATTATTTATTGATTTAAAAAATGTAATTTGTTGTGTATGTTCCTTGACTTTTAGGTTGGTATGCGGCTGACCACCCATGCTGTATAAAATGGTTCACTTTGCCAATGTCACCTCTGTTTCAGAGTATGTCCATTTAAGATTTGGGATTTTATAGTCCACATGCGGCATGTTTAAGCGAGAGCTTATACGTGTCTGCTTGTGAAAATGCATATAATGTGAATCCTTAATGTTACATATCTTTGCAACTTAGATTAGATTAGATACCTGTTTCTGGCCAGTCTCAAACAGGTTGGTTAATTGCATTCCTCTTCACAAATTAAAAAAATAATATTTCTTACTTCATCATCATCGTGAGCTCGATGGAACTGATCACATCGGGCTCTTGGTAGATGTCATAGCGCTTCTGTTTGTTACTTACGTTGCATTTCTTTTGGAATGTCGTTTGTTCCAGGGCATGCTGGGGGTGATTGGTCGCGGAGAAGCGGAGATATCAGCCACGGCCATAAGACTGCTCCAGGACAGGGAGCCGTTCTGTTCCATCCTGATGCAGACATGGTTCATACAGTAAGAGAAGTCCTGACCATGCTAACACCTATCATTGTAGGTGGTGGTCTGGTGGATATGAATAATAAATGAGCTATATAAGACGTCGCAGTGGTTCGCTCAATAAATTTCAGCAGACTGCACTGGCGTGGTCACATTCAGCGGATGGACCATGTTCATGACGACACCAATCCAGGTGTGTGACGGAGCACCAATTCCGATGATATGGTTTCGTTGATACTCATTTATTGAGTCATTTCTTCCTCTTTGATCTTGCCAAAATACATTTCGGTAACAGCAATAACCATATAACTTAGCACGTTCCGTCCTGACAAATTTGCAATTGTTTATACGAAAGTAATTGACATATTCCATCATCACCTGTCTGCAACTCCAGAAAAGCTATGATTAACAATTAGAATAACATTAATACAGGGAAGAAATGATATGTACGTCGCAAGAAACATTTTCAAGCAGAACATGACCTGAATCAGAAAAACGAACACAAATTGTTTAGATTTTGTAGGGTTTGTGTATGCAAATTGTTTAATGCATAGCCGTCTCTGAAAGTGAAAACCAAAGCTTTTAGGGCTTCGTGAAACAGAAAGCATCAGCGCTAAAGCGCCGTAACTTCGCGTATTTTATATTTGAACGATTAGGACGCGTCACTGGTCGCGATGTCCAGCGACTCAGATGAAAATGAGTTGTTACTGCTTTTCGCATTATCTAGCAAAATCTTGTTTTTGTGGAAACATTTTTATAGGCACTGTTTCTTACAAACAAGCACCGGTTTTTCAAACGCATTCAATCAATTTTTCAGTAAATATTTTGATTTTGACATAAAAAAACGATGGCATGTTACAAAATACAACGCGACGTCCAGATGCGGTGACAGAGCGTAGTGTACTTCATGCACATTTGCTCTGCTTGGTAGATGTAGATATGTTCAGTACAACACAGTGTAGCGCTATAGCGCGACGCTAGCCCGGGACACTTTAGCGCTTTGACTTTCTCTAAAAACGCTTCCTGTTTGACGAAGCCTTAAGACTTTGTTTATTTTATGTTACAGAATTAATTTCTACTTTCGTAAGCCGTCTTCTGGTGTAGGGGAGCTCCGGAATGAGTTTGGTTCCCCCTTTTCTCTTGGCAACTGGATCTGCAGCTTGGGGGTAGGGGCCTTGCTGATGGTGGTCCTGTACGCAGCCATGGCGGTGGAGCGCCGCTTTAGAACACCTCACGCGGAAGGAGTCCTGGCGTATGCTTTCTTTTCGGTGTTGGCTGCATTTTGTCAGCAAGGTGAGAGTAAGAATGAGTTAGGCACTCTTAGCTGCTGTATCTGCCAATGGTGGCCCCTCGACAGTTTTCCATGGTTATGAAGATAGAAAAGTGTCTGAGAAATAAGAAAACCACACCAAGAAGGAGTTCTGGCGTATTCTTTCTTCTCTGTGTTAGCTGCATTCTGTCAGCAAGGCAAAAGATAGAATGAATTTGACACTGATTTGTCAGAAGTGTATTGGTATTTGGATGTGGAGCTCTATCAATGACTGTTAGATTAGCGAAAACTCTTGAGTTGGGCTGTAGGTCCATTGAAGGAGATTATTTCGTCTCTTAGTTGCTGGATCTGTCAACGGTGGTCTTCTTCGAGTTCTACGCATTCATGTAATAGAGAGACGCCTGAAAAGACCCACCAAGAAGGAGTCCTGGCTAATGCTTTCTCTTCGGTGTTGGCTGCATTAATGAGTGTGTAAAATTCATAAAATGAGTTTCATACTGTTTTGTTCCTTGGACATGTTGGATCCGCCAATGGTCTACGCAACCGTGGAGATAGAGAGATGTCTGAGAAGATCGCATTGATAAGAAATCCGAGCTTATGCTTTTTTTTAGTGTTGGTTGTGTTCTCTTAGCAAGATGTACAAAAAAATTTGGACCCTGAAATTATTGGTGGGATAGGTGAACAAAAAAAACAAAATTTAGGCCAGCTTTGGCTGAAATTCTTTCTTCTCTGACGGATACGTACATGGATGCTCTAACGTTTGTTGAGATGCCTTCACCTGTTTTTGGCCTCTACGTATAAACTTTTCTCAGTGTCTTTATATATTTTTTTTCATTGCAGGTTTTGATGCTGGTCCACCTCAACAATCTTCACATAATGGAAACCTCTGCAACACGGCGTACACAGGCACGGGATCATGTTTTATATAAAGATTACATGAATACGTATCCAGAAAACCAATATTCTCATTGAGTCGTGATAGTCACTGCACTTTTTTTCTACATAATATTATAATGAAATTTAAAGGTAAATTACACTTTTTGGACTCATATCTACCTAATGACGAATAATAATAATAATAATAATAATAATATTAGGATGATTTATTTGGTGAGCGCTGTTTTTGTGTGTATCACACCTCAAGAGCCCTCTGCGAGCTTGGTCGTCGCTGTAGAAAGCGCCAATTCTAAAGCAAGACCCAGTTGTTGTAAGGTTGGATGGACCTTTCAGTGACCGGTCTTTGGTAAAGGTTTATGAATTTTTCAACTCAGCGAAGAGCACATTTTTTTTTTTTTTTTTTTTTTTTTTTTTTTTTTTTTTTTTATTTTTTTTTTTTTTTATTTCATAAACAATTTTTACAAGAAATATAAATCTTAAAAATTAAACATTTTTGTCCCGATAAACCAAAAAATTTCAGTTTGTCATCGGGTGCAACAATCAAATTAAAAAATATAAGTCTTAGTATTTAGTGCTAGTATGAAATAAAAAGTAAATTAAAGTTAAAATTAGGAGACAAGAGTAGAGTAAAAACACAAATATAGTTAAGGTAATTAATATAAAAAAGTTCTTTCTCCCAGCCAAATCTTCAAAGATATTATAATTTTATTAATGTTTGTAGATTCCTTTTTAAAGTCCTTTGGCAACAAATTAAATATTTTTGGCACAAGGTAATCCAACGTTCTTTGTCCATATTTGTTATTAATTCTTGGCACAACTAGTCCTTCATTAGATGTAAATCTTGTTTGGTACACATGCTCTAGTTTATTTTTATATTTATCATTAAACAATTGTTGACATATAATTATGTTCCATAGTATACCCTTAATAGGCAAGACATTTAATGATTGGAATAAAAATGGTATATTCTGCCTTTGGTTATACACATTTATGGGAGCAATTAATTTTAAGAGAGCATTTTGAACATTTTGTACATTTTTAATATTGGTGGCGCAAGAATGTCCCCATGCAGTGAGGCCGTATCTTATAATGGACTCGGCAAGCGATAAATATACCAATCTTAATGTAGGGAGCGGCAATATAAACTTTAACTTATATAATTGTCCAACAACAGATCTCAGTCGTTTGCACGTTTTTGAAGTATGTGTGTCCCACTTGAAGAAACAGTCAATTGTTACTCCTAGATAAGTATAATCGCTTACAATGTCAATATTTTCACATAAACAAGTTCTACAATTATTGGTGACATGAAGGCATTCATAATTATGGGCTTTTATGGTTGGCACAGTACTAATTCTAGCATGAGGGGATCTAATATGCATAATTTTAGTTTTTTTTGAATTAATTAAAAGACCTGCATCATGACACCAATTCTGCAGTTTATCAAAATCATTTTGTAACATTGTGTTACATTCATCTAAATTCTCACTAGATATGACAAGTGCAGTATCATCCGCATATACATAATATTTTACATTTGAGAAAATATATTTAATAAAAGATACATAAATTATATATAATATAGGGCCTAAAACAGATCCTTGCGGGACCCCAGCACTGATGTTCTTAATCGGCCTTATTCATTAGATTGGTTGAACCCAAAACCAGAGATAAACGAGTTTATTAGTATGGGAAATCTGACTTTATGCTGGTTTAAAAATTAAAACCTTTTTATGAATAAGGGGGAATATCACTTTTAGATCCATCAATATTAACAGTCATGGTTCTGTTAGAGAGGTAATTTTCAAAGAGATGTAAAACTGGGCCTCTAATCCCTATGACATCTAAGTATCTAAGCAATTTTAAGTGATCAATTGTATCAAAAGCCTTGGAGAAGTCAATGAATAATACTAATACATGTTTTTTATTGTTTAATTCGTTATTAATATGATTGGAAAAACTTTGAAGTAGAATTTCTGTACTCCTACCCTTCTGAAATCCATATTGATTGGTATCCAGAATTTCAAATTTGTTAAGATATTGAGTCAACTTTGAGAAAATGTATTTTTCAAGTATTTTTTCAAGAGCAGGTAATATACTAATTGGCCTATAGTTTCCCATTACAGAGTGATCACCACCCTTGTAGATTGGTCTGATTAGGCTACATTTTAATTTCAGAGGAATTATTCCCTGGTTTATAATTGAGTTAATTAAATGTGTAACAAGAGGTCCCAATATTTCCACGTGTTTTTTTAAGTCAGTCATTCGGATAAGGTCAACTCCTGGTGTTTTAGAGTTTTTTGCAAGATTTATTATTTTTACAACTTCAGATAGTTTAGCTTTAGGTAAATAAAAGCTATGTGGAAGCATATCAGGCTCTGGACCAGCAATTTTTATACTACAAACGTGCATTAACTGGGATACATTATCAGAGAAATACTTAGCAAATTCATTGGAAACACTTTCAATGCAATTATATTTGTTGTTTACAAAATATTTTTTTATAACTTCATCACAATTTGTTTTAGATTTTCTGCCTAAGATTTTGTTACATTCATCCCAGGTTTTTTTTATGTCCTTGAAACAATTCTTAAATTTATCATTATAAAAAGTTAACTTTAATTTCAAAATTTTTTTGTTCAAGTAATTACGTATCGTTTTATACTCCTTTTCATAAAACTTATTACTAGGTGTACTCTTCCATCTCCTAAATAAGATGTCTCTTTGTTTTATTTCCTGTAGAATCTCCCTATTTATCCAGTCTTTCGTAGCGTTAGGTCTATTTTTATTTTTATGGCACCATGGAATTAGGCTTTCTTTATACAAATTATCAAAAGCATTACAAATTTTATAGTATAATAATTCGCAATCATTTTCTTCAAGAAGAGTATTCCAGTCAGTTTTAATAATATTACTATCTAACCGTTTTTGCGACATAATGAACATTGGTTTATTTTTGGCAACATTATCAGATTTATTATTCCGTCTATACTGAAAACTAATTGCTGTCGCATAATGGTCAGCTATAAGTAGGGACTGGAAAATAGTGGTGTTATTTTTTGGGAAATTCGCGTTATTTTTTTGTGAAATTCGCGTTATTTTTGATCGAAAACAGGGAAATTCGCGTTATTTTTCATGATAAACGGGGAGATTCGGTGTAATATTTAGGGTTGATTTGATCAAAATTTAGGTTTATATAATTGCAAAACAAAATATATTTAATAATTTATTATATAAACGTACCTTTAAAAACAATGAATAAACAACATCTGAATCCATACGAGTACCTAACTTCCAAAAAACCATTGATTGAAAAAAGTATTAAAATAATGTTTCAATGACACTCCGAATACACTGCAATATCCTTTTAAAATATTCAATTTTTGTGCATTTAGTCTCTAGATGAGGGTGATCTATTTTTTCAAGGGATGTTGGCTTTTATGAAAGCCTCAAGTTGTGCTCTTGGCTAATCCAGCAACAGCTTCACTCCTTGAAGTATTTTCCTTTATTGATGTCACGATTCAAGTCTGCTTGGATGATCCAGGACAGTAAACAAAATAAAAATAAGGCTGATTTATTTGGTGAGCGCTGTTTTTGTGTGTATCGCACCTCAAGAGCCCTCTGCGAGCTTGATCGTCGCTGTACAAAGCGCTAATTCTCAAGCAAGACCCAGTTGTTGTAAGGCTGGATGGACCTTTTGATGATCGGTCTTTGGCAAAGGTTTATGAATTTTTCAACCCAGCGACGAGCAAATTTAAAAATAAATATGGTATTTTTTTTGTGCTCCGCCGGGATTCGAACCCACAACCCTCCACTTACGAGTCCGGAGTGTTACCACTTTGACTACGGACCGGTCAAAGTTTTGCTTATCATTCATTTTTTTAACAAAATAGATTTGTGAATAGGAATGCAATTCCCCAACCTACTCTGCCCGGCCAGAAACAGGTATTAATATCATTAATTAATATTTCATTATTGTTTATTTTAATAAAATATTACTTTATAATTACCCGATAACATCTGTTGAACCAGGGTCAAATTTATGGTCAAATGACCCAGGCGGGGATCGAACCCCGCGTCTAGCGTTCTAGCGTGTTTCAACGTTGAAAGATCAGCCCACTTGGCCCCCTCGGCTATAACACCGACCAATTTTCCTGTGCTTTGCACCTTGCAAAGGGTTTTCGCAGGAATCTTTTCTTTCCCACAAAATCATTGCGTTGCAAAAGCGACCCATGACAACTTTTTCGCACAATTTCTAGCAAAATTACGAAAATTCGCGATATTTGCGTAAAACCTCAAATTTCGCGTTATTCGCGTAAAAACATCAAAATTCGCGAATAAATTCGTTTTATCGCGATCGCGAAATTTTCCAGTCCCTAGCTATAAGATATTCACATACACAAGCACGTATATTTACAGAGCAGAAACCACGCCCAACACTTACAGGATCATTTGTTATATACCTCAAATAAATATGGTCAATACAAGATTTTGTAACAATATCATTGACTATTGCTTCTCTAGTTACATCAGAAATACATTTTACCATAAAGTTATTAGCTAATATGTTTTCATAAGATATGGTTATCGGATCACATTCGTTCAGCAAGTTTAAGTTGATATCCCCAAGAAATAATATATTATCATTTATGTTAGTGTAAACATTAAAAAATGATGAAATTTCAGTTAAAAATCCCTGTTTATTAAGGTTAGGTGGTCTATAAAGAGCAAGAATGTGAATAATAGATTTGTTTGGTAGTGTCAAAGTTCCAAAGACATTTTCAAAACAAAGAGATTGGAGGGATTTTTGTACAAAATTAAATTTTTTACTAACATACAATTTTATTCCCCCGCCCATTTTGCTACTTCGGCAGAAGTGGAAACTATTGAATTCAGGCAAGTTATAAAAACAAGTTTCGAAGTCCTTTATTGAGGTTTCACAGAGCATTAAGATATCGATAAACTTTAAACAATTTCTAAAATATGCATTAAAAATATCCCAATACTTACAAATTGAACGAATGTTCAATTGGACACACACAATATTATTTTTATCATAGGCTCCATCCTTTAACTCAATAAAGTCTTCTAGTCTATTCACTCTTATAAAGTCTATGTCACTCTCGTCATCAATAATATTAATGCTCATTGTATTTTTTTACTTTTGACGTAGGACTGCCATAATAGGAGTTAAAAAATAAAAATAAAGTAAAAAGCATACATGACAGGTAAAAGTACAAAATAAAAAGTGGTAGGTTATCATTGTTATTTGATAAAACAGAAGTCAGTACATACATATTATACAAGGTATAAATATTTGGTAGACATGTTATAATAATGCATTCATTGTAAAGTGCGAACACTATCATATTATATCCATAAATACAACAAAACAATTTACATTTCACAACATATCTATCATTAATGTACAAATAAAACAATATACACACATCAGTATCATTACTAATCACAGGTCCACCATATACATGAATTATTATATTATGATAGGATAGAGAATATAAAAAGAAGAGATAACAGAGTGTACTGAAACAGTGCAAAGGAAGTATAAAAAGAAAGCATTTAATATTCAATATTTTGTTCTGCAAGAAAAAGCATTTTTGAGTAGATTTTGCATTTTATTTTATCATTGGCCCTATGTTCCGTAGGAAAATATAAATGGTATATTTTTGTGCTCCGCCGGGATCCGAATCCACAACCTTCCATTTACGAGTCCGAAGTGTTGCCACTACGGACTACGGACCGGTCCAAGATACCAACGACACGCGGTGTACCTGAGCGGTCACCCATCCAAGTACTGTCCGCGCCCAATGTTGCTTAACTTCGGTGATCTATGGGAACCGGTGCTTTCAACATGGCTAGCGTCGTTGACGAACCGTTATGGGAGAACTTATATTATCCTCGACGTTTCGTTGGCTCTCTCTGCACGACGATTAAGGATAATGATCAACACCCAATTACTCTTTCAGTCGTATGATTGTCCATTTTGCCGTGTTTCAGTGTCCCCTAAGAGTTTCCCTAGCCGCACGGCCTACCTGGTCCTCTTCCTGATGAGCTTGTTGCTGTACAACTTCTACACTTCCAGCGTAGTCTCTTCCTTGCTGAGTTTGGTTCCAGCTAGGGTACCAACTATTCAGGAGCTGGTGAATGGACCACTGGAGCTGACCTTTGAAGAGATTGGCTACACCAAGGATTTATTTGAGGTAATCAGTATATTTATTTTTACTGTATAAAGTGAACTATAATGTCGATGTGGTGTAGTAAAAAAACAGACAGCACATTATCGACTAGGTCACATGAAGCAGATAGATTATATCAAAGCGTAGAAAACTTAGTTGTAGCGGCATACTCTGAAGGTAGGCCAATGGCAAACCTTAGATCAAGATTTGTCTATAGAATGTCGTGCGGTAGGCAGGCCTGGATTTAGAGCGGTTCAAGTGGCGTCACCGAACTAGAGCCCCGCGCCCAGAAGCCCCACAGCCACGCTAGTTGAACTCCTGACGACTGGACTCGTTGGTAAGTCTAGCTGTCCGTGGAAGATGGAATATGCTTTTATCTGGTAGCCGATTCCAGGCCTGAGAACCAGCTACTGGAAGCACACAGACTCCGAATAACGTGTTGATTATTTTCATGGGCTCTTACACGAGTAGGTATACAATATTTTGGCACCAGTGCTGAACACGAGCTGTTATTTAATTGCTTAGGTGTTTGAGGTGATTGGTATTCACGGTTAGGATTTCCAAATCTAAATGCCGTCATTATTTGGTCAGATTCATTCATCAATTTTATAAGGTGTTCTTTCATCGAAATTCTTGTTTTTTCTACAGAATCCAAACTTCACTTTTCAAATACACTCGCCAAAGATGGAAAGGCTGATGGTGAAGAAGAAAGTGATGACAAAGAACAGAAAGCTGCCAGTTTTCCAGACTCCAGCCGACGGCATTTCTCTCGTGAAACAAGGAGGTCAGTGTAGATATATTTTCATCAAATCGATACCTTAAAGGTAAAACTAAATAAGTGGCATATTTAGCTAACATGGGTTTCTCAGATAAATGCATCCTATTTTCTATGAGAGAAATTACTAGAAAATGAAAACCGGTAGTTTCGAACTTTCTTATTATTACTTCACTTACTATGAGAAGTTACACCCAATCTAATCTTATCTAATCTAATCTAAGATGCAAAGATATGTTACATTAAAGATTTACATTACATGCATTCTCACAAACCAGACATGTACAAGTTCGCGCTTGCACATGCCTCATGTGAGCCTACAACATAAACACCAATATCAAATGGAAATACATCCTACAACTCTTGCCGTCCTTCCCTGTAACAGGGGTGACATTGGCAAAGTGAACCATTTTTACAGCATGGGTGGTCAGCCGCATACCAACCTAAAATACCCAAATAACACATGTAATTAACTTCTAATCAGTGAATCAGTAGATACTTATTCAGTTTTATCTTTAAAGTGGCGAAATGCTCCAATGCAAAATGCGATATGCGAAATTTACTACCATGAAACCATTCATTTCACTGGAGGAAGTCTCTTGCACCTGCGCAAATTGAAACAACTCGTTTACTTGTCCGATTCCAGTACAATCTTGAATAAAAGAAAGAAAACATATCTACCTTCTATAAATTTGAAAAGCCTCCCTATAAAAAAATTATCTTAGTTAAGTAATTGTTATAGAACTCAAGAACTACTGAACAGATGCACATCATATCAACAACAAATATTATTTAAATCCTCAGATGCGTTCTCTCATCATCATAAGTTGTAAAATTGTTGTTTTTTTTCATAAATTACTATGATCGATTACGACACATTCTATGTGAAAGCAAACTCATTTTGACATTCGATTTTCAAATAAATTTGCTGCCGCGCAAAAAGGTTTCACAGTCTCCATACAAGTCGAATACTATTTCCGATGAATTCCGTTTCATATTCCGTTGACTATTTATTATTTATTTGTTTCATAAAATTAACATTGCGTTTGGTTGATTTTCTTGTGGTTCTAGGGTTCGCTTATCAAACTGAACCTGAGACAGCCAGCCCCTTGATCAGCAACACCTTTGACCAAGAGGAGCTTTGTGATCTCTTGGAACTTCCTATGATGAAGGCGCCATTATTCATAATCGTGCCGGTCCACTCGCCGCTGTCAGAAACCTTCAAACTTGGGTATGCTTCATATCAAAATGTATCCACTAATCTAATCTAATCTAATCTAAGCTGCAAGGATAAATATCATTTAAGATGTATAGATATTAAATGCATTCCCACAAGCAGACATATATAATTTCGCGCTTACACATGCCGCATGTGGACCTACATTATAAAAACCCAATCTCAAATGAACATAAGCCCTGCAACTCTTGCCGTCCTTCCCTGAAACAGGGGTGACACTGGCAAAGTGAATCATTTTTTACAGTATAGGTAGTCAGCCGCATACCAACCTATAAGTCAAGGAACAATAAAAGGAAAACTGTTATTTAAAATTTATCTTTCTTCTCCTTATGGCACTACATCCCATATAGAGCTCTGAAATTGATGAATTGATTTTTCTCCCCCAGCTCAGCCTTTCTTCGGCCTAGTATCCATTGTGACCTCATCATCTCATAAAAAACACCAAGATGACATTTAAGCAAGATTAAATGTAGCTATAACTCTAACTCTGTCACCATGCCCTTAGGGGTATCCAAAGACTATGGAGAGTTTCCCCAATTTCTTCATATCCTTGCATGTATCTCTTCCAATTCAAATGATATATCCACACCATATACATATTTGTTTACAAAGATAATTTATTTAGAAGGCACACATAAGTTTTTCGTTTCCGTGTGCTTCGAACACATCTCTAACCTTCAGCGAAGTCCAGATCCTTTTGATAGATGACATGTGACTGAATTGTTTGCAGGCTGCTGAAGCTGCTTGAGCGTGGCTTCGTGCGTCGCCTAGAAACCCAACACAAGTTCCGTCTGCCCGGCTGCTCAGGCACATTGGGAAGAGCGCTTCCTGTTCCCCTGGGGAGTATGGCCACGGCGCTGCTGCTGCTCCTGGCTATGGCACTGCCCGCCACCGCCATCCTGCTCCTGGAACTCCTCGTGTACAGGTAACGCTCTTGAACTCCAAGCTACTTCATGAAAACGATTTCTCTAAAGTCGTTTCCCTTAGTCAAACGAAAACTTTCAAAATGGTCCGTGGCCAGAGTAAAACAGTAAAAAAAGTCCTTACTTATTTATTCCTTGACTTATAAGATGGTATGAAGCTGACCACCCAAACTGTAAAAAATGATTCACTATACCAATGTCACCCGTGTTTCAGGGAAGGTCGGCAAAAGTTGCAGGGTTTATGTTTATTTGAGGTTTGGATTTTAATTTGTAAGTACACATGCATCATTTTTAAGCGCGAACTCATACTTGCCTGTTTGTGGGATGCATTTAATATGAATTTCAAACGTTAATATATGTCTTTGTAACTAGATTATGGATAATTACTACAATAAAACAAATATTTAGTCGAAGGAAAACAGTCAAAAGTGGTTTGTGGCACAAAAAAGTACAAGAACCTTGGCATTAAGTGCCATGTTGAAACAACTGTTACTCCAAGGCAGAGCCGTAAAATGTGAACAGCTTTAAAAAATAGACAATCAATTTGTTTTGGGCGCGGATAGTACTTGGATGGGTTACCGCTCAGGTACATCGCGTGTCGTTGGCATCTTGGACCGGTCCGTAGTCCAGTGGCAACACTTCGGACTCGTAAATGGAAGGTTGTGGATTCAGATCCCGGCGGACCACAAAAAATATATCTTTTATATTTCGAATGAGCTCTTCGCTGAGTTGAAAAATTCATAAACCTTTACCAAAGACCGGTCACTAAAAGGTCCATCCAACCTTACAACAACTGGGTCTTGTTTGAAAATTGGTGCTTTCTACAGCGACGACCAAGCTCGCAGAGGGCTCTTGAGGTGTGATACACACAAAAACAGCGCTCACCAAATAAATCATCCTAATATTATTATTATTAATAATATTATTATTATCAACATCATGTAGGTAATTATTATTCCGAGAATTTCACTTTGTTGAAAAATATGGCTTTTTAATATTATTTATTTACTTGATACTACAAGAATAATCAACAAATATATAACACGCCACGCCCTTGATCTTAGCTTTGATGAGCAGTGGCGTAGCTACTAGTAGTAGATACAATGTAAATTAATAATATTGATAATATAAGCAACGGTTGCTGCAGACAGTAAGAATACTTTGTACTATAAAGAGAAACGTAATAAAATGTAGGAAAACTATACCCACATCTCACTAGGGGTGTTGTTGTGTCTTCTTACATTTTTCTTATATTCATTTGAGATTTGGATATTTTTTTAAGAACAAATGCAGCATGTTTAAGTGTGCACTTGTGAGCGTGTAATCAATATGAATCTTAAACATTTATACATCCTTGCAATTTATGATTTTACCACAGGGTTAAACGAATCAATTAAACATAATCGCAATTTTACAATGATTTCTTTTACTAATTTATGCTGATGAAACCTTATAGAAATTCTTAATTAAAATATTCGCATCTGAAATATTTAGGAAAATATAAGAACTCAAAGTGAATGTTTAAGAAAACGGTTATTGGTATGATTCAAGCAATTAATATTTGAATGAGTGCGCCAATGCATGACCCATTTTTTTTTTTAAATAATTTGATAGCGAAATTAATGATTTTATTAATTTGCAAAAAAGGTGACGGTCATGTGCTGAGACGCATTTAAGATATTTGGAGTGAAATGTAGAGATATGTATTTATGTTAATAGAAAAAATATATTATGGCTACTAATACAGACAAAGCAGCGCATTGCAGACGTGGATTGGTTTATTATTTAATTTAATTAAGTTTAACTGAAATTTGATTTTAAGTTTGTTGATTATTTCACTTTCTGAAATTTTTGTGTTCCTTGACTTATAGGTTGGTATGAGGTTGACCTCTCATGTTATAAAAACTAGGTTGACTTTTGCCAATGCCACCCCGTTTCAGGAAAAGGCAAGTGGAGATGCCAAGTGTATGTTCATGTCAGGTTTAGTATATTTCGTATGTACACATGCAGCATATGTAGGCGCGAACTTACATGTGCCTGCTTGTGGGCATACATTAAATGTGAGCCTTAGATGTCCATATATCTTTGAAATTTAGATTAAAGATTATAGAAAGTAAAGATCATGCTGTAGACAAACGTTAGATTTAATACGGTCGGGTTGTTATAGAAAAGGCAATCATTTTTTTTTTACTGGTTGCTAAAGACCGTGCACAAGTGTGACGCTTGAAAAAAAAACAAATTAAAATTTGCGCGTCCATTATAAGTTTAACAAAAAATTATCAACCAAAGAAAAATACTTTCACGTCTATAATCTATAATCTAAGTTGCAAATATATATTACACTTAAGATTCATGTTTGATGCAGACGCTTTCATATGCTGCATGTGAACTTACAACATAAAAATCCAATCTCAAATAAACGTTTTCCCTGCATCTCTTGCCGACCCTCTCTGAAACGGGAGTGACATTGCCAATGTGAACCAATTTTTACAGTATGGGTGGTCACTGCACATGCCAAACTATGTATATGTTATGAAACTGAACTAAACTAAGTCGAATAAATAAAAACAGCTGTATGAACGCTAGATCACTCGAGCAACATTTCTTCTGTGTGAATTTGTGCCGAGTAGGTGATAAATACACTTGAGGAATAGGGTTCCTTTTAATAATAGGGTATTTTCATATTGACAATTATATTAATTTTCGGATATTTAACGAACCGTAATTCTAACTTAAACCTAACTATTTTCATATTTTTCTTTTTTTTTGTGATTTAAATTCGTTTATTCTTTATTCGCCCAAAACTTCTTGAATTTTAATTTTAGTTGTATTTTTAGCAAAGTTATTAGCATTTTTTAATATATTTTTTTAAATTTACGCGCCAAAACGACACTAGATGAAATTTTCTCGTGTGTACGTCACGGTCTTGTAAACATCGCCAAGCACTTCGCCAAGTATCAACTGACAGCCCTCACATTCATGTCATCGGCTCGTTTTCAACCATCGCTTGTTCATGTTTACACCGTTGCGGCTGTTGTTTCTTCAAGAAGTTTGTGTGTGTCTTTAAGAACATTTCATTTGATTCTGTTGTTTTCATTTGTTTCTGTTGTCAACAACACATACAGAGTATGGATTGTCAATGAAAGAACGTGACGTCAACATATGACGTCACAGCACCGGATTTAGAAGTAGCAGATCTCATATCCATTTAAAAACTCTTTTTTAAATATAAAATGGAAAAAATATATTTTCGGCTTCAAATCAACATATTATTGTTACTTGATTTTTTGAAATCTATCAAAACAATATACTTTTTTATCATATTCCTCATTATTGCAAATACCCTATTGTAGGTAAGGTTGGCTATTGTACAAAATTAACAAATATTTATTTTTTACAGATATTCCGAGCGCAAGAATGAAATCCCATGGAGATGGAAAGTTTAAATAATAAATTAATATGCAGTATAACAACACACTTGCACAACATTAGTTTATTGTCGGATATTAGCATTCAAATATGCACCCAACAGCAAACTAGCGCGAATATGGAGCCAACAAATGTGTTCACCGAATATTGTGGGGGGCGCCGGGAGTGACAATATGTTGCGCGAGTTTTGTTCGAAAACGGTTCTTTAGCTTTTTAAAAAATGATTTATTTATTAAAACAATAATATTATTACAGTACAACAATTACAATACAGGAAGAAGATGTTAAGTGGCAAAAGTATGGTGGAATGACGCCTTTTTCATATTGTCTTAGGCTTATATACCTTCACATGACCTAGGTCCATGACTTACAATTGGGACGTGAAATCTGGGCATGTGATGGTATGCATTAACTATTTAAGGTCTAGTTATCAATTCTAGGAGTAATATCCATTTATCAATCAATTTTATTAGCTGACAACCTTGCAAAAGGTAAAAAGGTATTCTGTGAATAACAATTAATTAGAAATACAAGTGTTACTGTAATTTGTATGTTAATTAGTTTAGATGTTTGGTTACTAAAAAGGGTCCATCAAAATGGGGACATAACTCGCGACGCCGCCAATGAAAAAAGTACTTACTCTGCATTTTTGGAAAAAGCATTTAATATGCATTTTTTCATCTCCTGAGTATCCATTTGGGTATCCGTAAGCGGTTGCATTGTTGTGTGAATCATTTATATCAGGGGCTCTCAATTTTTTCGGTTTGCGGCTCCCTAAATAATCGATTTTTTTTTTTAAATCGTCAGAGGAGGGAAGTAGAGACGCTTTTTCAGAAAACATTTTGCCCAACCAAAAGAATGCCATCGTAGAGGGGTTGGTTGAAGGAGAGGCAGAACTATCGTCAAATTTTGTTCCAAAAAAAAACCACCAACGAGAGGGGGTGAGGGAGGCACGGCTTTCCGTTTATCTATCACCCCCCAATCACCTTGAATTTTGTTAGTTAAAGAATATTGCCAATTTTTTTCCTTGGATATTTCTCGCGGCGCCCTTATGCACGCCACTGCGGCGCCCCTGGGAGCCGTGGCGCACAGATTGGGAATCGCTGATTTATATTTTTACATTTTTGGTTCTTTTTAGAGTAAGAACACAGATTTATTGAAACGGTTTTGATATTTCTTTCAAACACAGAATTGCTTTACAAAGTATGACCACCTTATAATTAAACACTTACTTGGTTCAATTAAATGGATTTAGGTTTTCTCTGATGCCTCAAGCAAAGCACCTCCCTTATAAAGATTATGTGAAGAGCTTCAAGGACCACATAATATCAGTCACGCATAAAGAACACTTTCAGAATAAATTACGTATGTTGTTATTAGTTGGACTTTTTGAGCATTTTTAAAGTTAAAAATGTAGAAAAAACAAGCAAAAAACACGCCTAATTTTTAAAAAGTAATGATATTAATTAAATAAAAATCATACCACTATTGTATTAAGAACATAAAGATTTAAAAACATATTTTTTGAATAAAGGTAATTTGGGGTTAGTGTACAGCCGTAGTAAATTTATTTTTTATCGTAAACCTTTTCCCCTTATTCATGATTTACAAACCAATTTAAAGTTAATTTTTCCATACAAATAAATGGGTGTAATTCTGGTTTTGGGTTCAACCAGTCTAATGAATAAGGCCGTTCACGTACATGTGCCTATTTGGGATGCTTGCCCTTGCTAAGAACACAAAATTTTAATTTTAAATACGTCAATTTTAAACAAGTCATCAAATTCATCATCATCATCAAAGTGGAAGGATTTGACAAGAGAGGAAGAAAAATTACTCACCATCTGCATTGAATTATTAAGTCTACGATGAAGTAGATTTCTGTGGGTTTTGATGACGTCATCATGGGACTGGACACTGACAAAATTGATCAAAAATAGCTCGTTCACAGACAGCTCGTCTAAGCACAAATAGGTCACACGACAGCTCGTCCACGTGACATTTAGGTCAACGGTATTTCGGTCACAGACATCTCGGCCTCAGATAACTCGTCCACAGACACATCGATCTCGGACAATTTGGTCACACGACAATTCTTCCACATGACTCCCCGGTCGACAACACTAAGGCCGTTTGTCCACCGCACGTCGTCACTGTCACGTCACCGGGAACGAGATGACGGCGCCGAAGAAGGGGTACATTTAATGTATTTATTGTATTGCCTGGTTATAGGCAATACAATAAATATGGCAATATAATAAAATGCGGTGGACAACAGGCAATATAATAAAATGTTGTCCACCGCACGCCGTCACCGTCACGTCACCGAGAACGAGATTATTTCGGGCCGAATTTAATTGATGTGACGGCGATCGTTGATCCACCGCGACCGATTTCGCTGGTAATAGGTTATGTATTGTATTGCCTGTAACCAGGCAATACAATAAATACATAACATGTACCGCTACTTCGGCGCCGTCATCTCGTTCCCGGTGACGTGACGGTGACGGCGTGCGGTGGACAAACGGCCATACAGCTCAATCACCAAAAATCCTTTGTAATTATAGTAGGCTTAATTAATAGTACTTTTCTGTGATGCAGCTGTCTGTGGACCATACATTGTATATTCCAGAATTGTCGGTCACTTTTATTTACTTTGAGTGTAAATTGCAAAAGTCGAGCTATTTAAAAAAAAACAAATCCCCATGGAATTTTAATATTCGATGGCTTTCTTTTTCTCCACCTTCTGAGAAAAATCCCCCTTCGCCCCTGCTAGCTACCCCTAGCGGAAGTTGGCTGCAAACAAGGCAAGAAAATAAAGGTTTGAGTTCGAACCGAATACGTAAGTGAGAGTTAGTCATCTTCTGACTTTGGAAAACATCATTTTTTAAATAACAATTATTTATGCACGTAGGTGTAATTTTTCTCTTTCCGTCACAATGGCAGAACAATTACATGTTTTCCACCTTTTAAAACAAATGGGTTCCATTGTCAAAGACGAACCGCCGCTTTGAAATATATTTAAATGAGTATTCACTGAACATGTTGACTACACAAAAGATAATAGTGTGACATCGTACACGAAAAAGTGGCTGCTTGTGAGCGTACATTAAATATGAAACTAAATATGAATATATCTTTGCAGCTTAGATTATAGATAATAGCATCGCATTGTATATGAAAGAATGTAGAGACGAGCGCTCAAGGTCCAAGGAGAATGTCCTAGTTTTACAACCTGATGCAGTGGTTTGGCACAAGCACAACATCCCTTTTTTCTTGCAGCAGTATCGAATATGAAAATTACTATGATGATCATTTTCACTTTGCCAATGTCACCCCTGTCTCAGGGAAGGACGGCAAGAGTTGCAGGGTGTATGTCCATTTGAGATTTGGTTTTTATGTTGTAGGTTCACATGAGGCATGTGCAAGCGCGAACTTGTACGTATCTGGTTGTGAGAATGCATGTAATGTGAATCTCCAATGAAACATATCTTTGCAACTTAGATTACATTAGATTAGATCATTCAAGAATATTCCTTAACTTATAGGTTGTTATGTGGCTACCACCCATACTGTAAAAAATAGTTCACTTTACCAATGTCACCCCTGTTTCAGGGAAGGTCGGCAAGAATTTAAGGGGTTTTGTTGATTGGAGATTTGGTTTTTATTTTTTAAGTTCACACGCGGCATGTGTGAGCGCGAACTTATAAGTGTCTGCTTGTGGGCATGCATTTTATATGAATTTTAAATGTAATGTATCTGCAACGCAGATTATAAATTAGATCACCAGTCTTTACTGAAGAGGCGTAATAAAAAGAAAAGAAAACAGTACTTGGTCACTTTTTCCTGCACGTTGTCCATTTGTAAATTTTACATACAGTATGTAAACAACTTGTAGAAATATCTTTTGTAGGGAAGAGAACACACTGCTTTTTTACAAGGCACAAAACTGTGTTACAAACACTTCTGTAAACAATCATAAATAATGTATTGTAAAGTGATTGGTTACAGCGTGTTTTACAGTGACTATATGAATAAGTACCTGCCCACGTCTAACTACACACTTCAGAATCATTACTTATTACACTGCATAATTGTTCGTGAATATACGAGTACACAACAAAAGCTACCGAGGAAAAAAATCCTAAGTTACATTTTACATTTTGGAGAAACTGTAAATTTAAACATAATGTTAAGTTTCAAAATGAGGTCCGCACGTGAATTGGAATAGATAATATTGTGTCGTCACCCGGCCGGGTTGCTAGGGAAAATTGATACAAATATTATTTATTTGTTTCGGAGGACGGCAGTTCTATACAAGGCTGATGTTTGCTCGCCGAGAAAGAAGGTCCAAATTAGAAATATTCAGATATCATTATATTTTTATTTCAGTGCAGCTTCTACTGAAGATCCACCATCATAGCTCTTTACAGCTTTGTACCCGAAGTGATCGCATAGGGTGCGTAAACCTATTTTTTTTTTCAAAAGTAAGAGGCCAGCCTATGCCCGGTATGACCGGTCCGTAGTCTAGTGGTTAACACGTTTGACTCGAAAATGGAAGGTTGTGGGTTTGAATCACGGCAGAGCACAAAAAATATACCATTTATATTTTCAAATATGCTCTTCGCTTGGTTGAAAAATTCATAAACCTTTACCAAAGACCGGTCATCAAAAGGTCCATCCAGCCTTACAGCTACTGGATTTTGCTTGAGAATTGGCGCTTTCTACAGCGATGACCAAGCTCGCAGAGGGATTTTGAGGTGTGATTCACACAAAACAGCGCTCACCAAATAAATTATCTTATGACATATAAATGCACTGTATTTTTACACTTGATGAAAGCTATGATATCCGATCGATGGTCCAGTTGGTGGAGTGCTTGCATTTAATTTCAAGAGCTCGGGCTCGGTGGGAACCGAGGGTGTCAGAAATGATTTCCTGTTGCGGTGTTTATTTTACGTCCTAAATAAAATACCGGCAAGGTTTACTCGGCCTTCATAAGAAATTAGTAACAGTCTCCTCGTGACCTGGGAAACCTCCACTTCAACTGGGGCAGAAGTCTCGACGACCTTCGATAGATCTTACCGCATCTATATGAGAATAGGACGAAATAATACATGGCGGCGTATCAACAGCTGATAAATTTTATATGGTACAACGATCAGCTGTTCAGGCACCACCATGTTTTATACCATATCTTCAAATAGTTCCGATAAGATCAACCGACGGCCGTCGAGACTTCCACCCCTGGAGTAGTTGGCTTAAGTTACCTGTAAAAATAAATAGGTTCACTCGCCGCATGCGACTACTTTGGGAGATCACGGTAAGAAGTTACGCTGCATGTGTAGTTTAGTTGCGTTTTTAGGATATCTTTATAGGACAGCACATCGTTCTTGGAGGGAGTGAGGTGTTTTCATGAAACAGCGCTATACAGCAATCATCGTCATCAGCAGCATTCAGTTAAAGCGCATTACGTGTATGGAGATGGCAGATTGGTCATGATATGGCAAGTATCGTAAATGCATCAAGAGAATTAGTCATAGATGTTGTGTCGAATTATTCAATGTAACAAAAACCTACGACTTTAGATAACATAGACTTCGCAACATGTAAAAGTTTCTAGGGAAATTACAATATATAATATAAATTGCAAATATACATCAAAATTTTAAGATTAATTATATTTTACATGGTGTGTGTATAAACACTGAAAATTCATTGTTAATTCTTTTTATATAAAACTTCAAAAAACAAAGTAATATATTTTTTAACAAAGTTTATTTCCCTCGTTTATTTTATTTTTATATACTTACTAACGTTTTCGATCTATATAGTCAGAGTGAAATATAACAGTGTTTCAAAACAATATTACTTTGTTTTTTGAAGTTTTATATAGAAAGAATTTTAAGATTAACATTACATGCATGCCCACGAGGAGCCATATGTAAGTTTGTGCTTACAAGTGCCGCATGTGTACTAACACAAAAAATCCAAATCTCAAATGAATAAAACTCGACAACTTTTGCCGACCTTCTCTGAAACAGAGGTGACATATTCAAAGTGCACAATTTTTTAAGTATGGGTGGTCACTGGTCAGGGTGCGCTATGAATGAATTATCTTTTCTAGGCTCCGATGGTCCATTCTGCCACAGACAAGCAGACTACTGACTTTTATTCACCGGAACACATCAACGTATCTGGGTATTTGAAAATCGATGATTTTAGAAAAACCACAGAAAAAAAACAGTATTCTTTGTACAAATAAGTAAGTAGGGCAGAAAGCCTCGCCTATTTAAGAACATGCACTACGTACATTACAAGCAGTTCTTTTACACAGTAGTCCTTAACTGAGAAAACAAAAACAGCGACAAAACGTTCTTTTTTATTAATCGTTAATTATTTTGTAAATTATAACAGATATACTTTTTATTTATTATTTTTTAAATGCAATGGTGAGTGAGAATATTTTATGATGTAAGTATCTATTTTCCTTGACTTATAGGTTGGTATGAGGCTGACTACCCATGCTGAAAAATATGGTTCACTTTGCCAATGTCACCCCTTTTTCAAGGAAGGTCGGCACGAGTTGAAGGGCTTATGTTTATTTCAGGTTGGGTTGCTTATGCTGTAAGCTCTATGGCTGTAAGTGAACTTACGTGCGGCATGTGTAAGCGCGAACTTATACGTGTCTGAATATGCGCACGCTAATACAAACGTGAATCATAAATGCAGGGTACACGGCAAATACGGGCTCATTGATTTTTTTTCGTTTTTGTGAATTAAATGCAGTTTTGTTTCCTTCAATGGTTTCTTTAAAATGGTTTTTAAGTGAAATGTAAAAAAAAAGTGTCCCATTTCTTCGTAAATCTTATTGAAAAGAAATAGGATCACGGCTATAACTGGATCATCATATGTGAAACTGCACAATAACAGGTCATTGCATCTAATACCAGGCAAGAACAAGCTAATAGCAAACATTTCCTCACTTTCCCCAATTCGATTGCCAGGTCGATTTGACATTCAAACTCTCAGATACGTATTTCTATAGAAATGGTTTTGCGTCTATGCTTTGAATGGTCATAATATTCACAAACTGGGTTAAACACAATCCAAAAACGAGACTATTATAGCAATAAACGTGTTTTTGCACATTAAAAAAAGGAGTTTAATAAGATTAATTATGTTTTTGTGATTTTGTTATTATATTTGTGTATTTATTTTATTTTTAATATAAATAAATATTTGTTTTCCATTGACGTAATGTCTATTATTTAAAATAAACAATATTTTTTTCCAAGAAATGATGTCTCAAACTTTATACTTGCTCTCCTGTAAAACTTTATACTTGCTCTCCTGTAAAACTTTATACTTGCTCTCCTGTAAAACTTTATACTTGCTCTCCTGTAAAATGATATATTTTGTCAATGAGCCTGTTTTTGCCGTGTACCCTTCAAATGTTACATATCTATGCAACGTAGATTATAGATTCATTACATTAGTGCAAATATGATGTTTGGACATGGGGAAAAAAGAAAAAGAGGAAATGGAAAACTGAGATAGTATGGCTGGATCAGATTGGCGAAATTGTGAAACAACAGGATCTATAAAGCGAATGTAATAAAAGGCCATGTATGAAAAAAGGTGATGGATATGAATGAATTGAAAGAGGTATGCAAGGATAAAAAAATGGCAGCAACTCTGAAGAGGCTCTGGACACCCCTAGCGGAATGGCGACGGAGTCACAGTTACGGTGGAAAAAATGCACTTTGTGTAAGACTACAAAATATTTCCATGATATTCTTTAATTTATTTTATAACATACGATATTAAAAGTGTTTATTTATAAGATAAAAGCGTCACTTCAATTATCATTTCGATTTGTCTTATTTGTTACTAATTATTGTCACATTTATTTAGTTGAATTTATTTCATTCAGAATTTCCAAAGCGATAACACGCTAGTTGCACCACAAGACAAGAAATATAATAAAAACTTCATCTTACTAAACTATCATCTAACTAAAATAATTAAAACTACACAACAAATAATAAAAAAACATTATTTTTTTTAAAAGCGATCTTCATTTGCTTTCAATGGATGTTCTAAATTAGAAAATTTAAATGAATAATAGTTTTTAAAATTGGAATGAAATGAATTTTGACAGATGGCGTTGAGATTGTTAAATGAAGTAATAAAGAAGTTTTAAAATATGAATCAGATCATTTCGAGGAATTTTTAAAAGTAAAAAAATATAAGCAACTTGGGCGTGTGTTTTTTTATTTGAGAAATATATATTTTTGATAACGTGAAAAACAATTGAGAATGACAAAAAGTAAAAAAGTCAGCATTCTATTATTGGTTTTAAATCTTTTTAAATATAAAAGCAATGTTGAAAGTGAAGCTGGTGATAAATTATTGTTGTTTAATGGTTGCAAGTTGAAGGAAACGGTTAAATGACACCGCCACAATAAACAATTGCCATTTATTTATTCACAAAAAGCAAGTAATTCAATATAGATTGTGAAGATCAAAAAGGTAAGGTATAAAAATTTTTTTTTAACGATTTTAATGAAGTCTGAACGATTTCGGTCCACATGTTTTCAATTTGTTTTTTTCTCAGCGGGCAAACGTCCCATCACTTTAATAAGAAATTAGCAGTCAAAAACAAAGTGAGACGGATAGAATCAAATGCGGCAATACAGGATTTGGATGTGATGTGGATATGATTTGAGGATTTGGATATAGCAATACAAGATGGATATTATGCGTTTATCTTATTTATAAATACAATGCAAAAAAATGTAGCCTCAAACGGATGAATTGCAAAGGAAAAGGCAAATTCACGTTTTTTTATTGGTTACTAAGGATCCTAGTCACATAGATGTGTTACAATTACCCCCGATAAAAAATATAACTTTGAATTTCGCGTCGAGTCTATTCCACATTCAAAGACTCTTTTGAAGTAGAAATACACATGCAGTATGTTTAAGAGAGAACTTACACGTGTCTGCTTTTGGATGTTCATGACGTGTGATCCACAAGTTTTTAATGTCTCTGAAATTAAAATTAATCGAAAACATATAAGTAACTTCTTGACGATAATTCGTCAAACGAAATGTCAAAATGTGCAATTAAAAAAAAAAGTAAAATTACTCACCTGATACAATTTGATGATAAACTGTCCAATGATTATATTTCTGTACCATTTTGTCTTGGATAAATCTGCTATTTTGTTGTTGTTGTTGATAAAAGTGATTTTTTAAGGATTATGACTGGACATGTGAAACGCATGTTATACATTCCTACCCACTTTTAAAAAATGTTATTTCCAAAGAGTTGCCAGTTGGAAAAAATAAAATTGGAAATTAAAATGAAATATGTGCAATACTATAATTATGTGGATTTATCCATTTAATATCATTATTTATTGTAGTTCAAAATAAGAATGGAACATAAGTTGAAATTAGAATTTTTCTCGGATTGCAAAAGTCACACTTGTATGGGACGTCTCTTAGCAACCAATGACAAATATTTTTTCCTTTTCCCTAGCAACCAGGCTGTATGACGTCACATTTTTTGCCCTTAGAATTTGTGCAATAATCTAGATCTAGAATGTAAGTTCGTTTTTAATTTTTTGCATGGTTCAGTTCCTTCCTCCAGACATGGCATAGTTCCTTGACTTATAGGTTGGTATGCGGCTGACCACCCATACTGTAAAAAATGGTTCACTTTGCCAATGTCACCCCTGTTTCAGGGAAGGACGGCAAGAGTTGCAGGGCTTATGTTCATTTGAGATTGGGTTTTTATAATGAAGGTCCACATGCGGCATGTGTTAGCGCGAAATTATACATGTCTGCTTGTGGGAGTGCATTTCATATAAATCTTAAATGATATATATCCTTGCAGCTTAGATTAGATTAGATTAGATGTCAGAAATATTTTTTTTCTTGGCGGGAAACGTCACACTACTTTGTGAAAATGGTCCCTTGCAACTAAATATGTCAAAATATTAGTTAGGAAAAGGAATTTCCCCAGGCCCTGTGACGTAACGATTTTATCTATCGAATATTTGCCGAGTCCATAGCTGCGGTTTTTTTTTAATTTCATGATAAATGGATGAACGACCTTCAATCATTTTTTTTCCGAAACGACACTATCTTTAATATAAACCGTAGTGGACTAGGAACATTTTTGAATTCGGAACTTTTTTTCTCAGCGAGTAAACAAAATATATTTGTTTGCCTATTTCCTAGCAACCCGACGGGGTGACGACAAAATTTTGTCTCTGTCAATTCACGTGTGGACCTCATTTTTCAATAATTTAAAAAAGCTGTTAAATATAATTATATCTACTCTGTTCCTGGAAGTGTTTTCTTTCCTACATTTTTCTCCTGTCTTGTTAGATAAGCTCCTATCTGAGTTGTGTTTCAATTATTGAAAGATTGTGAGTTATTTACTACAGTACAATAAACGAGAAAGTGTCAGCTGTGGGTACAGCAATCGAATAACGCACAAAACGCGTGTGCCAGGCTAGCATACCCTATATTGTGTGTTCACAATGATTCAAGACAGATCAACGCAACTACGCAATTAAACTACACATATAGTGCAACTTTTCGTCTGCGTTATCCTCGAAGGAGTTACGGGGGCCGGCCTCACACCCAACACTTCAGTTTAAGTGGGTGTTGCACAGCTCCCGAGGTGGCTGGTTCCCATTTCTTGTGGAGGCTGAGTAAGCCTTGCAAGTATTTATTTTGGGGTTGAAATAAACACCGAAACGTATCCTGAAAAACAATATCTATGAAAGCCCCCGTCCGTATGAATGTGGGCGTGTTTCAAAATACTGAATACTAGTTGGCAAGAGTTGCAGGGTTTATGTTCATTTGAGATTGTTTTTTTTTTTTTTAGATTTGTGAAGAGGAATGCAATTCACCAACCTTTTCTGCCTGGCCAGAAACAGGTATTAATATCATCAATTAATAATTCATTATTGTTTATTTTAATGAATTATTAATTAATAATCACCCAACAACATCTGTTAAGCCAGGGTCAAAGTTATGGCCAAATGAGGCGGGGATCGAACCAACGTTGTTCTATTGCAAACACGCTAGAAAGATCAGCCACTTGCCCCCCTCGGCCATAAAACCGACAAGTCCACATGCGGCATGTTTAAGCGCGAAACTATACGTAGCTGGTATTTTTCCTAGCAAATCAGTCATGTGGCGTCACTTTGTTTTTCAATGGAATTTGAATTATCCGATCTGTCTTGATAGTTTGTCAGCACACCACGTACACACGTCACGGAGCTAATACGAAGATGAACAAGAATGAATGCCTCACACATGACAAGCAGATCACCGATGTGCCGTTGCGCGGCCGGTCACTGCGGGTTCCAGAGGTTAAAGGCGTGTTTACTTTTTTATAGTTTTATCTGCGCTACGAGTAGCTGCACAGAGCGTAGTTAAAAGTGCGCAAGTCCAAATTATGAAGGTACGTAGCTAAGCTACACAAATAGTGTAACATCTTCCAAAAGGTCATATGTAGCGAGTGGAAACTATTTGCTTTTACAGTAGAAGTGTGAGTTTTCACCTCCGAGGGGGTTCATTCACAGTTATTGTAAAGGCTATTGTATTTGATTTTGGGTTTGAAATAAAAACCGAAACGGGAAATCATTTCTGATACCCTTGGTAGAGGTAGAGCCATTGGGTAGAGCACTAGTTCTCAGCATGGAATTCAGGAATTCTATTAACTGAGCTATCGATTATAAAATCGAGTTTTTATTTCGTTTTTTTGTACTAAAGCCATATTAAAATTTCAATCGGGATCAAGAAGCTATGTAGATTTCCTCTAAATGGTTTTTCACAGTAAACGCATTCTGCCCGGTTAGTCTATACTCTATTCCATTGCCGGGTCGGAAGTCTAGTAGGGTATGGAAGTCTAGGGATGTATGCAAGCTTTAACACGGTTTGTCCGGTAAACCCCCGGTAAACAACACACAAACCGAGCAAATTGACACTTTTCACACGCGAGATATTTGCGATGTGCCCGTGTGAAAACAGCCTTATTGGAAGCTCTCAAAGGTGTTTGTTCAAAATTTGGTAATCTAAGTTGCAAAGATATATTACATTTGAGATTTATATTAAATGCATTCCCAAAAGCAGACACGTATAAGTTTGCGCTTAAACATGCCGCATGTGGACTTACAAGATAAAAAAACCAATCTCAAATGAACATCAGTAGTGCAACTCTTGCCAACTAGCATCAGTATTTTGGAAAATGACACAAACACACCCACAGGCATACGGACGGGCGTTTTTAGTAGATAGTAGATAGACAGGATAAGTAATTTCCCTGAAAATCTAGATTTTTTCCACACCAAAACAATATTTACTTTGTTCCCCTCCAGGGCGCAAGGAAATAATTGAATTCTTTGTATCATGCCTACAAGTAAACACGTGTAAGTTCGAGCTGCACATGCTGCATGTATATTTACAAAATAAGACCCAAATCTCAAGTGAATATAAACTTTGTACTCTTGTCGACTTTCCCTGAAACAGGGGCTATATTGGCAAAAGTGAACACATTTTTGCAGAATAGCGGGTCAGCCAACCTCAAACCAACCTATAAGTCAAGCAACCCATATCATTGAAAATACTACATTTTTGCCAGTTGCACTCTTGATTCAGGAAAAAATAGCAATAGTAGTAAAGTGTTGATTGCAGTTTAGTTTTTCTTGAAGTACTTATGTGCTTACTTGTGTACCTATGTGCATGGTGTAAACACATCTGTGCAACTTAGATTATAGATGTACAATCCTCACATGTTAATTGAAAAGGTAATGAGCTATAAATTAAGTTAGAATTGCAAAATGATGACTTGAAAATTGCAAATTGATTGTTTTTATGCAGAACTTGGTGGCGTTGCAGGTGTTTTATCCGTGGATCTTTGCAAATATGTGATGAATAATATCAATAATTGCTATAATTTGCTCATATTATAAGTAACTTATTACACTTTAATAGGAATCAATGCAAATTTGTGATTTGTACTGCGATTTGACTAAAAATACTCATTTAAGTCCGGTGATAGTTCTTCACCGACCGAGCGTGAGTTTCTAGCTGTACGTCCCATTCTCATTACTTCTTACCGCGCTGTCCCCGAAGCGCACGCATACGGCGCGTGAAACTTATTTATTTTCACAGTTAAGAGAGCCGTGCTCAGTCATGTACAATTTAAAGCCCATAGTCATGATCGCGTACCAAATTGCCCAGTTCTGTGTCAGCTCTCTATTACACATGTCGTCACCGTTGGTTGAAGTGTACGAGAATTTAGCAATGTGCCTGTTTTATTGTCATTCACAATATTCTTAAAAAATGTCAAAACCAAAACAGAGACGGTGGTGGCAAACAGAATTATTCAGAAAACAAAAACAGACTTGGAGGAAGAGCTTTGAAGAGAGACCTTAAATTTCAACACATTTGTGGTGAATACAAAAACTTTACCCGTGACTTCGTGACGGGTAATGTCAACGGGTAATGTTCGACTGATGACTTCGAATATTTGACATCGCAATTGCATTCGCAACCGCAACTGAGCGTGCAACGCGAGTGAGTGATGAACGCGCCCGAGACTGACCGACGCGACGCCCGTAGCTGTATCAAATTTGATGATCGGACAAAAACCAACACGACATGGGACGGGCCGTATCATAACGGCGTATGGGGATCGCGTATGTGGGACGGGTGTCCACATACGCGATCATGATACGCATCGGTGATACAGATACGGTGATCGGATCGGGCAAATTATACATCTCTGGACCCGCCTTGACGTGCGCACTGACGTTCGGTGGAGCACTGCAACCGGCCTAAAGCCTAAGGCCACATAGTAATGACTTAAATACACAAAAAATCATTATGTTTATTTAGATATATAACCTATCACATAATTAACAAAGATGTATTAGTATTTTAGATTTACACTCCATAAACAATCAGGTATGAATAAGTTCACGCTTACATACATGGGCGTACCCAGGAAGAGCCAGAAGGGGGGAGGCAGCTGCCCCCCCCCCTAGAAGAGAAAAAGTAACCTACGATTAAATAACCCAAAATTGTTATTATATTATATTGCAATTACTAAAATGACCATTATTCGATCATGTCTTGCCCCCCCCCCCCTAGAGGAAATTGCGTGCCTATCCCCCCCCCTCCCCCCGCCGTCGCCGATGTATTTTGGTGACGATGATCTTCAATTTTCCAAAATCTGCCCCCCCTAGATTTGATCCTGGGTACGCCCATGCTTACATAATGCTGCATTTATACCACTGTCCTTGGGCAGGGACAACTTAAAAAACTGGGAAACAACAAAAATAAAACTTCTTTATTATGCACTAAAAATAACCTATCTATTTATTACTGACTGCTACGTTTGTATTCAAGATTTTGATACCAATTGTTGTTGGTAGCAAAAGTTGAATTTTCATGCATTTTTTTACTGTTTTCAAATTACTCTATATTATTGAATTTCACAGTTTATTTTTTTCTTCAAATTTTCTCACACTAATTTACAACGATTGTTTGTGACCGGAACTAAAATTATACTTTTTATTTGTAAGTGACTAAAATAGTTATTTATGCCACTGCCAAGTAATGATAGTCTTTTTAACACGAGTGCTAGTTTGTGCCATGCGGCGCAGCCGAATGGCACAATAGAAAGCACGAGTGTTACAAAGACTAATTACGTGCAGTGGCATACAATACTTTTTCTACGACCATGAGAGAATTAACAAAATAGTGAATAATAGTCATTATAATGTACTCGTCCATTTGAAGTAATTAAAACCTTACCTTTGTCAAAACGTGTGATTTATCATTCCCTTCGATTATCTAATCTAACCTAAGTTGTAAAAATAAATTATATTTAGGTTTCATATTGAATTCATGCCCTCAAGCCGACACATATGTATAAGGTCGCGCTTTTACATCCTGCATATAAGCTTAAACATTCAAACCCAAAACTCAAATAAACATATGCCCTGCAGTTGTATTGGCAGGTGAACCAAATTTGTACAGCATAGGTGATCAACCTCATACTCACCTATTAACCAAGTAACTTTTTGAGTTTGTTTATTTTTTGCGGTGAAATTTTTTGTATTGTTTTCCTTTCAAGCCTTTTATTTTCCATTGAAAAAAGGAAAGCTTTATTTGGAGCAATCCGATAAATAAATTCGATAAATTTTAGCACTATTAACAATTTTTATTTGACTCTACACATAAAATATACTTATTTATTTTCATCTGAACAGGGCTGAAAGTCTCATCACCACGGTAATTCCTACCTACCGAATATCACTAATATTGTATGAAGCCTAATCAGCTGATCGCTTGCGGCCATCTTGGATTGACAGGTCTTCATACCCCCATACAAGGTTGACATTTGAAATTAAAAAATGGTTCCAATTCTGACAATGCGCATGCGCACATGTTCATTTTAACACGGTTACCGGTTGCATAATGTAACATTATGCAACGGGTGTAGAAATGTATGGCATTGTGATTGCGTTAGCCGTTTTGTAATTAGTAAATTACCAAATGGGAGTAGAAAAACAGTATTTTTAAAATAATTGTAATACTATTTTAAAACCATGCAGTTTGTGTATCGTTGCAAATAAGAATTTGTGACACATGATCGGTGGGAACCAATGTATAATTTATACTAAGAAATATTAGTAGCCGCCCTTCCCCACAGCACGACTGTTTCCTGGTTTTCCTATGGGCCTGGTTTGTCTATGGATGCTTCATTGCGGCTCCGGATCGGATGTATGTACATATATAGAGATGTATAAAAGCTTTCGCACGGTTTGTCCGGCGATCCCATCCGCAACCATACACAAACCGCAAAGAAGAAATCAAATTTTAAGCCCATGTTCGGATCCATTTTAAGCCGCAAAACTTGGACGTGATGGGTTTTATTTAAACACAGCATATATTTTTTTATCAATCAATGCGAGTAATAGGTATTTATACAAGGATAATGATTTTATCTCCTTACTAACCGAATCCTAGCACAACGACCTTACAACCACTCATCGTCATCATTATCAGCGGTGCGACAACCCAGAGTGGGTCTTGGCCTCTTTCGCCTTGATGATGATGAGTTGATGATTTCTTGATAGCGCCGTTTCGTGATGTAGTCATTCCAAGGGCGCTTGAGCAAATGATGCCAGAAATTTGCTTGTCTTTAGTGCATTTCGGAACTTTCCATGGTCCTCTAGCCCTCTCACATGATGAGACCAGAGAATCAACAACTACAAATGCGCGCTCTCTAAACACCGTGTTAACTCTTCTTAAAGGCTCTTTGATACGTGCTTTGGCCGATCGTAGTGTGAGGCTTTTTTTGCCGAGGGCGACGGGATTGATGAAATCAGCGAGATATTTATAAATAAAGCATTGTGGACCATCAAGCGCACTTTATACTCGACGCGCTCTGGGGCACGGAGTCAGGGAAGCTTCTGTTCGACTTCCTTCAGATTCACTGTTTCTAGCGTCGTCATTAGGCTTTTCTTGGGACGATTCATAGGACGGTCAACGGTATAAGTAGGTCATAGGCATCCATCCACTAAGAACCTAAGTTGCAAAGATATCGCACGTTTAATAATAAAGAGAAATAACTCAAAAATTGAGAAAATCGAGATTTTGTAATAAAACGCAAGAACAATGCGAGAAGAATAGGTAGAAAGCGACAGCCGTTCAATTTTGACGAATATGACCGAGATAAAACATCGGCAGCCTTTTTCATCCCATACAAGTTGTACTGGCTGTCTGAACTTCAAACGTGATTTCCCAACATTCCTATTTTTTGAGTTATTGCTCTTTATTATTAAACGTGCGATATATTAAGGCACACAAGCATTCGCTTTCGCCTGAGGGTAAGATTCTAATAACAATGTATAAAAAAAAAAAAAAAAATGTAAATAAATAATGTACCTAATCTATTTTTAAATAAAAAAATATATATAAAAATGCATATATATTGTAAGATTCATATTTAATGCATGTCGTCCACAAGCAGACACGTGTACGTTACAAATGCTGCATGTGCGCTTACAAAATAAAAGCCCAGACCCCAAATCAACATAAACCATGCAACTCTTGCCAAAGTGAACCTTTTATACAGTCAGCCTCTCTCACTGAAATGAGAATAAGCCGAGTACCTCTTGCCAACTTTTTCTGAAACAGGGGCGACGTCTACGTCGCCCCTGTTTCTAAATGTTTCTTAAATGAATAACATTTATATTTTGTTTTAGATACGAGGACAATAGGACAAAGAGTAATATTAAAATGCAAGAAAGGAAAATGAAATACAAAATACAAAATAGCGCTCTGGAAAAGCACCTAAAAGAAGTCAAAATATCCAAACCAAAAGACTACTCACATATACTGAAGTAAGTGTCCTTCTTCTTTGTTGCTTTTTCATCTAGTTTTTTTTAGCCTTTGAGTAATTTGTGCTTTCTTGTACCAAGCTGCATTCGCAGCGGATTCCTAATATTCTTATCCTTTCAATATTTTTTTCCTGTTACAAAAAATAAAATATTAGTTTGCCTTTTCCATGGAGTCTGTAATCTATGTTGCAAAGAGATGTTACAAATAGGATTAATTTTTAATGCATACCCACAAGCAGATATGTCTAAGGTAGCGCTTACACATGCTGCATGTGTGCTCACAAAATAAATACTCAAATCTGAAACGAATATAAACCTTGCAACTCCTGCCCCCTTTTCCTCAAAGGGGAGAAATAGTCAAATTGGACTATTTTTACAGTATTTTATCAGTCCCATACCAATTTATTTGTCATGAAGTAAAATTAGAATATATTATTATTTGCAGGAAAAGAACATGCTTGGATCTATTTCGTCTCTCTGCGGCAGTAATGGGAATCGAACTAGCGTATTCAGCAGAAACGGCTTTCGTATCACCAATTTTGCTCGAGCTGGGAATGGAGCACCAAAAAATGACCTTGGTCTGGGCCCTGTCACCAATATTGGGCTTCTTTCTATCACCACTTCTAGGCTCCTTGAGCGACAGATGCCGCTTCAAACTGGGCCGAAGGAGACCTCTGATCATCTTGCTGTCCCTTGGGCTATTGATTGGATTGTTTTTTGTGCCGTTTGGTAAAGATTTGGGTCTTTTGATGGGAGATCAAATGGACGCCTATAAGAATAGCTCAGCGTTTTTGGAGCTTTACCAATTGAAGAGGCTGGACGTGCGCAACAACAGTATTGAGGAGAAACTGACGTTGATTGAAGATAATCATTTGCCTGTCAAAGCGGTCGTTGTGACCATCTTGGGGATCGTGCTGATGGACTTCAATGCAGATGTCTGCCAGGGTCCGGTGCGAGCGTATCTTTTGGATATTAGTTTACCAGGTAAAAACTAGAACAATAATTAAAACTATATCTACCTAAATACCAGTGAAAATTTAGAGATTTTTGTATAATCATCACAGTCCGGTCGATATCGCAGTTGGTAGAGTGCTTGCATTCAATGCTGTGAGCTAGGGTTCGAATCCCACCGAGCGTGTCAGAAATGATTTCCCGTTTCGGTGTTTATTTCAAACTCCAAAATAAAATACCGGCAAGGTTTACTCAGCCTTCACAAGAAATGAGTACCAGCGCCCTCGGAAGCTGGGAAAATCCCACTTTAACTGAAGTGGTCGGCGTAAGGCCGGCCCCCTTACCTGTAAAAATAAACACTCAGTCTAGCTACTTTAATCAAGGTCTTCCTTCTATCCTGCGCCCATTTAGGTCCGTCATCACAACCATCTTTTCCAGGCTCCTATGGTCCATTGGCTGAATGTGATCCAGGCAATGTAATCTGATGATTTTTATTGATCAGATCACATCGACATCTTGGTAAAGGTTGTATACTCTAAATCAGCAATCCTTTTTATTTCGTCTGACCATCGTGTTAAGCGGTCTTTCTCTGCTTCTCCTTCCATTTTCGGAAGTGTCCCAATGTACTACCTTTACCAGCATATTGTGAATAATTCTGTCATGTGTTTTATCTAAGACATTAGTTTTATGTGAAGTTTATACGTATCCGAGAAACAATAGGTAGAAATTAATTTAATTGTTTTATTACGTCGTTTTAATCACGTTCTGCAGTAAAAAATGAGATAAGAAATAAAAAAGGTGCTTTACGAGCAGATCAATCTTTGATATTTATCGATGTTTCATACAAGCTTGACTGATTTTAAAAACCAATTCTCAAAAACTTCATAGGTTTTATAATGCTGTTAGCTAGAAAAATTCTCTGATTTTGGGGAATTAATTTTTTATTTACTAAGGGTGACGTTACATGGCCGAAGGAATTTATTTATTGTGCCGAGTCCATCACAAAAAAAATGTTTACATGTTTCAGAGGACCACACCCGAGGTCTGAGCTCCTTCACTGTCATGGCAGGCATTGGAGGATTTCTGGGTTACGCAATCGGAGGAGTCGACTGGAACAAAATGATAATTGGTAAGTAATAATTTCATTTATCATATTTAACAAGAAACAGAATCTGGACAGCACTAGTCGCTTGATCAAAATACAATAAAAACTAAATTCTTACAATTTTATAGGTTGGGTAGTAAGCCTCTTTTTGTGTCTACTCGGGTCTCCTTGACATTGGCCATCACCTATGCGAATATGCCCCGTTTCCTGCCCTGTTCGGAACAGCTCCTCCGCACTAAGATTTTTGGTCCCCTCCATTTATTTCCCAGCCAGGACATCTGTCTCCTACCGGACCCTCAATTTCCCAAATCAATATAAGTTGAAAACGGTGGTATTTTTCCCTACGCAATACATACTGCTTAGGGAAATCTACTACGTATTTTCACTATCCACAGTATCTACTGCGTTTCTACAGTATCTACTGTGTACTGCCCCAGATGTGATATTTCCCAAACTTTGACACTTGTGACCAGTCAAATCTAGGTCGCTTTGGGACTTTTGTATTGATTAGCATGTCTATCCAGGGAATTTTGAGCATTTAGTGATGGAGCCACATTTGAAATGCTTCCAGTCTGTTTTTTGGGTTGATCTTTAAGGTTCAAGTCTCATATCCATAAAATAAGACAGATTTCACATTGCATTAAGTCACTTAGCCTCATACCGACCTATTAGTTAAAGAATAGGAACACCCAAAAAGCATTCAACAGTAAATGCTGCAATGAACTGTGAGGGTTTTCTTCCAGGATCCTGGTTAGGAGGGAATGTGAAGACCGTCTTCCTGATAGTCACCATCATCTTTATCATCTGTGTCATCATTACCGTCACCAGTTTCAGGGAAGTTCCTCTGAAGATGCTCCAGCAGAACATCAAGGTTAGTTGGCTAATCTAATCTAATCTAATCTAAGCTGCAAAGATATATATCATTTAAGATTTATATTAAATGCATTCCCACAAGCAGATATGTATAATTTCGCGCTAACACATGCCGCATGTTGACCTACAATATAAAAACCCAATCTCAAATGAACATAAACCTTGCAACTCTTGCCGTCCTTCCCTGAAACAGGGGTGACATTGGCAAAGTGAACCAATTTTTTATATTATGGGTGGTCAGCCGCATAACAACGTATAAGTCAAGGAACATACATGACAAATTACATTTTTTTAAATCAATAAATAACAATATATACATGGACATAAAAAACTAAATCATGAAACCAATTTCACTTTAACAAACCCTAGCCGCCACCAGAGGCGGTTTCTATTAACGTGCATCCGTGCAGTGAGCTGCCTAGATTTTGTAATAATTTTAGCAAAAAAATGTATACACTTTTAATAAAAATATATCGTGTGGAAGATGTGTTAAAAGATCGCTGAAGTAAAAAATCACTAATATAATTATACGAAGCGCCTGATAAGCGCAAAGGACCGCTGTCATACATAATATTATAGTATAATTATTATACTTCTCGGGGCATATCGCTCAATGCACAGAGATCTTGAAAAACTTCCATACATATTATGAAAAACTGTCGAATCCGTGGCTGTGAGAGAGATAGCAGATCAATCATAGCTTCTGTAACGCGGTAGACAAAGATGGCAAACGCCTTGCTACGTGCAACACCCAAATATTATGAAATAGTCGACGTGTGTTGACATTATATGAACAATGAACAATGAAACCATCATAAGTTAGACCCTCCGCACACTAGACGACAGGCGACAGCGACTTGTCGGCGCGAATCGGCGATCGGCGCGACTCGGCGACAAGTGTGCGGAGCTTTGAACAAAATATATTAAAACTGTCGGCCGCAGCCTGTCGTCTAGTGTGCGGAGGTCTTACTCTCCTTAGCATTTTAAAGAAAACATTGGTTATTAACATATTATAAACATCAAACTGGACTCTGGATGATTCACATCCGTTCAGTTGTTAGTTGACGTAGAGATATACAGTCATCGGTTGGCCTTTGATTTTGCGGGAATATTTTTTACATTCTTTTAAAAATCATCGTAAATTCATTACAAGATTGTTGTTAATTAATTTTCTGACTATGAATTTCAATAATAAAGCAGACGTGGACTTAATAAAAAAAAATTGTTGTTCTTTCAAACAAAAATTGTTTAACAATGTAAAGCTAAATCTAAAACAGTGAATAGGGTATTTAAGCATCATGGCTGTGTGGTTGTGAATGGTTTTTTTCTTTCCGTGTCGTATAATTTGTGGTGAAAAATCGTGGAGCGAAGATGTGTCATGGATCTCGCTCACCTTACTGTGGAAGTTAAACATCATGCACTTTCGTAAACTCACATTGAGCATGTAATGCCTTTAAATTAATGAGGCCAAACAGATCTTCCACAATGGCTTGATGTTGGTTATAGAGAATCAATCAAAAATTTCAATGATAAAGTGCATGAGAACAGATTAATTATACCTATCTGGAACAATTTATTTTGTTAAATTTTGTGCTGTTGTGCGGATGGATTTCCATTTTAAATAACTGTAAGTACGCGCTTAAATACATATATTCGTTATGCAAAATAACGGGTGTAGGTATGTACTCATGTATAGCTTAATAAAACATTATATATGTACGTATTTCTTACAATTTCCATTCAAATCAAATTGGAAAATAAAAGAAAAACTATAATTGCAGAAATTATGAACTGCCAAAAGTTTTATTGACGAGCCGCCTCTGCCGCCAACATCACAGATCAACCGCCATTTCTTTCTATCCTTGCATACTTCGTTCATTTCCTCCAGAGTCATAACCTTCTTCATACAAGCTCTTCTTTTATTATGACTCTGGATATTCCATTCATTCGCAATTTCGGATATTTGGTCCATCCATACCTTTCTCGGTCTTCCTCTACCACGACATCCATCTATTCTACCAACATATACTTTCTTCGTCAGTCTTTCCTCATTCATTCTCTCCATATGCCCAAACCATCTTAACAAACTTCTTTTAATCTTCACTTTCACACTTTCTTTTGCACCACATTCTTTTCTTACAAAATCATTCCTCACCCTGTCACTCCGTTTTTTCCCAATCATACTTCTTAGAAAGTCCATTTCAACAGTATGGACTTTACTAATTTCACTTTCATTCACCGTCCAGGCCTCGTTTCCATACATCAAGGTGGGTAAAAGTATGCCACTGCGTACCGCCAATCGAGCATTTTTAGATATGTTTTGATTTTTGGCGATACAAGCTGTGGCACCCAGTACACACCTGCCCTTCATTACTTTTCTTTCAAGTTCACCTGTCATTCTTCCATCTTTTTCAATCTTACTTCCCAAGTATACAAACTCATTTACCACATCAACATTCATTCCGTTTATTCTAAATTCGTAGTTCGTATTTTCTTTATTTCTTTCAAAAATCAAAACTTTCGTCTTACTTGCATTCAATTTCAAATAATTACCTAGCAGAGCTTCGTTCAATCTAGAGAGCATCGTTTGCAATTCTACTGATGAGTCCGATACAAGAACAGCATCATCCGCATACAGTAGAACACTCACTTTGCTCTCTCCTATCATTAATCCACAATCATCAAGTCTAGCATCTCGAACACACTTGTCCATGACTATGTTAAATAGCCATGGGCTCATCACACATCCTTGCCTTACACCCTTAAAAACTTCAAACCATTCACTATACTCATCATCGATACGAACACATGCTATACTATTTTCATAGTTTGCATGCACCGCACCTAGGAGAGCCCCATTCACTCCGTATGCTTTCAAAACATCCCATAACATACATGGCACTACTACTTTTTCTTCTTATTCCTCGGCGGCAGGAATTGCAAGGTTAATTTTCATTTGAGATTTGGGTTTTATTTTGGAGTTAAACAATTTCGTGCAGTAGGTATGTGTAGGTGCGAGATTGTTTGGTAGGTACCTAGATGGTATCAATCTTCGATGTTAATGTTTCTTTGCAACTTAGGTTTAAGATAATAATAATAATAAAATTAGGATGATTTATTTGGTGAGCGCTGGTTTCTGTGAATCATATCTCAAAAGCCCTCTGCGAGCTTGGCCGTGGCTATAGAAAGCACCCAGCAAGACCCAGTTGCTGTAAGGCTGCTGTGTGGACCTTAGGTGACCGGTCTTTGGTAAAGTTTTTGAATTTTTTAACCCAGGGAAGAGCATATTTGAAAATATAAATGGTACTTTTTTGTGCTTTGCCGGGATTAACCTTCCATTTACGAGTCTGAAGCGTTACCACTTGACTATGGACCGGTCCAAATAATGTCCAGTCGAAAGCTGTCCGGAAGTCTCATTTCCACGGTCATTCTTACATACCGAATTTTGGTAATATTTGTATGAAGACTAATAAGCTGTTCACTTGCGGCCATCTTGGAAAGACAGGTCTTCATACAAATGCATCATTAGTTTGTCAAAGCGTGGGCTCAACGGACGACTAAAGTGTCTAAGAATAGCGCCGCTTGACTCGAATATTTTTACGATGATTTATTCGGAGAGCACTGTTATGTGAATCACACATTAAGAGCTATCTGCGAGCTTGTTAGTCGCCTTCGTCAACGGTCAAACAAAATTCAGTAGCTGCAAAGATCTTTGGCTCTTCGCAGCTTTAATTTATTACTTTTTGGTAATACCTACTCATTTAATTGAAAAATTGTGTTTTCTACAGATGAATCCACCAAGTATTTTAAAAACAAATGACATTAAGACAATCAGCATAAAAGAACGCAGCATCAACATTGTCATTATTAGTGATGAAGGCAAGAAACATGTCAAAGAATGTGATGACGTCAGGAAAAACACAACTAAAGAGAATGATGACATGAAGAAACTAACAAAAAAAGCTGTCAAAAATTGTGAAAAGCCCTCTAAGGATTGTAATAATACGAATAAACCAACACAAGAGCCTGTCAATAATAGTGATGTTGTCAAAAAGCCAGAAAAAGAATTTGATGATATGAAAAAGCCAGCAAAAGAATGTGATGACTTAAAAATATATTCAAAGGAAGCTGTCAAAGATTGTGATGACATGAAAAAGCCTGCTAAAGATTTTGATGACAAGACAAAGTCACCAAGAGATACTGATGAAATGAAAATACATTTTAAAGAGTTTGAAGACACGGAGAAGCCATCTAGGGTCTCTTTGTGGCAGTATTTGAAGACAGTGGTGCTAATGCCGAGGTGTATGAAAATACTGTACCTCAATAATCTCCTGAACTGGATGTCCCACTTGAGCTATACCCTGTATTTCACTGATTTTGTTGGAGAGAGTGTGTATGGAGGAGATCCTGGGGTAAGCACATAATCTAATTTTAATACTTGGGTTTGGTGGTTTACACAGTGAAAGTCCATTGTATATTAATTAAATTAACAAAGCTTTAATTCACTTTTTATAATTTTATTTCTGTCTAGTACTTTCGCCTACAAGGCATCATTAGGGTAGGTAATTTCACGTATTTTTTATATTTCATAAAATGACAGACTACCTTTAAAAAAATGCATCTGCGTTTTAAAAAAAATAATATCTGGCTTAGTTTTTAAACTACAGCTCTGTAAAATTCGCCCATTTTCGATTGCCGCTAAAACAGCTCATTTTTTTTTATTTAAGCGGATGTGACGTCAATGGATCTCACAATGTATGGAGTGTACCGTTAGGTCTTGACCGATGGATCCATCTACGTAATTTTGACGTCACAGCGTGTTTCTTCGGCCCCACTGCGTTTTGGCGATATTCAAATTCTCGACATTTTATTTTTGAAAATTATCAATGATATCTTTATTTTTACTATATGGTTGTGATCCTTGAAATGTACTCTACACAGCCATAGTATTTTAAACCATTTTCCCCACCACTGCAATTACCCTGAAGCCTTGTAGGCGAAAGTACTAGACAGAAATAAAATTATAAAAAGTGAATTAAAACTTTGTTAATTTAATTAAAAAACATATAATTTTATTTAAAAGTACGTAAGCCATTTGGATAAACGTTCCACTCAACTAAAAATTACTACTGCTTCGCTATCATATCATCATCATATGCTTGACAGCCTTGCCTTGGCTGGATCAAAGATTTTCCTCTACTCTCCCCTATCCATCGTTTTTGCTCTTCAGCTACAGACGTCTACCTTGGCTGTATCTGCATTAACACTGTCCACTCATCACATTTTTTGGCCTTTGTGGTCAATTTCATCTTTGTGCTACTGAGAATGCTAGGCGCTTAACGGGGTTGGCGTCATCCATTCTTATTATGTGATCAGCCCACTGCAGGTACCTACCCTACATTGTTGGAGCTGATCCATTCGGCTAGCTGAAGATGTCATAGACTTCTTTGTTGTACAAAGACATTCTTGTATGATGACGCCAACCATCCTTATCTCTCACAGGACCGTAGATGGTTCTTAGAATTCTCCTTTCAAATGCTGCAATCAAAGTCTCAATTTATTTTGTAACTACCGAGATTTTGGAGGTGTAAGTCGGGACTGGTTTAATCAATGTCCTGTGTGGCAGCGTCTTTGTGTTTCACCGGACTATAGCTTTGATCTCAAATTGCCTCTGAAGGCCATAGAAGCTTCGATTCACCGACATACTTTACTCTCACACCCTCCTCTAATTGGAAGTCATTTCTTACATTTTTGACAGCAATGTAATTTTCCAGGCTCCTGTGGACTCTCCTGAGCTAACCTTGTACAATGAAGGAGTGAGGTTTGGTTGTTGGGGTTTGGCTGTGTACTCCATATCCTGTGCCGGGTATTCCTTCATCATAGAGTGGCTTATCAAGAAATTCAGGTATTATGTTCAGTAGTACAGTAACCCAAGCATATGTAAGACATTATGTGAATAGCATTTTATCAATTCATGGGAGACTGAAGAAGAATCTCATTGCAGACATGGGCGAAACCTCCAGAAGCTCTAGATCTCGGAAAACATTATAGTCACATGTTTCTAGAAGCCGCTTTCTCCGATTGCAGTGAAAATGAGTTCTTTACATTTTGGTCAAGGGATAAGTACTTTTAATGCGAAGTGTATTGTTTTTTCTTCATATGTCCGCTATATTTTGAAAAAAAAAATACAAGTAAGTATCTCAATGGTTACTTCTGAACTCGTTCATTGCCAACATTTTATATGTTGATTTCGCAAAATACATAGGTTGCATGTGATGAAAGTTGGAAACAGAAGACTCATTATTTACTTTCCAGAGTCAGCCGCTAGCTATGTAAACCTTCAACTTTTATTCTTTTATACCTTATTATTATTGTTATATCTTATATTCTTAAATGTCAAATGATGTTGATTTCTAGAGCGAAGTCGGTGGTGGTGGGAGGTTTTGTTCTGTACGGAGCGAGCATGTGTCTGATGGCGCACCTGCGCTCCCCCTGGGCCTCCCTACTGCTCAGTGTGCCAGCCGGAGTGGCCTACGCCACCCTCATCACCGTCCCCTACATCATGGTGGCCCACTACCACACACACAACATTGTAAGTCACATTCATAATATGCGCATATGTATATACTACGGCATCAGTTCCATTCAAACAGGGCACCTGCAGTGGACTGGTCACATAAATAGAGTGGACGACGGAAACCCAATTAAGCGCCTAACTCTCTCAGAACCACAAGGCTGAAGGAGACCAGGAAGGCCAAAAATGCGATGGATAGACAGTGTCCATGCAGATACAGCGAAGGCGGACATAAGTGGCTGGAGAGCAAAAGTGATGGATAGGCGAGAATGAAGGAGAATTAAGGATTGAACCAAGGTCCATAAAAACAGATATATTAGAACAAATTATTTGGTGACCAGCTGTTCATGAATTGTTTACCAGTCAGAAAACTTCTTCAGTTCATACGCTGGAGAACTTCTTCACCCTTACTCTGATGTTGGCACTATATAATCCATTACTTTGGAAACAGTGCCATCTATGACACAGGTCTCAATAATACACCACTTTTATTAAGCACTGTTTAGTGGCATTAGCCACCCCAAGGGCGCTTTTATGTGTTCTACTGAAAAAGTCTTAGCAACCTCCTGAAAATACCAACATTGTTCGCTATTCTCAAATCCAGAAGCAGACTGTTCTAGCAGGATGAACCAGCCGAACTAAAAGCCTTCCTTCTTGTCTATTTCTAGTTTGAGTCGGCCGACACTCCGCAGGTGCGAGGTTTGGGCACTGACATAGCCGTGATTGGCTCGACAGTGTTTGTGGCGCAGCTGTCTCTGTCGCTCGGCCTGAGCTGGGCCGCCCACTGGCTGGGGGGCGCCACCTCTGCCATGTGGGCCAGCGGAGCTCTGGCCGGCCTAGCCGCAATCACCGCCACATACATCACATACCTGGATCTATGACGATTCTCCGCATTCTTCTTTGGCTGAAAAATAGTATTCATAAAACAATAGCAATGCAGTTGTCCCTTGATAATGCGACACATTGCTTCACTGGTTCCGAGTACACTAGGGCATCAAATTTAAGCTGTGTGTGATGGCGCATAAAACTTTGTACAGGAAAGCTCCGGAATACATCCGAAAGCTCATTACACCAGTAAGAATCAGCAGAAGAGGACTAACACTGAACTTTGCAAAAACCAGCTGCAGCCTTCTTTAATCCCAAGAAGAAGTCCCAACACGGTATATGGGGAACACGAGAATAATTCCCTATCCCTGGTACTCACTGTCTGGCAGGCTGCGGATGATAGATGCTAAAGTGGTCTTCAGAAGGCAGCTGAAGACAACCTCTTTGCACCTCCACAACCAGCGTCTTTTAGATGACCAAGGGTCATAAAAAGGCGCCATTAAAATGTACACATATTATTATTATTTGAAATCTGATGTACTCGGTAGTCTGACGGGAGCCTTGTCAGCAGAAACAAACCAAAACTGCAGTAGGAAAGTTGAATATGATAAAGATCTTGCTGTTGAAAGGAATTCAAGAGACCGCAATGACTAACTGTTTACGGCAGAACAGAACAGAAAACAATCCTGGACTTTTTAACATGTAAATACTGTGGGTAGTAATTTTACTTATATTTTTTTCTACTGTATTTTTTAACATCATTGTTCAAATCAAATGTGGCATTTTACAAGATGAGGGCATCGGTTCAAATTTGAACCTTTTTCAGTTTAAGCCGTGTAGGTCTGTATTCAAAGCACTCCAAAAGGTATGAAGAAAATAAAATATTTTTTACAAAATGTGGGGTAAAGGTTTAAGTACTTTATGTACAAAAAAAGACTTGTATACATAGTTAGTGAATAAAATATATTCAGTAGTTCTCATTAGGTTTCTTTAAAATATACAATGTTAAATAAATTAGTCATTTAAGTTAAAAGTTAACCTTTAAAATGAGTCAGTAGGAATAAGATGGATTGTTTGAGACGAGTCGTACAGAAACAAAGGCAGGATCAAAGATTTTTTAAAAAATTTGATAAATATACCTATAGTTTGGGCATTTGGAAAAAATGGACAATGAACGCTTGACAAAGAGTATCTGCAGAGGAAATGCAAGAGGCAAGAGGGGAAGGAGAAGGCGAGGAAGGAATGGATTGATCAAATTAGTGAAATTGTGAAGGTTTGGAATAAACAGAGTGATTGTAACAGAAGGAAATGTATGAAAAAAGTGATGGATATGAATGAACCGAGAGAAGTATGTCAGGATAGAAATACGTGGAGGAGACTATACAGGGGTTCTGGCCACTCCTAGTGGAACAGCAACAGTGTTACAAATTACAGAAAAACCAAGAATGAGATTTCTTGGGTTCCAATATATTTATCTTTTTATAAAAATTTGCAGATAGCTGCATTTGGCATTATATGGCTTAGATCAAGGGTCGGCAACCTTTTGTTGTAAAAGGGCCAAATATTTTACATGGTATTTATGCCCGCTTTCCACTGTGAGCGGAGCGGACTCCGTACGGACTCCGCTCGACTAGCAACAGTAAATTTCATAGAAGTGCTTCTACCGACAGCGAGTGAGCGGAGCGGACTGAGCGAGTACAAAGAGTTACAAAAGTGGTCGCAGAGTTGAGCGAGTTTCCAGCGGACTCCGTACGGACTCCGCTCGACTAGCAACAGTAAATTTCATAGAAGTGCTTCCACCGACAGCAGAGTGAGCGGAGCGGACTGAGCGAGTAAAAATGAGTCCGCTGTGTCATGGTCTCGGCCGCTAGTTTTCAACGGACTCCGCTCCCCCGTGCCCCCCGCGCCAACCCGCGCAGTTGCGTGACAGCGATAAAACACATCATACATGATTTACAAAAACACATCATACATTATTTTATAAATTTGAAAATATTAAAATGTATGTTTTATTTCAAACATCTACTTTTTATGTATTAAAGCAAAATAATACATTACTTTTTATTTTTCGAAACAAAAAAAAACTCTTTTATTAATAATTAAAACGTTTGATCTGGGCGTAGGCTACTCTGTGGGCTCCGCTAAGTCCGCTGTAGATGGAAGGCAAACCACCCCCAAGATAGTTCTATCAGAGATTCCTTTTAATTGACACTTAAATATTCACAAACATTATCCAGATCCAAAACGAATGGGTTCCTTATCCAATTGAACTCTGAATAATCTTCTTTAATATATTCTTTAAATGTTTAAACGATCGATTGGCTGTGATTTTTTTTATGACATTGATTACATTTTCACTCACTGTAAGTTCATCCTCAATTACAAAATAGGTTAATTGCAGTGGTAGGGAAAACGGTTGAAAATAATATGGTTGTGTAGAGTACATTTCAAGGATTACAATCATATATTTTTTAAGTAGTAAAAATAAAGATAATATCATTGATGATTTTGAAAAATAAAATGCGGAGAATTTGAATCCCGCCAAAAATGCAGCGTGAACGGCTAGGGACGTTTGTCGTCATTTTTAAACATCGCTGTCAAACTGACTACCTGGGCCATTTGACACCTTAACTCCGAAGATCAGACATCATATCCGCCCGGATAAAGAAATGACCTGTTTTAGCGGAAACGAAAAATACGCAAATTTTAAAGAGCTATAATTTAAAAACTAAGCCACATATAATTTTTTTAAAAACACAAATGCATTTAAAAAAATATAGCCTACCATTTTGTGAAATAAAATAAAAAAGTGAAATTACCCTATTTTCCAAATTAGGATAAGATGCCAGGTTCTCATTCGATACGCTCCTTTTAATCATTTGAAATTTCTTGATAAATGTTTTTATTCTTTAATTTACTGAAAATTGATTTGTAGTTCTCTGGCATGTGTGTTGCAGCGAATATCTTGCGGGCCGCACCAAGACATCTCAAGGGCTGCATGCGGCCCGCAGGTTGCGGACCCATGGCTTAGATGTATGTTTGACTTTTAGAGTGATTAAAGCATAAATATAAAATTTATTGGTTAACTATGTTTTTTAAATACTGTATTATTTTATTGTATCTAAATAGGTTTATATGTAATTCATATAGTAAGTAAATATATACATAATTTCTTGAACTGCTGTTTTATTCTTTTAAGATTTCTTTTATAAGTAACATAATATCTCTGTCAGGGATTTGAAATAATAAAAATGTTTTTTTTATATTGAATTTTTTTTTTTTTATGAAACATGGTGTAGCGAAGAACGGATTTTTCAATGTTTCATCGGACTCGTATCCATCTTCACCAAAACTACCAATGAGGCACAAACTGACCTATCATAAGAAGTTGTCACTCGAGGTGAAGGATTATAGGTACGCAATGTCAATGTGAGATTTGGCAATGCATCAACAGGGGACACAGAAGCTCTGTTAATGCAAAGGGTACTAATGGTATTGAATGGTTGGTGCTACGAGTCAATAACACTCAATTTGTACGTCATTTATGTCTGCTTATTTTTTTAAAAAGCACATTTCTTCTAGCATTTTATGGTAACAATATTTAATATCATAGTCCATGTCGTACCAATAATTGACGGCAATACACCCATGGCTTTGTTTCACATGATGAAACCATAGACTTGGCAAATACAAACAATCTCCCTTCTCAACTGTCACTTTAAAAACATGGGCATCCTTAAACTGCGGAAATTTTTTCAAGTCTGGCAACTCTGGATTAATTGCTATCCATGGCAACATTTGGCATTCCAAATTCGAACAACTGTCATTAGTCCAGTTATTTTCTTTTGCATCTATTTCATCATCATTTAGTTTATTTCTTTTGATAAACTCATTTTCATTGCACTTTTCTTTTACTAAAGGTTTTATCATAAAGTTAAATATCTTTTCATCGCTATTTTGTATGCTTTCGTAAATTGCAGAAGGATACATTTCATATGGAACATAAGGTAGATCAGTTGGAGGGATGAGAATGAAATCCTTTTTGCCATCAATGACGCAGTATATGTTTTCATAAGGATCTTTATGCACTGTAAAGAAATGAAAAAAAAAAATATTCAATAAAATAAAATATGTTTAAGCTAAGCTTATCTAAAAGATAAAACAAAGTACATACAGAAATTTAAATATGTACTTTAGTATGGTAGAACGGCTTTCATTAAAATAAATACTGATGCACATATAGTGCAACTTATTATTGTGTTGTTCTTATAGGAGTTGCATATGGTGTATGGAATCTACTTAATTTCATAGGTAAGAAGCTGGCTGTACGCAAACCACTTCCCTTGGAAGTGGTGATTTACCAGCTCCCTAGGGCGCTGGCTTTAAAGTCTTGTGAACCTTGCTAGTATTTTCTGTCTCCTTGGCTGTCTTGAAGATCTTACGTTGTCTTTTTTACTACACTTGTTCCTTATTTCAGTGTTTCGTATTCTACCTAGTTGTGTGTTTCCGCTAAAGGATTACAGTATTTTCATTTTGGAAGTTGTCAGAAAAGATTTTATCCTCGAGGAATCTGCTCGTCTCTTTGAAATTTTTATGATGAAATGAGTAAAAAAACGACTTACTAGATGTTATTGCTCGACTATCTCCCATCCAGAAATTGACAGCGTCAGGATTCTTGCTAAACGCCTCCGTGGCAAACTTCACATCTGTTTCAACATCACACATCAATTCAGAGAAATCCTCTGTCAAGTTAGAGTTCTGCTTTTGGATGTAAGGGACATACCCGCTTCTGCAAATGATATAATATTCTAATTTCCATAAATGAGGTCCAAACACTAATGAGGAATCTAGATGTTGTGCCAGAGGCGCTGGTCTCTCACCCATACCAAACCGTTTAAATCTGAGGTTTCATACATCTGGAGGTTATGGGTCCATCACGTAAAGACAGCAGCAGGCACCCTCGGTGGTTGGAGCACGGTGGGTAGTGCAGTCAAAAGAGAACTAAAGAAGAGTGGTTGCTTCTACAAGGGTCACAGACCTCAGCCATGAGGAACAGGATTAAGAAGAATTGGAGAATGGAATATTTAAGGATGCAACATAGCTTCTCTAGGTGCTGAACTAGAAGTCATCGGTTGAGGACAGGAGGAGATGCTATCACATACTTTGGAACACCAAGGATTGATTTGGGATGTGGCACTATTGAAAAAGACAGAAAAAAACTAAAATAATTGTTTGATTGGTTAAGATAAACCTTTTCTCTTCAAGGCAGTCCAGGAATTCCGCCATCGTCATCTGTTGTTCTTCTGGCATTACAAAGTATTCCTTTCCTGTGACATTGTTTAAGGCAATGCCATCAGCATAACCATTTGGAGTAATAGCAACAGTTACTTGCTTATCTGGGATAGTTTTCCTAAAAAAAAAGTTTTTTTTTTCAGTAATAACTGGGGATGTTATAGGCATGGGCGTACCCAGGAAGGGGCAGGGGGAGGGGGGCAGCTGCCCCCCTGGAAGTAAAAAAATACCTAAATCGTTATTAAATTTTGTTCTGGAATTTATTATCTATAATCTAGATTAGATTATAGATAATAAATTCCAGAACAAAATTTAATAATGATTTAGGTATTTTTTACTTCCAGGGGGGGCAGCTGCCCCCCTCCCCCTGCCCCTTCCTGGGTACGCCCATGCCTATAACATCCCCAGTTATTACTGAAAAAAAAAATACATTTAAATTATTTAAATTATTATAATTATGAAATAACCATTTTAATAATAAAAATAAATTGTACAGTGGACTGTACAATTTGTTTAATTTTTCATCTTCAATTTTCAAAACTTGCCCCCCTCCGTAGTTTTGATCCTGGGTACGCTCTTGGTTATAGATATGAAATTTTAGATATGGATACAGATACAGGTATAGCAATGATATTATTATGGTATGGATATTTAATGTTCCATTGCTTCCTCTCTTCAAATGGACCACGTAAGATCTACCCACTCTACCCAGTTTGTAGGCCCAGTTTTAAAAATTAAACACAGAACCCAAATTAAAATAACTAGGCGAAGTAGTGGTGGACTAGCATGCAGTACTGGAGAGGGAAAGCGATGGAAAGAGAGCGTCATCAACGGTTGATAAAAGAGACCCTAAGCCAATCTATCCACCCAAGCTATCACTTCAAAAAGGATGATGATGGTAGAAATTGAAGATACTTGATTAAACATACCTGAAATAATCAGTATTCCATTTTTTTACAGCAGGCCAGTGAGAAACGTGATTTTTTAACAAAACTGGAATATTCCTTGAAACATAACATCTGTAGAACTTCAAAGGGTCAATTTTTTCCATTTCAACCGCAATATCGCCACCTAAATATAATTCTGAAATGTATCAAAAAAAATAATTACAATATAAGGCCTCATCTAGGTTCGGGCATCTAGAAAGAAAGGACGATGAACGACTGACAAAAAAGTATAAAAAAGGGATGTCAAATGTAAGCATAGACGGGCAAGACTGAGGAAAGAATGGATTGATCGCATAAGCGAGATTGCAAATGACTTAAATATGCAAAGTGAGGAAAAGAGAAGAGAATGCATGAAAAGAGTGATAAATGTCGAAGAGATGAAAGAAGTGTGCAAGGACAGAACAAAGTAGAGACATGTCTGCGGTGGTACTGACCATGTTTAGCAGAATGACGGTTAGATGCAAGTACAAGAAGGCCTCACTAATCCGGACAGGGGAAAAAAGACCCTTGGTATTTTATCAAACTGTAAAGATTGAAGTCTGCAAAATTTTTGTAGCTTTGCATCTTAATAAATCAAAGATTGTAATAATTATGTACTTACTTAGTTATTTTAATTATCAGTACCTGTGAGACAGACAAATTACACTAGTGAAAAACTCGCTTATAAGAAGTCTATGCCATTGGCGTGAGGCTAAAACCCTGTTTTAAAAAGAGTTTTCTAAGATGCTTATGAAATGTTTCCCGCTTCCCGGCGAACGCCCCCGACGCCATTTCGTCCGGATTGCCTCGATCACTGACTAAGCGGTGGGCCAGATAACCAGGCCTTACTATAACAACATATTTACCTAACTAAGCATTTTTCATCTTGGACTTCCACTTTCGTGGTCTGTGTTGGATGACAAACCGATTTGCTGCGATAAACAGCCTTGAACATATTTCCCGCCTGTGGAAACGGAAAATCAACAATAACATAACCTAAAAAAACATACAAATGTATATGGTGTGAAAATGTCGTCAACTTACCAGAGCTTTCCCTATTTAAGACTCGAAAATATTTTTCCAATTTATTATCCATCAAGAAATCTTGGTATTCGCTGATATTCAACAATAATATTTTGTCAATATGTCACTTTGACAGATTAGCTTCTTCTTCAAAATGGCAGTTTTCCCCGATGAGAAAGGAGCGCCAGTGTTAAGTTGGGAAGGTTTTATTTTTGTCAAAACATACTTTTGCAATAAAAAATAAAAGCTTACCAAAAATCCACAAAATGAAAACAAGTCATTTCCTGAAATTTAAAACCCGAATTTAATTTCCAATGGCCTGGGGTGAAGACAGAGAGAAAAAATCCTTAAATGCCCAATGGACTTCGTAAAAGTTTGAAAATATATTTTTCTTGGCGGGCGGTAAGAGCCACAAGTATATGAGACTAGGGTCTTTAGCAATCAATAACAAAATATACGTTAATTACTAATCCTCTTATAAAGCAAATGTAATGTTAAATTAAATGAGATCTTTGAAAGTACTTACTACCTTGTAACATTATTGTTACATGTTTGCAAGATGCAAGGAGTGAGTTAAAAATATTAACATGAAAATTTACGGCGTAAAAAATTTTCAATACCGACAATAAATAAAGCAATGTTTAAAACAGTGAAATTAAGTGTTTTAATAAGCTCTGACTGCTCGTGAAGATTATTTGAGCAAACATTAAAATTTTAGAAGTGAACTTAAGTACTTACGCTGACTTTTTTTTTTTAAATATGTTTTAAGTTTTAATTGACATACAGAGTAGAATTTTGGTTGATCGATTATTACAGTTATTTAAATAATATATATTAACAGATTTTAGAGTTGATTGTGATTTTAAAGTGATAGTGATTTATTGCAATTTTTTAACAACTTTCCTTCTAATCTAATCTAAGCTGCAAGGATATATACCATTTAAGATTTACATCAAATGCATTCCCACAAGCGGACATGTATAATTTTGCGCTAGCACATGCCGCATGTGGACCTACATTATAAGAACCCATCTCAAATGAACATAAGCCCTGCAACTCTTGCCGTCCTTCCCTGAGACAGGGGTGACATTGGCAAAGTGAACCATTTTTTCACAGTATGGGTGGTCAGCCGCATACTAACCTATAAGTCAAGGAACCTTGAATATATTTTTACAGTTCTAGCAATAAAGTCTGAACAAAGTTCCAAAGTTATTTTTTTTTAGAAACCAGACGATATTGAGGAACTAAGCTCCTTAACTTGAGTTTGTGCTGACAAAATATGTAAACCTAATTCTTTTTTAGTTTTGAGTAAAATGAAATGTGTTTTCCCGTGGCGATTCCTGAAAAATGTAAGTCTTTATATTTTTGAACAAAGGCAAGCATTGTTGATTTCTATCAAGGTTCTTATTTCACAAAATGAATTCCTTGTTTTATAATAATGCTAGTTTTAAAAATATTTTTTGTTGCTTTTTTGAGAGAATGCAATTGTTGTGTACTTGCCTCTTTTGTAAAATTTTAAATGTTTTATGAAGAAGTTGAGTCATGCCAACAAAAAGCGTACACAATTACAGCCCGGCCACTTCTATAACCAGCCTTGAATGTCGACATATAGAACATGATCTTCCCATAAAGAATGTGACTTGACTTTGTTATATTTTTCTACTTTGATAATTTACAACCTCCAATAGGGATAGACTAATGTTTAAATCAAATTCGTTCATGTAATATTTTATTTTTACTTGCTATTAAGTGAACAAAAGAACTAACCAAAAGCCAACATGCCTTTGAGTTCAATGAGAGGATGCAGTATCGAAAAGGGGGAAGAAATAAAACACTGAGTTTGTATTTTATTTAGTTTTCAGTATTTATGACTTTCTTCATATCTCATTAAAAGTGGCAAATGAAGGCTGGAATGTATAATATGGCCTTTGCCTTTAAAATATATTATAAATTAATGTAAATTAAATAATTTTATTTGTAATTAACTAATAAATGAGCTCAACAAGTACGTCTCCCTGAGAGGCCAAAAATTGAGAAACCAAAAGAAACCTATTTTTCAGAAAAAAATGTTATTAAGAATGTCTACTACTATATTCAGGGTTGGGTAGGTATAATACTTGACGTCGAAAATGAGTATTATACCTAGTATTTGACGCGTCGAATATACACGTCGTAAATTCGAATTTACGACATAAACGACACGTCGAAAATTACTAGTGAGTGGAGTTCAGGTAGGAATGAAGGGAAATACATATTTAGTGACATAATGTGTTGTTTCCTCTTTTATTGTCTTTCTCTTACATGCTACATCTACATTAGGTACAAGTTAACAGCACCATTTAAATATTAATTCTACTTAATAACCTGACCTAGGCTAAAACAAAGTATGATTATTAAACTCATTCAATAAACTCAAACACACAGCTAACTCATGCCAGTTTGACAAAGGGCATGTCAATCAATTTGATAAAATAGATACTACACAGTTAAACACTGTAATGATAGCTGGTCAGATCAGTTGTTTTACCTACATAAAAGTAAAGAAATTCTACAACATTGTGTAGGTTAGGGATGGGCGAAATATATCGATATATCAAAAGTACCGATATTTTTTCCTCGATGTATTTCGATAGTGTTTAAAAATATCGTTCGATATATATCGATATTTTTTTTTCATTTGCCCATCCCTAGTGTAGGTACAAATTTCCAGTTGGCATATTCATTAAGATTTGAACAAAATGTTTTAAGCCCCATTTATACCTACAGTTCAATGTTTTATTCAAGATTAATTGAATTCAAGGACAAAACATGAACAATCTGAACTTTGAAGGAAGTATTGTATTTTATTATCTTTGCTAATTTTAATTGAATTTGGTTGGTCAAAAATTGAACTGTCACAAATAAGGATAAACTAAAAGTAATAAACTTCAATTTTCGACGCAAATTTTCGACGTTTTCGACATATTCGACACGTATTTTCGACGTGACGTGTCGAATATAATTTTCGACGTGTCGTTACCCAACCCTGACTATATTAATATTTTAAGTCTGGAATTTTACATGAAATATGCTTTTAGCGATTCTATGGAAAATCTTTAAGGCTATGTATTTTCAACGTTAGCATAGCGACTTTATACTCAGTGAAAAGGACGCACTTATGCAAATTGTGTGGATAGTTTTTTTTTATCAGTAAAGCCACATGTTAACGTTGAAAACACCAAGCCTTAGTATCTTTTTATATACACTAATGGACTCAGCACAAATTTCAAAATATTATTTTTTCCCCAGCCGGCAAACATCACAGGTCTCTGTGACTAGGGTTTTTAGCAAACAAAAAAAAAAAAAAGTTTGCCTTTTCCCTAGAAACAGTCCCAATTCCCTTGTCTAAGGTATTTCCACAAAGTCCATTAGTTATTCATTAAGATGAAATCTTCAAGTATTCTTCAGCATTGCATTGCAGAGACTTGCTCTTTGACTTCTTCGATCAGCTGCGCCGATTTGATCATGTTCTCGTTTTGGAATCCAAGATGCACAGCAATGAGCTCCATCTTCTTCAGATTGGCCTCGGTGTTGTCGATGCAGTTTTCTGTCTGCGCAAATTCACGTGCCGATCGCATCAGTAACTGAAACAATCAAGAAAACTGAACTAATTTTTAACTACAATTTCTTAGTATATGTAACTTAGTGTGAATGTCCGTAGTTCAGTGATTAACGCTTCAGACTCATGATTGGAAAGTCATGGGTTCCATTCCCAGTATGATAGGATAAAGAAGAGGAATGTACTTTGCACCAAAAAAGCTATGTGATGACACCACAGTATAATCAGGGATGTTTTTCTAGTTTGCAGTTGACAGTTGTGCTAAATGCAGTAGGTATACAGCACTTTAGTGACTTTTCAGACTACCTAGATAATATTGTATCGAAGTTACGACTCTCTATCCTGCCTCTAGCCCGGCCCAGTGACATTGCATTTCTTCCCCACATTTTAAATGTGCTGAGTGCCTTGGTAAGGAGTGGGTGCTACACAATGGACTCAGCATAAATTTCAATTCAGAACTTTTTCTCGTAAGAAAATGTCACACTTGTATGGGAAAACAGTCCTTAGCAACCAATAACAAAAAAATGTTTGCCTCTTCCCTAGTAACCTGTCCGCGTAACGTCACAATTTTGTCTATGTCAATTTATGTGCTAAATCTAGGTATAGCTTGTTGAGGCAGGATCTCTTTTCGTGAATAGATTTAACCACTAAAAGGATCGCAGAAGTTTCTATGCCCCTACCCCAAATTATTAGATAAATAGATGCTAAAAAAGATCCTTACCTCATTGGTTTTTGATCCCCTCTGAATTTGTCGCGTCAAGGAAGCTATATTATTGACATTTACTTGAACTCTGTCAGCCAATCGGAGTTTAGAATCCGCAAACAAACTTCGGGCGCTGCTTGAGGATGCCGACGCCATTGTGACAGTTTAATTACGATTTTATCTCAAATCATCTTCATCGTTTTTCGTGCACTTCTACAGAATCATTTAGCACAGTATTTTGATTGTTTACGTTTGTGAAAAGTCAAATGTCAAAATTTACGTAGGCCATCTGTGGATGAAAAGACGAAGTAAATTACTCTGTATTACCGACAAAACAAATGCCTATGAGACTGCAGCAAACATTCATATTTTTTCTGATGATAGATGGCAGTGCTGTATTGAAATTTTGATTTTTTTTATGGGAATATTTTTCTTCTTCTTTTCAATGGTGGTGATGGTAATTTTTAATACGTGTTGGCAAAGGTGACACAGGGATGTAAATGTCTATAATCTATAATCTAAGTTGCAAGGATATATTCATTCAAAGTTCTCAGATGTATGCCCACAAACAAACACGTGTAGTTCGCGCTTACAAATGCTGATTGTGTACTTACAAATAAAATCCAAACTCAAATGAACATAAGCCCTGCAACTCTTGCCGACATTCCCTGAAACAGGGGTGACATTGGCAAAGTGAACCATTTTTTACAGTATGGGTGGTCAGCCTCATACCAACCTATAAGTCAAGGAATACGAGTAATTTACAAAAAAAACAACAAAACCTTAAAAATAAATCTATACAAAAAAAGTCAAAAATTTCTTATGCATAAAATGTAGCAAACTCATGACTTGCATGAAAATGAGGTCTGTACATATCAAAACGTCAAAAACATTGTGACGCCACGCGGCCACGTTGCTAAGGCAAAGGCTAACTAGGTAATAGTAATTTGTCATCCGTTGGTTAGGACCCTAGAATTTTGAGAATTTTTGCAAAAAACATTCTACGGAATTAGTTACCCTCATATATTTTAGCAACGCAACTAATCTGCACATATAGTGCGACTACTTACCGCATTGTACCGAAAGGGCTCGTATGTGTATGTATTTCTACAAGTAAGAGGGGCCGGCCTTACGTCAACCACCTCACTTGATTTGGGGATTTCCCAGCTCCCGAGAGGGGTGGTTCTGTGAAGACTGATTGAGCCTTGTCGTTACAATTATTATTGTAAGTTTAAAATATAATCACCGAAACGGGAAATCAGTTTTGAGACCTTTAGCGGGGATCCAAGGAACGCAAGCATTCTACAAATACAGCAACTTGAAAAAAGCCCGCTCTGACGATCTAGGTAGGTAACTATACGATAAAAAAAGGACCGAAAAACTGGTGGTAGATCTGCAATGTTGTCAGCTAAGCCTTTGTAAGCTCTAATGTTTAGGTACCTAATTGTTGGCCAGAGTGTCCAGTTGCACAAAGTGCATATTTTACTTTGTCAAATTCCCATGACTGAAATTTTGTCACAATTTATAATATTTGTCAACAATATTTCAGAGTGCAGTCCAGAAACAAATTGTCATTTAAATTGTATTTCTTGGTTTGATTTGACCATTGACTTATTATAGTGTCTAGACGTACAACCAAAATCAAAAATATAATATGTGTCGAAAAGAATCGAAGACCATCGAGAAATGAGAAATCCCTATAGTTTCCTACACATCATTATACTACAGCGGAGAACTGCAGGTCGGATGAGAACATCTTGCTTGAAGAATTTGAAGCAGTGGTTTGGTAGAAGCAAAATATTCCTTCTTTCGTGCAGTAGCTCGTAGTATCAAAGCTGTGAATTGCTACGATGATCACCGATCTTCACTGAGACGCACAACAAGAAGAAGTAGAAGAACAGAAACAAACTAAGTATAATGCGTCCTGTAACTGTAACTCTGTCGCTATCGCTCGCATTGCATGATTACCTACCCATGATTAGGATAAATAAACACGGACCCATTATGGAACCCTGTCTTACACCCTTATTAATATTATAAACATTTTCACTCTACTACTTGCGTATCTATCCTACCACCTGTCTGAAATGCAATGCACGCCCACGCTAGGGACCTGCCTGTATATTCCCAAATGCTAGACTGTTTCTCGTCCAAACATTGCTTGTAAATCAACATTGTGTCATTTGATTCTGAGCTGTGATCGCTCATGCATATAAATCCAGTACAATTTGCCCAACTCCGGCGACAGTGATTTTGAAAGCAAAAACTTACAACAATGGCGACCAAATAATGACCGAGTCTTTATTGCCTGTGAAGGGTTGCGCAATAGCGTTGTGCCGAGGTCAGACTCTATTGGAAAAGTCGCGAAATAAATAAAATAATATTTGGTAGTTATTTGAATAATAAATTCAAAATAGACCTTCTGTATGTCACTATCTGTCGATCATCTTCATCGATTAATGTAAAAAGACATAGGTAGATGGCGGATGTGTGTTTCTTGCCATAGTAACAACCGTGCCTACATGAACTTCGTTGTTTGCCTACTAAGGTAAACAACGAAAATGAGACATAGATATTAACGTCAAAAAGAGACGTAAACATCTGAAATGTCTACATATTAAAATTAAACTTTAAGATTAATTAAATTTAATATTAACTTAAATTTACATTCACAAAACTTACAATATTCCCGACGCGTCGTTGGCGACGTTGTCTACGTCTTCAGATAGCACCGTTTCTGCACGACGATTGAGGATGAATTGATTATAACTGATTATGTCACATTTTATTGTGTACCCTCGAACAAATGTTGTAATAATGAATGGCAAGTTCTTCCATAAAGGTTCGTGTAATATTTAAAAATTAAAATTAATCTTGAAATTTAATTTTAATATGTAAGTCAAACGACCGTAAATCTAGTTTAAATTAGACCTTCCATAACTGAAATGTTAATTTATTTAAATCAACTGGTTTCCTTGACTTATAGGTTGGTATGAGGCTGACCACCCATACTGTAAAAAATGGTTCACTTTGCCAGTGTCACCCCTGTTTCAGGGAAGGTCGGCAAAAGTTGTGGGGCTTATGTTTATTTGAGGTTTGAATTTTATTTGTAAGTACACAATCAGCATTTGTAAGCGCGCACTACACGTGTTTGTTTGTGGGCATACATCTGAGAGCTTTGAATGAATATATCCTTGCAACTTAGATTATAGATTATAGAACTGGAAATCGGACCCACTACCTTCCGATCACTGCTTGAAGCTTAAACCGCTCAGAAGTAATCCATCGTCATTGGTCTCTATGGAGAGCTTGTTCCCTGTACCTATTAAGTTTCCTCCCTGTGCAATATGCATAGTTGTTTAATGTGTATTTTACGACATAAAAGGCTGTAAAGTAAAGTAGAAATAATACAATATTTGTCAAGTATCAAGAGTAATGGTCTGTACTCTGTACCTACTCTCAGTGCTGGCTATTTAATTCCTCGTATTGACCATCACATATGCAGCCGTGTTCAGACGAAGATGGTGTGCAAGCTATTTAAGACAGCTGGTGAGTGGTGAGTGGGTGAGGGTGAGTTGCCAAAACGCTCCCCCCCCCCAGTGCTGGTTTGGCTCATCTACCATTAGATTCAAATATGCCCTTTCAATGAAATTGTCTTAAGAATCACATTCTACACAATCAGAGCTAGAAGAAAACATAAAACACGATAATGTGAGAGTTGTTTTAAATATCTTTTAAATGAATTTCCAGTTTTCATAAGACATATTGGTCCAGCACACATACAAACATTGCTCATGTGAAATTACCTCTGATAGACATAAGAGAAACAAGCACTAAAGGGACGAAAAGTGGAGAAGCAAGTTTGATTTCTCGTTTGCACATTTGTACAAAGGGGCATCCAAAAGTGCGCAAGCATAAAAGCTTTTATTAAAAAATACAACCTTCTAACTCTTCATAATCTTTTAAGGCAGTGCCTTGTTGTGCCAGCCATCAGCTGTTTCTCTTGTTTGCCATCTTCTTGAGCTGAGAATAGGGGAGGATATTCATGAGCGGCTTCAAATCTAGGAAGAATGATTTTTATGGCAATCTCTTGATCGTCTTCCCAATTTTCCTTCAAAGGTGTTGCTAAAAACGTGGCCCCTTGGCATTAGAGGTGCTAAAGACAGTTTATAAATTAGCGAAAATTTCTTTGGCGACCTTTCCAACAAACCAGATTTTTTAAATCAGTTCTGACGGTCTCTCCTCACACCAGGGCTGGAAGTCTCATCCCCACGGTAATGTGTACCTACCGAATATCGATAATATTTGTATGAAGACTAATCAGCTGTTCACTTGCAGCCTTCTTGGATTGACAGGTCTTCATACAAAATATTACCGATATGCGGTAGGTAAGAATTACCGTGGGGATGAGACATCCAGCCCGCGTCCTCCGATGAGCTTAATTCGGGTTAATTCATAATTCGTTCGCTCTAAATTTTTTGGAAACGTTTTTTAAAATTAAATTTTTGAATAGGATTATCTATTCTAACCTCTTATTTACCATTTACAACTGCAACTCTGTTGCACATGCATTCAACACCTATTCTCCCTCGCTGCCTCCATCTGAATGACCTGCCGCGTAGGTATAGCTCTGTCCTCCCACCTTGACCTGGGGTTCGACCTCAGGGCTGAGAGTCCATGACGTCTCCGCCGTCTCCCAGAACTGCACAAACAGCATCCGCATCCATGTTTATGGTCCCACCACTCCTCGAGATGCTTTCCGCAAATATGCTCTGCGTTATCCTATTTGTCAGTTAACATCACTTACGCGTAAAAGCAAATATCTCCCTCATATTATCTATAATAATCTTAAATCTAAGTGGCAAAGGCATATTATCATTTAAGATTCATAACAAATGCATCTTCACAAGCTGACACGTGTGAGTTCGCGATGACACATGCCGCATGAGTACAAAAAAAACAATATCAAATGGACATAAACTCTTGTCGACCTTCCCTTGAAAAGAGGTAAAATTGGCAAAAGTGAACCATTTTTACTATAACTCTACTATATTAGTCTATAAATTGAGGAACTGTTTTATGTCAATGTAAACATTGCTTGCACGCACAAAAAAATCAGCCACATATGATGAAGCATCTGAGTGGACTAGTTTCCATGTCTTGTGAAGGCTGAGTAAACCTTGCCGGTATTTTTTTATTTTGGGCTTGAAATAAACACTGAAATGGAAAAATATTTCTGACACTCCGGTAGGGATGTGTAGTCATGTTTAATCGCTTTATATTTACCTGTATCTATAATATACATCTAAGTTGTAAAGATAGCTGCAAAGTTAGTATTGAAATTTTTAGACACATATTTAATGCGTGCACACAAGCAGGCACCTGTAAGTTCTCGCTTACACATGCTGCACGTGTACATGCAAAATAAACCAAACCTCACAACGTTAACTTTGCAACTCCAGCCGCCTTTCCCTGAAACCGGGGTGGCAAGTGAACCAAGTGTTTACAGTAAAGGGGATCAGCCCCATACCAACCTAAGATCAGTAAATAAGTCAAGACTTCTCACCAACCCCTCATAAAGAGAAGATATTCCCCGCCCATGTGAAATGATACTGAAGCTAGCTGGCGGGATGTCTAAGCTAATCTAAGTTGCAAAGATATATTAACATTTAAAATTCATTTTAAATGAATGCACCGGAAAGCTGATGTACTTCAGTCCCTTTATGAGGAATGAAACGATACCACTTTCTCCATCTTATCATACAAGGAAAGATTAAGGGGAGAAGAACTCAAGGACATCGATGCTGAAGAACCTACGACAAGGGTTTAACAAAAGCTGTAAAAGCCGATCTTCGTTAGAAGTGGCACTGAAAGCAGCATAATAATAACATACAAAAAGATATATATATATATATTCTCAAAACCAGTTTACTCCCTCAGTGCAAACGTTTCAAAGGTTGATCGCTACAGTGAAATGAATGAATTATTGATTGACTGTTGAGTATTTACGATTTTTGAAATCTTCCTCCACCGGGCCATCGTTCTGCGAAAGCAAGAACCATGGGGGCTAAATTATGCAAATACTGTTTCGTCTTCTTGATTTATTTTTGCAATAAATCTCGTCTTGCTTTATTGCTGACTTTGTAATGTGGAAAATTGATTTAAACACTCAGGGCCGCCTAATTCAATTTTCGCCATGTTTAAATTTCGCAGTCTCGCAATGCGACGAGTAAAAATGGTGGATCTTATTTTTTTGGTTGAAAAGTATTGGCGATGAAATTATTTTAATATTATTTTGGTGAAATATCCAGAGGCGTATCCGCTAAAAAATCTCATTTCATTAAAATATTAGAAAATATTTTTTGTTAATATTGTGATGATTTATTTTGTGAGCGCTGTTTTTGCACCTCAAGAACTCTCTGTCACCTTGGATGTCACTATAGGAAGCGCCAATTCTCAAGCAAGACCCAGTTGCTGTTAGGCTGGATGAACCTTTGGGGGAAGATTTTTGCTAAAGGTTACTTACTATACCACGCTCTATTTTGGAGTTTAGTTCATGTAAAACCATTTTTAAAATAGCTCACTTTTTTAAATCCTCACTCACCCTTGAAACACCCTCATACATAAATTTTCTTTGCTATTATTAATTTTGTATTTTTGTTAATATCTCTTATTGATTTTAATCGATGTTTTATTTTATTCCAAATTGATTTATTTTATTTTAAATATTTGAATATTTTTTCTGACGTTTCGCCTATGTCTATCGGAGCATCTTAAACGTAAGTTATTTATTTATATTTGACGGCAAGAACGACGTAAAAAAGGTTTCCCTACAAGAGATATCGGTTGTAAATAAACTTCAGCTAATTTATAGTAAATTGTTGATAAAGATGGTTGAGTAAGCCTTTTTCCTTTTTCTTCCTGTGCATCTTCAGTGAAGATTGGCGATTATCATAATTATTTGCATTTTCGATACTGTGGCACGAAAGAGGGATATTGTGCTTCTGCCAAACCACTGTCTCAGGATCTTCAACCAGGTTGTTCTTCTTCGACTTGGAGCTTGTGTATCTTCGATTCTCGCTGTATGATGAGATGCAGGAGAAAATACTTCTCATCATGTGGCCGAAATATACTAGTTTTCGGCTTTTGATGGACATCAGGAGCTAGAATCTAGTATTCATCCGGGAAAGAACCTAATCATTTGTGACAATCCATCCATCAATATTCGACGGTATACCCACTTTTTAAAGGTAATGGATCTTTTTTCGAGGCACTGTGTAAGTGCCCACTCTTCCATGCCATAGAGTACAATTGGAAAGATGTAGAATCTCCCCATATGCAGACGCAACTCTAGTTTCAGATTTTTGTTCAACATTTCCATTTTGATGAAAGATGCTCTTGCTTGTTCTATCTTTTGTTAACCTTATTTCATGATAGCTATTCTGCTCTCACGGTGGCAGCTGACTGATTTGTCAACGACACGACATAGGGTCGGTGTTTCAATATTGGCTTATGTATAATATAAAAACAACAAAAAAATAGAATGATTTATTTGGTAAGCGCTGTATTTGTGTGAATACCTACCATAAGAACCATCTTCAAGCTTGGCTATGGAAAGCACCAATGGTCAAGCAAGACGCGGTTGCTGTACACCTGGATGGACCTTCGATAACCGGTTTGAAAATCATATACATATTTGACAATAATAAGACTCCTTTGGGTTCCGCCTGCAACCGAACCCGCTGCCTTCCGATTACGTGCCCGAGGCGTTAACTACTGTCCACTGTACTACGGACCAGAAAGTTAAGTCAATTAATTCAGTAAATTAATGACTTCGGCAAAAATTCCATTCGCAATAAAATTGTAATGTCACTCGGTCTCTTTTTTAGGAAAAAGGAGACAAATATTTTATTATTGTTTGCTAAGGACCGTAGTGCCATAGTGTGACGTTTTCCCGCCGACAAAAACATTATATTTCAAAATTTATGCTGAGTCCATGATAATTTGATTAAAAAGTACTTGTGGGGCACTACTGTCCTAAGCAACCAATAACAAAATATAAAATAATCCGGCCGTGTGACGTCCCAATATTATCTTTGTCCATTCATGTGCGGTTCTCATTCAAACAAGGTTCTTGCCAAAACAAAATAATTGCGTACGTATCAAATTTGATATATTAGCAGAAATATATTTTAAATACGCGAATGCATCGGTTCCAGTTTGAAATCAATTAAAAATACGTTCATATTAATTAATGTTTTTTGGACGTTGAAATTTCGTTCGTACGAGAGTCGACGGTCGGTGAACGTTCAGAAATAAAAAGTTGCAAACACTGTACGAAGGATATGTACTGACATTAGACTTGGAACAAATTCCATAGACAACTTAATTGTGACGTTACGACTTGCTAGGAAAGAGCAAATAATATTTTGTTATGAGCCTAGCCACGTACAGTTGTGATGTTTTCCCGCTGAGAAAAAAAATTCCGAGTTGATTTAAGGACCTAAACTGAAATAATAAAATGTTAATTTTATGTAGTAATAATGTATTAATTCACTAATTGTTTTGTCCACATCATCATTATTGCTTTAATATACCTGAATGTTATTTATTATTTGTTTTCGTTGACTTATGGGTTGATATGAAGCTGACCAGCCATACTGTAAAAAATGATTCACTTTGCCAATCACCCTTGTTTCAGGGAAGGTTGGCCAAAGTTACAGGGTTTATTTTACTTTGTAAGTACAGATGCAGCATTTGTAAGCGCGAACTTACACGTATCTGTTTGTGGGCATGCACTTAAAACGAATCTTAAATGTAACATATCTTTGCAAGTTAGATTATAGATAGATCACTGGCACGACGACCTGGGGTGTGTAGTGTCCTCCATGATCAACCGCAGCCACCGCTGCCCGTCTCCCTTTCTACCCTAGTCCCTACTACCACCAGTCGCCACTCTGTCTACCCAACTTGGCTTGGTCCTCCCACTGTCCTGCACCCCTTTGAGTCTTAAATTTGCAAACGCGTATAAATAAATATTCAAGGTTCATATTTAATGCTTGTCCATATGCAAATACGTACAGGTTTGCGCTTACACATGCTGCATGAGTACTAACACAATAAAAACTTACACATCAAAAGGAAAGCCCTGCAACTCTTGCCACTTTTCGCTGATTTTTTTTGTCTTTAAGTGTAGTATCCGGTTGGACCGGTCCGTAGTCTATAGTGGCAACACTTCGGACTCGTAAATGGAAGGTTGTGGATTCGGATTCCGGCGGAGCACAAAAACATACCATTTATATATAGAATGTGCTCTTCGCTGGGTTGAAAAATTCATAAACCTTTACCAATGACCGGTCACCAAAGGTCCATCCAGCCTTACAGCAACTGCGTCTTGGTTAAGTATTGGCGCTTTGTAGCGACGACCAAGCTCGTACCCCTCTGCGGCACTACAACAAGTGTCATAGACCCCTAGAGTCTTTAGAATCTAGGGAGTCTCCCGCACAGGATTTCTTAAAAAAAAAAAAAAAGTATCGTAAATTGTAGTATTGTAAAATTTAGTATTGAAAATTGTAGTATTATAAAATTTAAGTTAGTTGAAACAAAGTTATTAGTTTGTATTACGTATTTTGATTGAATTTCATAATATTTTAGATTAAAACACACTGCGACATAAAGTGTGTTGATCTGTTAAACTGCGCTTCATTCTGGGTATGGCAAAGGGTAAAAAAATGTTTGCGCACACACCATCTCAGGTATTTCCTAAGCTTAGCTTAATGATATTTCTCTCTCTCTAATGTGTTGTTATTCCAATTTGAATTACATTTTTTTTTTCATTTATTACGAAATATCGCATCATATATCTACCTACCCACATATGAATGCCATTATCATATATTGTATATCGAGCAATCTGTCTCTGTTTGCCATCCTCTTGTAAAGGCGGTGTCTTGTTTTGCCAGCCAGCTGTTTCTTTTGGTTGCCATCCTCTTATTGTGCCAGCTATTTGTCTCTTTTTGTTACCATCCTCTTGTAAAGGCAGTGCCTTATTGTACCAGCCATCTGTCTCTTTTGGTTGCCATTCTCTTGTAAAGGCAGTGCCGTGTTGTGCCAGCCATCTGTCTATGTTGGTTGCTATCCTCTTGAGCTACGAAAAGGAGGAGACATCCATGAACAGATTCAAATTCAGTTCGTCTTCTCAAGATTTTTCATTCAAAGATGTTGATAAGGAAGGTGTTATTTCCTATTGGTTTGGTTCCGTCTACTTCGTGCAAAGCATTTTCGTTGGTCTTCCTTTTAACCGTGATCATCTTACTCCAAATCTACATCTCGAATATCCCAAGATGGCCATTTTGTGTTTCTTGAGGGTACAGGCTTACAACAAAATGCTCAAAACAGAAGCCTTTATGAGTCAGTTTCTTGTTTCCAGTTTTAAATGTTTCTGCGTTCAAAGGTTGTATTTTTACTAAATGCTTGCTTTGCGTCCCTTTTGGTCCGTCACCACACCCATCTTTCTAGGCTCCGATGGCCCATTCGCTGGATGTGACCCAGCCGTTGCAGGCTGCTGACTTTTGTTGATGATACCATCCTATTGAAACGAAATCCCTTCAAACATAATCCCTTCAAACGAAATCCCTTTCTAGGGATTAAAAAAAACATGCTGGTGTGATTTGTTTCAATTTGCGGTTAGATCGATTTGCCGAAATTCTGATTGCATTCTCATTGCCCGATAATGCATTCTGAAAATTGCACTAAGAGCAGCACGAAGAAAAAGTAGATAGGGACATATATAAATAATATTATTTCATCGTTTTCGCATAACGAACAATAAAAGTGTGGACGCAAACAAGACATTATTTTGCTCCGTACGGACCATTGCTAAACAGCTGATTCGTAGGTGCAGAACCAAAGCCGGCGATCTAGGATTTATTGAAAATGAAGTAAATGAATGGAAACATAGTAAAAATCTATCAATCATCTTTGACATTTAATGCTTATGTTTAATGTACACCCACAGGCAGACCACCATGCAGCATGTGTAAGCTCGCGCTTACACATGCTGCATGTGCACAAGTACATAAAAAACAAATTTCACATGAACTCTAATCCTTGAAACTCCTGCCGCCTTCTCTGAAATCGGGGTGGCATTGGCAACACAAATACAAGTTTTGCAGCATGGGGTTCAGCCTCATACCAACCTACTCGTAGTAGTCAATAATATACAGAGAAGTGGACAAGAAGCTAACATTGTAAAAAAAATCATGAAATTAAAAAAAAATAAAGAGCCGTAGCCGTCAGAATTGCAGATCAACCGCCAATTCTTTCGTTCCTTGCATACTTTTATATTGAATGTCATTTAATGATTTTCCATCCATTGGTTCCGAGTTGGTTGAATGCTTGCGTTCCGTGGCAGAGGGATATGTTTCAATTCCCACCGAAGGTGATAGTAATTGATACATGTTTTGATGCTTATTTCAAAACCACAATCAAAACACCGGTGAGGCTTACTCAGCCTTCACAAACAAATTAGACCAAGCTTTGTTTAGGAGCTGGGAAGCCTCCACTTTGCTTGAAGTGGTTGGTGTAAGGTTTGCGCCCTTACCTGCGAAAATAAATAGAATCTTCACCCCAAGCGCTTAAGAGTTCTACGATATGTGCAGATTACTTACATAAACAAGTGACTTTTTACAGAAATCTAATAAATATTTATTATCTTTTTTTGTTTTTCTTTTCTGTTGAGCGCTCTTTTTAAATAAGCAATTTAATTCTTCTCGCCTTTCCCCACTTGACAAGATAGTGTTACGAACTTGGAGTACCTACGTGCGACTGCACATGCATACATAGAACAGTCTGGGACTAGTATTAGTGCATACGTGATCCTTATCACGCTGGTGGAACGCTCTGGTGCTGGAATCGTCCACTACGTTCGAGAACAGTCGAGAACCGTCCGTATGTCCGTATGAACGAGTACAAATGTAAGCCAAAATCGTGAGCAGGGCAAAGTGTTGATCAAACATTCAGCCGTGAAGTTCGAAAGCCAGAGCTAGAAATAAATTGTTGTAAAGTGTGAACTAAATTGTGTAAAATAAATTCTGTTAAAATAAATAATTGCAGTTTAGTTAAAAGAGAACCCAGCAAAAACGTAGCAATATCTTTTGCTGTTAGTATTACCCGCGTCCTCTGCTAAGCCCGCGTCCTCGCATGATCTGACTGATGTAACCCAGCACAGCTCTGATGGAGCTTGTTGTGCGGGATTGACAGTACTCGGAATTCGCTAATATATTTTTTATTGGTCCATCTCGTTAGAAGTATAATATCTGCATTAGCAAAAAAACTTAATAAATCATACGGTGCTTAGCGGGGTCGGTCTATATAAATTTTAATATCTCATACATAGATACACTTGCGGTTTGTCTAAGTGTAAGCCTACGCGTGGTTTTATTTATTTCTTTTACAAATTATTTATTAATTTCAAAAGTTGAAATTCACTTTTCTTTTTAAATCTCAGCGTTTTCGCCGAAGACAATTGTTGAATAATTATTAATTAATTAATAGATGATTTTGCAAATGAATTATAGTTTATAAAAAACGAAGTTTTAATTTACTATTCCAACAATTTTTTTTAAATGTTATGTAATGTCTTGGTTTCCTAATGTTTTTTTTTCTAAGCTAAAGTCGGTGTGCGACATATTACACAAAGCCATAGTATGAAATGGAATACATAATAAACCATGGAAGTATATTCTATACATCGATGTAATAAACACATGTAGTTTGTTGGTTACAAGATGGATGGATATTTCTAAATATATATCAAAGCCAACAGTTATCACAGTTTTATTTTGTTAAAAACATAATTCAATTCAACCTACACAAAAGTATTATATAAATCAAACCAACAATAAGTTGAGTAATAAAAATTATAATAAAAAGAAAACCGTTAAATGGCGCCACTGTTTAAACGTTTATTCATCCTTTTTTGCATCATTGACTAACTTAAGTATCACGACATGAAATCAACCTCACAACTTCGTCCAACAAAATCAACAGTAAAAACATGCACCTACATATTTGAGTTGTTTTGAATTAATAAAATGGTGTTTCCTATATTTCCGTTGACTTATTTAATTTTCTGAAAATAATTTGGATTGCCTGGTTGATAGCTCAGTTAGTAGAACGCTTGTGTTCAAAATCAGAGGGCTAGGGAATGATTCTTGTCAAGAGTTTAAAAAATGGTGTTAATTTTTTCAAACTAAAATTACAGGTGGAATAACTCTAGTCTTCTTAAGAAATGATAACCTTCCTCCTCAGAAGCAGGGAAACCCACACTTCAAGATAAGTGGTGAGTTGTAGGCTGCCCCCCTACCTGTGAAAATGAATAGGTTCCATCATGTGACCTCTATGGGGATAACGCGGAATTATGTTGCGTCTATGTGCAGTTTAGTTGCGTTTTTTCCTTCTATGATTCTACGCGTATTATTTTCTTTTTGACAGTTAAATGCGGTTCTGTGGAATGGTAAACCTTTATTTTTGTCCACTCTTTCTAAGTCTAATAACCCGAGAATATGACCATCCAATGACATTAACAAATGCTTCACAATAAATTTATCTTTCATATGAAGGTGGTCGGGGGTATTGAGGCCTGTCGGGTAATAAAGGATGATTTAATTGGTGAGCGCTCTTTTTGTGGGAATCACACTGCGAGAGCCCTTTGCAAGCTTGTCTTGGTCGTCGCTGTAGAAAGCGCCATCCACTGATGATGTTTTATGCCCAGTGTTTGGTACAGGAATATCGATTTTTTTAATTCAGTGAAGAGCATAATTATTTGGTAATTTTATAAATGTTAATATATTTGTGTCTGCTGGGAATGAAACCCACCAACTTCCGATCACAAATCCGTTGCGTTAACTACTAGACTATGGCTGCTCTTTACTGTAACTCTGTCGCCACTTCGCTACGGATGGCCATAAACACAGATCACTTCCCTGATCTGTGGCCATAAAGCTGCCTTCATTCTTTCCTATCCCGGCATGCCTCTTTCAATTCGTTCATATTCGCCAATCTCCTAGCTGTATGTTTAGTTTGCATATCCAATTCTGAATATGATCATTTTGTTTCCTCTTTTAGTTTTCACAATACCTACTGTGTTTTCACTTAATCAGTCTTCATCATTCCATGACATTCAATGTCACCCCTATTTTAAGAAAAGTCGGCAAGAGTTGTAGGGTATGTGATAATTCCAGGTTTAAGTCTAATTTTATAAGTACACATGCAGCATTTGCAAACGCTAACGTACATTATTGTGTTATAAATCTTGAATACGACGTATCGAGGTATAGGTTGAAATCTAGGATTTTTAGAGACAAATGTGTGGTAACACAGATAACGACTTTCACCGTGTTTCCATTTATTCACCTCATTTTCGAAAAAATAGACCTATTGGCATTTTTGGTTCGATACGCCTCAAATGTTATAAATCCTTCAACTTTGATTACAGATAGAAAGGCCTCATTAGCCTTTAGTACCGTATCACCATTTATTCTTCTGTATTTTATTTCTTACCATAGACAACAAACTACGGTCATGTTCTTAAAATTTGAATTGATATGAGAAGAAAAACGCGGGCATCCCGGGCGGTGCGGTGTTCCTAGTGCAAAAAATTAAGTGATGACGATCCGTCAAATATCGGTACACGGTTAGGTACAAAAAATAAAATAAATACCTAACGTTTATAAGTACCTAGAGAGTCTCAGGTCGTTCGGTCAAACGAGGGAATGACCTTAAAGTCATGACGTATTAAGAAACATTAGTTTATTAAATAACAAATTGCGTTGTATGTTTTGAATAGTGAATTGATTATGAAGAAAGGTGGTCAAATAGGGTCATGCTGTGGGAACCCAAAATGTCCAAGCGGGTAGTGGAGAGAAGGCTGGATGATTTTCAGCCAGCTGCAGAGAGGAAGAAGGCTCGCAACGTTACTAAGCTGCACATATAGTGCAATTTATTATCGGGTATGTGGAACCGATTATTTTTCAAAGGTAAGAGGCTTCAAACCACTTCACTTGAAGTGCGGGTTTCCCAGCTTCTGAGAAGGCAATATTAAGAATGCTTGCGTTTCATGCATGCCTTTTGCCTGCCTTACCTCCTGCCTTCACGGTAGTACAGAAACCTCACACTTCAACTTAAGTGGCTGGCGTAACTGTAACGCTGGCCATCTTACCTATGAAAATACATATGTTCCACTCGGCATATAGCCCCGGACAGGGACAGGGACTTAAGGGACCATCCGGCAAGAATGATAAAGATACACTAGGTATATTAATATATGTAAAGCTCTGAGCTGAAAGAGGGTAGGAAGAAATGGAAGCAACTCTGAGGAGGCTCTGGCTTACCCCAGCGGATGTCATCAGGGTTACAGACTTCAATAAGAAAAGTACAAACTTCCAATTTTCGAATCGAATTTCATTGTTTAATGTATTTTTATCTTCTTTGCCTAATTTTGTTTGTGTGGAGCACTGTTCCCTGTAGGATGGACCACGTGGGGTTCGTGGGCATAGGTGTACCATAGACGAGTCATTGACTGCCCACACTGCATCCACTCCCCCCTCCTGGGAACATCGACCTTTCCTTTTATCTTGTTGTGATCGGTTCGCCCCGGTCGTGTAGGAATTTCCACGATATTTTAGCATATTAACTTCGGGACAAGACAGCTATGTTATGATTCATGGCACTTTAACGCGTTCCCTGCCGCCGATTCTTGTTTCAAATGCAACAGTAACTTACACAGTGCTTTGAGAATGAAATCACTGCGATTGAAACGTGAGTCTACCGTCGGATGTTGAAAGTTTTCTGGATGGATCGATTTATGAATGCCAAGGATATTCTTTGTATTACCCGACTCCTTTTGATGTCCATTAAAAGCAAAAACTAGTATATTTCGGCTACATAATGAGAAATGAGAAGTATTCACTCCTGCATCTCATCAAACGGGGAAGAATTGAGGGGAAAATAGCTATAAGTTAAAGAATAACATCTTGATTGAAGAACCTGATACAGTGGTGTGGCAGAAGAACACGATCCTTCTTTCGTGCCGCAGTATTGACGGTGCAAAGCATTATGATGATCGCCAACCTTCACTGAAGGGGCAAAGGAAAAACATGTGTCTTTAGCAACTTCCTGATATGGCCAACATCGGTCTCTGTTCTCACCTCTAGTGGCAAACTGTTGCAGCAAGATAGACCAACCAAAATAAAAGCCCTGTTGCCGTAGCCCGTTCTGTTCCGAGGAAGTGGAACATCACTCCTCAGAATGAGAAGGGAATTCTATCGGAGTCCGACAATTGCCATTATTTTTTTAATTCACCATTCCGACTTTACATTATTAGATGATTCTTAAAGTACTTAAATCGTGTTCTGCGCAAGGTAACGCCGTAAATAAGCTTCAACAGCCGCATCGACGGAATAGAAAGGACTACGGGAACACAGCTTTTAGGTTGGAATATTTTAAACTATCTCTGGAATTGAGAACAGAGACCAATGTTAGCAATTTTAGTAGGCTGCTTAACACAGTTGTTTAAAATAAGCTTCAAAACATGAAAATGCCCTCTTCTCAGATGGTTGCTTAAGCTACAACATTTTAATTTTATAGTCATTTTGTAAGAAAATTGAAAAGAACTGCGTATACAAGAATTATGTATTTTCTTTCAACGAAATAAAAGGAATCACATTGTCTCATAGAAGAGAAGAAAAAAGAAAAGGCACTTCTAGTATTTTTCTTTTTCTTTCACAGAAAAAAGGATTTTCACAGTGCCAATCCACAAATCATTAAAAATAAAATTACTTAAACAAATACTAGATATCTCGTCCTAAACGTGATGCGTAGGATTGTAAAAGTCGAGTCATCTCGTTTCCGCCAGTGATGGGGTTAAAAAGGATCGAAGGCTTGTTTACTTTATCCCTTATTACAAAAGATCAGATAAAATTACAAATTTATACAGTGCTACCCCATTTTTGAAAAAAAAAATGCATTTTTAAATTTCAAAATCGTGTTTTTTATGATTTTCAAACAATGGACCACCTAAGTTTGCTTAAAAGGGTTTCTCATCGAATAAATTGTTTCTTTATTTTCATTTTCTTCTGTCAAATATTTAAGGATTATTCCCATTTTACACTTTTGAAAAAGATCCAATATCAGATTTAAAAGCATTTAATAAAATAAAATTTGGAGGCCCAAACTCACCCCGGGTTGTCGTGCCAAGGATGATGGTGAAATTTTTTGAAAAAAAAAACAACGCTGGTTCGAGTTCTACCTGGCTCTTTGACAATATAACTTTGACCATGGTTCAACAGATGTCATGGAGTTATTCATCATCATCATCATCACCAATGACGTGATTTTTTCCATCAATTTCACTCTTTTACTAAGGCCATAAAGTATAAGAAACATATTTTTACAAACAACTGGATTTTTTTTGTGACCACAGCCTTAAATTGAATTATTAAACCTTTTGCAACTCATTATAAAATATAAATCCACGCCTTTAACAAATAAAAAAAAAATTGCCAAAAATAAATAAAAAATTGTTCATTTATAATTTTAATGTCTGTTTCTTGCCACGCAATATGAGTTGGTTAGATACATTCTAAGTTTTTTTTTAAATAAAAATACCTTATCTTTGAAAAAAAAACAAACATTGGTCGCACTGTACAAGTCCTGAAAGTGCAAATATTATTTAGATCATATTTCTAAGAAAAAGCTTCAATATCATATAATACGTTCTACGCAGATATAGTTTTTTACGTCAAAATAAATTATGAATTCCTATTTTTTACCGCGTTAATTTATTGACAGCATGCTTTTAGCGTTTTTCATATTTCAACCCTTTGCCTGCCGTATATTTAAGAAATATAATCGTCATCGTAGTGCAATAAACTTTGACGAGATTTATTTAAATGAATTAACGTCTAGCATGTGATTAAGTTAATTATGATAAATGAAGTGTTGTGACTCCAGAAGGATGTTAACAAGTTAACAAACACTATTAACTATGCCCTCGACTTTGCCCCTTCTCTACTTAGTATATGATATGAGTCGAATACAACCAAATGCGGCAATCTCAGGGGTTTCAGATCTTGTTTTTCGGTAAAAGGCACGATTTTTTAGTAATCCTACGCGAAGAAACTGAGATCTTTTTAAAAATTATCCTGAGTATAAAACATATTAATGAACGCTCACATGTCGTGGGGATTAAAAAACGTATGGAAGTAAGGAACCGCTGTTTAATCTTCCATACAAAGATTCAGCAGTACCTCTACAGACTATAATCTAAGTTGCAAAGTAACACTAACATTTTAGATACATATTAAATGTATCCCCACAAGCAGAGCTCTGTTAGTTCGCGATTACAAATGTTGCATGTTTACTTATAAATTGAAATCCAAACCTCAAATGAACATTAACCCTGCAACTAGTCAACGACGTTAGCCATGTTGAAAGCACCGGTTCCCATAGATCACCGAAGTTAAGCAACATTGGGCGTGGTCAGTGCTTGGATGGGTAACCGCTCAGGTACACCGCGTGTCGTTGGCATCTTGGACCGGTCCGTAGTCCGTAATGGCAACACTTCGGACTCGTAAATGGAAGGTTGTGGATTCGGATCCCGGCGGAGCGCAAAAATATACAATTTATATTTCGAATGTGCTCTTCGCTGGGTTGAAAAATTCATAAACCTTTACCAATGACCGGTCACCAAAAGGTCCATCCAGCCTTACAGCAACTGGGTCTTGCTTGAGTATTGGCGCTTTGTAGCGACGACCAAGCTCGTAAACCTCTGCGGCACTACAACAAGTGTCATAGACCCCTAGAGTCTTTAGAAGCTAGGGAGTCTCCCGCACAGGATTTCTTAAAAAAAAAAAAAAAAACTTTGGCCGACCTTCCCTGAAGCAGGGGTGAAATTGGCAAAGTGAACCATTTATTGCAGTATGGGTGGTCGGCCTCATACCAACCAATTAGTCAAGGAATTCACCCAGAAAACCTTCAGTAAGCTTGAATGGATACGAGAATTTCCATACATATTTTACTCCCCGATGTGTCAGGGTTCGATCTGTCGAGAGGACTATGAACGACCTTAAATAAGGTCCGCACCGGGCTAGGCCGTCGCAACTTCTTGCTCCATATACGGGGATTAGCTGCATGTGGGCGGAGAACCAGCCTATTCGGCACATAGTGGAAGAGTGCCCCATCAGAAGACATCCTTCCGGCCTGAAAGACCTCCATTAAGCTACGCCAGGAGTAAAGTAGAGTGGATGGAGGGCTTGGATCTTTGCCTCTGACACTGCGGCCCGATACCCCAGGAATTTGTTGCGCGTGCCGGCTGTACGAACAGTAAAGTCAAGTAAAGTATGTAAGTGTGTGAGCGTTCTGTACTAGGGTTAAAGGTATCTCGTCATCGGCAAATAACTAGTTAAACTACGCGCTACACCGCATCTACAAGAAAAAAACTAATACACATCCTTTGAAAGTGTTTCGGAGAAAAGTTTATTTTTTTAATGAAGCTTTTAAAGACCCATATCAACATACTAAATATTTAAACAAAAGTATGTATAAATATAATTATATTTGAATAATTAACACGAATCTGTTAGATTTTTTGTATTTTATTTTTATGGCGTGATTGATTTATAGTTTTTTGGAGGGAATGAAATATTTGGCGGAGCAAATGTCATGCAGGTCCCAAAACAATATTCACCGTCTTGATTTTTATTTTATGCCTCTGGGACACCTGTGCTTTTATATAATACCAGGGTTGATACATGTTTATTTATTTTTAACAATTGATTATTTTTTGATTAAGAATTAAAAAAAAAAAATTTTTTTTTTGTATTCCACTTTTATTGATTTTTTGAGTAAGTTACAAATATTTTCGGAATCACTTTCATCTTCGGGTAACCAACAATTACTAATAATTAAGTAATTGTTGGTTACCCGAATATGGAAGTGATTCCGAAAATATTTTAACTTACTAAAAAAATCAATAAAACAAAATTTTAATCTCTTTTATTTTTTAAATTCTTAATTAAAAAATTATCAATTGTTAAAAATGAATTTCCACAGTGTTTCACAAAAATCTTTTGAAAATTTATTATTTATTTTATTTCTTCATCTATCACATGCATCAGATTGGTGATATTGTGAAAGAACGGGATATACTGAGTGAATTCCTTGACTTATAACTATAAGTTAGTATGAGGCTGACCACCCATACTGTAAAAAATGGTTCACTTTGCCAATGTCACCCCTGTTTCAGGGAAGGTCGGCAAGAGTTGCAGAGTTTATGTTCATTAAAGATTGGGTTTTTATATTGTAGTTCCACATGCGGTATGTGTGAGCGCGAAATTATGCGTGTCTACTTGTGGGAATGCATTTAATATGAACCTCAAATGATAGATATCTTTGCAGTTAGATTTAGATTTAGAATGAAATAGAAGGAAATGTATGAAAAAGGTGATGGATATGAATTAATAATTGAAAGATTGAGAAGAAATTGAAGGATTTTATCGGTGTTATGGCCGAGGGAGTCAAGTGGCTGAGCTTTATAGCGTATTTGGAATAGTTTTAATTACGTTGGTTCGATCCCCGCTTGGGTCAATTGACCATAACTTTGATCCTGGTTCAACAGATGTCAATGTGTAATTATTAATGAATAATTCATTAAAATAATTTATGAATTATCATTTACTGATGATATTAATATCTGTTTCTGGGAAGGCAGAAAAGGTTGGTGAATTTCATTCCTCTTCACAAATTTATTAAAAAAAGAAAAGAAGAAGATGTAAACAAGGATTGGAAGAAATGGATGCAACTCTGCAGAGGCTCTGGCTACCCCTAGCGGAATAGCGACTAGTAACAGTTTGACAGTTACAGTATATGATTCTATATGTTGGAGGATGTACTCAAGATGGAGTTTCAGTATCGGATGGATTCAATAGATTAATGACTGTTATTGAGTAAAACTAATTTGGTGAATTAATTTATATATTTGGATTCATTCGGTGCTATTCTTGGACATAATATTCATCCGTTGAGCCCACGCTTTGACAAACTAATGATGCATTTGTATGGAGACCTGTCAATCCAAGATGGCCGCAAGGGAACAGCTGATTAGTCTTCATACTAATACTAGCAGTATCCGGCGTGTTTCACTACGCCATTTGGGCATGTGGTATCAATTTATTTCTACAGATAAAAGAGGTAACAACAGCATAAAAAAAAAGTGTGCCAATCGGAATCAAACGTCACACAATTCATCTCTAGGTTAATCTTCACGTTTTCTAAAAAAAATGGTCTACAACTGTTGAGCGGCAGAGCCAAGCATAGGGAAAATCGATTGCGGTGCTTCCATTTATATTTTAGATTTAAAAAAATCGTCTATGTGACGTCACTCATCTAATTTATTCTTATTTGCATGGATATAATTATTATATTTGGAATTCACATTAAGTGCATGCCCACAAGCAGACACGTATAAGTTCACATTTGCACATTCTGCGTGTGAACTCAAATGATCTCAAATGAGCATACACCCTGCAACTCTTTGCTGACCTTCCCTGAAACAGGGGTGACATTGGCAGAGTGAACCATTTTCTATTTATGGTTGGTCAGATGCATATCGACCTATACAAGAAAATAATATAAACGCAACGCAACGCAACTAAGCTACACATATAGTGTAACTTCTTGCCGCGTTATCCCCGAAGGGGTCGCATGTGGCGAGTTGAACCTATTTATATTTACAGGTAAGGGGGCCGGCCTTACGCCAACCACTTCAGTTGAAGTGGGGGTTTCCCAGCTCCCTAGGGTACTGGTACTCATTTCTTGTGAAGGCTGAGTAAACCTTGCCGGTATTTTTATTTAAACAATAAATTAAATTTCATAATTATACAATTAAAAAACAATCTATAAAATTCACCATACTCTCTTGGGCATAGTGAATAAATAAATGTATTCCAAACAATTAGGAGTATTTTTTAACCGCACTGTGAAACGTATGCAATTGGGGAAAATGCTACATACAATACGATGCACTTAAGTGCCTTTTTCAACTATCTCCATAAAAGTGTTTAATTTATGACTCCCTGTCCTGTCTTTATCCCGGCCAAGTGAAATCACATTTTTTCCCCACATTTAAAATGTGCTCTATCCATTATCACTAAGTGAAAGTTTTAGGTAATGCACACGGAACATTTTATATTGACAACAAAATTGTAAGTCGCACGGCCGGGTTAGGGAAAAGGCAAACATTTTGTTTTTCTTGGTTGCTTTGGACCATTGTCACATAGAAGAAAGACGTTTAACCGCCGAGAAAAAAACGATCTTTAAATTTGTGGTGAGTCTATTACGAGATTATTATTTTACAGAAAAGCGTTTTTTTAAAAAAAACAACTATATTATGTATATCTTAATTGTGAATGAACAATTGTGTATGAACAAAACATCTGAAAGGTTCCAATAATAATAATATATTTAAATATGGTCTTCTAGTTGTTACCTACTAACTTTCGTTTATCGTATTTATAAGTACGGGACATAAAAGCTTTCTTACATTTCTAAAATTCAACTCGGAATACTTAATTTTATGAACGGATTCAGAACATTTTTGAATTTGGGAACTTTTGTCTAGGCCAGGCGTCGGCAACCTTTTGAGTCGGAAGAGCCAAAAATTACAATTTACAAATTTCAAAGTTTGTAAAGAGCCACAAATGTTTTCTTGTCAACAATATAAACAGCGTCGACGGGGCGGGGGGAGGTAGGGGGGTGAAAAGCGAGTAAAAGTAGCGGAGAGATCGTTAATCGATTCAGAACGATTTTGTTTTTTTCAATCAGAAGTGTAATTTTGATAATTTTTTATATTTGCGTATGAAGCTAAAGAGCCGCAACTTCACACCCAAAGAGCCGCATGTGGCTGGTGAGCCGCAGGTTGCTTACCCCTGACCTAACCGATATCGATCCACCATATTTGTAAAAATTCTGGTCTATAGCTTAGTTGGTAGAGTAATTGCATTCCATGCCGAGATCTCGAGTTAGAATCCCACCGAAGGTGTCAGAAATTATTTCCCGTTTCAGTGTTTATTTCAAACCCAAAATAAAATACCGGCAAGGCTTACTCAGCCTTCATAAGAAATGAGTGTCAGGCCACTCAGGAGCTGAATAACATCCATTTCAAGTTGGCGTAAAGTAAAAGTTACTGGGTTGTTCATTTTAAATTTGGATTTTAAATTATAAGTAGGTACACATGCAGCATTTGTAAGCGAGAACTTACATGTGTCTACTTGTGAGCATGCATTTTATATGAATCTTTAAAGTAAATATATATTTGCAACTTAGATTATGTATTGTAGATGAATATAATGGTCTTCTTCTATTGGGAGGTTTCAAAATTTACCGACCTCGTTGCTGAAATATTGAGAATTGTGAACCGTTGTTTATTTGATCACCATCAAACTTCATAGGATTCATTCTAAGAATATGCTACATGTTTCCTGAAAATTTTGTCAAAATCGGATGAGCGGTTTATGAGTCTATAGGGAACATACATACATACATACATACATACATACATACATACATACATACATACATACACACATCCTTCTTTATAGATATAGATTACCAAAATTCGGTAGGTAAGAATGACCGTGGGGATGAGACTTCCAGCCCAGGCATCATTAGTTTGTCAAAGCGTGGGCTCAACGGACGACCAAAATATCTAAGAATAGCACTGATTGTATTTTTATTACGGTTTTATTTGAAAACAGGGAATTCCAGCGACGATCGTAGAAGGAATAGACGAAAGAGAAAATGGATTGATCAATTGCATTGCAAATAACTGGAAACTGTACAGGGAGAAGAAGAGAAGAGCATTCATGGAAAGAATGATGAAGGTCGGGGAGATGAAGAAGTTTGCAAGGAGAATACAAAGTGGAGACACATCTACTGAGGTACTGGTCACCCCTAGCGGAATGGCGGTTGTATACAATACAAGTGCAAAGTTGCTAAGGACCCTAGTTATACAGTAAATAATACTATAAATACATTCTATCCCTGTTATTTTATAACTAGCAACACTTGTACCTTTCAAGTTTAAAGATATTTCTGTGCATCTTTTTTTGGTGTCTCTAATCCACTCGAGTATCGCCTTTTTTGGTTTCTTGTGTTTATTTGGTGACGGTCCACCTGGACAAGAGTGTCCCTCTCCTATAGTCCTATCTGTACCCGAGGATATAACTTTTAACGAGTATAAAACTTTCACAGTGTTAATACACAAACCATAAAAAATATAAAACTCAACCATAGCGTTTAAAAAAACTTATGGATACAAAACACTGACTCCAATCTGAGTTTTACTTTCCATCGGTGTTATTCTCAAACAGCAAAGCCATGGTTCATCTGCACCGGATTCACAGTAATCCTATCCTTAGACTTTTATTATTTTTTGTATTATGTATATCATTCTTCACGCTACTCATGATCTAGCAACAATCTCACAAGTAGTGCTACCCGAGGAATGCTATTAGATTCAGTAACATCATACAATTTACTTTTAGAGTCATGGGCACGCCTCTGACCTAGAGGTTCTTGTTTTGTCGTGCCGTTGCTTTTACTTCACGGGAAGGTCTTGCGCCACTTGAGAAAATATAAAGCTTTGTATGAGCGTCCATGTACTGTGGGTCCTTCGGGCTCATCTGCAGCTTACAGTGAATTTTCCAGACAAAAATTCGATGATCTGTTGATATGGATCAACTGTGTTATGACTAGCACCACACGTATATGGTTTTGGTTAAACGCTTTGGTGAAGTTCAAACGTAATGTTTTATACTGGAGATAGAGATGTCCTGGCGGGAGGGAGCTTGGTGAGTGCCTGAAGGTTTGATGACCCTAAAATTTAGGGTCAAGGGCAAGGTATCTATAATCTATAATCTATTATCTAAGTTGCAAGGATAAATTCAATCAAAGCTCTCAGATGTATGCCCACAAACAAACACGTGTAGTTCGCGCTTACAAATGCTGATTGTGTACTTACAAATAAAATCCAAACCTCAAATGAACATAAGCCCTGCAACTCTTGCCGACATTCCCTGAAACAGGTATGATGACAAAATAACGCATGCCCCAAAGGGAGAAAAGTACCAATAAAAATAATATTGATGATTTATTTGGTGAGCGCTGTTTTTGTGTGAATCACACCTCAAGGGCTCTCTGCAAGCTTGGTCGTCGCTGTGGAAAGCGCCAATTCTCAAGCATGACCCACTTGCTGTAAGGCTGAATGGAATGAGACCTAAAGTGACTGGTCTTTGGTAAAGATAATATAAATTTTTCACCCAGTGAAGAGCATACGTATTTGAAAATATAAAAGGTATATTTTTGGCGTTCCATCGGGGTTCGAACCCACAACCTTCCATTTACGAGTCAGAAGTGTTAACCACTAGACTACGGACAAGTCATATATGAATATTATAAAAATATTTACAATTCGTGTTAGAAATTAGCAAATTTCAAAGAAAAGACAATTTATTAAAATACATATATTTGTCCGTACTCTGGTATAAGAGAGACCTGTCTGACACAGGACATTGGTTAGATGAAGTCAGGCAGGGTGGCACTTTCAAAATAGCATTTGGTGTAAGGCTGACTCCTGCCATATGTCAAATAAATTGGTCTACTTCACCAATGCCACTCTTTTCGGTATATAGCTGTGAAACCGACATATCTAATCTATAATCTAAGTTGTAAATATATATAACATTGATGATTCAAATCAAATTCATTCCCTTAAGCAGACACGCGTATACCGCATGTGGACCTACAACATAAAAACCCAATCAGGCCTGAAACTTTTGCTGACCTTCCCTGAAACAGGGGAGACATTGGCAAAGTGAACCATTTCCTTGACTCACATATAGATTGGCATGAGGCTGACCATCGATACTGCAAAAAATGGTTTAATGTTACCGATGTGTCAGGGAAGTTTTCTCCTAACGTCTTCACAACTGTTGACTATGATACTGTTATGTAAATATGAAATATAAATATTGAAATAAGTATGGGTAGTTATAGTTATAAGAATCTTCATAAGTATTGGTGGGTAGGATCGATAATTGTGTATAAGTATAGAATTCTCTAGGCTAAGTAGGTATTTGTTATAATTATAGGAATTCTGTATTGCATTGGTGGGTAGGATTGATGGTTGTGTGTACATGGAGAAGTCTCTAGGTATTACGTGAAGCATCGAGAAATAATAATAACTATGCCTTTCTGGAACTGTCTAGCAACTATAGGTCTAGATTGTACTGCTTTAAAGAGTATAAAGGGTGCAAGTGGCCTGCAGGGCCAGCAGTATCATACGAGATTTACAAACACATAACTTGATCAGTGAACAGAAACCAAGTGGAATAGTCGAGAAAGCTTTGTGAAAATAAATTATGTAAAAGTGTAAAATAAACAACTGTATAAGAAGACCTGTGTATTTTAATTTGAAAGACTTTTGAACCCTAATTTCGTAACAATACGTTATAGGTGCCTTACACGAAAAAGTTTGAATTTGATGTAAATAAAATATTTATTACCGAAAGTAAATGTACACAAGCCATAAAATATATTATAATCAAATTTGTTTTGTTGGTATGAGGCTGACCGCCCATGTTCTAAATACTCTTTCCAATGCCACCCCGTTTCAGGGAAAGGCGGTAGAAGTTGCAAGCTTATGTTCATGTGAGGTTTGGTTTATTTTGTAAGTTAAGTGCGAACTTACTTGTGTTTGATCGTGGAAATACATAAAATGTTAGGTTTAAATGTGAGTATATTTTTACAACTTAGATAATAGATAGATGAATTGCAAAGTTCATTTAATAATTTGTTTACAATGAATTTAGTTGAAATAAGTGAAAGAGACACCCCAACTGAATTTGAACAGAGTTCAGTATGTTCTACATTTCTGTTAGTATATTTATACGTGTTTGTTTGTCAGTATTATGCATATTTTATATTCATTCATGTTCTTCTCCCCGCCATCTCCTTGTACTCACTAAAGGATATTTTTCCTTTCTCGGAATTGAGATATAACGTAAAAAGGAAAAATAATATTTTTCAAGAGGCATTGACATTTGAAAGAGTTTGGACAAGACGAAATCTGTGACAAGACGACAACCTGTGTATTGTAAGCAGTATAAGAGTAGAATAGTAATGATTATTCTAAAGAAGAGCGAATCATTTGAATAATATGAACAATAATATGGTAAATAATATGGATTAATTATTACTTAAGGAGGCTAAGAATCCATATAATCTAAAATCTAAGTTACAAAGATGTATTGACATTTAAGGTGTACATTATACGAGATTATAGGCGTATATGCACGTCCACAGGCAGACACGTGCAAGCTCTCACTTATACATGTTGCATGTGCACAAGTACAAAAAAAAAACAAACTTCACACGAACTCCTTGAAACTCGTGTCGCCTTCTCTGAAACTGGTGTGGCATTGGCAATAGTGAACCAACTATTTACAGCATAGGAGTCAGACCTATTAGTCAAGGAACAAAATAATCTATCAGTAAAAGTATGTCTCTATGTAGTGAACGAGTGTATAGTGTTGAAATTCATGCGTGTACATTGTTTATGTTATATTTCTTGTGCATCCAGACATTTGCTAAGTTTTTTTATTTGCTGTCTCGTATTTTATAATACAACAACTGAAATATCGATTACAGAGCCGAAACAAACCGACCAAGAGGATAAAAAAAGAAAGAAAGGAGGGTTCTAAAAAGAAAGACCGAACAGCCAGGTGGATGATTCTAAATGAAGGTACACTGAAGAGAGAAATAATAAATAAATGAAATGGATCTGTTGCATTGATGAAGACTTTCGTTATACCAGAGCTCTTCAAGCCTTTGATTTTTTTATGAAGTACATTTGCAGCATGTGTAAGCGCGTATGGACAAACACTTGATTGTGTATAAATACCCATGGAGAATTAACCTGAAACATTATTTATTTAAGGAACAAACAATATAATATGCATTTAACTAAATAAAAGAACAAACCAAAAACGAATAGATTTCGTGGCAAAAGAAGACCACAAAAATGTATCGATGAATCAAATTTCTGAAAAAGCGAATGAATGGGAAATCCTGAGTCATAACAAAAGGAGAGCTAACATGAAAAAGGTTATGACTGGATGAAATGAAAGCTGTGTGCTAGGACCGAACAAAAGGACCAACAAAAGGACCAACTAGGACCGAACAAAAATCGGCAACGTTGGTGATTAACTTGAAATGTTAATTTATAATCCTGACGTATTTCTTTATTTTATTGTTGATTTCATAAACTTATATATTATAATTATTGTCCTGTTGGCTTATAGGTTAGAATGAGGTTAGTCCGCCATACTGTAAAACTTCACTCGCCTATGTGAATTTCACCCCTGATTCAGGGAGAGTTATGTATTGAGGTTTAGTGTTTATTTTATGTATTAATGCAGTTACTTTGCGGACTCTCGTGTGCTGTTTGCAATTTTTAATTAATGTTATTAAAGTATTGCAACTTCAATTATTAAGGATGAGTTTGAGAGCTGCTGTTGGCATTTTCGGCGAGCGCGCACTAACCCATAATTTATATGTGACCAGCGGCGTTGTAGGGACGGCAACTCTGGAAGATCCGTAAGTAACGAGATGCATATACTCACACCAACAACCTGGAGGCGTGTCACGGCAACTCGGTCAAAGATAACTTGTCCACAGACAGCTCGTCCATTGACAAATCAGTCACACAACAATTTTCGGTCAACGACATTTCGGTTGCATACAATATAGACTCACAGACAGTTCCATCACAGAAAACCGAACAGTCCGAGTGCGATGTGTCTGCTGACGAGTTATCTGAGGCCAAGTTGCCTGCGACTGAAATGTCTTTGACCGAAAAGTCGTATGACCGATCTATCGTGTGACCGGTTTGTCCATGGCAAAGCTGTCTATGGACGGGTTGTCTGTGGCCGATTTGTCGTGGAACTCTTTGGAAGAACTTTGCCTATAGTATGAAACGTAACATTTTAACTCCACAATAAAGTTGTACCAAAAATACTTGCACTCTAAAACACTCACCGAAAGCTCTGTATTAGTTTTTCTTTATATTTTTCGGTAAGACGCTACGGTTGGGTTGTGATATTAGAAGCGATGGTACTGAGAAAGCTGCGGAGGGGTCGAAGAAACCATTAGAGGTCTGGGAACATCAATGGAAGGGATTTGAATAACAGGCACGGAGTCAGAAGTGAAGATATTATACTCGTACAAAAACTATTTTCGTTTTTTTTAAGGCTAACAAATAAACTGAGTTTTTGTTCTTCTATCCAGCCGCTATTCCGCTAGTAGGTAGTGGCCAGTACTTCCAAAGATGTGTCTGCACCTTTTTCATCTCCTCGATATTCATCACTCTCTTCTCTTTTTCTCCCTCTACAGATTTCAATCATTTGCAAACTCTCTAATTTGATCAATCTGCTGTTTTATCGGTCTTCTTTTATCAAGCTTACCTTTTACATTCCCTTTGTGCACTCTTTTTATCGGCCGCTTATCGCCCATTACTTCTAGATGCACGAACCATCTCATTGTTCTCGTTTGTATTTTCTCTCTCATATTTTACAGTTTATACCGTACCTACTCATCCATAGCCCAGTCTGTCAAAAGTGGGGATTTCGATACTTCAGAGAAGGCTGGTTCTCATTTCTTGGGAAGACTGAGTAAGCCTTAACGGTTGTATGTTTTTTGTTTGAAACAAACATCCAAATGGGAGATCATTTCTCTTAGTGGGGATCGACCCCCAGCCCTCTGGCATGGAACCCGAGCATTCTGCCAACTGAGTTAATAGACCGGAACGTTTTCAGTACGGATGTTCCAATGACGAATTTTTCTCACATGACAATCTTCAGACATTTATTTTACAAGGATTCTTGGCAACACATAACCAAACATAATTCAGCCTTTACCTTAGCAACCCGGCCGAGTGACGTTACAACTTTTTTGTGTACTGGCATGTCGAACGTGCGGACCACATTTGACTTAATTACAGAATGTTTTGTTTTATATTTTTGAACAAAGAAGTCAGCCAAAATTTGAAAATATATGTATTTTCAGCGGGCAAAGCTTACACGTCTATTTGACTTTGGTCCTTAGCAACCAATAACAAAATCTGAATTTGCATTTTCCCCTAACATCTCCGCCGTGTGACGTCATAATTTTGTTGTGTATGGAGTTTTTTACGAGTTCCTTTTTTAACTTATTTTTTTTATTCTTATGTCTCCTTGACTGATAGGTTGGTATGCGGCTGACCACCCATACTGTAAAAAATGGTTCACTTTGCCAATGTCACCCCTGCTTCAGGGAAGGTCGGCAAGAGTTGCAGGGCTTATGTTCATTTGAGATTGGGGTTTTTATATTGTAGGTCCACATGCAGCATGTGTAAGCGCGAAATTATGCATGTCTGCTTGTGGGAATGCATTTAATATGAATCTCAAATGATACATATCTTTGCAGCTTAGATTTAGATTTAGATTTTAGATTCTTATGTCTAAATTCAGCCCTGTTGATTTTAGTGCCGAGTTCTCTGGGAGAGAGAGACCTCATCGGTAAATAATAAAATAATTGCAACAGGGCCGCGCTGGGTCCGCGTAGGGATGTTTAAAATTTATACAAAATAAAAATAAAAACAACAGAATAAATAAATACCTTTTCTGATTATTGTTTATGCCAGCACTAAAAATTCTCAGACAATTCACTCTGGGATCAATAATCTAAGTTGCATAATATGTATACTTTGTAAGGAATTAAAAAAATTTTTTTTTTTACAATCTTGCTGTCAAGAAGAAGGGGTTTCTCAATGTTTCATCGGAATCGTATCTAACGTTGAATCTGCAGATGATGGATATGACGCTAATGAAATTTAGAAAATAATGTAAGGTCTCCCATAACAATTCGTTTAATATCCGTATAATGCAATTATTTCAATACGTAAATCGTATCCGACGTCATCCAGAAACGGGTCTCTCCTTCGAAGAAGAGGCACGAATTGATGTACTCGGCACAAAATCCATGGTCATTAAAATGGTGACGTCGCACGGCTGGGTTGAAAGGGATAATGCAAATAAATAATTTGATATTGGTTGTTTAGGGCCCTAGTCACATAGCCAGACGTGTGACGAGACAAACATTAAATTAACAAATTTGTGCTGAGTCTATACCCAGAAATAATTGTTGTCGCTCGTGATCGAAGATTGTACATTAAATATAAACCTTTTATTTTTAAGCTTAGCTACGCAGACTATTAAATTATTGTGGAGTTGTAGTATTTTACAAATTTTGCGCCCATGGTAAACTTACAAATTTTAATTTAAACCACCTATGATATTTTAAAGATGCGCGTACCTACGTGCTAAAATACATGCAGAAGCAATATTTTTCATGGACGTAACTACATTGAAACAAACAATTCATTGTTTTTTTGCATTCTTTTAACCCCAACCTACTCATTACGTTTGAATATAATTGTGGCAGCTATGTGGCTTAAAAAACTCTGACCCGGGGCGAAACTGAACCAAGTACCTTCACGTTAGTACGGGTGGATGATTGGAAAAATCGTTTTTTCGAAATATTCCATTAATGTTTTTGAAAAACTAATTCATGCCAATATGAAATTAAATAATTTACAATCCGAATTGCATTCATGAAAGATTCATATTTAATGCATGCCAAAAAGCAGACACGTGTAAGTTTGCGTTTACAAGTGATGCAAATATAAACCCAGACCTCGAGTGAACATAAGCCTTACGACTCTTGTCGACTTTCCTTGAAACAGGGGTAACACTGGCAGAAATAAACGAATTTTGCAATAGATTAGCCTAATCTAATACCAAACTAAAAGATTGTTTAATTTGTAAAATTTTAAGCAAAGTATGTGGTTTGGTTCTATATGCCGAGGGATAGAACTTTAATACGACCCGGTCCTTAAAATGTAAAAACTGGCAAAAACACTGCAAGCGGATTTAAAAAAAAAAAAAAAAAGTATTTCACGAAATACCATGCACTGCAGACGACAGTTTGTGTTGAAATGTATGCCGAAGATAAAAAAGTTACTTTTTTGTACAAAAATCTTACCTTCTCATTCACGTTATTCCTCTTTTTCTTAATTTGACCACCCTCGTACTCAGTGCCTTTTTTGATTAACAGCTTAAATCGCAAAAAAAATATTTTAGAAAATAAAAAACAATTAATTTTATTTAATAAGATATATTTTTTTAATAAGTAGGCAAAATATGAGATTGAATTATTAATTTATTACAGCTCTGTATGGTTATACAGAAGGTGAATTCGTAAAAAATAATGATCCTCGTATTAAATAGAGGGCAAATAAATTTATAATAAATTTAAGTATTAATAATTGATAATTCAATGACATTTTATAACGTAGTCAATGCGTTACACATTACGAAGCATATAAAAAGTTTGTAAGATTATTTTAAAAGTATAAAAATAATCGAGTATCCGGGCCGAGGGCTAGGGTTCGATCGCCACCAAGGGTGTCAGAAATGATTTCCCTTTTCGGTGTTTATTTCAAATACTCATAAGCATTTGAAAACACAGATGTCCTCGGAAAAATCCGAATTGTCGTCTTCGAATGTACATATACGACTCAAATATCAGGAACAACAACCGTGTAAAAACCGGTTAGATAGACGCCTCACAAAGACTCAACAAACGTTATTTTGATAATTGAATGCCCTTGTTATAATTACATTTTCAACAATAGATGTATCTATTGCAATAAATTTGGGCGAGATTAACGTGAACTGATTAACCGCCGCCAACATGTGATTAACTTAATGATGATTAATGAAGTGTTGGGCCTGCAGGAGGACGTTAATAAGTTAACAAACACAATTAGCTATGTCCTCGGATATGACCCTTCCCTATTGAATCCAATATTTGTTAACAAATCATTGTAGAGGGAAAAATGACCAAATTCATAAAACAAGTATTGGGACTCAAGAGCAACACAACTAAGTCGAAGAAACAATGCATTTTTTTACATGTAAGGAGGCCGGCCTTACGCAAAAATACTTCTTCTTTTTGTGCCACTTCTCGGCGATCATCATGACTATTTTGACTTTGGATGCTGCGGCTCGAAAAAAGTACTTGATGCTCGACTACTGTCGTAGGTTTTTCAGCCACGATGTCTTCGGCGTCCCTGAGATCTTCTCCCCTCAATCTTACCCTGTATAATAAGATGAAGGAGACGGTATTTCTCATTTCTCAAAATGTGACCGAAGTACATCAGCTTTCTCTGCTTCATGGTTGGCAGCTCCTTTGTAGTGCGCATTCGTTGGAGGACTTCTTCATTGGTGACTCGATCACGCCAAGAGATTCGAAGCATTTTTCGGTAGACACATCTTGAACGCAAACCAGTAGGGGTTTCCCAGATTTCCCAAATTGCAAGAGTACTGGTTTTCATTTCTAGTAGAAGCTGGGTAAACCTTACTGATTATATTGAGTTCGAACTAAATACCGGACCGGAAAATCATTTCTGATAGGTACGGTACCCTTGGTGGGGATTAAACCCAAGATGTCGACATAGGACGCAAGCATTCCACGAGTACCAACTGTGCTATTGATTTAGTATATTGTTCTCTCTGTTACTTGGCTTATGAGTTATGGGTAATAAGTATAATCATAAGGTTAACTTCTGTACTGTAAAATTTGGTTCACTTTTGGTAATGTTAACCAGTTTCAGGAAAAGTCAGCAAAATTTGCAAGACTTACTAAAATTCATTTGAGGTTTGATTTTTATTTTCTAAAACACATACAGCATGTGTAAGCGTGAACTTACATGAACTTTCTATTTGAAAACGTTTTTTGGCAAAGGCAGATTAAGTTTTCCACCATTTCAAGCATTTTTTAATAAATGATATCTCTTATCTAGATTTTCAGCAGTAACTTCGTGAAAGTTCATTTTAATACAATAAAATAAAAATTGCTTTGTTTTTTTTTTTTTTTTAAGAAATCCTGTGCGGGAGACTCCCTAGATTCTAAAGACCCTAGGGGTCTATGACACTTGTTGTAGTGCCGCAGAGGTGTACGAGCTTGGTCGTCGCTTCAAAGCGCCAATACTCAAGCAAGACCCAGTTGCTGTAAGGCTGGGTGGACCTTTGGTGACCTGTCATTGGTAAAGGTTTATGAATTTTTCAACCCAGCGAAGAGCACATTCGAAATATATATGGTATATTTTTGTGCTCCGCCGGGATCCGAATCCACAACCTTCCATTAACGAGTCCGAAGTGTTGCCACTACGGACTACGGACCGGTCCATATTTGGTCGTGTCCAAAAATAAACTCATGTGAATTAAAACAAAGCAATTTTTATTTTATTGTATTAAAATGATATCTCGTTTGTGCTCCCCCGGGATTCGAACCTAATAACGAGGCCGAAGCGTTTCCTTTACTTATAGGTTGCTATGAGGCTGACCCCCCATACTGTAAAAAATAGTTCACTTTGCTAATGTCACCCGTGTTTCCGGTAGGTCGGCAAAAGTTACAGGGTGTATGTTCACTTGAGGTTTAGATTTTAATTTGTAAGTGCATATGCAGCAATCGTAAGCGTGAACTAACACGTATCTGTTTGTGGGCATGCATTTGATACGAATTTAAAGGTTTATATAATATACTTGTAACTTCCATTATGGATTACAGATTACATATAGAAGCGTTAAAATATTTTAGTGACTCTTCTGAAAATAGCTCAGTGTGTTGAATGCTTGTGTTGGACTAAGGTCTGGTCCGCCTCTCCTCCCAAAAAATATGAGAACTGATTTCCCGTTTAGACGTTTTTTTTCAAACCCAAAAATATATTCAGCCTTCATAATAAATCTCCCACTTCAAGGGAGAAAATTAATAAGCTCCAAACGACACATGCGAAGCCTTCGAGGACAACATGGCAAAGAGTTGCATTATATGTGCAGCTATGTTGTGCAGTTGCGTTGCATCGTTTTGTTAGTTAGTCACTTTTTCCTCTATCATGTTGGTGTATCTATTTAAAAAAACACATAAAAAGATAGGGTGATGAATTCAATGTGACTCCTGCAGGGTTCAACGATCCATTTTGAATTATTTTTCTTAGATTTAAAAAAAAACTTATTAAGTATCCATAAACTCATAAAAGTGTTTATTAGTAAATCTTTACTTGATTAAGTATTCATAAATTTTCAATCGATGACTTTGAAAACCTTTGTCTGATTAAATGATTGATTTAAATAAGGGATCTATAATCTAAGTTGCAAAGATATATTGATATTTAAGGCTGATATTTAACACATGTTCACAATAAGATTAATGTAAGTTGGCGCTTACACATGCTGCACGTGCACATGCAAAATAAACCAAACCTCACATGAACATAAACTTTTCAACTCCTGTCACCTTTCCCAGAAACCAATTGGCAAATTGTAAAATTGCCAAAAGTGAACCAAGATTTTACAGTATGGGGAGTCAGCCTCATACCAACCTTTAAATACAGGAAAACAAAAAAAAACCTAAAATTAAACTTAATCGAATTAAAAGTTAAAAGCATATGCCCTAGCTTACTAACGTCTTTGCAATCAAACGCCATTTCTTGCGGTCCTTGCGTGCTTCCTTTATTTTATTCAGAGTCATAATCTTTTTCATGCACCAAGTACCTAATTCAATTTTAAACGAAGTACGTACTTATACAGTTTAGTTTTATAGGGATGTCAAGGTAAATAACTTCAATGCGCTCCTAAGTCGCAAAAATCTTTTTGCGTGCTTAAAACTGGTTTAAACTTTTGGTTTGATTTTGAATAAAAAATCCACCACGCACGGTAAACGACACATTGTGCGGAGATGAAGATGTCGTTTGAGTTGCATACAAATATATAGTTCAGCTGATTTTTATACAGTAATATTTTTTGGATGCAAACCAAATACTACACCTGGCAGACTGGGAAGCCGCAGCGGTAGACAGGAGGAGTTGGAGGCGAAGGCTGATGGAGTTCAAGGGGAGATATGAGCTGTAGGGCCATCGAAGATGAATCTTTTTTGTTCCTTGACAAGTTGAGGTTGACCACCCATACTTTAAAAAATGTTTCTCTTTCATTTTAAAGAAATTTAGTGAAAAAACAAGTTCTTATTATCCGTGGCACTATTTATTATATTTCCACAATGTTTTATACAGGTATACTTAAAAATAAAGGTCCGACGTGGATATTCCAAATTTGACTTTTTCTCGGCGCGTAAACGTCACACATTTATAATCCTTAGCAACCAAAAACTAAATATTACTCACATTTTGCCCTAGCAACCCGGCCCAGTGACGTCTCAACTTTTTTCTCAATGTTAAAAGTGTGGGCCTCATTTAAAAACATTACTAAATTGACAAATATACTTTTAAATTAGTTAGGGTCAACATCAAGCACGTATAAAATATTTTCAAATCGGCAAAAAAAATGTTAACCAGGGTCTTTAATAGTAAAATTAAAATACTTAATTTTTGGCCAACATTCGCAGAAAAACTGACAACTCAGATTTTTTTTTCTTGCGTTTCATTTTATTTCGTCAAATTCTCACGATTTGTTTGTATATATAGGCAGTACGTGATGTTTACCAAGTACTAACTATTTCAGCATTTTTTGTATTATTTAATATTTTAGAGAAAAAAAAACCACGACAGACAGTGGTAGAGCAGTTACTCTCAAAGTTAGATAATGATGATGGTGAATTGAATTATAATACAGAAAACATTGAGGGGAGAATAACTCAAAGACGCCAAAGAACATCGTGGCTGAACAGTGAACACATATGACAATGGCTTAACAACAGCACCAAACTCTTATTTAAAGCTGCAGTATCTAAAATCAAAATAGGCGTGATGATCGCCGATCTTCGTTAGGAGTGGCACTAAAAACTGATGGTGAACTCATGACTTATTTTGGACACTGTTTTTTGCTGTTTTCACTTCAAGAGCGTTTGTGCAAATGATGACAGAAGATTGCTTGTCTTCAGTGCATTTCGGAACTACCCATGGTCCTTTAGCTCGCTCACATGATGAGGCAGGTGATTCTAGGCCAGATGACCAGCAACTGTAAACGCACACTCTCCAAGCACAGTGTTCACCCAGCTTATGTTCTTACTCATGCGGTTTACATGGCCCCTCCAGAATCGTCTCCTCTTCTTACTCCATCTGACGATAATAATAACAATATTAGGATGATTTATTATAGCCCTATTTTTGTGTCACTCACATCTCAAGATCCCTCTGTGAGCTTGGTCGTCACTATAGAAAGCCCCAATTATCAAGCAAGACCCAGTTGTTGTAAGGCTGGATGGACTTTTGGTGACGATGTCCTCAGTGTCGCACATGCTTCTGATCTGCTAAATCAGTCTCATAGTGTTTTTATAGCAACGGCGCGGAGCGCTTTCATGTCACATTTAAAAAAAATGTAAAGAGGAATGCAGTTCATCAACCTAATTTCCCTAGCCAGGTATTAACATCATCGTAAGGTCGATTTTTTTTTATTTGGAACTTTTTTCTCGGCGAGTATACGTCTGTCATGTAAGGAACTGCCATCCTTAGCAACCAATTACAAAATATTTTATGCCTTTTCCCTAGTAACCCGGCCGGGTGACGACACAATATTGTCTATGCTGATTCACGTGCTGACCTCAATGATAATTTTTATGAATTATTTTTGATTAAAAACATTTGTTTAACTAGGGTCCAAGTTATGGTCCATTCAGCGTTGTTATGTATTTCAAATACCTACGCTAGTTAAAATTACCATCTTGACCCTCTTGGCCATAGCGTCGATAATTTTGCAAAAAACAACATATTGTTGAATTTAGCAAGGTCCTCACGTGAATTTGTATAGACAATATTGTGTCCTCACCCAGCTCCTTGACTTGTAGGTTGGTATGCGGCTGACCACCCATGCTGTAAAAATGGTTTACTTTGCCAATATCACTCCTGTCTCAGGGAAGGACGGCAAGAGTTGCAGGGTGTATGCCCATTTGAGATTTGTTTTTTATGTTGTAGGTTCACATGAGGCATGTGCAAGCGCAAACTTGTACGTGTCTGGTTGTGAGAATGCATGTAATGTGAATCTTCAATGTAACATATCTTTGCAACTTAGATTAGATTTTAGATTAGACCCAGCCTAGGGAAATGGCATACAAGTCCTATGCAAGAATGACGTTTGCTTGCCGAGAAAAAAGTTCCAAATTCAAAACTGTTCACACCTCGTTCTAAGTAATTCACATAATATTACAACGTACTTGTCTTTTTTTTTTTACAATAATTTCAGCTACTTTTCCAATGATGTTTTCAAATGATAACTGTATTATCCATTACGGAAATTAAAGCACCATCGGTTCTATTATATAATTTACTAATTAATTGGTATATCTATATCTATAAAGAAGGATGAATGTATGTATGTATGTATGTATGTATGTATGTATGTATGTATGTATGTATGTATGTATGTATGTATGTATGTATGTATGTATGTCCCCTATAGACTCATAAACCGCTCATCCGATTTTGACGAAATTTTCAGGAAACATGTAACATATTCTTAGAACGAATCCTGTGAAGTTTGATGGTGATCAAATAAACAGTGGTTCTCAATTCTCGATATTTCAGCAACGAGGTCGGTAAATTTCGAAACCACCCAATAGAAGACGACCATTATATTCAACTACAATACATAATCTTTGTTGCAAATATACATTTACATTAAAGATTCATATAAAATGCATGCTCACAAGTAGACACATGTAAGTTCACGCTTACAAATGCTGCATGTGTACCCACTCATAATTTAAAATCCAAATCTAAAATGAACAACCCAGTAACTTTTACTTTACGCCAACTTGAAATGGATGTTATTCAGCTCCTGAGTGGATTGACACTCATTTCTTATGAAGGCTGAGTAAGACTTGCCGGTATTATATTTTGGGTTTAAAATAAACACTGAAACGGGAAATAATTTCTGACAACTTCGGTGGGATTCTAACTCGAGATCTCGGCATGGAATGCAATCTATCTATCTATATCTATAAAGAAGGATGTGTGTATGTATGTATGTATGTATGTATGTATGTATGTATGTATGTATGTTTGTATGTATGTATGTTCCCTATACTCATAAACCGCTCATCCGATTTTGACGAAATTTTCAGGAAACATGTAACATATTTTTAGAATGAATCCTGTGAAGTTTGATGGTGATCAAATAAACAATGGTTCTCAATTCTCAATATTTCAGCAACGAGGTTGGTAAATTTTGAAACCACCCAATAGAAGAAGACCATTATATTCAACTACAATACATAATCTTAGTTGCAAATATACATTTACATTAAAGATTCATATAAAATGCATGCTCACAAGTAGACACATGTAAGTTCACGCTTACAAATGCTGCATGTGTACCTACTCATAATTTAAAATCCAAATCTAAAATGAACAACCCAGTAACTTTTACTTTACGCCAACTTGAAATGGATGTTATTCAGCTCCTGAGTGGCTTGACACTCATTTCTTATGAAGGCTGAGTAAGCCTTGCCGGTATTTTATTTTGGGTTAGAAATAAACACTGAAACGAGAAATAATTTCTGACAACTTCAGTGGGATTCTAACTCGAGATCTCGGCATGGAATGCAGTTACTCTACCAACTAAGCTATAGACCGGACTTTTTACAAATATGGTGGATCGATATCGGTTTGGTTAGGGGTAAGCAACCTGCGGCTCACCAGCCACATGCGGCTCTTTGGGTGTGAAGTTACGGCTCTTTAGCTTCATACGCAAATATAAAAAAAACACAGAATTATACTTCTGATCGAAAAAAACTAAATCGTTCTGAATCGATTAACGATCTCTCCGCTACTTGTACTCGCTTTTCACCCTCCCCCCGCCCCATCGACGCTATTTATTGTTGGCAAAAAAACATTTGTGGCTCTTTACAAATCCAAATCCAAAATAAGATATGTATCATTTGAGATTCACATCAAATGCATTCCCATAAGCAGACACGCATAATTTCGCGCTCACACATACCGCATGTGGAACTACAATATAAAAACCCAATCTTAAATGAACATAAGCCCTGCAACTCTTGCCGACCTTCCCTGAAACAGGGGCGACATTGGCAAAGTGAACCATTTTTTACAGTATGGGTGGTCAGCCTCATACCAACCTATAAGTCAAGGAAAAGCTTTGAAATTTGTAAATTGTAATTTTTGGCTCTTCCGACTCAAAAGGTTGCCGACCCCTGGCCTAGACAAAAGTTCAAAATTAAAAAATGTTATTCAAGTATTCCAAGTTGAATTTTAGAAATGTAAGAAAGCTTTTATATCCCGCACTTATAAAAAATACGATAAACGAAAGTTCGTAGGTCACAACTAGAAGACCATATTGAAATATATTATTATTATTAAAACCTTTTATTGAAACATACTTTTAATTAAAATATACATAATATAGTTGTTTTTTCAAAAACCGCATTTCTGTAAAATTATATACTCACCACAAATTTAAAGATCGTTTTTTTCTCGGCGGTTAAACGTCTTTCTTCTATGTGACAATGGTCCAAACGCAAAAACGCAAACGCAACTAAGCTACACATATAGTGTAACTTCTTGCCACGTTATCCCCGAAGGGGTCGCATGTGGCGAGTTGAACCTATTTATTTTTACAGGTAAGGGGGCCGGCCTTACGCCAACCACTTCAGTTGAAGTGGAGGTTTCCCAGCTCCCGAGAGTGCTGGTACTCATTTCTTGTGAAGGCTGAGTAAACCTTGCCGGTATTTTACTTTGGGGTTTGAAATAAACACCGAAACGGGAAATCATTTCTGACACCCTCGGTGGGATTCGAACCCGAGCTTTCGGCATGGAATGCAAGCACTCTACCAAGATAAACAAAATGTTTGCCTTTTACCTAACCCGGCCGTGCGACTTACAATTTTGTTGTCAATAGAAAATGTTCCGTGTGCACTACCTAAAACTTTCACTTATTGAAATAATGGATAGAGCACATTTTAAATGTGGGGAAAAAATGTGAATTCACTTGGCCGGGATAAAGACAGGACAGGGAGTCAAAAATTCAACATAAATTAAACACTTTTATGGAGATAGTTGAAAAAACACTTAAGTGCATCATATTGTATGAAGCATTTTCCCCAACTGCATACGTTTCACAGTGCGGTTACATTGAAAAATATTCCTGATTGTTTGGAATACATTTATTTCTTCACTTTGCTCAAAGAGTATAGTGAATTTTATAGATTAGTTCTTTAATTATATGATTATAAAATTTAATTTATTGTTTATATTCTTTTCTTGTATAGGTCAATATGCATCTGACCAACTATAAATAGAAAATGGTTCACTCTGCCAATGTCACCCCTGTTTCAGGGAAGGTCAGCAAAGAGTTGCAGGGTGTATGTTCATTTGAGATTTGGGTTTTTATGTTGTAGGTTCACACGCAGAATGTGCAAGTGTGAACTTATACGTGTCTGCTTGTGGGCATGCACTTAATGTGAATTCTAAATGTAACAATTATATCCATGCAACTTAGAATAGATTAGATGAGTGACGTTACATAGCCGATTTTTTTATCTTAAATATAAATGGAGCACCGCAATCGATTTTCCCTATGCTTGGCTCTGCTGCTAACAGTTATACCTAGACCTTTTTTTTTAGAAAACGTGAAGATTAACCTAGAGATAAATTGTGTGAAGCTTGATTCCGATTAGCACACTTTTTTTTTTGATCCTGTTGTTTCCTCTTTTATCTGTAGAAAAAAAATGATACCACATGCCCAAATGGCGTAGTGAAACACGCCGGGTACTGCTAGTAATACATACATGTACTCTTATTTACGTAGGAACACAAACTCAGCGCATTTCAAACAAACATTCGGTATTCTACGTGGAATCTGCAAGAACGTGATACATATCATTCTTCCTTATAATGTTCCAACATATCCGTAACATCTTCATGCGTATTGTAATCGTAATATTATTCTTCCTCTGCAGCCACTTCCATCGAATATTGTCAATCATCAAGTTTTTATTTTTAATTTCAATAAAGTCCGGTCGATACCTCAGTTGGTGGAGTGCTCGCATTCCTTGCCGGGAGCTCGAGTTCGAACCCCACCGAGGGTGTCAGAAACGATTTGCCGTTTAAAAAAAAACATCGTCAAGATTTACTAAGCCTTCACGAGAAATTAATACCAGCCACCTCAGGAGCTGTAAAACCCCTACTTCAACTGAAGTGGATGGCGTAAGGCTGGCTCGCTTACTTGTAAAAATAATTAGGTTCCACTCGGCACAAAGTGCTCTAGTTTTACCATTTTGTGGGATCTTCAGCCACAGCGCCCTTCGTCGTCCTTGATTTTTTTAGTCTATTATAATTTCAGTAGTAAACATACATTTTCAATTTGGATATACATTAAATGTCAGTTCACAAGCAGGCACGTACAAGTTCACGCTTACACATGCTGCATGTGCACATACACAATCAAAGAAACCTCACATGAACTAAAAACTTGTACCGTCTGCCGCCTTTCACTGAAACCGGGGTGGCGTAGGCAAAAGTGAATCAAGTATGTACTGCATGGGGGGTCAGACTCATACCAACTTATTAGTTAAGGAATTTACATACATAGATTAAATTAAAACGATTATAAAATAATATAAATGGAGTAAGGAGTGTGAAATAAATGACAGAGTGGTGTATTCTCCCGGAATGAAATTCTTTACAATGAAATCTGAGCGATTTTTGCACGGATGTTTGAAATTTGACTTTTTCTCGTAGGGTAAACGTCACACGTTTATGTTACTAGGGTACTTAGTAGTCAATGAAAACTCATAAGAAAACCTGTGCCTTAGCAACCCAGCCGTATATTAACTTTAAACAAAAATAATAGAAATAAAGCAAAAGATAAGACCAAAATGAATATCCCATTGCATAATAATGCTGCCAAATTAAATTCTTGACAATCATCCCATTTCAACCCTTGACTTATAGGTTGGTGTGAAGCTGACTGCCACCAATTTCGGTTTACATTTTCCAGTGTCACCCCTGTTTCAGGAAAGGGCAACAGTAGCAGTATTCATATTTATTTGAAGTTTGGGTATTATTTTTTCCCTGAAACGAGGGTGACATTGCCAAAAATGAGCCAATTTTTACAGTATAGGTGATTAGCTTCATACCAACTCATAAGTGAAGGAACGAATAAATTTTAATGAATTATAAAAAATAATTATTGTAAAATAGTATTTTTATTGGTGCTTAATGTCAGGTTTTTAATTTATATTTAATTACCTTTTCAGGAAACCATTTAATGATACTATTTCATTATGAATTCAAACTAAGGGATAATATTCCTAGGTGTATAAGACTAAAATAGGGAAGGGGTTTCTGATGGCATCCCCACCCGCCCACCGGCGCCGCCGGAGCGGGCGAGAGTTTATAAAAGCCTAACAGGCGACCGTCCACAGCCAGTCAGTCGTCAGAAGCGGTGGGGTGCGTGTCAGTTCAAAAGTGACACGCAATAGGCCGTCGACTCGCCGATAACCGGAGAAAACGAAAAATTCTGAAAAATAAATCAACACCAACGAAAAAGCACGAACCGCTGCTTCGGAAGATTTTCGCTAACCTCGGAAAAGCGGCGTAGGCTCGGGGCCGCCCTGATAAGAAAAACGACTGAAAATCAACTTACAAAAAAATATACTAAAACCTCCAATGGCATTGTTTCTTTTAATACCCAAGTGTTATTTTTTTTCTGTTGTAAAAGTGAATGTACTGTAACCTTGTGTTTTAACATAAAGATTCGAAAACTTTTCACTCGTTAAAATTAAAAAAAAAACTGAGATATACTCGTACATATATGCAAATGCTGTCTTGTATCTAAAAACTTCCTACCTACATTTTATGTTGCACGTATACTGCACTCACTTTCAATTTCTTTTCAATGCATTTAATATGAATGCAGTTACAATTATTAATAGGAATTCTCGCCGGGCTTAAGTTGTCGTCTAAGGTTTTTGCCTTCATGCAAGTTGAAAATACCAGATTTTGCACTTCAAGATCGTTGAATTGGAAAGTGGTCTTTGCAACTAGTGTGCACACGCTGCTGTAAACGGTCAATTCCTCGACATAATAATAAACAAACATGGCGCGCAACTTTAACGTTAAACATGCCAGAAAACACACAGAACAACTATGCGAAAAATGAAACAAAATTAACCAACTAAGGCGGCTTCAAAGTTGAGAAACATTCCTACGAAAAAAAAACACAGTGTTAAATTTGCGATCAATGTTATGAAATTTTAATTGTTAAATTGTGTGAGAACAGTTGTTTTTGTTGGCTGATATCTCGGTTGGTGTTGACTCAAATCTGCACAGTTTTTTGAGGATTGTTGGTGGCAGTGGGGCGAGTCAGTTGGTAACGAAAGTGAATCGCTGCTCAGCTGTTCTGCTAGCGCTCGCTGCTTGTGGGTAAGTCACTTTTATCTTCACTTGTATATTATTGTTTACTGCACTAGCGTTATGGGAACGGGTTATCAAGGTACTTGGCGCAACAAACTGTACATCGACTCCCTCACTCATGGTCAGTTTTATTAGAGACGACTGAATTTTGACAAATTTTATCGAATAGGTACCCAAGAGGTTCCCAATCTTTTCCGATTTGCAGCTCCCTAAATTATTAGATTTTTTCCGGGGGATGGATTTACTGAAGCTGTTGAATTTACCGAAAATGTCATTCTCAGTGTCTGGCCTGTCTGTAGTATATTGGTAAACGCAACGAGCTCGTAATTGGAAGGTCGTGGGCTCGATTCTGGTGAAACAAAATATATATATGCTCATCGCAGGGCTAAACAGTTTACTCGTATATGCCTTTACTGAAAATCGGTCACTTAGGTTCATCCATGACTTGTTGAGTGGTGTTTTTGTGGGAATTACACTACAATAACTCTCTGCAAGTATGGTCTTTGCTATAGAGCAACTCTATTAAGACTCAATTGCCAAAAAGTATTACTATGATTTATTTGGTAGGCGCTGTTTTTGTGTGAATCACACCTCAAACCTCCCCGAACTTGGTCATCGTTTTAAAAAGCGCGAATTGTCAAGCAAAATTCAGTTGTTTTAATGCTGGATGGACCTCAAGTGACCAGTCTTTGGCAAATGCGGATGAATTTTTCAATCAAGGGAAGAAACACTATTTGAATTTTTTTTTTGTACTTGCTGGGGATCGAACTTACCACCTATCAATTCCTACAAGTCTGAGGCTTTAACCACTAGACTATGCCGATCTTGATTGCCTTTGCCTTCTACTATTTCATAGCAGTACCCGGAGTTTAAAACATTTTCATAAACTCCCTTCGATCGAGTAAATAGATAAATGTATGAAAGATACAACAGCGCCCTTAGCGGGTGATTTAGCTTCCATACATTTTTGTACACACGCGTTTGAAGGGAGATTATGTAAATGTAGTATACTCGTGGTACAGATTTGTGATCCATCGAAGCGTGTCGCCTATAAGAACTTAATCCATTTTTATGTTTTTCAATCTTCCATTATTATGAATACGCTAAGGCGATTATGTGAAATAACTTTACATACATTCGAAAAGGATTTCTCGACTTACAAAACGATCAACTTTTTCTTCTTCTTTGGTGCCACTTCTATGGAAAAACGGCGATCTTCATGAATTTTTTCACCTTGGATGCCGCGGCTCGAAATAGGGACTTGGTGCTTTTTCAGCCACGATGTCCTTCGGCGCCCCAAAATTCTTCTCCTCTCAATCTTACCCTGCATGACAAGATGGAGAAGGCGGTATTTCTCATAACGTGGCCGAAGTACATCTGCTTACTCTGCTTAATGGTTGGCAGAAGTTCTTTAAGGGCGGCAGGAGTTGCAAGGTTTATGTTCATACGAGGTTTAGTTTTTTTGTAAGTAAGCCTGTCTGTGGGTGTGGCAATGCGCTTAATAAGCCTTAAGTAAATGTTTTTTTTAATTTTATTATTATAATTTTTAAATTTTATTGTACCTGACGAAGATTTTATACTTACCGAAAACGTTCGTAAATATTAACTAAAATTAATTAATAATTGGTAAAAATATACAATGTTTCATTGGAATTTGATTCTACAAAATATTAAAAATAAATATGAATTTTCAGTGTCAATACACAAAAAATACAAAATATAAAAAAACAATACAAAATATAGCCTTAAATGTCATTATATTTTTGCAATTTAGATGATAGATTATGGGTAACGTATTTTTACGGAACAATTTAGACACACAGTATAATAAATATTGTTGGTGCAATTTAGAGTTGGCGAATGTTTCATGTTCCTCGTGAAGTGGTGCAAGCACTGAGCAGTTTCACACTAGAACACTAGAACCGCGTAGTCTGACATAACACTCAGGCTAAAAAGCGCGGAACTAGATTATGCGGCTCCAACCATTTCCGTGTCTTGTGCTAGCGCCGATATTATTCCATGCTCTAATTTACTTGTAATTGTATTGTAAAACGAGCATATCAAACTCTGGTAGTACGTAACAAAACAACACAGAGAGAAATTAACTCTTACTATCTAGTAAGTGCTGCCCGGTCGATAGCTCAGTTGGTAGAATGATTACATTCCATGCCGAAAGATAGGGTTCCAAATAAATCCACTTTGTCAATGTCACTCCTGTTTCAGGGATATAATAGACTATATACCAATTGTTTCCAAACTTTATGCTACCATGCCTCCCTAAAACATTTTTTTTTCGCGCCTCCCTCCCTAGGTTTTTTTTTTGGAAAATTGAAGATCATTACCAAAAGATATTGTCGACTTGGGGGGGGGAGGGGGTAGTCACGCAATTTTGAAAAGTTAAAACCCTCAAAAAAAATTCGCGCCTCCCTTTTTACGTTTTATTTTTTAATTTTCATACTAATACTTTTATGCATATTTTTGGCGCTTTACACGTCTACTTGTGAGAATATATATGTTTTTTAATCTTTAATGTGAATGTATCTTTCAACTAAGTTTATAATCTATCGATTAACAATACCTACATTTCTATTGCTTAATTTTTTTTTGCTACTAAAATTCTAGATAGCCACAGTCACTGAGTGCTTAAAAAAAGTATTTTGAAAACATTCCATGTTTCTGTAAGGTGTTGTTTGCTAAAACACGTTTCCAATATTTAATCATGTTTGATATAGATTTATATTGTTGTTGATATCAACACTTGAGTTCACAATATGGCTTGATGCAAAAACTCACTCACAAATAATAAACTGCAAGCGAAAACAGGAATGCAAATTACTGCAGCTACTTATACCAAGCCGCGCACTGTGTGTACCCCAAGTATGAAGCTTCACATTAAACTCGACCACAGCGTTTAACAACAGTCTGTTATTGGTTGCCAAGGACAGCAGTCCCATAAAAGACTGATGCTCGCCCGCCGGGAAAAAAGTTCCATATTCAGAAATGTTTCCATTCCAACACGTTTCGTGATGGACATTACGCAACGGGCTGCAGACATGTATGCCATTGTGATGCGGTTAGACGTTTTGTTTTGACTAAATTACCAAATGGTAGTAGAAAAATAATGTATTGAAACTACAACAATATATTTGTATTTTTTTTTACTTTTAGGCTGGTAGGAGGCTGACCTGTGAAAATTGTTTTAATTTGCCAATGCCACAACCGTTTCATTACGGTTGGCCAGAGTTGTAATGATGGATGGTGGAATCTCAATGTCATTTGAGATTTGTATTTTTTTGTATATTTATACACATGCAATATGTCTAAGCGTGATTGTACACGTGTATGCTTGTGGGCATGCATTTAATATGGATAATTAATTCTAAAATATAATAGATTTGATCGATTGTTTGATCAACACCTGCAGCATGTGTAAGCGTGATACATTTATTATGAATCTTCTCTGTTAGTATATCTTTGATTGAATTAAAAAAAAAACTGTCTTTACCAAATGACCGGTCAAAAAGACCAGCCTTACTTGTAAAATTGGAAGCCACAATAAGCATGCTGAGGGTCCTTGAGATGGGATTTACACAAAAACAGCGATCACTAAATAAATTGTTGTAAAATTTTTATACTTCCTTGGAACATGATTTTCAATTTAAATATTTAATTTTAAATTGTATTAGATTATTGATTTTTTGTTACCTGCCTACTTTACATACATTTTCTTACAGTATGGGTGGTCAGCCTCATTCCAAACTATAAGTATAGGAATGACCATCATAGCAATATGGCTCTATGGAGCACTCGCCTCCGGTTTTGTGTACACAAATACCGAGATCAAGTGTGCTAAGTTACTAAAATAGAATCTTGTTATACAAATAAGCTGTTTTTTCTTTCTAAATCACCGACAATTTGAAATGGTTATTTGAATAATACATGTTATGTAATATCAAAACATTCATGCCTAGAAGTTAATAGTTTATTTCACTGTGTTATAAAATCGGTTGTATTAAAATTATTATTGATTCAATTTAATATTGTATTTAATCTAGTTACCCGGTCGATGGCCCAGTTGGTAGCATGCTTGCGTTCCATGCCAGGGTGCTAGGAGTCGATCCCCACCAAGGGTGTCAGAAATTATTTATCTTTACGGTGTTTATGTCAAACCCAAAACCAAATATCAGCAAGGCTTACTCAGCCTTCAAAATATATGAGAGCCCCCCCCCCCCGCCCCTCCTACACTTCAACTGAAGTGGTTGACGTAAGGCCGGCCGCCTTACCTGTAAAAATAAATAGGTTCCACACACCGAATGCAGCCCTTTCGAGGACAACGCTGTAAGAAGTTGCACTGTACAATAATAATAAAAATTGGACAATATTTTGAGTGCCGTTTTGTGAGTTCACAGCAAAGGCACTGTAGAGCCAGAGCGCCTCCTGAATAGACATGTCTCAAATCCTGATTTAAATTTATGTGCAGTTTGGTTGCGTTTTTTAATTACAAAGATAAATTAAAATTTTAGATCCACTCTTCGTGCCCGCTCACAAGATAAGTAAAATAAGCGTAAGCTCGAGCTTACACATGCTGCATGCGAACTACAAAGCCAAAGTTGTACTGCAAATGAAGATAATCTCTGCAACTTTTATCACCCTTCCCTGAAACAGGTTAAGTGAGGTATTAAGGGAGGGTATTGACTAAAATGAATCATTTTCACAATATGAGCAATCAGTCTTATACCAAACTACAAATTATTACTGTTTTTTTTTTGCTTTGATCTTTAGATTTGCGTTAATCTAAAGCTTAAATATTTTAATTTTTAACATTAATAACAAAAAACAACAAATTGGTACTTGCTTTTAATCAAAACATAGTAACAACACCTTCCTTGTTTTTTTCACTCGGTTTAATCATCTCGTTAGAGCTACAAGGTTCAATGTATCGCAAATAAATACTTACAAGTACAATATTCAATACGACATTTTCATCTCAAGGCTGTCGTGGCAAGTGATCGGTTATAATTATTTAAAACCACATTTAATGTAAATATACATGTGTATAATATTGAACTCAAAAACTTGTTTCAATTTACACCTTAAAAATGATAAAACGCTACCATATCTACCAGGGCTGGAAGTCACATCACCACGGTAATTCTTACCTACCGAAAATCGGTAGGTAATATTTGTGTGAAGACTAATCAGCTGTTCACTTGCGGCCATCTTGGATTGACAGGTATTCATAGAAATATTACCGATATACGGTAGGTAAGAATTACTGTGGTGATGAGACTTCCAGCCCAGGAGCGAAAACTAAATATAAGCAAGAGTAAGTGAAGTAGGAAATCAGCTTCTTCTTCTTGTGTCTATTCTCCAACTGCCCCAAGGACGCACTTCGCTCACTAACTTTTTTTTTTTAAATCTTTATTCAACGATACAGGAAAATACATGAAACATAAAATAATAATACAAATATATAAATTGTTGTGGTATTGTCTCAATTACATTGTTGATAATAATAAATCTTCTTGTAAAAATTACCCTTAGTATGAAAAAGTGCGTCATTCCCCACCATCGCGTAAAAATAAAAATTAATTCACTCACTAAGGGTGCTGTCCTTCCGTACATATTTCTGCATTTACGCGACGGTGGGGAATTTACGTAATAAATGATTTTACATTAAATTTACTACGTTCCTTGGCTAATAGGTTGATATGAAGCTGACCACACATACTGTTCCAATGTTTCCCCTATTTCAAGAAAGGTCGGCAAAAGTTGCAGGGTGCATGTCCATTTGCGGTGTAGATTTTATTTTATAAGTACACATGTAGCATTTGTGAGCGCGAACTTACACGTGACTGTTTGGGTTTGGATTTAAAATTAATTTTAAACGTTTATATATATTATATTTGCAACATAGATTAAAGATTATAGATAAAATGGCTTGATCAGTGAAATTGTGAAGGTATGGGAGTTACCTACACTGGTAACAGAGTGAATGTGAAAGAAGGGAATGATGAAAATAGTAATAGATACGAATGAGTTGAGAGAAGTATGCCAGGATAGAAATTATTCGAGGAGAGTGCGCATAGGTTTTGGCCGCCCCTAGTGCAACGGCGATAGTGTTACAGTTACATGGAATCCTCGTTGAAATGTTTGAAGTCTAGTTTGGATTGTTTGCTTGTACATGAACATGCATACTTGTATCTATGGTACATAAACTCTATGCCTGATAGCGTAGCCTCTATTGGCGCGGTGCGGTGTCGACACCCTGCCTGGGGTTCGCTGGCCAAATGTCAAATGTTGCAGAGAAATGCCGCAGGTTTGAGACTCTGACGAAACATCACACAGACACGAGCGCTCCAAGAAACCAGCCATAAACAACAATAGAATATCGTACTGGCATATATGGTGATCTGATGATGATCTATCTATCTATCTGTGATGGAAATTGCAAAGGTATGTTCATCACCATCATCATCATCATCATCATTGGCACGACAGCCCGGGGTGGGTCTTGGCCTCCCTCAGCAACCGCTGCCAGCGCTGTCTATCCAACGTCTTCCTCCTCCAGTCCCACATTCCCACTGCACGACAATCCGCCACCACTCCATCCAGCCATCTTAAACGTGGTCTTCCCACTGTCCGGCATCCCTCCGGGTTCGTCATCACAATCATCTTCTCCAGGCTCCGATGGTCCATTCGCTGAATGTGCCCCAGCCAATGCAGTCTGTTGACCTTTATTGAGCGGACCACATCAGCGTCCTGGTACAGCTTATGCAAAGGTATGTTAGCATTTATTATTCATATGCATGCTCACACATAGATAAGTGTAAGTTCGCGCTTACACATTCTGTATGTACACACACAAAATAAAATTTCAAATCTTAAATGAACATAAGCCCTGCAACTCTTACTGCCCTTTCCTGAAATATAATCATGAGAATTTTTTCCCTTTCACTGTTTCTTTTCTTTTCTTATTGGAAAAGGCTGTAGGATAATTGGACTGTACCTACCCTTGTTTTTTGTTATCTTTCATGGCTGATATGTTGGTATAAGGCTGAGTCCCCATGCTGTACAACCTTGGGTCATTTTTGCCAATGCCACCTAGGTTTCAGGGATAGGCGGCAGGAGTTGCAAGGTTTTAGTTCATAAGAGGTTTGGTTCATTTACAAGCAGCATGTGTAAGCGCGAATATGCACGCATCTGCTAGTTGCCGTGTATTCAATATGAGCCTTAAATTTAAGATAGATAGAATGATGTGGTATAGTTGTGCACTACTGGCTTCCTACTAAAACAGAGATTAAATTACCTATCTGCTAATTTAGCCGGTTTTCTCAACAGCGAAGGCCAACCGCGCGACTGCGGACGCAATAGAGAAATTTAAAATAATTACATTTATTGTTTTGACTTGTCCTTGTAACATAACCACTCAATTTCACAATTTTCTAGGCCAATATTATCATAATTCGCCGTCGTGATATATTTTAAAATGTGTCCTTTCAAATTAAGATTAAAATTGTTTATATTATGATCCATAATCCAAGTTGCAAAGATATTGTAAGCCGTATGTGAAAATATAAAAACAAAAAAAAAACTCATCTTAAATCAGCTCAAACCCTGCAACTTTCACTGCCTTACCTGAAACAGGAATGACATTGGTAAAGTAAACCAACTTTTACAGTATGAGTGGTCAGCCTCATAGCAATCAACAAGACAAGGAATAATTAGACTTTAAGAGACCACCCTTATTGTAAAATTGGACATTTCGACCAATGCTTCAGAAAAACCGGGCTAGCCGCTAGAGTTTATAAAACCTACACATACAACATGCGTATACAAAATACTTTTATACTTGCTTTACTTTTTCCGGCTCAGAAGCCTCGAAGGAATAGGGCCTCCCGCACCACAATTCTCTAGAACTCTCTATATTGTGCTGCTTCCCTCCATGGTCCCCTTACCCCCAGGACTTCCACGTCAGCTTCGGCGTTGTCTGCCCACTGCAGCCTGGGACGTCCGAGTGGTTTAACATCGGAGGGGGCACCATCCAAAACATTTCAGCTTATCCTAGAGTTCTCTGCATATACTACGTACGCCCCACTGATGTCTTCTTGATTGCATTCTAGACACGATATTTGACTCTTGAAACATGTTATTGTCATGTAAATAGTATATTAATATAGGTGTACATCGTAGGTAGTAATAGTTATTATTGTGCTATGTCAAAAGTGGATTAATATAGGTGTATATCGTAGGTAGCAATAAATATAGGCCTTAGAAGTCTAGAAGTGGAATGATCCTTTTATACTCTCGAAGCTGCTAGAATGTGCTGGCAAATTGCCCCCTAGAAATTTCTGTCTCTAGCGTATATAAGGAGCAAAATTGAGTGCACCAGGCTAGTTAGATAGTCGCCTTTGATTGAAGAGTGTATGCGGAGCTGAACTGTGAGTTGCTAAAAGTGTTAAAAATAAATGCAAATTGTAAGATAAGTTAAGTGAAAATAAATATCCAGAAAGAATACCTGTATGTTTTAATTTAGAGACTATCCGAACCCAAAAACACTACATTATTTAATGTAGCAATATTCGACTCTTATAGCAAGTCATTTTCTTTTAAATTAAATCGTTAAAAATATCTTCAAACGACCCTGAAAATAAAACATTGCGCACAATAAAAAAGGTCAAACATTAAACTCACGACCATTTAGTCTTATTCTTTGAGCAAGAGATATTGTGTACAGTTCATTTAACAAATTGCATCCAATCTCTTTACCCCGAGTATAAAATCGATCGAATAGAATCGAATCGAAAAAGGCGATCGTCATAGCTATTTTCACTTTAGATACTGCGGCTCGAAAAAAGTACTTACTTGGTGCCAGACAACTGTCGTAGGTGTTTCAGCCACAATGTGCTTTGGCGTCCTTGAGTTCTTTTCCTTCAATATTAACCTGTATGATAAGATGGAGAAGGCATTATTGCATTCCTCATAACGTGACCGAAGTACATTTCTTTTCTCTGTTTGATGGTTGGCAGAAGTTCTTTAGTGGTATTCATGCGTCGCGTCGGAGGACTTCCTCGTTAGTGGACCGATCACGCAAAGAGATTCTAAGCATTTTCCGGTAGACACTCATTTCAGAATTAAAAAAATTGCCATGTAAGGAACTTCAACACTTCACAGAGTTACAGTTTTAACGCTCTGGTTGAGTTTAAACGTAAAGTTAATACTTATAGCGGAGAGATCGATTGATTTAATTCTAGATGACCTTAGAGTTAAAATTTCTAAGGTCAGGCATTCATTATTGGGTTAAAAATACACTCTATTAATTTGCCCCGAGCTAAAAAGCAAAATTGCAAAGTTTTAATTTGAAATTTAAGTCTTAAAAATAATTGAAAAATAACTGTGGGCAATTGAAATGTACCTATGTATTGTTAAATTATTAAGGTTTTAATCTATCTATAATCTTAGTTGCAAATATATATTAATATATGATTAAAATAAAATGCATGCCCACAAGAAGACTGGTATAAATTCGCGTTTACACATGCCACTTGTGTTCTAACAAAATTAGACCCAAATCTCAAATTAACATACACCCTGGTGTGAGGCTGACCAGATACATGAAAAATTGGTTCATTTTTGCCAATTTCATCCCTGTATCAGAGAAATTTGGTAAGAGTTGCAGAGCACATGTTTATTACAGTTGTAGGTTTTATTTTGTAGTTATCATGCAGCTTGTGTAATTGCGAACTTACACGTGTTTGCTTGTGGATGCGCATTGAATATGAATCTTGAAAAGCACAAAAGTTACTTTTGTGAACGGTTTTATTTTCACTAATTTTGTCATTTTTTACTTTGCAAATCTATTTTTTATGCCAATGTTTGAAAATAATGGTTGAATATCTGAAAACGTTTGTTACATTACGATAAAAATAATAATGGATTTCATAGTGTTTATTCACAAACCATAACAAACTGAAATGCCAATATATATCATTGCAACTAATATTACAAAATATAGATGCTTACGAGAAGTATGCACATTTTTTACTTGGCAAATCTATTTTTTATGCCTACTTAGCAGTTGTACTCGAGTCTACTTCAATTTGAAACTATTTCAGGGCAGTTAGTTGAATCGCAGTTTAAATCATTTTTCCGAGAAAACAGTTTAAAATTGGCATTGCACAATTCTCGTTTTTTCTCCATTGTTCGAGATCATTTGAATAAAATCGATTCGATGCGGATGAATTTATTCAAAGTACGTCAAACGTTGAAAAACTGCGGTCTTTGCACACAGCCAGGCAAATTGATTGGATCAGATCAGAGATTTTCGACACCCACTTTATATTGGATTACTGAAATTGTGTGATGAAATATATAAAAGAAAAAATACTTTTCAAATCTTAGTAGTTTTCTTTATTAATTTCACAATCAATGAACTATATGTTCAAGTTCCCTTTAAGATTTATTTATTTATTTAGACACCACTAGTTTCGGGAGATCAATACATACCTCCCACAGGTGGGAATTAAAACTAACACAAAAAAATCTTTTTATTTATGCAGAGGTTCCCAAAAACTTTTGCTTGGAAATGAATGATTGATACCGACTTTGATGTATGTAAGAGATACATATAGTGTGTTTTCAAACTACTTACATAATTTTGTATTGAAATTATGACTCTGTCGTGCCCGGCCAATTGACATGCCATTTTTTACCCACATTTTAAATGTACCAAGTCTACTTGTGACAATCTCACATTCGAAACATAAGTCTCTCGCTCAAGGAGTGAATGCTCTAAGTCTGAATGAATATTTCAACTTATATTAAGGATTTCGTAACCAGTTCTGGTTATTACGAGATCACAACGAAAATTTTTGACGGACATTTTCAAAAATTAATTCAACGAAGTTGATAATTAATTAAATATTCGTATGAAAAACCAGTTTTTTTCTATGTCAGTTTAATTTTCTGATTTTAAAATGATACAAAAAACAATATTTTGTTATAGTATAAGAAAAGGTTACTAAAATCCTTTGCACTCTAGGTCAGCGGTCCGCAACCCTGGGGTCGCGACCCCGTGTGGGGTCGCGAAAGATATTTAAGTGGTCGCCAAAAAAGTCAACAAGGTCCTGTACTTATCGAATTTTATTAAGGTTTATGCATAAAATATAACCTCTCTTTACATACACAATTACACAATGTCCTTAAAACGAAGAGAATCGAAAATAATTACGACTGAACGACCTGTCCAGTCACGCCCGTCACAACCTCACCGCTCCCGCGCCCGCGATTTTTTTTCTGGGGTCGCTCATAACTCTTTTTTTAATTTTGGGGTCGAAATATCAAAAAGGTTGCGGACCGCTGCTCTAGGTGGTACTATTGTTTGTATGACATTGTATTAATGAATGGTGACCAGTGCGTAGTCTAGTGGTTAACGCTACGGAATCGTAAGGTCGTAGGCGTGATTCTGGTAGAGCACTATTATCATTTTATTTGCAAAAAACTTTTTGCTGGGTTAATAAAATTATGTCCCTATCCCACAAACCAGTCACCAAAAAGGTTATCCAGTCTCACAGCAACCGGGCCTTGCTTGTGTAATTAGTGCTTTCTATAGCAACGACCAAGTTTGCAGAGGGCTCTTGAGATGTGATTAACATAAATAAAACAACGCTCACTAATTAGTAAGATGCGATCCACACAAAAACAGCGCTCAACAAATTAAATCACCCTGAAATTTAATTAATTATTTTCCTTGACTTATAGGTTGGTATAAAGCTCACCAACCATACAGTAATAATTGGTTTAGTATTGCCAATGACACCCATGTTGTAGAAAAGAACAGCAAGAGTTGCTGGGCTCTTTTATTATTTTTCAAAAACTGGTTTTACAGAATATAAATAATTAAATTGTAAGTTGCAGGGTGTGTGTTAGTTGGAGATCTGGATTTTTATTTTTTAAGTACTCATGCAGCATGCGTAAGCGCGAACTTTCGTAATGAAAGTCAAATCAATAATGTAAATATGTTTTTTAATTGTAGTTCATTAATTTAACAATGAATCTTCACAATGTTAATACAACCCTTAAACTAAAATTAAAATTTTGACATATCTTTGCAAATTTGATTATAGATTACTGGAAGAAATGTACAACATCTCTCCTGAAGACTTTACATTTTGTTATCTAGACACTTTTCCCTGTTCGACGTCGATATATTAATAAAATTATGATTTGTATTTTTGTTGGATTTGTATGCGCGACCACAGACGATGAAAAATGATAATGAAATGGTTAACTCAGCCATCTATTATTTTTTTGAATTCACATTTCTATATTTACATAGTTATTACATCATCATCATCATCCTTGATATGTTGATTTTATAAACAAGTCTTTGCGTTTGCCTGCCCGTTTTTGTGAAATTTTTCGGTTCTGTAACATTTAAGGCTGTATCCCAAGGCAGGTACTGAAGAGTTCTTAAAATATCGGGAGGAATCTACGTACGCACAATCTGTAATCTTAGTTGCATAGATATATTTATTCTAGGGATTTATTTAATGCACGCCCACAGACAGACACGTGTCGGTTTGTGCCACTGGTTTGCGCTTACCCATGCTGCATGCGTACTTACAAAATAAATAAAACCTCACACGAATAAAAAATACCTTCTTGCCGTATTCCCCTGAAATCGGGGTGGCATCGGCAAAAATGAACCGATTTTGTTTGCATGTGGGTTAGCCTCATACCAACCAACAAAGCAACGATTGCGTATTTAAAAAAAAATGTAAAATGAAGTGTGCTGTCATACATTCGATATATTAATTTAGATTAACGCAATCGAGACGAGCTTATTTCAAGTTTTTTCTCGGGATACATACTGAAATCTTCTTGACATATCGGGAGGAATAAAACTTTAAAAAAAACTACGGACCATAGATAGTTAGGCGGTTTTCAGGAGGCAGCTGAAGACCCACCTTTTCCCACCTCCACAACCCAAGCCTTTGGGATGACCAAAGGGCATAAAAAGGCGGCGTACAAATGCACTCATTAGTATTATTATTAACAGATTTGATTTTCTCATTGTATGAGTGCCTCTGCAGACAAATATTGATTAAAGCGATACATTTATTATGCCGCTTGTGCTGGACGTGCTAATGCGGTTTCTCGGCTTGCTTGTCCTTCGCCGCCTCTCAGTCCATTTTATGTTTCCCTGCATTTGAAAGTTGGCGGCGAAGGTAAAGAATAACGCGTTTCACGGGCCACGTACAACGCGGGCAGGGTCGTATAAAATAAGAACAATGAGAGACGTATATCAAATGTGACCACGGCAAGCGTGTGCACTGATACAAATATGTGTATTTTAAGATTAAGCTACTACTTTTTTTTTCGAATTAAACCTGATGATGGTGTACGATACTTACGATACTACGATACTTATTGTACGATAAAATAAATAAATAAACAAAGTACAATAAACAATGTTACGAGTAAGGGATAACATATTTTTAATTTTTAATCTCTACGAAAAATTATGTTTTCTTTAGCATTTGAAATTATGCATCAGAAATTGAATACATTTCTAATAGTGATACAATTTGAACCATAAATGTGACATTTCAAATCTTAATTAATTATAAAGTTAAATACATTTATTTTGCCGCGTGTTATTAATTCTTGAGGTGGCAAGTGTACAGACACGTATGGAACGCTTGACCGTACCATAAAAAGTATGGACGCCATTTTTTGACTCTATTTAATAAAGATCGAGGACTATCGTGAAAATTCATATTGAAAAGATGGATTTTGTGCTGCTGTTGATCCAATGTGTTAGGTTCTTCTATCAGAATGTTCTTTGCGACTTTTATGCCCTTTGATTACAGATCTTCTCGCTTGCTCGCTCCCGATTTTGATCTATTGAATAAATCCCTATCTTGAGTTCTGTACCTACATATGTTTAGTTGGGTGACAGAATAAATATTGTAGCGACATAATCATCGAAGATGTTTATTTAAAAAAATGATTTTGCTATACGCCAATTCGTTTTACACGACCACTCTCGATTTGTGTGGGAATTGTGAAACTACTGTTGCTACTGTGTATGTATATAATCAACTCGGACAACTGTTAAATGTACCAGTAATTATAAAATTTCACGTTTAAACGCAACTAAAGCGTTTTATATCAAAACAGAAACGCTCACTACGAGACGCTGTTTAAGTTTTGTTACATTTTTTTGTATTACGCTATTGCTGAGTGTAAACGGAATGTTTCATATTTGGAGTACACATAATTGTAAAATAGTTGTGCCGAAGCCGCGTTATTGAGAAGGCCGTTTGAACAAAGAACGTTTTGTATGCCATTCGATATTCGATAATTTAGCAAATTTGAAAACTAACGTTCTTCTATCATTATGGAGCGGTTTTGTGAACATTCCTAAGCGAAAAATGGATGCAAAAATGCTCACACAGAATGCGGTGTCTGAATAGGGATTGCTGACTAATAGGTCGGTATAAGTCTGACCACCCATACTGTAAAAAATGGTCACTTTGCAAATGTCCCCCCTATTTCTGGATAAGTGGGCAAAAGTTGCAGGGCTTATTAATTTGGAATACACATGAAGCCTTTGTAATCGAATATTTACACGTATTTGCTTGTGTGCATTCATTTAATATGAATCTTAAATATTAAAATGTCTTTGCTACTTAGACTACAGATTATAGATAGTTGATTAAGCTCTAGCTAGCGATAACAGCTCTGCAGAGGCTCTGGCTATTTAGCGGAATTAGCGGAATTAGCGGACTTAGCGGAATGGCGACAGAGTTATAGTTACAGATGTAAATAAGACTTTAAATACCAAAGATTAAAAAATATATGAAGTATGCAGTTGGTTTTTTACATGCCAATTGCCAAGACAAACTTAAATAGGGCGCTAAGTCATGAAAAATCTTTAAAAAAACTAGTTTATACGTGTATTTACTTTTCAAGTCAAACGACATTTTGTAACGAAGATATGCATATGGCGAAGTTGAGGACGACGCGTCGTGTGAGCTGCAAAAAACGTTTGTTTTGTACAAAAATATCATAAATATTTCTAACCTTCCAAATAATAAGAAGAATAATAATTAATTGGCCAATTTTTGTATAGCGCCGTTTAGTGGCACTAGCCACCTCAAGGGCGTTTAAAACATATCCATTTTTTTATTAGTTAATAAACTACCATGCAATTGCAATCAACCGTTCATCTGAGTCTTCGGCGATCTTGGATTGTTTCCCTTATTTAATTACATAAATACCTATTTGAAAACCCAGAAAATTTAATAATCTAGTTTTCTATTTACATTAAATCATTTTTTTAAATCCAGAATGCCGCCATTCGTTCTATATGGCTGAATTACAATTATTGTGAAGATTTTTAGAGATCAACTTTACAGGAAAACCAACATAAAATTATTTTAATAATTAATTAACGTTAACATTAATTATCATTTAATTATAATGAAATTACTTAAGCCCTGAGAGATAAAATGAATTAATAGAATGACCAGATTATCCAGTCTGCTGAAACTTGTCTTAATTTTAATTAAAATTAAATGACTTGTAACTCAGTAATTTCTGTCACAATACAATATGAAGTGCACAAAGTTAATTGATATTTAATTAAATCATGTACAGTGCGTGAATTCAGCAAAATTATTTTTGAAAATTGGTCTTAGATAACATCAGTGATTTAAAATGACTGATGACGAATTCCTTCTAAAAGTATTTAAATTTTCTCACGCTTGCTAGGTTTCTTTTCTACAATCAGAGTCGCAAATTTAGATTCAAAATTAGTTCAGAAAAAAGGAACAAGGTGATTGTGATAACAATAGTTATTTATGCCACTGCCTAGTAATGATAGTCTTTGTAACACGAGTGCTAGTTTGTGCCATGAGGCGCAGCCGAATGGCACAATAGACAGCAAGAGTGTTACAAAGACTAATTACGTGCAGTGGCATACAATACTTTTTCTACGACCATTAAATAAATAACAAAATAGTAAATAATAGTCATTATAATGTACTCGTCCATTTGAAGTAATTAATACCCCACCTTTGTCAAACCATGTATTTTATCATTCCCCTCGATTATCTAATCTGCAAAGATATGTTACATTTGGGATTCATTTTAAATTTATGCCCACAAGCAGTAACATATAAGGTTGCGCTTATACATGCCGCATATATCTAAGGGTTAACATTCAAACCCAAAACTCAAATAAACATAAGCCCTGCAACCACTGAAGCAGGGGTGTCATTGGCAAAGTAAACCAAGTTTTTACAGCATAGATGGTCAACCTCATACCGACTTAATAGCCAAGTAACTGTTAAAGTTAGTTTTTTTTGCGGTGCAAATATCTTGCATTATTTTCCTTTCAAGCATTCTGTTTTCCTTCGAAAATAGGAAGGCTACAATTTGGAGTATTTTGATAAATACCATTGATGAATTATTACACTATTAACAATTTTTATTTGACTCTATGCATAAAATATATTCATTTTCATTTGGACAAAGATGAACATAGTGGGGAGGAACTATCAATAAATTGAAAATATTCATGTAATGGCTGACGTTTAAACGTGGTTGCTATGGAAACGGCCAATAATAGTTTGTTATCGGTCGCTTAGAAGGATAGCCTCATACAAGGTTGATACTCGAAATTCAAAAATGGTTCCATTTCTGACAATGCGCATGCGCACATTTTCATTTCAACACCGTTATCAGTTGCGTAATGTTACATTACGCAACGGGTTTGGAAATGTATAACATTGTGATTGCGTTAGCCGTTTTGTAATTAGTAAATTACCAAATGGGAGTAGAAAAAAGTGTTTTTTTTAAATTAAAAAAGGCACAAAGTTCCATAGTGGATAAAAAGGAAAAATGTTTTTGAGAAGGTTGGAAATATTTATCAGATTTTAGTAAGTTGTTGATTCTGCTCACACGACGCGCTCTTCTTCACCTAGATTTTTGTCACAAACTGGCATTTACTGTGCGTTGTATTCACTGCATTTCGTGTTGTAAAGTTAGCCATGGTAATGGTGTTTTAAGCGTTTAGCTAAGTTGAAATTCATGTAACTGTAAGATATGTCTATCACATTTCATGTGTACATAATTTACTTGCATTTGCTTTAAAATTCCTGCCAGTTGAAATAAGTTTATCTGTTTACGCTAAGAATATGTCTGCTTAAAGTAACGCATACAAAATAATAACTCAGTTTTCAAATGAACATAAATGTACACCCCAGTGGCGAAGGGTGCCATGCAAGCCGGTTTCCATCGGTTTCCCGTTTAAAATGAGGCAGAAATGATAATAAAGTAGACTGCATGGTTTTAATGGGGGAAAAATACGTATTGTTTCTTTGGTTTTTGAATGTATTTTTTTACTTTGTGCCTATATTTTTTAACTATTTTGTTACATCATTTTAAAAGGGAAGCCGATGGGAACCGGCTTGTGTGGCACGCTTCGCCACTGGTACACCCTGAAATTTTTACCGACGTTTCCTGAAACAGAGGTAAAATTGTAAAAAGTGAACATTTTTCTATCTTTCGGGTGATTTTTACCGTTTAAGTCAAGGATATTTTTAATTTCATTTAAAACATGCCGAGGTTTGATTTCCGGGATCGGTTGCCGTAATCTTTCAGAGCTGGAGCTTCCGTGAGATGGGCTTCTTCAGCGATGTGTTGTATATTTAATATCTGAGTAAGCACTCTCGTATGGGACTGCCGTTCTTAGTTTGTCTGCTTCTTAGTTCTGCTCTTAGTCTGTTGCTGTATTCGTTCCGAAACGTAAGCTGAAAGTCTTCAAGAAAGAATAAAAAGAAAAAAGAAGAAGACAAGCAAAAACATGGACCACGGTCAAAACCCGGAACCAGAAAATCAAGCATCTAGATCCGGCCGTGAAAGCCTAAAAACATTTATAATACGCCTCTACGGGAAGGAATTATTTAAGAATTACCGCCTATTGGTTGAACATCGAAGGAAGAAAGTGCGCTTGATATCAACATTGGCCTTCCTTAAGCGATGCAGAGAGGAGTCGATAATTCCTAATTTCTAAGAACAAAAATAAATTTTAATACTCCACAAACTCACCGCATTTACAACCGCTTAGAAGCAGCTCTACTAAGAGAAAGAATCCAATGGACAAGGAAAGAACTATCTTCTATAGACACACAATTGTACAATTTACACTTACTGATCAGCAACACAATAAAACAAGAAGATGGGATAAAATAGACACTATCAGTTTCAATTGCCACTAGGAGTGGCCGATACCTCTGCAGATGCGTCTCCATTTTTTTTTGTCTTTGCATATATCTTTCATCTTTCCTCATACATACTTTTCTCTTATTCTCACTGTGCAGGTTCCATTCTTTTGCAATCTCACCTATTTGGTCTATCCATTCCTTCCTCGCTTTCCCCTTCCACGCTTTCCTCTGACCAATATTTTTAAAATATTTTTATGTATTTTCCCAAGCAACCCGGCCGGGTGACGGCACAATATTGTCTATGCCAATTCAGTGCGGACCTCATTTTGAGCATATTATGCAATAGGTTCCTTTTTACTGATACATAAAATATTGCTTTTTATCTATAAATAAATGGGTATTTTGACGAATATTGTAGTCTTACCGTTCATTTTTTTTTATGTAACGCGGCGTCTACGTTATCTAACTAACTTCTCCTGTCTTCGTGTATTGGGTGCATTTACCTGTACACAGTAGCACGCCTCCATCATTAATAGAATACCTGAGGTAATTGCCGCTATAATGCATTATTATCATACTATTTTTTACTTCACATGGTTAGCGTTCCTTCATACTGCGAGTATAAAACATTTCGTAAGTTCCCAACCATTTCATAAACAAACAAGAAAATGTACGCAATATTTAACAGTGCATCTAGGGACAGTTTTAGTTTTCATACATTTGTTCTGTTTACGCGAGGGGGCTAGTATATACGCGATGTTTTGTCGCGGAGAAAAGTTGTTCCGGATTACGACAACGAAAGTAAAATTATTTGAAATTTCCCACGAGCGCAAAAATAAATTACTAACATTGCAAAAAATATAATATAGAAAATAACTTGGGCAAATTTTAAGATTAATTTATTATGTTTTTTACCTGATCCGTCACATTCTGCTATTTAAATTACATGTTTTAATTCTTAACATCCAAAAGAATGCGTAGTTTTATTTCTTTTTTGTTGACGATCATTTTATTTTTCATAAATATTTGTAATTTAGGTATTGTAATTTTGATAAATTATATTTTTGTTACTGTTATTCCACACAATATTATTTGTTCCAAATTTAAAAATGAAAAGTTGGTAGCAATGCTGCGTGAAGAGCGCAGCAAGAATTTAAATCTGATTCAATAAGCTCTACATATTTTTAAATTTGGAACTTTTTTCTGAGCAGTCTTGTACTGAACAAAAAAAAATTATGCATTTTTCCTGGCAAACCGGCTGGGTGACGACATATTTTTTATCTCAGTTCACATGCGGACCTCAATATCGTTTATTTTAATTTTCTTGGTATAAAATCTCGATGTTACAAAATTAGGTAATTAAGATTTACACACACAAGTGTGTGCTTTTACATGCTCAATGTGTACTCACAAAAATTAAATCTCAAACTGTAAACATAAGCCCTTGCAACTTTTGCCGCGTTTTTCCTGAAAACGAAATGATAATTTTGTTGCATACTGGACTTGTAACTTAGATCATTAAGAAGATATTCAAAATGCATTCATTTTATCTAGACGTTATACAAATAATAAAAATATTGTTGTTGCGTCAATCTTGTTAGCTGCATTGATGGAAGAACAAAACAATTCTAAATTTGTTTCCATACAAACATTACAATGGGCAACATTTGTAATGAAATAAAAGCGTTCTTAAAGGTGGTTACATAATATGTTCTTTATTTGTATTTGTATTAAACGACTATAAAAGGAACTGGCTTCATTTGATCAAAGGAGAAGAATGTAAAGATGTCTACGAAAATAAAAATAAACGAAAAAACTCTTCTTCTTTATACAATATATTTTTTTAATCAATTTGTGCTTTTTGCTTTGGACACGTTTTTCCTTAATACATGTCTGTGATTATGAAACATACTCATTTCTCATACATGAACTCTGCAACTCTTGCTACCCTTTGCTTGCTGCCTTTCGAAACGAAAATATTTTGACAACTGCTTATAAATAACCTAACGAGGTCCGCAAGTAAATTAACATAGACAATATCATCACGTGGCTGGGTTCCAAGAGAAAAAGAATACAAATATTTTGTTATTGATTGCTAATGACGGCACTCCCATACAAGCTCACCGAGAAAACTTATCAAAATAATAAAAACAAAATCTCGTGTTCACTACCTACTTGTGGGGATAAAAATTATAAGATAAATAAAACATTTTGTGATTTCAGTATTTAAATCGTTTATTGAATAAAATTATTAATAAGTGTACCAAATATTATGAAAGAATCTTAATCACATAGAACATGTGGCGCTTACTGTCGGAGAAAAACATTATATTTTCAAAATTGTGATGAGTGGATCACATTTGTTCGCTCTCAATTTTCAGCTAGTTTACAAACTTCCGAATTTAAAAACAATAAATTCAAATTTCGAACACCTTAGTATTGCCATCAAAAAATAAATTCCCTACTTCCCTGTGAGTAGGTACACAAGTATTATTTAAATCTTATGTAGGTATAAAGCAACATGATTTTCTCATGTAATGTTTGAGAATATAATTATATTATGTTAACGTTTTTGAAGACAAATCTATTGTTAGTCGAACGCTTTATCCATTGTGATGCTGTGAAAGTGAACGGACAAAGAATAAAGATGGAAGGTGCGTGAGACGCCGAGAGACAGAACAGCTGTCAAATCATGACTAAAATGCTGTTTAAACATTTACATTTATTTATGATAAAAATTGGTCTCAGCACAAGATTTGAAATAGACAATATTGTGATGTCGCACAGCCGGGTTGCTAAAGAAAAGGTTTTTTTATTTTTTATTATTGGCTGCTAAGGACAGCAGTCCAATAAAAGAGTGACGTTTGCTTGTCGAAAAAAGAGTTCCAAATTCTAATTTTAACGATTTTCAAGTTCCTTTTTATAACAATGATAAAGATAAAAAGATCATTGACGTTTTGATAAGCTAGTATAAGGCTGGCCACCCATACTGTAAAATTTGTTGACTTTGCTAATGCCACCCCCTATTTCAGGCGGCAAGAGTTGCAAGGTTTATGCCGAAGGCTTAAGATCACACTTGTACGTGAATACGGTTTGTAGCAGCCAATAACAATATATTTGTTTGTCGTGTATGCAGGCCCTGTGACGTCACAATTTCGTCTATGTCAATTCATGTATGGAGACCATTTACGTTTTGTTTTCAAGTCTACTTATTCTTTGTGTGAAACTAATTTGTTTCATAATAAAAAAAACACATAACGCAGAGTAAAATTATCTCTGTAGACGCGTAAGAGACTGGGACGTGAAAATTTAGCCTTTGTTTATGAAGAAAGTGATAACGGCGGAATATAAAGTATACTCTGATATACTCCTACAGTCACTGACTTAGTTCTAAGACACACTGAAATTTTTCACCAAAAAAATATATAAGCGATAGAAAATCACTTAGAAATAATAAAAAAGACAAAACACCTATGTACTTACGAGTATAACAATATATCAACATTTCAGATTCACATTTTAACACATTCCATAAAGTGACACGTTACAAAATTACTTACATCTGAAATTAACATAAACTCGGAAGGGTTTCGCATGTGTCGAGGGGAACCTGTTTATTTTTACGGGTAAGGGGCCGGCCTTACGCCAACCACTTCAGTTTAAGTGGGAGTTTCCCAGCTCCCGAAATGGCTGGTACTCATTCGCTGTGAAGGCTGAGTAAGCCTTGCCGGTATTTTATTTTGGGGTTTGAAATAAACACTTAAACTGGAAATAATTTTTCTCGGTGGGATTCGAACCTGAGCTCACGGTACGGAATGCAAGCACTCTACCACCTGAGCTATCTACAGGACTATAAATTAAATTAAAAATAAAAACCCAAATCTTAAGTCAACGTCTCGTAATATGGCCTAGGTCTGTATTTTTGGTTACATAATTTAAATGAATATGCAGTGTTATGCAATGCATTTCGGAGTTGAGTGAGAGTACATACATTGTCCACTAATCAAGCATGAAAATGTGTTAAAACTGTGCATGTATGTGTGGTAATGTAGGTAGCCTTAATGCACGAGCCGGTCGGTGAAATGCGGCTTTTACCATCGACCGTAGTGTAGTGGTTAACGCTTCAGACTCGATGACAAAAGATACTCAATTTGAAATCAATGATACCCATACACTGTGGTGCAAACTGTCGTTTACGATGCGAGGTATTTAGTGCAACGCAACGCAAATCGCAAGTGAACGTCGTATACAGTCCAATGTCTTACAGCGGTGTTCTTGAAGCGATCGCACATGGGGTTGAAAAATATTTATTTTTCGAGTAAGGGAGATTGCCTTACGGACAACCATGTGAGTTTGAGTAGGGTTTTCCCAGCTCACGAGGAGGCTGTTTCTCATTTCTTGTGATGGCTGAATAAACCTACCCGGTATTTTATTTTTGGGCTTAAAATAAAACCGAAACGTGAATTTATTTATGAAAACCTCGGTGGGAATCGAACCCGAGTTGTAACCAACAAAGCTATGGACCGGACTCTTTGCGAGCTAGATCGTCGATTCAAAACGCCAATTTTCAAGAACTAACGAATTGCTGTAAGGCTGGATAAACCTTGTTTCTTTTTTACTTTTCCAAAATTCAATCTGTTTTTAACGAGTTACAAGATTCCTTAGGGGTTGAAGGCCGTATTTAAGTTATTTACCCTGGATTATACTTCAATACAGAACCAAACTACATACTTCGTATACTTTAGTACTTAGTGCCTTATTTAAATTAAAAATTCAATTCTACATATTATTAGCTCTTGAGACATATATTTAAAATAACTTAAGAACGTAGAAATGAATGAGTAGCAAATTTCACTTTCCCGTATTCATACATATTATGTAGCTACATCAGAGTGATACTGAACCAAAATCGGCAATCTACGATATTTTATCGACCATGAGATTAATATGAAATAATGAGATTTTTTCCTGTGTAACCATATATTATTTATCTTATTATCGATATAAAAAAACCTAGATTGCCGCTTATGGTTATGCACGACTCATGTAAGAGTTTTACAGATTAACAAAAATGACCCATTTCTCATCTCCAGCTCGTCGCCCATTGTCACTTGATAGTTTTCACTTTTACTCGCGTAAATCTCACGCGGTTACCGAGTTTTTATGTAAGAAAACGATATGATATATATATATATATATATACTCGTACACTCTAATACGAATGCTACCTTACAGAAAGTTTATACAGTAGGTATAGACTAGAGCCATTGTAAAAAAATAATGGACTCAATTTTGCACAAATTTGAATTAGGAAATTTGGCCCTTAGCCACCGATAACAAAATATTTGTTTACCTTTTCCCGGCCGTGCGACGAGCCAATTTTGTCTCCGTCAATTCATATGCGGACCTCATTTCTTTACACACGTTTATTTTAAAATTTCTGGCAGGCATTGGGTTAAAAATGTATGGGAATATAAGATTAATCAAAACAATATAAAAAAAATAATGTAAGAAAATTTTCCACGCAATCGAAGGAATAATTTGTTTCCTGAATAATAATAAAAATATTTCTTTATTATACGTGTATTTCTCACATATTCAAAGCGTTTGAAATTACCTACCATTGTTTTGTTACTTACTAAATGCAACGTAACTAAGCTTCACATGTCATGCAACTTTTTACCGCGTTATCCCTGAGAGAGTCACGTGTATCGAATGGAACCTATTTATTTCCACAGTCAAGGGGCAGGACTTATGCAAATCACTTAATTTGTAGGCCTTGCTGGTTCTTTGATTATGAGTTGGCAATAAGTCCACCATACTTGCTAGTTATGGATCAACAGGACGTAGTATTAGGTCGCTTTTGCCGTAGCAAGCCGACGGTGTGACGTCACAACTTTTGAGACGTTTTGAAACACGCAGACTTCATCAGAAGCTAGTTTTAAGAGAGTTAGTGCCTCTTTAGCACTGAAAAGACAAGACGCCTGACAACTTTGACAAAACGTTGAGACATTCTGCCAAGTCGAGTCGTCGTGTATACCTGAACAACGGTAGCAATGGAAAAATTGTCACATTTTTTACAGTATCAGCGGTCAGTCTCAAACCAACTTGTGTGTTAATGTGTGAAAATGGATACATTCTTATGCAACTGAAAAGTTGATGGTAGATAATATATCAGAAGTAGTTGCTACTGCAGTTCGCGGTTACTGCGGTTGCATGGTTATTTACCATTCACTGTATTGCCATATATTATATCAAATGTGGGATCAAAAATATAAATGTACCTTACAATTAAGTTATTAAGCCCCTTCGTATAAAAATTGCATAATCTTTATGAACATGTTCCGGTTTTATTGAGTAGGTATTAAAAAAAGTGTGTTTGAAAATGACGAGAGGAAAATAAGGTGTATAAGGGGAAGCCAGGGGTAGGTGCGATGTAAAGAATGGCAAAATCCAAGCGGCTGACGGTAGATTTGAGAATGACGATACACAACGGCATTCCGACCTCATTCTTAAGATTTATTTTAGAAGGTGATGGGTCCTAATGAATTGAAAGGGGTATGCAAGGGTAGAAAGAAATGGACTGAATTATCTCAATGACGAAATTCTGACACATTAAAATCTGAGTGCAGGAACCGCGCCTACAAAAATATCTAAATTATACCAACCACTGTGCATCGAATCGTCAGAGTGTTGCTACACCTCGGTCAGGCTTCATTTCCCTCGTTGGTTCACTGAGTTCTCGCTTGCAGGTCTAATGGACTGGGAAATTGGTGTCTCACCTTTTTGTGTTCACTTTTCGCTATAAATGTTCAGCGTGCATGTGTTGCCAAGTTTCCCTTTTCTTGAACCAGTTGTTAACTCAACACGGCAAGTGTGTATCGAACTCGTACATCGAAAACACGGGAAACCTATATGGACGCATTTTTATCATTAAAGTTAAGCTTTCGAGCAGATTAGACCGGAAGCTTAGTAGCTATTTAATTTACAATACTTCAATCCATGGCAAGGAATGGCTGATAACATTTTTTTTGTCTTTTATTTTAGGGGAACCAAAAGACAATTATAAATAATAAGAAATAACAATTTGGGTCGAGCCAAGATATGACACACTTTGAGAATCAGTATGATTAATACAGAGTACAAAATGAATACTTACGTATCTAAACTGTACATATACAGCAACTCCCCGACCCCGACCTCTCTCCGACTATCCTCGACTCTCCCTGACTCTCCCCAAAGTCTCTGGTATTTTTATTTTTAAGTACTGAGGTATTTTTACAGGCCTTACACTATCCGCTGGAGGAGGGAGGGTTTCCCAGCTCACGAGAGGGCTGATTCAAATTTCATGACTAAATGTTGTCTATATTTTAATTTTAGTTTTAAAATAAAAACCAAAACGGGAATTTATTCGTGAAACCCATGGCGAGGATCAAACCCTACCCCTCAGGCATGGAACGCAAGCATTGTACCAACTGAGCTATCGACCAGACTCTACAGTTACTTGATATCTACCAGGAAACAGAAAAAAACGTTGCCTACACATACTTAAAATGCTGTTCACTTCCCTGCTTAGTAGTAGAAATATACTTGTATTCTAAGGTGTTCTTCATCCTATTTCTCATTGCTGAGGATTGTGACCCTTGTGGAAGCAACCACTCTGCTTTAGTTCTCTCTTGTCGGCACTGCCCGCAGTGCTCCAACCACCGAGGTGCCTGCTGCTGTCTTTACTAACTTGATCGGTCCATTGTGTGTTCTCTTCTTCCTCTCTTCTTATAAAAGCCACCGATCACAACCAGTCGTTCCAGGCTATCCTAATTGCCACGGACAACGTGTCCGAAGAACTGAAGAATACGCGGTGTACATAATATACTACCAGAGTTAAGGCATCGAAACGTTCCATTCCAAGGTCAGTGGACACAAAATTAATATTCCAAGACAATCAAAATCGCTACCACTAATTGTGGCACTGAATTTAACGTTTGTGTACACTAAGAATTCCCTCCAGGCCTGTGTGGCAGTCCTTTCACAGATTCCGAGTGTTAAACATTGACCCAGATCTTGTTAGCGGTAACCGCAAAAGGTGTACTGAGATTTTAAACAGGATTTGAAGGTAAAGTGACAAAACTTGTAGGTACTTAAAATCTATTTCAAATATCATTATTAACTAAGCGCTGTACTCACGCTTTAAGCGAGTGATCTTAAACCAGTGGTCCGCGATTCCCTTGGAAGTGGTCCACAAAATGGCCAGACGACAGGTGTAATCAGCAGCAGGGTTTCATTGTCATCAGTTGAAATTAAAATTGCATTGCATTGAAATTCAGCAAGCGCAAGGGAGACAGATAACAAGGTGAGAAACATTCACGATAGGTTTCTTGTCTGCATGCGTATTCAGTTTGGATAAAGGAATAACAATGAGGCGACATAGGATCTCGACAGCGCGAGTCGAAAAATGCGTGGATATATTTTCTTAAATAATCTATTAGTAGGGACTGGAAAATTTCGCGATCGCGATAAAACGAATTTATTCGCGAATTTTGATGTTTTTACGCGAATAACGCGAAATTTGAGGTTTTACGCAAATATCGCGAATTTTCGTACTTTTGGTAGAAATTGTGCGAAAAAGTTGTCATGTATCGCTTTTGCAACGCAACGATTTTGTAGGAAAGGAAAAAATCATGCGAAAACCCTTTGCAAGGTGCAAAAAACAGGAAAATTGGTCGGTGCTATGACCGAGAGGGCCAAGTGGGCTGATCTTTCAACGTTTAAAAACACGCTAGAACGCTAGACGCGGGGTTTGATCCCCGCCTGGGTCATTTGACCATAAATTTGACCCTGGTTCAACAGATGTAATTGGGTAATTATAAATGAATCTAATCTAATCTAATCTAAGCTGCAAAGATATATATCATTTAAGATTTATATTAAATGCATTCCCACAAGCAGATATGTATAATTTCGCGCTCACACATGCCGCATGTGGACCTACAATATAAAAACCCAATCTCAAATGAACATAAGCCTTGCAACTCTTCATTAAAATAAACAAAAAGGAATTATTAATTAATGATATTAATACCTGTATCTGGTCAGGCAGAGTAGGTTGGTGAATTGCATTCCTATTCACTAATCTATTTTTTTTTTTAATTAATGATAAGCAGAACTGTCCTGGATCATCCAAGCAGACTTGAATCGTGACATCAATGAAGGAAAATACTTCAAGGAGTGAAGCTGTTGCTGGATTAGCCAAGAGCACAACTTGAAGCTTTCATAAAAGCCAACATCCCTTGAAAAATTAGATAACCCTCATCTAGACACTAAATGCACAAAAATTAAATATTTTAAAAGGATATTTGCAGGGTATTCGGAGTGTCATTGAAATATTAATACTTTTTTCAATCAATGGTTTTTTTTTTTGTAAAAAAGGATTATTTTAAAAAATAATATACCTACCTACATTTTTTTTTAAGAAACTAAAATTAAAAAACATTGTTTTTTACCTACCACTTCAGTATTTTTTATTGCAAAAACGTTTTCGGTGGGTCCTTCCATCTTCGGTTGCAGATACTCGTATTGATTCAGATTTTGTTTATTCATTGTTTTTGAAGGTACATAATGTTGTTTATATAATAAATTGTAAATATTAGTAATATATTTTGTTTTGCAATTATATAAACCTTTATTTTGATCAAATCAACCCTAAAAATTATACCGAATCTCCCCGTTTATCATGAAAAATAACGCGAATTTCCCTGTTTTTGATCAAAAATAACGCGAATTTCACAAAAAAATAACGCGAATTTCCTAAAAAATAACACCACTATTTTCCAGTCCCTATCTATTAGTGCTCGGGTTTCATGAGTGTGGGATGGATTTACAGGTATAGAGATTATGAAGGAGATTCATTCATTATATTATTTTTTGTGTTAAACATGAGTTTGAGTGCGTTTCCATACTTCCGCCCCCCCCTCTCTACCATCTACGATTTAAAATTGAAGGACAGGGAAATAGCTGTAGAATGCAGTTAAAGAATTTGATTTATTGTATATATTATACTGGTCGTACCATAATCTGAGAATCACAATGAACTATGAATTTCAGATACAAGCAATCTAATATTGTAAACCGCAAATTACGTGGTACCTACACTCTACCATGATCTGCCGTTTAAACCTTTCATACAAAATTGTTCGAAATTTAACTGTTCAAATGCTCATTCCTAACGTTCATCCAAACGTGACATTTTGTGCGTGAACACTCATTCGTTAAGAATAAACTTCAACTCGTTCGGCATTCCGTTAGGGATTAAGACTTGGTGCGAGAAAAACCTTGAGACCCCTTGAAAAAAAATACAATAAAAATTATACATTTTATATCTGCAATCTATAAAATAAGTTGCAAAGGTATATTGACATATAATGCTTATTCAATGCATGCCCACAAGCAGTCACATGTAAGTTCACGATTACGCATGGTGTACATATGTGTACATACAAAATAAACCAAGCCACACATGAACTTACACTTTGCAACTCCTCCAGTTTTTCCCTAAAACCGGGTGGCATAGGTAAAAGTGAACCAAGTTTTTGCAACATAGGGAGTCAACCTCATGCCAACCCATTAATCAAGGAACTGTGTACTTACAAAATAAAACCTCAAACTCAAATACCTGCAGCTATTACGGCCTTCCCTAAAACAGGAGTGACATTGGCAAAGTGAATCAAGTTTTACAGTACGAGTGGTATCCTCATACCGATCTCTAAGTCAGTGTTCACATTCAATAAAGACTCGCATGATTGTTGAGGGATTGCCTGTAATGGGAGAAACAGTGGCAATTTAAATTTTATCCCCTACTTATGCCAAATGGAATGCCAGCTATGTATGTACATTATTTTACATCAAAGTCGGAGTTGGCGTATGGAAACGATTCAGTAGCCTAGTAAGGCAGCTACCGTAACTCACTTAGGGCCGGAGTTGTAAGCATTCCTAAGCTTCAAGACAATGCCTGATTTAAGAAATAAATAAAGAATGTCCTCAATGAATTTTAGTGATAAAACTGATTTTACTAATCGCCTTGTAGAGATGAACAAGTTTCTCAACGTTTCGTCCATCTTCGTGCAGACTCCTGAAGACATTGGCTATGTCGCTAACAATACGTTGAGAATTATGTAAGTTCTCCTATAACAGTTCGTCTAATATTCGAAAAGTTCAATTACCTAACTGTGAAGTAATGACAATTGTGAATATGTTTTGTTGAAGTTGTATCCGACGTATCTCTTCTACGACGAAGGAATATTAACTGAAGTGTCAGAAATAATTGTTGTTGTTTCTGGCCATTTTGTGCTAATAAAGAAATTTAGATTTCGTATTATTGTGCGATCGATAGCTCGGTTGGTAAAGGGCTTGCGTTCAAATCTAGAAGGCTAGGGTTCGATCCCCACTAAGGGTGTCAGAAATGACTTTACCAAAAAAAGGTTTATTCAGCTTTAGCCCCCCTCCAAAAATAGTGTTTTGCGCAAGGCCGGCTCCTTATCTTTGAAAGTAAATAGGTTCCACTCCTTCGATGAGAACGCGGCAAGAAGTTGCACTATATATCACGTTGCGCGTCAGTACAAATTTGTATTTTTTATAAATTCTAAATTAAGCTGCATTTCTTCTGCAAATTTCAAGCGCAAATCTGTTTACAAATAAATACAATTATTAAAGTAGACAACATTGTCTCGGAGCGTTTTTCTCGAGTCTGTATAATACTCCGATAGATTTTGTATTGATGTGTTTGCGTTCACAAAGAGACGATGCAAATTCGTCGTCACTTTCTCCTTATCGATGTTCACTTTCAGTTTTTTAGCATAATTTAGCGACGCGGCTCGTCTTCGCGACTAACAGATGAGACCACTGGGACAAACCACACGTACTCTGCCAATCTATGGTCTTGTTTTATTGCAATTATTCTCACTAGTGGTACGGGGACAAAACGTGGTATGTTCGCAAATAGTGGTCTGGGAACAAATAGTGGTGCGGGGACAAATAGCGGTCCGGAGACAGATAGTGGTCCGGGGATAAATGGTGATCTGGGGGCGTGGTACTGGGAAAAATAGTGGTCCGGGGAGAGATAGTGGTCCGGGGACAGATAGTGGTCCGGGGACAGATAGTGGTCCGGGGACAGATAGTGGTCCGGGGATAAATAGTGATCTGGGGCGTAGTACTGGGACAAATAGTGGTCCGGGGATAAATAGTGATCTGGGGCGTAGTACTGGGACGAATAGTGGTCCGGGGATAAATAGTGATCTGGGGCGTAGTACTGGGACGAATAGTGGTCGGGGAACAGATAGTGGTCCGGGAATAAATAGTGATATGGGGCGTAGTAATGGGACAAATAGTGGTCCGGGGACAGATAGTGGTCCGGGGATAAATGGTGATCTGGGGGCGTGGTCCTGGGAAAAATAGTGGTCCGGGGATAGATAGTGGTCCGGGGACAGATAGTGGTCCGGGGATAAATAGTGATCTGGGGCGTAGTACTGGGACAAATAGTGGTCCGGGATAAATAGTGATCTGGGGCGTAGTACTGGGACGAATAGTGGTCGGGGGACAGATAGTGGTCCGGGAATAAATAGTGATCTGGGGCGTATTATTGGGACAAATAGTGGTCCGGGGACAGATAGTGGTCCGGGGATAAATAGTGATCTGGGGGCGTGGTCCTGGGAAATAAATTGGTCCGGGGGCAAACAGCTCAGAACGTAACGAAGTAAACAAAGAGGAGAATAAAGGTTTAATTATGTTACACTTGGCACAAATTCCAATGACAACAAAATGACGTCACACGGCCGAAAACTAATATGTATTTTGGTATTGGTTGCTATGACTCCTAATTCCGCAAACCTGTAAAGTTTGCTCGACGAGAAAACAATTTAATTTCATACTTTGTGCAGTCTATGCCGCATTACATTTTATTTTTGAAAACTGAACAAAAAATCGCTTGAAAAATGAACATTTATCAATATCAAACCGCCATTTTTTTCCGTCACACAGACCGGTTGTGACGTAAGAGTTGACTTTATTTTACGAAACTGTAACAGTATGTGGCAATTAAATATATACATACTGTGCAGTGCGCACCCTTTATCGCAAAACCTGTTATGCCCATTTATAGATATGGACTGGCCTAATGAAATACATCGGCTCAGTTTCTTCATTCATTTCTACTTTCGTTGGGTTGGTCGCGTAACCTGACATAAGGTATATAGATTTGTATATTAAATAAACAATACGCCTAGATTGTGGATTGGGGAGATTGTGAAAGAATTGGACGAAAGAGTTAATGTAAAAGACATGAATTCTAAAGTAATGTAAAAGAAAGAGAGAAATTGTGAAAGAATGGGATATAGGTACAGAGTGAATGTAAAAGAATGGAGAAGAAATGCAGTAATGTAAAAAATATAGGTTTTTACTGAGAATGTAAAAAAAGAAAGAAATTTTGAAATAATGTTATAAACAGATAGTGTAAAGGAAAGAAAAAAAAATGTGAAAGAATGGGTTAAACAAAGAATGTAAAACGTCGAAAGAAATTGTAAAGGAATGGTGAATGCACAGTGAATTTAATAGAATGACAGAAATGGTAAAATAATGGAATTTACAGAGGACGTTAAATAAAGAAAAAAGCGTGAAAGAATAGAATGTACAGAAAGTGTAAAAAAAAGAAATTGTGAAAGAAGTGTTATACAGGGTGAATGATAAAGAAAGGAATTCTAAAAAAGCTACCTCCACTTCCTTACTATCATTGCATAGGTACATGTTTCAATTCATTCATGTCCATCACTTTTTCGCACAGTTCCTTCCTTGATATTCATTCTGTAGGTATATCCCATTGTTTACTCATTTCCCAATATTATAAAGTCATAATTTTCTCAGACTTATTTTTATTTTATAAAAACTTGACGCCTAGGAATGCATATGATACTGGCTAGTGGCTTTAAGTACACCACATGGGAATGAACATTTATTTACTTGCTATGAATGTCGATACCTTACCATATTTTTAACGTTTTTGGGCCAATATCGAAAACCGGTCCAAATATGTAATTTTATTATTATTTGTCTTAAGGCGGCTACATGCCCTATAATGCACGTTCTTTATACTTACAATTAATGCTCGTAGTGTAAGAGTGACATTAATGAAAACGTCAGGCGTATTTCTTGATTACGTATGTATCTATATTGAAATGCTTCAAACATTACAAAACTTAAAAATCTCGCTGCAAAAATATATTTACAGAAACGTCTTTTTTTTTTAAATATTTTGTGCATTTTTTTGATGCGTTATTTTGAAGATGAGTTTTCCTTTTTAATCAAAAAAATGATTTGACGGGTCCGTAGTCCAGTGGCAACACTTCGGATTCGTAAATGGAAGGTTGTGAGTTCGAATCCCGGTGGAGCACAAAAATATACCATTTATTCTTTCAAATATGCTCTTCGCTGGGTTAAAAAAATCATAAATCCTTTACCGAAGATCGGTCACTAAAGGTCCATCCAGCCTTACAGCAACTGGGTCTTGCTTGAATATTGGCGCTTTATAGCGATGACCAAGCTCGTAAACAACACTGTAGCACTACAATTAGTGTCATAGACTGCCAGAGTCTCTGAAATCTGGGGAGTCTTTCGCTCAGGATTTAAAAAAAAAACTATATGAATTATTTGAAGTGTGAACAGATTTTTGATTTTGTAAATACTTCTCGAGAAAATGTAAAAAAAATACTGATTTTTCAGAAAATTGAATAAATAAATCGATTATAGTTAGTAACCACCTTCAAAGGTATCTACATACGCAACGCAACTAAGCTACACTTGTAGTGTAACTTTATGCAATTGTGGTGACTCGGGATTTGAATGGCTATTAATTTTCCAACATAGCGAAGAGCATTTTTGAAAAAAAAAAAATGTTTTGTGCTCCGTTAGGAATCGAGCTCACGATCATCCGATTACGAGTCCAAAGCAAAACCTCTACCTTATATATATCTATAATCTAAGCTGCAAGGATATGTTAACATTTAAGGCTCATATGAAATGCATGCCCACAGACAGGCAGATGTAGGTTCGCGCCTACATATTCTGCATGTGTGCATACAAATAAAGAAAACCTCACATGGATATAAACCTTGTAACTCCTGCCGCCGTTCCCTGAACCGGGGTGGCATTGGCAAAAGTGAACCGATTTTTACAGCATGGGTGGTCAGCCTCGTACCAACCTATCAGTCAAGGAGCTCTTAATTGAGCATAAAAGGATTATCTTAGTTGCAAAAATATTTAAACATTTAAATTTTCAAATTTCTTTTTAATTCGAGTTGGCAAGGTTCCCTATTTCTTCCGCGATGAAAAAACAGTCTTGGTTTTTTTTGAGCTGAATACATGAATTAAAAAATTGCACTACTCATTAAATCATCAAGTGAATATAATTATATTAAATAAATATTATATAATAGTAATAAATAAATAAACACAAAAAATACTTCCTATTTGTATTATTCATTCAAATGCATAACCTGATCAATTAAAAAAAAGCCAAAAACATGACGTTAGGATAGCATAGACTATGCGTTACATACAAATTAAATTTTCTATAAAACAAAATTTTTACAAATTCAAAATTAATGTTTTTTGCGTAGTATGTATTTTGTGTTCCGAGTAGGTACCGGCAAAGTTTACTAAGCCATTACTAGAATGTAAGCTTTTGGGAGAAATAAGACCCACTTCAAAGTGAAATGGTTGGCGTAAGGTTGGTCTCTTTACCTCTTATTATTAAATTTATTTTACTTCAGTTAAGAAGTTGCACTATATTTGTAGGTCAGTTGTAAATAAATTATATGCCTTATCCACTTAAGTGATTCCCTGCGTATTTTTTTCATTATAACAATAGATAGGTAAGATTATTCCTTTTATGATGTTCCTTGAGGCTGGTATTAAGCTGGCCACCCATATTGTAAAAATTGGTTCACTGTGCCAATACCACCACTGTTTCAGGGAAGGTTGGCGAGAGTTGCAGGGCTTATGTTCATTTGAGGTTTTAGTTTTTATTTTGTAAGTACATTCTCAAGCAGCATGTTTAAGCGTGTACTTACATGTGATGCTTGTAAGCGTGGATTCAACATAAATCTTGAATGTAAATATATTCTTGCAACTTAGATTGTAGATAGAAATGTACACTCGGTCTAGTCCTGTCGATAGCCAGTTGGTAGAGTGCTTGCATTCCATGCCGAGGCTGTCAGAGGATTTCCTGTTTAGGTATTATTTCAAACCCAAATAAAATACCGGCAAGGTTGACTCACCCTTCACAAGAAATGAGAACTAGCTTCCTCCGGAGGCAAGGAAATCTCACTTCAATTAAAGTGCTTGGCATAAAACCGGCCTCCTTACCTGTAAAATCAATAGGTTCCACGTGCGATCCCTTCGGCGACAACGTGATACGAAGTTGCTCTATATGTACAGCTTATTTACGTTAAGAATTACGTTTTACGTAAACTAGTATTATTACAAATATTATTTTTGTAATTTTAAAATCGCCGGGCACAATGCATGGCTAACCACGAGTATGAGTATATCGGTGCGCACATAATTCTTTAGAAATGTTCAATAAATTAGTTTGGCGCGCTTTTTTAGTGTTGCCCCTTTCCCCCGGCCGCCATCTTGTTTCCACGGTGTTGTTACGTGAAAAATATATTTTTCTAAAATGTAGGTTAGGTATAAAATGTAAGCCAGCGATTAAATAATAGACACAGATACGCTATGGCAGGTTTTTACAAAATCACACAACTGCAACGAATGTGATAGTATTATAATATCGTCATCGTTTAGGAGGAATGAGATCCGCACATGAATTGACATAGGCAAAATTGCGACATCACACGGCCGGCTAAACAAAAGCAGCGCTTCCCAAATAAGCCATACTGACATAAATAGTTTTATTAAGTCACTGGTTGAACAGATTCACGTACGTTGGGTAATTATTAAAAGATAATGTATTACAAATAAAATGATGAATTATTAATTGATTACCAAATCCTGTTTCTGGCCTAGGAAAAATTGGTTGGTGAATAGCATTCCTCTTCACTATAATCTAATCTAAGTTGCAAAGATACCTATATTAACATTCAAATCTCATATCAAATGCATGCCCACAAACATACACGTGTAAGTTCGCGCTTACAAACGCTGAATGTGTAGGTACTTGCACTTTAAAATGCAATTCTCATGTGAATACATAAACTCTGCAACTTTTGCCAACCTTCCCTGAAACAGGAGTGACATTAGCAAAGGGAATCATTTTGTAGTCAAATCTAATCTAATTTAATCTAAGTTGCAAAGATATGTTACATTGGGGATTCACATTATATGCATTCTTACAAGCAGACACGTACAAGTTCGCGCTTGCACATGCCGCATGTGAACCGACGACATAAAAACCCAAATCTCAAATGAACATACACCCTGCAACTTTTGCCGTCCTTCCCTGAAACAGGGGTGACTTTGGCAAAGTGAACCATTTTTTACAGCATGGGTGGTCAGCCTCACACCAACCTTTAAGTCAAATCTACTTTAAAAAACCCTCAATGTATCTTCCCCATGTACCGATAGTTGGTGAGGGCGTGAGGGCGTTTGTAAGACTTGGCCGGACTGGGCTAACACAGATTGGCTTACCATAGCTCTTGCATGTAAGTAGAGTGTTTGGGAGCGTGGCTGAGTGGGGCATGTAGCTACCTGCTGGTGTGTTGAGCTATTCAGGTTTACAGCCCAGACCGCCCCGAGCAGAGTTACGTAAGCCGCCGAGAGAAGGAGTGAAAGTAAAGGCGGCAGAACTTGCGTGCAAGCCTCTACAACAATGTAATATGACAATATAAGAGGGCGAGCCAAACAATAAACTGGATTATTGCTGTGAAAATATTATTTTGTAACGGTTGTTGATAAGTTACAAGCTGTCAAAGCAAAGGGCCCTTGAGGTGTGCTACGCACGAACACGACACAATTAAATATAAATCATCAAATAATTTATTATACTTACAGTATTAATTATCACTTATTTCAATTCCCCTTCTTTTAGGTTCACTACAAATAAAAATTGGCTATCGACATGGCTATTTTACTTATTGCCATATATTTTTTTAAATCCTCCATTCAGAAGGTTTCTTGCGGCCCTCCCAATCCCATGTATTATTTTTTATCGTAAAGATTAGTTACACGTGTAAGTTCGATCTTACATATGCTAAATTTGAATTTTCAAAATAAAACCAGAATCCCAATTGAACATAAATCCTGCAGCTCTGGCCTACATTTCGTGAAACAGAGGTAACTATGACAGAGTGAACCATTTTTTTTACAATACCTATGTCTGGTCTGTTTCATACCAACCTCTACATCAAACAACAAAAGTTCATTCAACAAACCATATAAAAACATCAATTAAATTATTTTTGAAAGACCAATTTCTCCTTTTAGACGTAATTTTTGGAAGTTTTGGCCCTTGAAGCTTATTCAAATAACCAATCTTAGCCTAAAATTTGGTCTTGTTTTTGAGAAAGGATTCCGGTTATTCTTTGGTCCCCTTCCATAAGCGTGAACGGTTAAATGTAAAACAGGAAGTGGTTGGGCTTACAGCTTCATATGTTACGCGACCTTAATTCGTGATAAATGAACCCATTACGGTGTAAGAAACAGAAAAATATATGTATCTGCTTTAAATCAAAGCGTTAATCGTGTTATTTAATAAGTAAAATGAGATCTGCACATGATTCGACGAGGATAGAATTGTAATGTCACATGGCCGGGTTGCTAGGAAAACGGCAAACAAATATTTTGTTTTTGGTTGCCAAGAAAAAGTGGGGCGTTTGTCCATTAGGTAGGTATACCCAGGCCCGGATTTAGGGCGGTTCGAGCGGTACGGCCGAACCAGGGCCCCCGCGTCCTAGGGGCCCCCAAAGACTGAAAAATGCTGAAAATTGATGTATTTATTTTAATTTCACCATTTTTGACTTAAAAAGCCACGTTTAGTACAGACAAAGACATCGATAGTTGAGAAATAAAAGTTTCTCACAGGGAACCTTCAGGGGCCCCCAACGACCTGAATGGGTCTCAAAAATTCCAAAGAAAGTCTCCATTAATAGAAAAAACAATGTTTCTTAGTAAAAATTAAGAAAAAAGCACAGGTAGTGAAAGGCACCGAAAGTGAGCTACTTTACAACTCGTACGTGTCTCACAATACACCTGTTAGCATTATGCCAATAAACTTTGCTATTGTTACATCCTGGCGGCGAGACTAGAGGTTCCGATGGTTTTAAAACGATCCTTTGTCATGGTCGCCAAGCGAGTAAAAACAATACAAATTCTAATAATAAATATTTTGTAGAAAAAATAGATACACAGTTTTGAACATCAATAATAATTTGCATTATGTTTAACATGCGTGAGTTTATTTTTGGAGCTCTGATAATAAACTACATTTTTAATGTAAAAATGTATAATTTTAATATATTTTTGAATAAAAATTCAAATCTTTTTACGCCCTTTGCTGTTACGAGGCTGACCAACCATATAAGAATGGTCAACTTTGCCAAGCTCACTCCTGCTTCGGGGAAGGCCGGAAAAAGTTTCCAGTGTTATGCTAACTAAAGAATTGATCTTTTATTTTGTTTGTGCACATGCAACAAGTGAAAGCCGGTCCGATTAATAGTTCAGTGCGTAGAGTGCTTGCATTCCATGCCAAAACCTCGGGTTCGAATCCCGCCGTTGATTTCTCGTCTCGGTATTTATTTCAAACACAAAATTCAATACCGTCAAGGTTTCCGACAATTCCTTGACTTATATCCATTAAAGTTAATAAAAGTACCTACAACCTTCGGCCTCGATCAAACAAGAATTATTCAACAGTTCGTGGTTCTTCTTTGTAAAAGACACACGCCTCCAGAAGACATCGGATATGACTCCGACGAAACGTAGAGAAAATCGTTCTTCTCTTTTGCACGGTCAGTATAATCCTTTTTTTTTTAAATCTACCTAATTAATTAAATTTCTTAAAAACATTTTTTGAGGCGGGGGGGGGGGGTGGAAAGTTTTAGGGAGGGGAGGGGGGAGGGGGGCCCCCCCGTGATTTTCCCCGCACCAGGGCCCCCAGGGGGGTTAATCCGGGCATGGGTATACCATGGTTAGAGTTGCATTTTGGTATACATCATTGACTGTAATTATACTATTTAAAATAATCTATTTTCCGAGTTGCAAAGACATTTAAGTGTTTGGGAAAGATATTTAATGCATGCCCACAAGTAGACAGGTGTAAGTTCGCGCTAATATACTGCCACGGGGGGAAACTTCCTCATTAAAAGGATTTAAAAAAAAAAAAAAAAGTCTTTAGAGGGCTCTTGAGGTGTGATACCACAAAAACAGCGCTCACCAAATAAATCATTCTAATATTATTATTAAGTCTACATGGCAATACTTTAAGTCATTCGATAGAAGTGGTATCTAAAGAAAAAGTACTTGGGTATAAATTTATGAATGGAATAAAAAAACAACTGCGGCACTTCTTAGATGTCTAAACACAATAGACTAATAAATAAATAATTACCATAAAACATTTCTGCAATGTGATGATTCGGTGGTTTTATTATGTGCTGGGATCTTTTTATTTGCAATTCTATTTTTAGTACTTAACTATGTAAAAATGTGTGTGTAGATCTTAGTAAGCCTGTAATAAGCCAGTCACCAGAAACATCGGAGGTCAAGAATAATAGCATTGTGTTATTTTCGTGTGTGTGCGGTTTTTTAAGGAAGCCTGTGCGGGAGACTCCCTAGATTCAAGCGACTCTAGGGGTATATGACACTTGTTATAGTGCCACAGAGGTGTTGTTGATGTGGCAGTTGTCCTTACCCGGTTGCAGGACCGTTAGTTGCGCAGTGCTGTGGTGTGTGTTGCGTTGCGTTGCTTTGTTTAGAAACACTGTTTGGATAGAGATACCAGTACCCTTAGAACGAGTTGCAAAACTTGAGAAAAGTAAAGTTTACGGAAAATATTAAATAGTGATTTCTCCCAAAATCTGCCATTTTTGTTTCTTACTTTTTATGGTATTAGAGTTACAGTGATGAAGAAAATCAAGTTCAAACAAACAAAAAAGGCAGATTTTAGGGGAAATCACTCTTTAATAATTGCCGTAAACTTTACATTACTCAAGTTTTTCAACTCGTACTAAGGGTACAGTAGTGTAAAACCAAGTTAGCACCTTGAAAATACTTGTGCTAACATTAAGTTCGATAGAGTGAACTAAAAAAAGTGCAAAAAAAAAACATCCTGTGAGTTTTTTGAAGCTGCAAATTTGCTTTTACACAACTTATATCTGAGAAAATGAACTATATGTGTAGCTTAGTTTCGTTTTTCATCGAAAATAATCCTAAGTTACCGCCTTTCATTCTATTCAACTCATTTGTGCCATTGTGTAATCTACTTAAAAATATCTGTTAATTTGAAATGTTGAATTGAACTCGTGATGTCCGATTCGCGCACTTCCCGGGCCCTCGCGCAATCAGCCGCGAACAGTCTCATTGTTCTCTTGTCCATGCCCCCCAGCCGATATTTCCTGGCTTGCCGTTTTCTTCAGGCCTGGGACACTGCAACATGCAATACCTCTGAACTATCTCACGCGCAGTCACGTAAATAAAATGAATATCAGCTCTTTTAAATAAACCAATTCTTCTTATGCTTCTTCAGTAAACGTTGGCGATTATCATAGCAATTTAAAGCTTCGATACTGAATAGAGAATGAAGAGAGAATGTACACATGTGGTGGAAGAAGAAGATCGAGAACGGTATGGATGGACCGAATTTCTGAGTCCATCCATACCGTTGGAATACCATACCGAACGAATGGGATATCCAGAGTCATAATAAAACGAGAGGTTGTAGGAAAAAAGTTATGACTCTGGATGAAAAAGAAGCAAGTAAGGACCGAAAATAATGGTGGTCGATCTGTAATGCTGGCAGGCTTAAGACTAAGGCTTGCGCTTCAAATTGTTAATTGTTCATTTTATCGATATTCTGTGGGTAGTTTTTTTTCAATAAACATACTACGTATGTTAATTATATTTTGAATGTACATACGTACTACGGCATGCGTAAGCGCCAACTTATTCGTGCTTGCTTGTGGCTTGTGACTTATATTATAGATATACTGCTGCACGAAAAGGGATATTGTGCTACTGCAGCTCAATTCTTCCCTGTATGATGATAACAAGTACCTAGCGACTATTTCCCATTTCTGATTATGTAGCCAAAATAAACAACATTTTGTCTGTTCACGGATTGCAGGGTTTGGCTCTTTTTTCATACGACAGAGAACTTCGGCATTTGTGACTCGATCCACCCAGGAAGTTTTTAGTATGCGATGGTACACCCACATTTCAAAGGCAGGGATTTCATTATCGAGGCACTGTGTTAGTGTCCACCCTTCTAAGCCATAAATCTGTACCAATAAATGCGTGCATAGATCATAAAGGCATTTAAAGAAAATATGTCTCTTTGGAATACTTAAAATAACAAGATTAAGGGAATATGAAAACATCTTACAGTGCTACTCACAAAACATTTGATCCACAGCTGATCCATGGATTATCTTTTTTTTTGTATGGAAATTTCACATTAGATGGTGCTTGAGCCATGGATTTGTTGTGTGTGAGTAACACCGTTAGTATTTAAAAAAATCATAAGGGCATAATAAAATTATCTTTTTTAATGGCTGCACTTAATTGAAATATTATATGGCACCTAGACAGTATTAATCTCGTGTTTCATATTATTTAAGTTGTGGTATTTTGCTACATTTTCTCAACTAACCACACATTATGGCTTATACTTTTTAAACAATTTTTTCTCAGTAAGGCTTTTTCTTTAATATAAGTTGTATAGATATTTTGAGATCTTAGGTTCACATTCTATGCGAACACAAGTATACAGATGCAATTTTAAACGTTGGTTTATATATCAGTATTTCCCAACCTTTTTTCGCCTATCTCCAGAAATTAATTAATAAAAAGATAAGCCCTTTTGCCTATCATGGGTAGAATCGCCTTTCAAAAAGACTATTACACCTCAAAAAACCGTCGACAGGAGGGAGGGGGGGGAGGCACAACCCCTACGCGAATTTCATCCACCGATTGGGAACCTTTGATGAATCTCTTTAAAATATTTGATATACGTCATATTTATATAACAGAAATCTAACAACAACAAAAAAATTTGGAAATTGGAAAGAGGACGGAGCTCCCAGTTTCTATAAACGTCTGCAACTTAGGTTATACATTACAGACTTTATAGAAAAACACATTAATTTTCAAAAGTAAACAAAGATATGACAAAACTAAAAACAATCTGTATATCTACTATGATAAATAATTGATTATATTTTGAGGAAAAACTGATAAAATCAGTGTTTTCGGCCTTCCTGTATGCAGATTCACAAATAAAGTAATTCTTCACTGATATTATTACGTGTAATGTTCATATGAAACGACTGATTAGCAAGAGAAATCAATTCTTTATTAAATTATCATACAATTAATTATTAAAATAAGCGGCATTGAGACAAAAGTACTGATTTAACATAATATACAAGACCTTTCCATATCATTAGATGCCCAGAATAAACTGAGAAAACGTTGTCATAGATTAATTTCGACTTTTTAATTTTTTTTTAGTTTTATCAAGTTCAATGTATCTTAAATTTATGTCCCTTGACTAATAGGTTGGTATGAGGCTGACCAACATTCAGTAAAAATACTTCACCAATGTCACTCTGGTTCAGGGAAGAAAGTATTTATGCATTAGTGTATGATGCATTAGGGTATTGACTCTTAAGCTACTCTATTGTAGTAGTCCGGTAGTCCGGTCGATAGCTCAGTTGGTAGAGTGCTTGCATTCTATCCCGTGAGCTCGGGTTCGAATCCCACCGAGGAGGGTGTCAGAAATGATTTCCTATTTCGGTGTTTATTTCGAACCCCATAATAAAAATACCGGCAAGGTTTACTCAGCCTTCACAAGAAATGAGTACCAGCCCCCTCGGGAGCTGGGAAACCCCCACTTCAACTGAAGTGGTTGGCGTAAGGCCGGCCCCCTTACCTGTAAAAATGAATAGGTTCAACTCGCCACATGCGACCCCTTCGGGGATAACGCGGCAAGAAGTTACACTATATGTGTAGCTTAGTTGCATAGTTGCATTGAATTTAATATTTTTTTTAGGAGACATGTAAAATATTCTCTGAATGGTTCGTCTGAAGTTTGTTGCTGATTGAATAAAAAACAGTCTCTTGATCTCTTCCCGATTTTCCAACAACGTTGTTGGTAAGCTTTGAAACTAGCCTTTTGGCTAACAAAAGGTAGCCATATTTGCATCAAAGGTTAATATTGGAACCCTCGGGAGGGTTTTCTCATAATGGCGGCTTGATGAAAAAACGTCCTTTATTTTCCATTTACCAGACTAAGCCACAGCAATGCGCAGCAGGGTATAGCAAGTATTACAATAATACACGTAGAGTTTGTACGGCACACATCGTTCTCAGAAATCCTTACGATTATTTTGTTTAACGGAAACGTTTAACGTTGTCAATTCATTCATTCAGTAGTCATTTGTATCCGTCATAGACTTCGGAAATAATGTAAATCCCCCTTAATCATGATTGCTAATGAAAACCAAGCGCATGGGCGTAACCAAGGGAGATATGTTGTGTATTTTTTAAGAAACAACTTAATTATTCCTCTTGCTGCAACGATGTTAACAAGTACATCGACTTGTTTCCAGTTGACATCAAAACTGTGAGAATTTGGCGGTTTCACGACTTATTCCTTTGCCAAAATGTCCGTCTATGAAACTAGTTAACGGATATATATCATTACTTATCCGGATGTATTCAAAATCAACATCAACTGCCAACTCAACAACACCCATGAAAACACAAAGGCACCTAAGCAGCTCTCGATGATTTATTTTGTGAGCGCTGCTTTTATGTAAATCACACTTCAATGACCACTCTGCAGCTTTCTGATGTTCCCGGCTAAATTGTATCATTTTAGAGTATAAATACTCAGCATTATATTAAACTGGTATGCTTAAAATTGGCGCTATAGCCAATAGAGACGTTTACTTTGACTGGCGTGTTTAATCAATAACATCGCTCGTTCGAGTCTCGTCCAGTCCCGTTGACCATAGATGTAGCCTTGGTTATCAAATGCCAAAGGGTAGTTAATATCTAATAAAATATAATTAACAAAATTGACGACTTATGAACTCATAATTTATATACCTGTTTCTGGCCAGGCAAAAATCGGTAAGTCGACTGTGTAGGTCTTCCCGAGTTTATTTAAAAATAAAAGACGCTACTGACGGAATTTGTATAATCTGATAAAGCTCATCTGTCAATTGATATTAAAGCATTATAAGATTGTAGTTATTGCCTGTTTGATATATGACATTGCGCTCTTCTCACTTACCTGCATCTGTAATGGCGGCATTTGCATCTCATGCCTGGAGTGGCCATAATTCATTTAATTATATGTGTCATCTGCTCATGTACAGCCGTATTCTTTAGTTCTTCAAACACATTGTGCGTGGCAAAGAGGATAGCCTGGATCAACTTGTAGTGATAGATAACTTTGAGACGAAGAGGAAGATCTGCCACACGCTGGACCGATCAAGGGAAGACAGCAGTAGGCACCTCGTAGTTGGAGCGCTGTGGGCAGTGCAGTCAAAAGGGAACTGGAGAAGAGCGGTTGCTTCCACAAGGATCAAAGCTCTAAAAAATGAGGAATAGGATGGAGAAGAAGCTCTTGAGGTTTTTATATTGAAAACTAAGAAGCAGACTCTGAATGATAGGATCCGAAATGACAGCGTTATGAATGAGTGCGGTATACTCGTAAACGAGAATATGAGATTAAAAGTACAATTAAGCTCAATGAGATGGTTCGGAAATCCAAAGATAATTGACAATGAACGACTGAAAGAAAGAGTGTACGAAGGGAATGTCAAAAGTAAGCGTGGAAGGAGAAGAATGAGAAAAAAATTATTAATCAGATAAGCGAGCTTGCCTGTGACTAGAATCTGCAGAATGAGAACGAGAGAAGAGCATTCATGAGGAGAGTGACACATAAATATCGAGGAGATGAAAAATGTGCAAGGATAGAAGAAAGTGGACGTACTGCCCCACCCTTGGCGGAATCTTTATTTCACAATATAAAAACAAACAATGAATGACAAATATGTATGTATGTGATATAATGTAACGAATCAAATGAGTATTTAAAATTTAAACACCTTAGCCGCCAACATTACTGATATGCAAATCACACTTAAAATTGCCTTCGTAGAACATAATATAATGTATGCTGCATTACCTGCACGCAACGAGACTTATCAATGAAAATGCACCTTTTGCCACCACTCCATAATTGCATGTTTCCTCTTTTTAAACATTGTTCCATACAGCCTTACAAATCGATTTCTAGAAAAACGTACTGAGTAAAAAGGAAAACTTTGAAAAATATTTTTATTTGTTTTATTGGAAATTAATTTATTTTCAAGTATATAAGAGGGGGAATGTTAAGATTTACTTCATATTTAAACCAAATTTACGTGTCTTATCTATGTGAAGTAATTTTATTTTACTTGGGTTAAGAAAAATTGTGTACCTAACATTTTACAACAAGTGATTTTAGATTTACTTTTTAATATTGAACCTTTTTTGTACTTTTTGTAAGTGTTCTATCTTTCTCCTATTTATCTTTGCTTTTACGCACATGTGTTTCACTTGTTTTAAAATATGGCATGTTGTGTATACCTCAGATTGCACATTTAGAATGCTTTCGTTCCATGTCAAGACTGAGAGCTAGGATTCGATCCACAGTAAGGGTGTCAGAATTGATTTCCCGCTTTTGTGTTTATCTCTTTACTTAAATCGTACACTCCCACTCTAAGTGAAGTAGTTGGCGTAAGCCTTCCTTACCTGTGAAAATAGTTACCACTTACCACACGTCCCATGCGACCTCTTCAAAGACAACTCGGTAAGAAGTTGCACTACCTATATGTGTGCAGCTTAGTTACTTTTGACGTTAAGGGTCACCCTACATTTTAAGAATGTCTACAATATGTAATACCGGCTTATCGTGGGAGAGCAGAATTGAATATTTTTAATCAATTCACAAAACTTGTAAACAATACTTGATTATCATTGATCCACTTGTATAAATTATCCAGTAGATTCAAGGTTTTGTTATACAATCTAAGGTCTTGTAGCTTTCAGCTTATATCCTCGAATGCATTTCATTGTTTTTTTTTGTTTTTTTTTTCATATTTCCATATTCCTCCAAGGATCGATGTCATACATTATATATGTCACACATAGGTGACTTACAAATTGTTGATTTAAAAAAAAGCTCTCGGTACCATTTTAGTGATCAACCTGAGAAAAAGAGGAAATTTAGCCTCACATGTATAGATGGTTTTTGAATGATTGATTAAAAATACACTAAGTACCTACCACTTTAGTAGTCTAACTGAGAGAAAGAGGAAACTAAGTCTTACATATATATAGATGTTTTTTGAAAATTGATTAAATATACAGTACCATTATAGTGGTCCAACTGAGGAAAAAAGAAATATAGTCTGGCATATGTATGTAGGTGGGTTTTGATTGTTGATATAAAAAGGCACTAAGTAGGTACCATTGTAGTGGTTAAATTGAGAAAAAGAGGAACACGCATCTGAGAAGGCTACAAATGTGTCTCATTATGTAAATAACAAACATCAACAGAGTAACATTTTATGCAGCTCACAATGCTCACGATTTGGCCATAGCGTCGACTTAGGTAGTAAACCTTCCTTATTTTTGACCCGATGGCACAAAGCATTTTTTGGGCGCATTCTTCTCAATCTTTTCCTATTGAGCAACTGTTTTCATTATTTACCTAATGATTTTTTCCTTGCATTTCAGGTCCCCCGCCCCTCAGAATGGGTCCCACCCACCTCCTCCTGTTGGCACTGGTAGTACCCGCGATAGCAGCCCTTCGCACACAGGTAAGCTTCATCAACTTGCAGTATCCCGCGTGAACAGCTGATCAGACGTTCAAATGCTCTTCATACATTTTTTATACAATTTAAATGGAAAACATTTGACAGCTAATCAGGCTGTCGATGTGTTGTAGCATGGTATTTACCGATATGATTGTTTTTATTTTTATTTTGAAGAGGAATACTATTCACTTAACTATTTTTGTTTGACCAAAAATAAATTTAACGTTATCAATTAATAGTTCATATTTTTTTATTCTTTATACAATATTAATCAATACTTACCCAATGACATCTGTTGAAACACAATCAAGGCTATCGCCAAGAGATACGAATCGGATTGAACCAGCGTTGTTTTTATTTCAAACACACTAGTCAAAGTTACCGTCTTGATCCGATTAACAATTACGCCATGCTGTAAAGATGTCTAGACTCCTCAGGCTTGTTTCAATATTTTTACAAAAAATATTATTTTTTTATATTTCCCTATATTAAAATCATCTTTTCACCGATCACCTATCAATATCTTCTTAATAAATTTACTGCCTACATATCTTATTTATTAGCTTTTATAGCAATCATAATCATAAAATACTATTTTCTTAACATGTATGTTTGAACGTACTTATATATATTAATTATCCCAATCTAAGTATTATGTATATGACTGCGAATCATCGGCCACCAGATGATTCAATACTCATATCGTAAGACTGTTCTGACGAAGGCAGTATATCAGTTATTAAGGGAAACTGTAAAGTTGAAAATTGATTCGTTTTCGTTATTATACCAGAGGAAAATTCCATTTCTTGAATCTCCCATAAAAGAGCCTATTCTCAGTTGAACAAAATACTGTACAAACAATGAACTATGTACGAGTATCTTGAATAATTTGTGTTACACGAAAATAAAGTACATATGTACGTTATAAAATGAGGTCCGCATGTGAATTGACAAAGATAAAATTGTGTCGTCACCCAGCAGCGTTACAACGTAAAACACCAACAAATATTTTTTTTGGTTACTAAGGACAGCAGTAGGTACCATGCAAGACTGACGTTTGATTGCCAAGAAAACAGCTCCGAATTTTAAAATGCTCCGAGTCTATTAAAATGGAATAATGTCAACAATAAATTTTATATTTTAATTTTACGAAAAAAAATTAAATCAGCCGTAATAATATGAACTACAAAATAGTAATATAATGCAATATTTCATCAATGCGAGCAAACATTATGGTTTATTCTAATGACAACTTCTTACTTGCCTTATAAACAGGAAGAAACATTACCCCAACGCATCGGTAGAACAGATCAATCACAGCTTGTATGTATACACGAGTCTGAAAACACATTTTCATCAGTTCTTTGACTTATAGGTTGGTATGAGGCTGACCACACATACTGTATGATTTTATTTAATAAGTACGAGTCAGTGAGTACTGAAACGTGTCTGGTTTTGGGAATGCATTCAATTTTAATTTCAATTATTTTTTTACAAATATATTTTACAGTATTGTTTGTTACAAAGTTTATAGATAGTCTGTCCGTAGTAATTTTTATTTGATGTATATTGACGATCTGCTGTGTTAAGTTTGGTTTGAGCCAAAACTTAACACAACTAACTTACCACTTTACAGCTGTCCTTAAAAACTCGCCTGCAGTCTTCGTCCGAATGGCCTTAAAGAGATGTTAATACAGCATGTTGTGTTATTGAAAAAGATCCAGACTCTGATGATGGATGACCCTTGATGTGCCACTTCCGCGATCCTATTATTCTCGCATCATTATTAAAACACATTTTATTAATTGTTAGTGAATGCGCTACAACGCGCTGCTTATTTTATTAACGTGTAAATATGTTCAGTATTTAAGTACAACCCATAAGCAACCATCTGACTTTAATCTACGTTGCAAAAATATAGCTTACATTTAAGATTCTAATTTAATGCAACAGGCACACAACAGGCATACAAGCAGGCACATATAAGTGCCGCATATGAACAAACAAAATAAAATCCCAATCTCAAATGATAAAAAATCCCTGCAACACTTGCCGAGCTTCCCTAAATCGAGGTGACATTGGCAAAGTGAACCATTTTTTACAGTATAGGCGGTCAGTCACACACCAAACTGTAAGTTAATGACATCATAAATAACCATTTTTGACTGAGAACAAATAACATACGCAGCAAAATTGTGGTGTCATACGGCAGGGTTGCTGCGGAATAGGCTAACTTTGTTCTAAGTCCGTTATTAGTCCGGTCGATAGTTCAGTCGTTATGGTTCTACGCCACAGGACCCCACCGTTCGATCCCATATTCAAAATACCAGCAAAGCTTACTCAGTCTTCAGAAAAATTTAGAACTTGCCCAATCGAGAGCAGGAAACCTCTGCTTCAATTAAAGTGGTTGGCGTAAGGACGGCCCCCTTAAAAAAAATTGGATAATTTTATACAGCGCCATTTAGTGGCACTCAAGCTTTAATCATCTCAAGGCGCGCCCTTACCTGTGAAAATAAAAATAAGCTCCACACGCCACATGCGAAACCTTCAGGGATAGCACAATAAGAAGTTGCACTAAATGAGCAGCTTAGGTGCGTTTATCAGAACTCCTAGATATAAAAAAACAACTTTTCACGGTATTAATCTTTGAGTTGCCTGTCGGGAGTTGCGATCTTTATCCCGAGTATAAGATATTTACATACGAGGAGAACGTACATGAGTTCCCCTCGATTGCGTAAATCGAAAATGTATGAAATATGCGACGGCACTCCTAGTGAGCGGTTTTTCCTACATTTTTTCGATGTACGCGATCGAGAGGAGCTCACTCGGTCTTGCACTCGGGGAACTGTTGTCCAAGGATGTGTTTTGTTTAGAAATCCTCAAAAAATACCCCCTGCTATGGGTTAAAAAAGACTAATTCACATTTTTCCTTAAATTTATTACTTAATATTTTTTGTGAGACTGTGTTGTGTTTGCATTAGAGCTAATTATTTATCCTTCCCAATTATTGTTAAGCAACGTAATTGCAAGACTTATTTTCCCACCTAAAGGTCAACGTTATTAAAGTGTGTTTTTTAAATCACCTCAGTTAACCATGTGTTAAATTAATAGCCTAGTTAGTTTAACACCCAAAATTATAATCTATTTATTTTAAGAATGTAGGATTATACTGAGTTTCTTATTCTTCTTCTTCTTGTTTTAGTACCACTTTAATCTAAGATTGTGGATCATCTATAATCTAAGTTGCAAAGATATATTAATTAGGTTTAAGTTAGAATTACGGATGTTTGACATTTTGACAATTATATTAATTTTTAAAACTGAACAATTTTAAAACTTAATTTAAATCGGATATTTAACGAACCGTTTAGAGAGAACTTACATCATTCTCGACGTTTCGTCAGCGACGTAGCCGACGTCTTCAGGAGAACATCCTCTCTGTACGGCGACTGAGGATGACCTTCATCGAGAATGATGTAAGTTCTCTCTAAACGGTTCGTTAAATATCCGATTTAAATTAAGTTTTAAAATTGTTCAGTTTTAAAAATTAATATAATTGTCAAGATATAATAACATTTAAAGCTCATATCAAATACATGCCCACATACAAACACGCGTAGTTCGCGCTTACAAATGCTGAATGTGTACTTGCAAATAAAACCCAAACCGCAAATGAATTTAAACCCTACAACTTTTGCCGACCTTCCCTGACACAGGGATGACATTGGCAAAGTGAACCATTTTTTACGGTTCATCATCGTCATCATCGTTACAATTTATAAATTAGAGTGATTAACCTCTTGGCTTGGGTGATGACGGTTTTTTAGTAAGAGTCTCGGGATCTTAAGGCAAAATTTCTGAAACGCACTCAATCTCAAATATTATCGTCCAATTCAAATCGTCAACAGGAGACAGCTGATGGAGAAGAAACGGGCTCTATCTAAGAAATGGCCTTGAAATGCCAAAAAGATAATAATTTTGTACTTTCCTGCGCAAGTGATTAAATCCCAATAAGTCCGTCGCGGGCCGTACTTTAGAGACCCCTGGCCAAGCAAATGTTGGTAGACTTACGACTGGTACACCCTAGACGCATTCTGCCCGGTTTTTTCTATCCGGCACCGGATCGGCAGAAAGTAGTGTATTTAATTAATAATAATAATATTAGGATGATTTATTAAGTGACTCCTGTTCTTGTGTAAATCACACCTCAAGAGACCTATGCAAACTTGGTTGTCGCTATAGAAAGCGCCAAATGCAAGACCCATTTGCTGTATTACTCGATGGACCTTTCGGTCTTTTGTTTAAAAAGCAAATAAATTTTTCAACCCAGCGAAGATCAAATTTAAAAAAAAAACGCTGAGAATCGAACTCACGACGTTCGGATTACGAGTCCGCAGCATTAACCGCTAAACTATAGACTGGTCCAACTTGTTGTATTGGAAGCCTGAGAGGTGGTGGCTAATATGTTTGCTTTGTGTCAACATAATGCCGTACAGGCACTTCAGTGCAAAGTAGAAGGGGCAACACTTGTCTTCAACTCATTTGCAACCAACCACAAGTCACTAGACTTTGTTTCGTGTCTGCGATTACTCTATATTATTCTTATTCCTCTCTTCTTAGATCTATTGATCTGTTGTCTCTGAAGTCCCTTCCTGTGCCACTGAAGACCAGCTGCCCCTCCACCTCTTCGAGGGTCTGCCTGATGGGCTCTAACCAATTGGCAGTTCCTTTGCAGCAGCATTTTCTATCCGGTCTGCATCCATTCTGAACACGTGGTCTCGTCAGAAGCCTTTTCTCTTCCTACTCCACCAGACTGCATCCTCAGTTTTACATTTTTCAGATTCCTGTACTCTTCCAGCTTGGAGTCGACCCATTGTCATCGTATATGTGTGCGAATCTTTTATGAATCATTTTGGAGATATGATCTCTCTAAAACAGTCTTCTGAAGCGCTATTCTGTTAAATTCCTTACACTTAAGATATCAATCCAATTCGGAGCTTGCTAGCGCTTGCGAAAGAACTTCATAGATAAAAAATAACAGTACACCTTATTTTTGGACACGAATCGCTATCTCGTCGCCAATTTAGCAGAATAGGGTAATTGCAGTGGTGGGGAAAAGGGTTTAAAATACTATGGTTGTGTAGAGTGCATTTCAAGGATCACAACCATATATTTTTTAACTAGTAAAAATAAAGATATGATTGATAATTGAAAAAAAAAATGCCGAGAATTTGAATCCCGCTAAAACGCAGCGGGGCCGGCTAGCCACGCTGTGACGTCAAAATGACGTAGATGGATCCGTCGGTCTTCGAAGGCCTAACGTTACACTCCATAGATCCGAAGATCCATCGACATCCGTCACATCCGCCTAAATAAAAAAAATGACCTGTTTTACCGGAAATCGAAAATGCGCGAATTTTAAAGAGCTATAATTTAAAAACTAAACCAGATAATATTTTATTAAAAACGCAGATGCATTTTTTTTAAAATGTAGTCTATCATTTTATGAAATAAAGAAATATGTGAAATTACCCTATTACGCTTCTGGATCTGCTCCATCTCACTTTGTCCTCTATTTCACAGGCTTTTTTATGTGATCATTACGGATATGTGTTCGCATTGTTCTGCCACAGGCCATTCTAAGTACATAGGTATTTTTCTTTCGGATGTTCTCAGTAGTCCTTTGGTTCTTCCTATGTCCGCTTTAGCTTCTACACCGTAGATCCTGATAGGACATAAGAGGAAGCATGCTTTATAATATATTCGTGATTCTCATGTTCTTGATTTTCAATATTAAGTTATTTATGCATTTTCACAACAATAACTTTAATATACTTTTGTATTTATTGTAATGTAAAACAGGCGTTAATGCGTTTTTAAACAGACTGAAAAAAATGCCGGATTTTTTGATCGATGAGATGAAATTAATAAGAAAAAATAATAGTGCCTTCACATGTCATAACAAACAATAGATTTAATACACTTCCTGATTGAAAATGTATAAAATATTAATATACTTAAAAATAATACAAATTACGGTAAAACCCGCGGTCGGTTCTTAATGTGTTAATTGTATAATGCCTTATATAGACGATCATTCACGCATGAAATTATTGTACTGCAACTTTTAAACTATTAATTATTGTGTTAATAGTCTATTATTATTTATTTGAAATTACGAAACAGCTTATGATCCCTGCAAGCTTTATAAAAGTACTCTTTCGGAGATTATCTTGTATAATATAACAACTTCCCTCTGGCAATTTTTTAATCAGGACATAAATAAGAGAGTTGATTTAGCTTGCCTCAGAAACAACATTAAAGTTATTATGGAAAGGTCTGAAGTCATTGTTGAATAATCCAAATTCATCTCGTCCAAAATATAGTGTTGAAGTAATTATATCTAAAAGTTTGATGACTGATGTTGAAAGGACCCTGAGTCAACATCAAGTCTATGAATAGCCTTTACCAGGATTTTACAGTACCAAACTAATGTATATATCTTTAAAAAAATGGTTGACTTTGCAAATGTTACCCCTGGTTCAGGGAAACGCGGTAAAAGTTGCAGGGAACCTTAATCTTAACTGCTTATATATCATTGGTACTAAGACTATAGGTAATATTAACCAATGCCGCAGGTTCTGGAGCCATGATGTTATTCGCTGTTATTCACTCAGAGCAAATCCATGGCTCAACTGTAACCTAACGGGAATTTTCCACACAAAAAAACGATATCTATGGATCAGCAACGGATCAAGCGTGTTGTGATTAACCCTGATTGAGTTTTACTGCCCTCCATCTTTTCTTGTTGAATAAGATGGAGTATGCGGTTAGATAACAGATAGATATAGATAAATAAATGCTTCAGTAACCTCATGCAAAAATGCCACTCAAGATTGAGCATTTGCAGGAGTTAAGCATACAACACTTATACAAAATTTTATATTTAACATGTGGAAATGTAAGTATAAATTGTATATATCCACTCTTAAAATGCCGCAGAACAACCTCGAACTTTGACCCGTTGCGTTGGGACCAGCCGCTTTGAGCGTTGGACCATCAACTATCATAATAAGAGAAATATTCAATATCATTTAGAGCCAGCCAAAGACTCTCTCAATTATTTTAGTCGTAGACCGGCCCGCAGTGCTTAACGCTACAGACTCGTAATCGGAAGATTGTGAGTGCGATTCCCGGCAGTGAAAAAAATATCATAGAGGTAGGTAATTTTCAAAATATCCTCTTCGCTAGGCAGGAAAATTCATCTGCCTTTATCAAAGAACAGTTTTTGAGATGACGAGACTTTATGAGCATAAGTAATTTTATGACAAATGCAAATGCAACTAAGCTGCACATATAATGAAACTTCTTATCGTGTTGCTATTGAAGCAGTTGCATGTCGCAAATGAAACCTAGTTATTTTCACAGCCCAATGGGCCGGCTTTACACTAATCACTTCAATTGAAATGGGTTCTCCCTTGTATTATTTCTTGTGAAGGCTGAGTAGACTTTGCCAGTATTTGAATTTGGGTTTAAATTATTTTTGACACGCAACTAAAACGCAACTAAGCTACACATATAGTGTAACTTCTTGCCTGCGTTATCCCCGAAGGGGTCGCATGTGGAGCTTCGGGACCTATTTAACACCCTCGGTAGAATTCGATCCCGAGCTCTCGGCATGGAATGCAAACACTCTACCAACTTTGAATTTAGAAAACTTGTAATGTACGACTTTTCTAAAATATTTATTTTTTAAAAATATTTCGTTTTTCTAAATTTTTTTAAAACTTTTCTAAAACATTTCTTACATGTTAACAATGAAGTTACTTACACTCGGAGCATCTTCTTATTATAACTAGGGAGATTTGTGTTGAGGTAGGTCGTAACGGATATAGGATATATTTGTTTCGGGTCGTTTGCATAAGTTGTTCTTTGACGTATTTTTTGGTATGAGGCTGACTACCGATATTGTAAAAAAAATGGTTCACATTGCGGTCGCTGTTATGGCCGAGGAGGCCAAGTGGGCTGATCTTTCTAGCGTGTTTGGAATAGAACAACGTTGGTTCGAACCCCGCCTGGGTTATTCGACCATAACATTGACCCTGGTTCAACAGATGTTATTGAGTAATTATTAATTAAAAATTCATTAAAATAAACAATTAATTATTAATTGATGATATTAATACCTGTTTCTGGCCAGGCAGAATAGGTAGGTGAATTGCATTCCTCTTCTCAAATCTATCAAAAAAAAAATGTTTCAGGGAAGGTCGGCAAGAGTTTTAAGGCTTGTGTTTATTTGAAATTTGGGTTTTCATGTTGTAAGTTTGTGTACCTGCGAACTTATACGTGTCTGTTTGTGGGCGTGTATTCAATATTAAACCTAAACAATACATATTTTTTCAACTTTGAGTATTGATTGTTTAATAGTAAGACCTTTGGCATAGTGGCAAGATATTGTATTTTTCTTTTGGCAGCTAGTGTTGGCTGTCGGAAGGCAAATACCTTGTTCCACCTTTCTTGCGCATTGTTTCGAACGAAAGAGTGCGCAGACGGAAGTGGTCGGACTTCCGGTTTCCGAAGCAACCAAGAGGTGGGCGGGTGTCTAATCAACACGTAATTGTCTTAGAGAGCAACAGCACAGTTAAGAATTGAAACAACAGTAAAACCTGACTACTCAGAACATCTGAAATGAAAGCTCAATTATCGATAAAATGACAGAATATTATTGCAAAATCGCATTCGCAATTATCACAAGAAAAGCCTCTGCAATAGAGGATATAGTGAGATGGATTTAAAAAAATGTAATTTGTCATGTATTGTAACGAGATGGATTTGTTTGTTTGGTGGAATGGAACATGAGATTTGAATTTGAATGGAAAAAGGAAAACAAAAGAATGCAAAGAAAAAGGAGAGAAGAAGCTTGCCTGGCGTGAGAGCCACAAGCATGTGTAATTAAGAATAATTAATATTATTGTGCTGTGGTTTATTGTGTATACATTGTGAAAGGAATAAAAGTAAACATATTAAAGTGGCTGTTACATTATTAATTGTGCCAATCAGCAGGACAGAGGAAAAACCCTCACAGTATGTTCCTTGACTTATAGGTTGGTATGCGGCTGACCACCCATACTGTAAAAAAAAAAAAAAATAGTTCACTTTGCCAATGTCACCCCTGTTTCAGGGAAGGACGGCAAGAGTTGCAGGGCTTATGTTCATTTGAGATTAGGTTTTTTTATTGTAGGTCCACATGCGGCATGTGTTAGCGCGAAATTATACATGTCTGCTTGTGGGAATGCATTTAATATAAATCTTAAATTATATTTATCTTTGCAGCTTAGATTAGATTAGATTAGAGCCTATTTCAGTTGGTGGTTTTGATGAAAACGTGTCTCCAGAATAAGCCATGCAAGACTCGCGCACATTGTAGCTGGACGTCCTCATTTAAGGCTTCGAAGCTTTTGTGAAGGCTTTGAAAGCATCTAGGCTAGAAAAAACCCATACTAATACAGACCTACATTTTATATTTTAACATTTTTTTGTGCACAATCGGTTGCCCTCATTACAGTTACAGTGCTCCCTCACACAGTCATTAACAAGCTGGGAGAAACTCTTTAATTAAATCTTTGAAAGATTCTTTAAAATTATCTGAAATATGTCTAGGTTAGCGGAGTTTATTACAGTTAAACTCTGAGTTAAAGCATGTTGCGCCATGACATCAGTAGGTACCCTTAGTACGAGTTGCAAAACTTGAGTAGGTAATGTAAAGTTTACGGGAATTATTAAAGAGTGATTTCCCCCAAAATCTGCCGTTTTTGTTTGTTTGAACTTGATTTTCTTCATCACTGTAACTCTTTTGCTAAGACCATAAAGTATAAGAAACAAAACTGCAGATTTTGGGAGAAATCACTCTTTAATATTTTCCGTAAACTTTACTTTTCTCAAGTTTTGCAACTCGTACTAAGGGTACAGTACATAAAAAAAAATTGTGCTGTCTCCCTCAACTGTAGTTATCTTGGCACATGCATCTAGAAACTTTCCAACAGGGTGGGACTGCCAATGAAACCGTTAACAATCTTGTAAAAGAGTCCCATGGGAGATTGAGATTTTTATTGGAAATTGCAGGAAATAACGCATTTTTACAGAAAATCGAGAAAATGTGCGTTGGGTTTTACGTGGCGGACAAGTTTAATTTTTAAAGACATTGAAAGGTTTATTTTCCTAATTAATATTTTACAAGCATCGCGCTTGTATCGTTCCGCCTTAGCGTGGTTAGCAGTGAGCACCAACTGACGAGCCCGCGGTGTTTTTGTTTTGACTTTTGATAGTGAATCTAACTCGGAAGAATATTGAGAACGATGGCTAATTTAATTGAATATATTATATAACCGCTATTTTACTTACTTATTAGAAAACATAAAACATGTACCTATTTGTACTGGGTACACTATATTTTCACTTATAGAGGTTGATATGAGGCTGACCCACATGCTGTAACAACTTACTTCACTTTTGCCCATCCCCGGTTTCAGGGAAGAGCCGCAGGATTTACTAAGTGTATGTTCATGCGAGGTTTTTTTATATTTTTAACTGCACATGCAGCATGTGTAAGCGCAAGTGTATGCCTGTGGGCGTGCATCGAGTCTAAACCTTAAATGCCAATATATCTTTGCTTAGATCATTGATTATAGTCCATTATATTTCGAGCGCACAGACAGTGCAGCTTCTCCCCGTATTGTCCGTGCAGTGACGAACAATACCTTATCTATCACCCTGAGCCTTCGTCAAGTCTATGAGTAGGCCTTTACCAAGACTTCATAGTAACAAATAAACCTATCTTTCTTAAAAATGGTTAAGTTTGCCAATGAAATGAAATGAAATGAAATGAAATGAAATGAAAATAAACTTTATTGTACACCACAAATAAATTACATTACAATTATAAACAAAAAGAGACATATGTACAATGGGCGGTCTTATCGCACATGGCGATATCTTACAGACAACCTTAGGATGGGATTAGGATGGGATGGGATTAGGATTAGGATGGACAAGATCTACAAGCACAATGACATGGGTGGTCCGTGGTATTACAATAATTATTGTTAAAAAAAAAAAAAAAAGTACTGTATAAATACATATATATATATTTTTTTTTAATTATATATCAACATATACATATAGATACACACATAAACACATATACATAAATACATACACACACACAACATACATACAAACGATGCCACACCTGTATCTATCAAGAGTTGCATTATCAAGGGTGCACGTTGATTTGAAATTAGATTATTTGTTGTTTTTTGTGTGTGCACAATCGGCATGTTGATATAAACGCAAACTTACACGCGCCTACTTATGGTCGCGCGTTAAATATTAATCTTAAATGACAATATATCCTTGCAACTTAGATTACAGATGACGGCCATGTCGATGCAGTCACGTGTTAGCCTCTGACCCGGGACACTACCTCTAGTATAAAACATTACGTTTCAACTCAACCATCGCGTAAATGGAAAGATGCATAGAATATACAACAAGATTTCTAAGGAGTATTTTAGTTTTTATACATATTTTCTGTTTACGTGATGTTTGCGTATTAACGAATAGGCTAACAGTTTATGGGCTTGTAAGCCTCATCCCATGCCGTAAAGCTATCACTGAAGACGCACTTTTTTATTGTTTCTGTACACACATGAGATTATGCTAATGATCTCACCATCACATTTCCGTATGTTCATTGTTAGGGAGCGGTGCAGAGTCATTCATTCATGATCGTAAACAAAACGTCAACAGAATATTATTACAACAGAATTTTTTCAACAGAAAAAAACGCCAAAATAAACGGACTCAGAACATTAATTTGGTCGCACAGTGGACCTTAGACGCCATGCTAAGGTATTATATTTTCAGGATGACGTTCCTTGACTTATAGGTTGCTATGCGGCTGACCACCCATGCTGTAAAATGGTTCACTTTGCCAATGTCACCCCTGTTTTAGGGAAGGACGGCAAGAGTTGCAGGGTGTATGTCCATTTGAGATTTGAGTTTTTGGGTTGTAGGTTCACATGCGGCATGTGCAAGCGCGAACTTGTACGTGTCTGCTAATGAGAATGCATGTAATGTGAATCCCCAATGTAACATACCTTTTGCAACTTAGATAAGATTAGATTAGATTAGAAATTAACACCCAAACGGGATACCCTCTGAGGTATTCGAACCCGAGCTTCCGCGCATGGAATGCAAGCACTCTACCAAATGAGATATCGATCGGTGTATTTATGGCAATTTGAAACTTTATTTTGAAATCGCAAACGTAAATGTTATTGTGTTTTCTTGCAACTTAGATTTTAGATTATTGAAGTCAAAGGCAAGCCGCCATCATTGGTCAATGATTTATTTATTTATTTATTCACTTCTGATCATTGTCATTGTAGCATTTGAATTTGAAAGTTTTGAGTTTTTTCTCACACTATTCAAAACATCCGATGCGGCATTTCAGAATAAATTTCCTCGACATTTAAAAATCGTGTGATCGAAAAAATATAATATTATTTAATCTTTCCTCTTATATAAAAAAAAAAGCTGAATGAAACCAAATGGGGCAATCTAGGGTTTTTTTTAAGTGAGATGAATGTATGGAAACCTAAGATATAATTTTGTGATTATTTCCATATATTTATCTCATTTTCGATTAAAAATAGCCCCCTCCGAGATAACCACCTTTGGTTTATACGTTTGAAATATTTTGATTTTGATGCAAGTACCTTGTGGTATTATTTTATTGCTTCATTGTTACGAGGCTGACCACCCGTGCTGTAAAAATCGGTTCACTTTTGCCAATGCCACCCCGGTTCAGGGAACGGCGGCAGGAGTTGCAAGGTTTATGTCCATGTGAGGTTTTCTTTATTTGTATGCACACATGCAGAATGTGTAGGCGCGAACCTACATGTGCCTGTCTGTGGGCATGCATTTCATATGAGCCTTAAATGCTTACATATCCTTGCAGCTTAGATTATAGATTATAGAGATTATAGATTGTTAAATATTTGAATAAATAAACTAATTACTCGTATATTTAATTGTATTATCAAAGTTAATTGGACTTAATACGTTACATACCTATTAGAAAATAAATACAAATTCTTTTTATATCTTCTCCTTTCTTACAAATTCACCCTAGTCAGCAGCGAGTATGAACATCATCAATTAATAAATTAATTCATCCATAATGACATAATATTTGGTTAACTTTGTGTCAAAGCTATCATCAACAGGGTCTGTAGGAATTCGAACCGGGACTGTTTTACTTTAAAAACATACGCCAATCAGATTGCCACCGCCTTATGCGCTTAACCACAGCGCTGACTTTGTTTTTATTTTATTTTTGGATGTAATCCAGGTTTGTAGCCTGCCCTGACGTTACTCTCATTTGTTACAATGATTCATCTTCGAACAAACATACCTACTACCAGCATTCTAAAAAAGCTAAATATTTTTGTTCATAGAATTACATAATTAGGTATGTCTTTCAATTGCTGTAAATGATAAAGGTGGCCAGAGCCTTTGCAGAATTGTCTCCCCTTCTTCTTATTCCTGCATACCTCTCCCAATTTTTTTTTTTATCTAATCTAATCTAATCTAATCTAAGCTGCAAAGATATATATCATTTAAGATTTATACTAAATGCATTCCCACAAGCAGATATGTATAATTTCGCGCTAACACATGCCGCATGTGGACCTACAATATAAAAACCCAATCTCAAATGAACATAAGCCTTGCAACTCTTGCCGTCCTTCCCTGAAACAGGGGTGACATTGGCAAAGTGAACCAATTTTTATATTATGGGTGGTCAGCCGCATAACAACCTATAAGTCAAGGAACATACATGACAAATTACATTTTTAAATCAATTTATTTAATGTAAGTCTTTAGTCTAACAATTCTTTTCATTTGTGGATTACATACTGTGATCTCGAAGCGTACATACGATAACAAATCTAAAACGATACACACTACACTAAAAACATATTTCATTCTTACATAGTTGCTTCCACAGCAAAAACAATGATGCTCTGAATTAAAAACCATAATAATCTGTTGCCTTACCATTCATAACGTAATATTTTCGTAAAAATGGAGCAGCGAGAGCTATTGTAACAATCCTACGTCACAACATGGCCGCCAGCGGGGCACGAAAATGGTAAACCACTCGGCAGAGTTGCACAAGAAAGAGCACAACACGAAGCAAGCTGAAGAAATGCAATCAGAGCAGCAGCAATTATAAGTTGTTTAGTTAAGTGCAATTTAAAATTTAAATGGAGCGCAGAGGGGGAAGATGTGACGATGCCTTGCGACATGCCACCAGGTCGATGAACTTAAAATTAAAATAACATAATATATGACTAAGATGCATATATAGAAAGAGTAAATTAAAATTAAATAAGGATTTTGAGACGTAATTTAAAGTTCTATTCATTTTCCAACTCTCTTCTCGTTGTGTCTCTTCAATGAAGGTTGACAAGAGGGACCTTGTATTTCTGCCCAACTACTGTCTCAGGTTATTCAATCAAGATGTTTTCCTTTACCCTGGAGCTTGTCTTCCCTCATTCCTCATTTCTTCCTTGTATGATGAGATGTAGGAGTGAGTATTTCTCATTTCTCCTGATGTGATAATTTTTTTTATTATTATTTAAGCCAGCTTGCTTACGTTCCATGCCAGAGAGCTACAAAAAAATAGAGTTCGGTCCCCTACACCCCAGTCAGATATGATTTCTCATTTCGGTGTTTATTTCAAACCCTAAACCCCCACTACAAGGGAAGTGGTTGGCCCCCTCCACTCACCACGTACGACAACTTCAGCGACAACACAATAAAAAGTTGCATTATACTTGCAGCTTAGTCCTATATTGCGTTGCACAATTCACATCCATAATCCAATTTCATTATTTATCTTTTTAACTTAACACAAATTAAATATTACTTAGGTTTTGTTTTGTACAAAATTTTCTGATATAATTTAAACTGCCGTCTATTCACACAAACATCACCCACTTATCTACTTCCTATTCAGCGGTATAATATAAGTTATAATAACAGTATCTCGGCAGTGAAACGCTGCGTGCGCACTTTCGATTTCGCTAGTTCGCTCCGAGCCGCGGCTTGCTCTTGTTACGGGAATAAAAACACAGTGAGATAATGATGACCTGAAGTGCAATTCTCGATGTTCGGTTGCACTAAAGATATTAGTTGCCGGTGGAGATTAATAGCCCTTGCGAAAGAGTTCCTTTGCCGTTTTGCGATTCTCGTTCCTACCGACCTTCCGACTATCCTTACAAGGGACAGCAATGGGTTTTGTATGTTTTTTCTCGATTGGCCAGACTGACGGATGATCGATGTGATAATCGTCCGACAGGTGCCAGCCCAAAGGGTAAATTTCCCCATATATTTAAAAAAAATACTAAAACTTCATCAAAAAGTAGTAAAACAATAATAAGTGCAAATAAGTACGAAACAACGGAATGAAAATACATAAAACTACATTACAATGTAATAAAAAACTCAGTTCTCAACAATATAATGTTTGGTGAAAACTATTGTTTATATTGTACTTTTACTCCTTCAACTTGTTAAAACTAGCCCAATTTATTTTAATTAAAAAATTTAAGGTGATTTGTTTATTTCAAATATGTTAAAATTAGGAAATGATTATAAATAACATTTTTTGTGAAATTATTTTTCCTTGGACTTTGGGGGCAATTCTCATAGTTCACAGCTCTCGCATAGCAGGCTGGCAAATCAGGCTAACTTCACGTCTGCTGTCAACTGACATTTGACAATTAATCTATGCTTAAATCTTTGTAAATTGAGCGTTATAATGATTGAAAATCACTTGTAAACAATTATGTTTACAATTTATCACAAATGAAGATGAAACTGTGAAAAAATAACGCAGCTTCTTTGTGCAAATTTATTGTTGTCAAAAGCATAATAATTATCTGCATGACGTACTTAGCGACGCGCATATTATGCCGTTCAGAATGCCAATTTTCGTAAGATCGTAATTCCTATTCTACGTCATAATTTCCTATAATAATGTCACGTGGGTCACAAATAAACATAAGGAATGAGTTTGCGAATACATTTATTTAGGTCATTAAAGAAAATAAGTCATATATTTGTAATAATCTACTGACAATTTCTGTCCTTCGCTGTACGGCGGGGTAAATCGGCCGCGCTATATTTTGACAGTTCCGGGAGATTCCTCACCTTTATAAGAAATAGCCTTCAGCCAAATTTTCAAACGAGAATCACAATTCACCTTTCATTCGGCAACGAATCGGTATCAGTCGCCTTCGGCCTCGCCTTTGAGATCCCGAATAGCCCTTCTGCGCTGTTATAAAATACTGGCCCGGTGTGTGACGCGCAGACCAGCACGACTACTATCGTGTGTACGGACATAGTGCGGCTACTAACCAAGATGACTAACCGAAAATTATACAATTCACAGTTCAAGATTTTTTTCAGGAGAGGGTCAGGTAAAACTAAAAATATTTACAATAATAATAACTACACAATTAAAATTTATTAATCGGATATTAGATGAACCGTTATGAGAGAACTTATATTATTCTCGAAGTTTCGTTAGCGACGTAGCCAACATCTTCGGGAAACACTCTCTGCACGAGGACTGAGGATGAACTAAAAATATATTTATCTAGGCGGACCGAAAATAAATAAAAAGTCACATTGTTTTACGTCATTTACTTTATTTTCTTTTTACATGCTAGACACACTGCTTGCATAAAATACTTTGGACTAAGGAAAAAAAACTGAAAATATTAAGTAATAAGTGCAAAAGAAGTTTAAGCACATTACACAAATAATATTTATTAAAAAATATATATTTTCCTATTTTAATCGTTGGGATTGTTCACAAATATGTATGTCTGGTGAAAACCTAAGATGGTACAATGCTTCCATTCAATGTCAGAGGGCTAGGGTTCGTCCACCACCAAGAGTGTCAGAAATATTTTATTCGAAACAGCCTTACAACTAACCACTTTACGTGGGTTCAGGGTTTAACTGCAGTCTGCTCTCTGGGGAATAGGTTCTTATTTCCTTTAACGGCTGAGTAAACATAACCAAATTTTTATTTTATGTTACTAAAACGGAGACTCATTTTTTAACATCCTTGGCGTGGATAAAACCCCAGCTCTCTATTTATAAAAGCAAGTGTTCTAGCGACTGAGCTATCGTGCAGGATTAAAAAAACTGTTGTTCCATAACATTCTGTGTTTCGACATTTTTATCTCATTTTCGGAAACATCCCAGCCTGCCAGCTTTGGTTCCTCTACGAATCTAAAGGTTTTGCCATCTGAGCTATCAGCCTGACTAACAATAAATATCTTGTCGATAGCACGAAATGGCATTTGTTCGTCTTTGATGCTATGCCACTCACGTGTCACGGCTCTCCTCACCGCTGGCCTTTCGATTTCGCCTGGTCCACTACTCCACTTCCTAAGCCAGTTTTTTATTCGGGCTTATGAAAGTACTAGAACTACCAGCGTATATCTGTAATAAAAATAAAAAACCTTTCTGTAAGATCTAAGCTATGAAGATGTATATAAATTTGAGAACCATGTTTTTAATGGGAAAATTTAATATTATTTCAAGGGATTTGAAAAAAAAACATTATTTTTTTCAATATTAATAACTTTTTTCGGAAATAACAGTTCCATTATTCTCGACGTTTCTTTGGCGACGTTGCCAACTTCTTCAGGAGGCACCTTTTCTGTACGACTATTGACGAGAATCTCTTTGAAATACAATATTCATATTAAATGTAAATATTAAGTTATTTACAAAAAAAATGAATAGGGACACGAATACTGGCAAATCATTCCACAAACGGAAATAATATTTTGATAGCACCTCTGGCGGCAGTTTTTAAGCGAGGCAAGCAAGTACCTGCAATAATCTTTACAGTATACATAGCTCTTTACAGTATACATACACGGGCCTTTTGCATTTTGGGCCCTTGAGGTGTGACACACACAAAAACGGCTCTCTTTTATCATGTAGAAAATAAAAGAAATCATCCTCATATATATATACACATTTCCGATCCACACTGTTGAGGGTACGTGTCGCTCCATTGTTTTTTTGTTTTCTTTTTTACAAACTGTGTATGCACGCAAGTAATAAAAAAAACCTGTGTGAACTCTTCTCCTTTTTTGTTATCTGTCTTCCTTGCACTTGCTTACATGCCCGTCCATTTTTGTTAGGATATCAAAGTACGGAAATCGGGCCTCAATTTGGCAAAGAAATGAGATGTGAAACCGCCTAGTTGTTATGTTTTTAAAGTCAAATACTCGTATTTATAACCGCTACTCCATGTTTTTAAGAGCAGATGCTAATTTGACCTATCCATATGTTTGATATTGCAATCATACATCATTCACACACAATTATGTGACGTTAGTTTTCCATTTGATTTGTGAAATAAGGTCAGAGGTAGTGTGATGTCTATTGCCAATAGAACTATTAAATTACAAACGATGCAAATGTCACTTCCAACTCTCAATTTACAATTTACAATATTGTAATCAAGCGCTTTTGTAATACTTGTGCTTATAATAACTTGATGTGCTCTTTCACAAGGTGCTTTTAATCGAACAAGCATCAAAACGTGTAAACATAAAAGTATAGTGTACATACAAGGTAGACGCACAAATAACGGGGCTTGTATCATCTAAGTTGCAAAGATATATATACCTATTAACATTTATGCTTCATAATGCCGAAGTATAAGTTCGCGCTTACACATGCCGCATGTGTACCTACTTTCAATATAAAAACCTAAATATCAAATAAACGCAAACTTGCATATCATGTCGCGCTTCCCTGAAACGGTTGTGACTAAAGTAAATAAATTTATACAGCACTGGTGGTAAGCCTCATACCAACCTATTAGTCAAGGAACTTGAGCTTTGAAAACCCGATTTGTTATTTTGTTACTGTACTGTAACTGTCTCCGGTCGCCATTGCATTACGGGTGGTCAGTACCAGAATAAATTTCAATTTCAAATCTTTATTTCAAAGTTAAATGAGATGAATGCATTTTAAATACACGAAGGTTTGTCCTTACTTACTATAGGTTGGTATGAAGCTTACCATCTAAATCTAAATCTAAATCTAAGCTGCAAAGATATGTATCATTTGAGATTCATATTAAATGCATTCCCACAAGCAGACATGCATAATTTCGCGCTTACACATGCTGCATGTGGACCTACAATATAAAAACCCCAATCTCAAATGAACATAAGCCCTGCAACTCTTGCCGACCTTCCCTGAAGCAGGGGTGACATTGGCAAAGTGAACCATTTTTTAAAGTATGGGTGGTCAGCCGCATACCAACCTATCAATCAAGGAGTACATGCAATTGATACAATCAAATATATAAAACAAATAAATTCTAAGCAATTAAACAGTAAAAAATTAAAAAGCTACAACACATATTTTTTAAATTTAAAAGCTTTAGCTTTAACCGCCAGCATTACAGATCAACCGCCATTTCTTTCGATCCTTGCATACTTCTTTCATTTCATCCAGAGCCATAACCTTTTTCATACAAGCTCTCCTTTTATTATGACTCTGGATATCCCATTCATTCGCTATTTCGAAAATTTGGTCCATCCATACCTTTCTCGGTCTTCCTCTTCCACGACATCCATCAATTCTCGCAGCATATACTTTCTTCGTCAGTCTTTCCTCATTCATTCTCTCCAAATGTCCAAACTATCTAAGCATACTTCTTTTAATCTTTACTTTCACACTTTCTCTTACACCACATTCCTCTCTAACAAAATAATTCCTTAACCATCGATTCTGTAAAAAATGTTTAACTTCGCCAATGTCACCCCTGTTTCAGTAAGGTCAACAAAGGTTTTGGGGGTTGTGTTCATTTGAGGTTTGGGTTTTTAATTTTTAAGTTTACATGCTGAATGTGTAAGTGTAAATTAATACGTGTCTACTTGTGATATGGGTCTTTATGACACGTTCGTACGGGACAGGTATGAAGAGAGTTTTAGCATACTTGTCTGTTTATGGGTATGCATTAAATATAAATCGTTACGCTAATATATCTTCGCAACCTGTATTATAGATTATAGATGACAGCAATTTGTAACTCATTCGTCTCCGGTTGGCACACTGCCTTTACAATATTTTCCACACATATTTGTCAATCACTTTCAAGGTCGGTTGCTAATTTAAGTTTCCTTGGTTCGTAAGCGTATATGGCAACATTATTTCATTGCAAGCCATCGCTAGATAAGGCGAGGTGTTGTCAGTTAACAGAATCGACCAGTCACAGCGCGCTAATTGTAAAAACAAATTCAGATTTGGAACGTGCTGTGCCAACCTCACAATGTGGTATCTTTGTTTTGTCTATGTTGTCTATGGCTTGACATTGACAAGCACCCCGAGCATAAAACATTTAAGTACAAAAAATCCCTTCGATTGCGTAAGTAGAAAAATGTATGGAAGATCATAAGCTCCTTCACTAATAGTGTGACAGTATAAGCAGTAGGCAGTATAGGCAGTATAAGCCTTCACTAAGTATGTGGCAGACCCACACGCTTTAAAAACTTGGCTCACTTTTGCCGATTCCACTACTGTTTCAGAAAAGGGTGGCAGAAGTTCATGTGAGATTAGGTTTATTTTGTGAGTTCACATGCAGCATGTGTATACGCGAACTTTCACGTGTCTGCACGTGAGTGGATATTAAACATGAGCTTTAAAGGTCAATATATCTTTGCAACAAATAAAGTATGTAGCAGTAATCTTTATCGATTTGGTGGCCTTCCTTATCATATGCCGTTGACCATCCTATGTTATGGATCATCCGCCTTGGGAGACGATTTCTCGCCTCCAGGACAAGAGGGCGCTCTGGGCTGGAAGTCTCATCACCACGGTAATTCTTGCCTAGCAAGTATTGGTAATATTTGTATGAAGACATGTCAATCCAAGATGGCCGCAAGTGAATAGCTGATTAGTCTTCATACAAATATTACCGATAATCGGTAGGTAAAAATTACCGTGGTGATGAGACTTCCAGCCTAGGTTAGTTGCTTGTACCGCCAACTGTACTGCAAGTATAAAACATTTACATTAACCATTGAGTTTAAGTCAATGACATTAACTCTCCTCGTTTGTGTAAATCGAAAATGAGTAGAATAATTTATTAATCGAAGGCACTTCTGATGACTTACTTTCCATCATAGAGTTCCATACACTTTTCAATTTACGCCTGTGAGGGAGTTTAGGCAATGTTGTATTCTCGGGTACTGTGTTGTTATGAGAATACAATATAGTATTTTTAATTTATTCATAGTTGTAGCAACATTAGAAAAGGGCGCGACTTGCGAGTCAAGGGTCAGGGTTTGAGTCTCTGCTAATGATAATTTCCGCATGTATTTATTTATTATTATTATTATTTATTTATTTATTCCGTCATTGCCACCACGCCTTCCAATAAAACAAACAAAAGAAAAGTATCCATGCGCAGTAAAGTAACTTATTTATTTACTTAGACTTATTTATTACCAATGATGATGAGTTGACTGAATCAATTGGCTAGTTGACTAATTGACTGATTTTGTATTTCCCATTCATTTCTAGAATTTCGTTCATCAATACTTTAAAACCAAAATCAAAGTTCCAGCAATATTTTCTCAGCTGTCATAAAAAATGAGAACACATTAACTCCCGGGAGCAGGCAAACCTCTTGGTGGGGATCGATCCCTAGCCCTCTGCCATTCCACGCCAGCGTTCTACCAACTTAGCTGTCGACCGGATCTCTGACTATATCTTACAATATTTTATATTAACAAGCATTTTTATTCATTCAAGTAAAAACTGGTTCCATATGATAATTATTTGTGTTTAATGATAAACAAGATGTTGACATCTATCGGCGAACTTTGCAATTACAATCATTATTAATATTTTATGTGGTTTTAATGACGCAATATTTTTATTTTTATTAAAATCCATTGGCCAATTTTTAATTAATATTTTTTAATACTGTCAAAAGAAGTTGTAATCTAAACAGTGCGCCATCAAGTTGGTGAAGAGGGGATGAAATGGAATATAGTCTCCGTGGCAAATAGGGAGAGATAGGTAGATACTGGATACTCATGCTAGCTCTCTCCAATTAAACATCGAAATGTCGAATTAGAGAAAAAGCTAAGCACAGCGACCGATTTATAAACATGGAGAAGATTGAAGGAAACCTACTTCAAAGAGTTTTCCATAGCACATTCGAATCATAAGAAAGACGTACGTGGTATTTCTATGTTCACGCTATACACGGTACAATTCTATAGTTTCACTGGCCACTGGAGGAACATCATCATCATCATTAGCTCGACAGCCCTGGGTGGGACTTGGCTGAATCCAGGATTCTCCTTCACTCTCGCCTGTCGATCACCTTAGCTCTACAGCTACGTCGTATGTCTGTCTTGGCTGTATCTAAGTTAAAACACTGACCAGAGTCCATTCATCACATGTTTGTCCATCCTGGCCTCCTTCTGCCTTGTGGTGATGAGACTGTTAGGCGCTTAATGGGGTTTGCGACGTCTATTCAAATTATGTGACCAGCCCACTACAGGCACCTACTTTGATGGAACTGATCGCATCGGGCTCTTGGTAGATATCATAGAGCTTCTTGATGTACCGATGACGCCATTCATTGTTATATATTTACGGAATGTAGATAGCTCTGAGACTCTTACTTTCAAATGTTGCTATCCAGGTCTCAGTCTTTGTTGTCATTACCCTGGTTTCAGACGCATACGTCAAAACTGGTCTGATTAGTGCATTGTATAAGAGGGAAAAAGGTTTAATTTTTTTTAAAATACACGTCTTATTTTTGTTCTAAAAATGTCGAGTGAGTATCTATGAATTAAAAAAAATAGTTTTGTAACAAACGATATCGTGTTTTTTTGACAATCTTTTATTGATTAAATTGTACATTGAATTTTAATTTCAAAACAGAAGTATTTATTAATTGAGATACACAGATTTTGGCATATTATATTGTGCTCAGTTGACATTAAAAATATTCAATTCTAGAAGCAATTAGTTAAAAATGCGGAAGTCAATGCAGGAATATAAATTTACCAAACTGATCATGACGACATATTTTCTAAGCGACAAGGTCTTTCTTTTTCATTCGAACTTCAAAAAAATGTTCTTGTGTCATTTGCCTCATTATCGATAACATTGACCCCTAGGTGGGGTTCCCTTATGACTTTAGTAGATCTGCCACCATCGGTCTCTGCAATCATATACTTTAAAGCTCTGGTAAAGGAGAATCTCGCGATTTTGACTGTCTCATTTTGTTTTTGTTTTTGAGAACATTGCTGGTTCGTTGACTAATAGGATTGTATAAGGCTTATCCCGTGATGAAAAAAAATGGCTCACTTTTGCAAATGGCACTTCAATTTCAGGGAAAGGAGTTTCAAGACTCATGTGAGGTTATTGGTTGATCTTTTAAGTAAATATGCGACATGCATAAGCGTGAACTGACACGTGCTTGCTTGTGAGCGTGCATTAAATATAAGCCTTAAATGACAATTTACGTTTACAATTTCAATTATAGATTATACATAGATAGTTGTTTATAATTAAATTGCGATGGGAATATTGGTTTAAGGGGCAAAGGTAAGGACTTTGACTAATAGAAAAATGACAGTTCGATCTGCAATTGGGTACATTTAACCAGTACCTACCGACAGAATATTTATTCTAAACGTAGGGTATTGAAAAAAGAGCAACATTTGAATTACGATTTAAAAAAAACAACATCTCCGTCCTTTAATAAGGCTACTGGCAAAATCTATTATTGGATTGAGCCCCACAGTATTTGGGGTTGGCGTCTCCGCTAATTAATAAAAAAAGCTACCACCGTGATCACCAGATATCAGACTACAACTCTTACCGATTGTATTATTTATAGTTCTCAGTGCTGTCTCTAATATGTATGAATCTTAAATGTAAATGTGTCTTTGCAACTTAGATTATAGATTGCCGGTCTTCGTTAGAAGTATAGCTAAAAGAATAATGAAAAAGTGTTGTCAGCCACATGGCAATAATTTCCCCATAAAATTGCTTCAAGCAGGTTTATCTTAGTTTTTGTCTAAAGCCCGCTCTTTATTCACCATTCTTAAGAGCTTTTCAAGATTAAACTAAAAATTATAGACTATTTAATGGTGGATTAGTGTCCAAAATATCATTTTAGAAAAATTATACACTTCGTTTCAAAAATAAATAAAACTTTTTGACTTTTTCGAATTTCGGACTTTTAAGGTTAAAAATCAAACTATTATTTTTCTTAATTCACATTATCCAATCTATCTATAATTAATAATTAATCAAAGCTGGACAAATACATAAAGATTTCAGTTGTATAATAAATGCATGCCGTGAAGCAGATACATGTAAGTTTTCGCTTTCACTTGTTGCATGCATACAAATAAGATAAAAACCCAAATCTCAAATGAACATGAACTCGGCAACTCTATGCGACCATTCCTGAAACAAATACAACATTGGTTAAGTGAACCAATGTTTACAGTATGGCTGCTCAGCCTCTTATCAACCTATTAAATAAGGAAAAATATGATAAAATACATTATTACACAAAAAAATCATGCGATTTCATCAGAATAGTCTGTCAAAGAAGATGTTATCTGTTTTGTAAATTCTAAAGTCTCTGAAGAATACGAGTATAGGTTCTTTTAATTTTAATTTTTTTTTTGTTTTTGTTCGCAAAGTTTGTTTTGTTTTTTCAGTGTATTGCTAATTCTGTGGTTTTTCAAGTTCAGAGGTCACCTGGACCTGCTGGCTGATGGCTGCTGCATTTGCATATTATTAATTTTTTAGCTTCGAAATTGTGTACTTTACATAAACGTCACTAGTCAGCTGATCATTGTATTCGACTACAAGAATATTCAAGTTTAAGCAGTGGAGATGAAATATCTGGGAAGAATGATAGGATTTTCTTAAAAAGATAGAATATGGAATGAATGGCTAAAGTCGTAATGAAAAAGCCGGCAAACATTGAGCTATCACACCACCAGGTTTCTACTTGCTAGCACCTGGATGAGAATACAATTCCTTTATATTTTGTTGGAGTCATATCCGACATTAGAAAGAGTCATCATCCGTTTTTTCTTATTTATCGTTCAACCAAGTTTTCACAAAATCGGATATGACTCCAACGAAACATGGAGAAATCTACCTTCTCTAGTCCAACTATTCGTAAACTATTAGTTTTTTTTCATGAATACGGAAACATACATACCTTTCGCTATTTCATCCTGAAACAACTATACCCATTCAAATGCTTAAAATTGTTCTTCTGGCATGGCTATGGTTTATTGCTTTCTTTTTATCTTTCTTTTCCTTCTTATTTACGTTTTGTTACTATACTGTGAGTGATTTCTTTGGAACTTAACTATCTTCATCACATATTACGAAACATGAGCAAGAAAGAACAAAGAAAAGGAGGAAAAGATGAATAATCAATAGACCACGATCAAAGCCCATATCAAGCATCTATACCGACCTCTTTAATAGCTGGTTCAGCAAATGTTTCAATAATTACAATTACTCATTTGTTTCTTTCTTTTCTTTCAGATGCACCACCACATGACGCCAGAAGAACTCCAGAGCGTCTTCCATGTGGACCACCACACTCTAGTTCCTCAATACCAAGTGGTGCAGCTCAACCACCACATCAACAAGAGACACGTGGCGTCACCGAGCAGCGCCAAATACAACTCGGGAAACACCCTGACAAGCGGCGGTTCCAAGAAATCTGCCCACGATAAGCTATCACCCAACGAAGTCAAATTCAAAAACGCCCACAAGTTTAATGACTTCAAACTGTACGGTTACCCTCCAGTTGATTCAAATTTGAGGTCAAAAGTTGATGAAACGAACAAGGCAGATCTTCCAGACTTTGAGTTTGAGAGTGCTTCAAGGACTAACAACAAAAGTGATTCAGATTTAGATATAGTTTCAGTTTTAGTTGATAGTGAAGTTAAAGTGAGTGATGATGCATTGAGTTTGGAAGATAAGGAACTTGTGGACGATGGAGTTAAGGATGGTGAACATAAAATAAGGCTGGAGGCGTTTGGGAAGGTGATGGAGCTGATGCTGAAAAAGACTGATGGTCTGTTTAAGAAGGATGGCCTGAAGGTGTGGACAGTTATTGGGAACAAGACGCAGCCGCATGGAGTGGAGTTTGTAGAAACTGTTCAGGTAAGTCTTACATGATATATTTTATCAGAATAACTGGATGAAATAGTTCCACACTTACGTGCACGAAAATTTATCTGGCAAATGGAAAGGCAGCTGGGAGTCCACATCATAGAAAAGAGGCAACTCGGAACAGATAAGTCACTAGATGGTCATTTTTTGGTTGAAAAACTTTACTTTAATTAAAACATAGTCTCCTTCTGTTGGATGGTTTCAGCGTTTAACGACCGCGTTGTTGAAAATCTGAGAATAGTGTTTTTGATTTGATCATCATCAAACTTCACAGGAATCATTTCTTAGATGTTTTAAATATTCCTGCAAACGTGATTCAAATCGTTTGAGCGGTTTAAGGGTCCATAGAGGACATATTATGTACATTCAATTTTATATTCCGGATAATTTTTCTTCCGGCTCGCAAGCTTTTAAGGCTCAGGACCTCTCGCACCCCAATCCTCCATGACTCTCTGTCTTGCGCCACGTCCCTTCATGGTCCCCTTACTCCCAAGACTTCCACGTCAGCCTTGATATTGTCTGCCCACAGTATTCTGCGATGTCCGAGTGGTCTGACACAGGATGGGGCAACATTAAAGATATTTCTAATTATCCTGGAGTCTTCTACACGTTCTACCTGCTTAATTATCCTGCTAAAATTTTATAAGTTAGATTATTCAAGTAAAATAGCCATAATAATCACCGATCTATGTATATTAGAAGTGAGTGAACGCTGATACCTCTCATGTGTTACGCAAGATCAGATTGGCCCAGACATCTGCTGAATGGATTATTGCACAAGATGTGATGGTGTGAACACAATGTGCATTCATTATACATTTGCCGGTGGGCTTAGGACGCAGCTTTGGTACAGACGCTGCGTTTGTTTGAGAGCACGGTGAGATTGGACTTGGCTAAATACCAACAGCACGATGCCTAACAAACAACTCTCACTGAAGATATTATCGTGATTTTAATTTCTGTAGTTTTGGCATTTTAAGCATCGATACTTTCATAACTTAAGAAGGTAGAATTTTCGTCGTTTTAGTAGAAGTTGAGTTTTTTTTAGTATCTTATACTCGTATAATCTTGTGTATCATTTATCTATCTTTAATCCAGAATCTAAGTTGCAAAAAAAAATCAAATTTAAAATTAATTTTAAATTCATGCCCACAAGCAGACACGTGTAAGTTCGCTCTTACAAATGCTGCACATGTACTTACAAATTAAAAAAATCCAAACCTCAAATTACCATAAACCTTGCAACTTTTGCCGACTTTCAACGAGGGTCAACCTCATACCAACCTATCTAATCTAAGTTGCAAAGAAATGCATCATTGGGGATTCACACATAGATATGTGCATTCATACAAGCAGACACGTACAAGTTCGCGCTTGCACATGCCACATGTAAACCTACAACATAAAAACCTAAATCTCAAATGAACATACACCCTGCAACTCTTGCCGACCTTCCCTGAAACAAGGGTGGCATTGACAAAGTGAACCATTATCTACAGCATGGGTGGTCAGCCCCATACCAACCTATAAGTCGAGGAACATACATAAAATATTAAATTTTTAAAATAAACAAATAATAATATGTAGGTACCTATAAACATTAAACAAGGATTTTTTTATGTCACAAGCGCGTTTAGGATAAAAAAGGCCAAAATCTTGTCGATTACACCAAAACCATACTTCGGAAGCGCAGTTGTTTGCTTGGGCATAAACAACACCAAAAATCATCGTAGAGCTATGGGAGTTAGCGCATTAGAAAGAGCGGAAAATTTCAAGTTGGATAGCATTTATAACTCATTTTTGACCAAAATGTCGCTTACTGCCTTTTAACCGTCGATATATTCTTATTAAAAAAACCTTTCAGTTAAAAAAAAACCTTTTTCAGCACAAGGACAGTTAAAATGATGCGTTTGGAAAAAAACAGTTTTAAATTTATATAATGTAATTGGCAGAAAATTTTATATTTCACGCGATACAAAAATAAAAAAAATACAGAAAAAAATAGACCTCACGACATGAGAAGTAAGCAAGTACTTAGTTTTTTTTGGTCCGTTATTTCTTAATTTGTGAACATACCGGTGTTGATGAAATAGCCAGTCTCACGCGACCGCAGCCGAGCGAAAGTCAATTGGTTAAGGACACGAAGCCGAAACTAAAGGTCAGAGGTTCGGATCTCGGCGCTTGAAAGTTTTTTTATTCTATTGATATCTGTACAGAACTAGACAGATTTTAGCTGTCGTGTTGGACTGTTTCGCTGTATTTGAATAGATGTTTTTTTGACAGCAGATTACCTTTGAAGGTATCTTGATCTGTGATGATTTTTTTGATAGAGAAATTGAGATAAATATGAAGCAATCATCCTCATCATCATTATTAACGCTACAACCCGGTGTGGATCTTGGCCTCCTCAAAGAATGCCTCCACCTTTCTCTCTCCCTCAACTACCAGAGTGGTGTTTAATCTATAATCTACAATCTAAGTTGCAAAGATTGACATTTAAGGTTTACATTGAATTAGGGAATGCGATCTCGAGACGAGATCGCTAAGTCGAGATCTCGAGGGATCAGAAATTCGATATCGGTGAGATCTCGGCATTTTCGAGATCTCGAATGGATTTCGAAAAGTATAGTTTCAATTAAGTAAGAGGCAAGTAATCCTCGTTTTCTAAGTTTGCCAAGCTCGCCGACTACTGCCGCTCGATCTCGTCAATCACGGTCGAGATCTCATCATTTTATGCTTCGAGATTGATCTCGAAAAATGAGGCGAGATCTCGGAAGATTGGGATCTCGCGAGATCGAGATTGCATTCCCTACATTGAATGCACGCCCATAAGCAAACATGTATGTTAAAATCCTCCTCATACCTGCATATGCAGGTATGTGTCCGAAAAACCCACGCTCATACAAATCTATATTTTTCTCAAAGGGCGGAAGGCCTTCCCGTGTAGTAAAAAAGCAACGGCTCGACAAAACAAGAACGTCTAGGTCAGAGGCGTGCCCATGACTCTGAAACTGAGTGATTAGATGTATAAGTTTACCCTTACACATGCTGCATGTGCACTTACAAAATAAACCGCTGTGCTTTCGATCCGATGAGAGAGGGGGATCTACGCCTTTTGGCATTGAACGCAAGCGCTCCACCGACTGAGCTATCGACCGGACATTTACATTATAAACTTTCTAAAAACATTATAAAGTCATTAACGAAGAAAACGTATTTTATATCGTATCCAATTATTATTGTTTTATTAACATCGGTAAAAAGTTACACTTGCAGATTTAAAATAACAACTCGCCAATATTACATATTGGAAAAAATGTTGCATAATCGGACGTAAGTAATCATTATTAGATCGGATTTGAATCAGATGTGAAAAAAGCAAAGCAAGATCAAGGTATGGGAGCAGTGGATGTCAAACTTTTTGTACATGTTTTTCAACTGTGACTAATAACTATGAGTTTGTGTGTACATGCACGTAGTTTGCTGGTATGTGTGTGTCTGCCTCTAGCATAATCTACTATGAGTTTGTGTGTACATGCACGTAGTTTGCTGGTATGTGTGTGTCTGCCTCTAGCATAATCTACTATGAGTTTGTGTGTACATGCACGTAGTTTGCTGGTATGTGTGTGTCTGCCTCTAGCATAATCTACTATGAGTTTGTGTGTACATGCACGTAGTTTGCTGGTATGTGTGTGTCTGCCTCTAGCATAATCTACTATGAGTTTGTGTGTACATGCACGTAGTTTGCTGGTATGTGTGTGTCTGCCTCTAGCATAATCTACTATGAGTTTGTGTGTACATGCACGTAGTTTGCTGGTATGTGTGTGTCTGCCTCTAGCATAATCTACTATGAGTTTGTGTGAAAATGTACCTAAGCACGCTAGTGTGTCGCGAACAATCTGAAAGTGTTTCGAAAAATCCATTATAGAAGTATGTGGAATAATCTAGAACATGCCAGAGTCGTCTCTTCTGTACCTTTATAAACGACGCCCATGGTGCGGAGGGTAGATACTCTTGAATCATTGTGACGTGAAGTCGATAAGCGAACTAGAAAAGTGATCAGTACATTGTAAACCGACATTGTGTAAAGAAAATCTTGAAAAATAAATAAATCGCAGTTTCATTAAAAAGAACCCAATTAAAATCATAACAATACATAAATTTTTCAATTTGGTCTAAATACATCGATTACACCAGCATAATATACATATTTAACTATCAAAAGTTGGATTTTCATACAAGATTGACTAATAGGTTGATATGAAGCTGACAACCCAAACTTTAAAAATTCGTTACATTTACAAATGCCACCCCTGTTTCAGGGAAGGGGGGTCAAAAGCTGCAGTGTTTTACGTTCATTCTATATACGGGTTTTTATTTTGTAAACTCACATGCAGGCATTGTAAGCGCGAACTGCTTGTCTGCTTGGGGACATGCATTCAATATGAATCTTAGCTTAAGGGTTAATACATCTTTGCGACTTAAGTTAAAGATTATACATATAGATAGTATTTTACTGTGAACTAAACTTTATTTATTTTAACTTTATTTTAATATTTAAAAGTTACTAGGGGCGTTGCCCCTGGCTGCTACGCAGCCCAACCCCTTAACATTTGGTGAATGTGTATATTGCGCATAGTTTCGTCGCGTTAAAATTCGGAAAACATGTAAAATAAAAACATGCAGCCTTTGTAAAAGAAAATCGACCACCCATAGTTTAAAAAATGGTTCACTTTGAAGATTTCAGCTGTGTTTCAGGGAAGATTGGCAAGAGTTGCAGGGCTTATATTAATTTGAGATTGGGTTTTTATGTTGTAAGTCAACATGCATTATGTGTAAGCGTGAACTTATAAATGTCTGCTTGTGGGAATGCATTTAATATGAATCTCGATTGGTATGTATCTTTGCAACTTAGATTATAGAACTTAACAAAATAATTTCCTTGACTTATAGGTTAGTATGTGGCTGACCACCCATACTGTAAGAATGGTTTACCATGAAAATTTTATCTCTGTTTGAGGAAAAGTCGGCAAGAGTTGCAGGGCTTATGTTCATTTGAGATTAGTTTTTTTTATTTTGCAAGTCCACATTGGGCATTTGTAAGCGTGAACTTATACCTGTCTGCTAGTGGGAATGCATTTAATATGAATCTCAAATGGTATGTATCTTGCAACTTAGATTAATGAACTAAACAAAATAATTTCCTTGACTAAAAGGTTAGTATGTGGCTGACCACCCATACTGTAAGCAATGGTTCACAATGCAAATTTTATCTCTGTTTGAGGAAAAGTCGGCAAGAGTTGCAGGGCTTATGTTCATTTGAGATTAGTTTTTTTTATTTTGCAAGTCCACATTGGGCATTTGTAAGCGTGAACTTGTACCTGTCTGCTTGTGGGAATGCATTTTATATGAATCTCAAATGGTATGTATCTTTGCAACTTAGATTATAGAACTAAACAAAATAATTTCCTTGACTTATAGGTTAGTATGTGGCTGACCACCCATACTGTAAGATTGTTTTACAATGAAAATTTTATCTCTGTTTGAGGAAAAGTCGGCAAGAGTTGCAGGGCTTATGTTCATTTAAGATTAGTTTTTTATTTTATAAGTCCACATGGGGCATTTGTAAGCGCGAACTTATACCTGTCTGCTTGTGGGAATGCATTTAATATGAATCTCAAATGGTATGTATCTTTGCAACTTAGATTAATGAACTAAACAAATTAATTTCCTTGACTAAAAGGTTAGTATGTGGCTGACCACCCATACTGTAAGCAATGGTTCAAAATGCAAATTTTATCTCTGTTTGAGGAAAAGTCGGCAAGAGTTGCAGGGCTTATGTTCATTTGAGATTAGTTTTTTTTATTTTGCAAGTCCACATTGGGCATTTGTAAGCGTGAACTTGTACCTGTCTGCTTGTGGGAATGCATTTAATATGAATCTCAAATGGTATGTATCTTTGCAACTTAGATTAATGAACTAAACAAATTAATTTCCTTGACTAAAAGGTTAGTATGTGGCTGACCACCCATACTGTAAGCAATGGTTCACAATGCAAATTTTATCTCTGTTTGAGGAAAAGTCGGCAAGAGTTGCAGGGCTTATGTTCATTTGAGATTAGTTTTTTTTATTTTGCAAGTCCACATTGGGCATTTGTAAGCGTGAACTTGTACCTGTCTGCTTGTGGGAATGCATTTAATATGAATCTCAAATGGTATGTATCTTTGCAACTTAGATTATAGAACTAAACAAAATAATTTCCTTGACTAAAAGGTTAGTATGTGGCTGACCACCCATACTGTAAGCAATGGTTTACCATGCAAATTTTATCTCTGTTTGAGGAAAAGTCGGCAAAAGTTGCAGGGCTTATGTTCATTTGAGATTAGTTTTTTTTATTTTGCAAGTCCACATTGGGCATTTGTAAGCGTGAACTTGTACTTGTCTGCGTGTGGGAATGCATTTAATATGAATCTTAAATGGTATGTATCTTTGCAACTTAGATTATGTAAAGAAATACACAAAATAATTTTCTTGACTTATAGGTTGGTATGAGGCTGACCACCCATACTTTAAAAAATGGTTTACTTTGCAAATTCACCTTTGTTTCAGGGAAGGTTGGCAAGAGTTGCAGGGCTTATGTTCATTTGGAATGGGCTGTTATGTTGTAAGTACACATGCAGCATATGTAAGCGGGAACTTATACATATCTGCTTGTGGGAATGCATTTAATATAAATCTTAAATGATATATATCTTTGCAGCTTAGATTAGATTAGATTAGAACTTATACATGTCTGCTCGTAAGAATGCATGTAATATGAATCTCAAATGTTATATATGTTTGCAACTTAGATTACAGATTGAAATCCATTTTTATTTGGCTTTTTTTTTATTTTTAATTTGCATGAAATAAAAGAAAATGTAAAAAAAACTTTTACGTTTTGCCGCTAGATGTCAATATTGTTCCATACATTTTTAGTATGAACAAACAGATTAATTCCTAAAAGTTTTCATACATTTGTAAACACACACGCGTAAGCTCGCCGCATTGCAGCATATATACAAAAATTAATTTGCTATAGAGCATGAATGTGTTTCATCTGCTGTGATGGCATTGATTTTGAAAATCGAAACTCGACGACGAATGACGACGACGAAGGGTAATATAATAAAGGATTTTTTTATGCATATACAGAAACACGTCTATGAACTCTTACAAATGCTTCAAAAAAGCAACAGGAACTGCAATATTGAAACTGAGGGCAGCGAGAATGATTGGTGTCAGGCCGGCTTCTTTACCTGTGAAAATAAATTGGTTCCACACATCAAATTCCTTTCCGTGAACAACTAAGGAGCGTATTTTTTGTTGTTTTTTTCTCTCATCGACGCAACACACTTTGACAGTTGATGGAAAGAGAATGATCATGACTCGACTGCTTCCGTATCGAATGTGGTCACGTCATTCGTTAGTGAATACTGATGACTTTCCGGTCACAACACAGCCACACCAATCACAATTCTAATTATTGTGACTGATCACTGAAGAGTTGAATAATTTGACTGCTCAAATTCCTTAAATGAATAGAAAATCCAGAGTCATTATTAAAGGAGAGCTTGCATGTAAAAAGTCATGACTCTGGATGAAATGAAAGAAGTATGCTAGGACCGAAAAAGGCAATTAATCAGCGATGCTCGCGGCTTTAAATTTTAAACGTTTCATATTTATTGCTAATGTACCCATTTCATATATATATTTTTCATTTATTAATTGTTTTGGGATAGTTAAATATAAGTATATTATTATTTTTGTTCCTTGACTTATATTTTTGTAGAATGCTAATAAAACGCCGTAAAAAGTTTTATAACTTTTGCCAAAGCCACCCAGTTTCAGGGAAGAGCGAAAATAGTTGTAAAGTGTAGTTCATTTGAGATTTGAGATGTTTTTACTTTTATTTTATCACACATGTACCTACATGTGGCATGTAAGCGCGAGCTAACACGTGTCTGTTTGTGGGCATGCATTAATCATAAATGTTAAGCGTTTCTGTATCTTAACAGATTTCTAGATCAACTTAAAGATGGTAGATCCCAGATAAGTAGATTACATAATTTTGACAGTCATTGTCATCGTGACGATTTGTAAACTTTATCTTCATCGATTCGATTTCTATTTTCGTAACAAGTGTCAGTTGATTGAGAGAAATGAAATGATTATTTCCGATGATTTAGAGTAAAACTGAGTTATGGCATTGAGGAACAGTCACGGCTTGTTGGAGTTACGTGGATGAAATACTAATGAGGTAGATAAGTATAAAACAAAAATTACAGTCGATGTTCGACTCTAGTTCGACTAATTTTTAGGATTATTGGCAATAATTGCAAATGAATACTAACGATACTCATGCATTAATTTTCATCTAGATGAAATTAAAGAAACTTGCTGTTTTGTACTGTGCTGTATCCTGCCGCTATTCTAGCCTGTATAGGGTGGCCGGTACCTCCGCAGATGCGTCTCCATTTTTTTCTGTCCATGAACAAAAAAATGAATCTTAGTTCTTAAATGATAAAATATGTTTGCAACTTAGATTACAGATTGTAGAGTTAAAAAAAGTTCCTAGTGATGTAACAATACAAGAAAGTAGTAATTATCAGGAATTAGGAAGAAGTATGGTGAATGTATAACAGTGACGTATCTAATTGCCAACGGAAGAGAAATGGGGGGGGGGGGGCGCGTGTGGGTGCGCTAATGGAATTGCAAAATGTAGGAAACTGTAATCCTATATACACTCACGAATACCGAGAGCTGGGTAAACATGCAATCCATCGTGCCGGTCTACAAAAAATATTTAGCAAGTTTTTTGTAATAAGTATCAAATCTATCACGTACACGTGACACCAACAAACACCTACTCCATCTTATCTATCTATAATTTATAACTTTATAAGTTGCAAATATATTTTCATTTAAGATTCATATTGTTACGAGCGTATGGTTGTATTAGTGCATACGTGATTCTAATCACGCTGTTAGAACAATCTGGCTCTAGTGTGATGGTGGTAGTGTTACGAACTATGAAATCAAAGAAACTACGTGCACATATACGTGTACGATAGTGTATGAGTAGTGCATAGCACGGCGTGTGGTAAGAGCGAGAGATCGAATAATCTGGATTATGTAAGAAAGATCTCTTTTGTACCTATATAAGGGGACTGAAATGGGGCATCAGCAGAGTTGTCGCTTCAAGCATTTTGCCGTGAAGTCCAATTAGCAGTGATTCTCAATTGTTGTAAATTGTGAACCAAGCCATGTAAAATCAATTATGTTGCAGAAATAATTGCAGTCTAATTAAAAGAGAACCCCCAACTAAAATCATAACAATATTAAGTGCATTCCCACAAGTTAGCTACGAAATATCTTCTCAGCACATCTTAGTTGCATAAATACACTTAAGATTCACTAGATTCATTTGAACATAGATCCTACAACCTTGGCGACTTTCCTGAAACACGGGCAACATTAGCAAAAGTCAACGAAATATAACAGCATGATAGATGGCCTCATACCATCTCAAGGAACAAAAAAGAAACTTGCAGTAATGAAATAAATCTACAAAAAAATAGAGTATAACAATTATACAAGCATTCTTAATTTTTAGCTGCGCCGCCAAAATTGCAGATCGATCGCTATTTTTTTCGGCACTTTCGCACTGCTTTCATTTCAAGAAGAGTCATAATCTCTTTTGCGTAAGATCTCACTTTATTTTGACTCTGCTAACAACTTGGACCGGTCTGTAGTCCAGTGGCAACACTTCGGACTCGTAAATGGAAGGTTGTGGATTCGGATCCCGGCGGAGCACAAAAATATACCATTTATATTTCCAATGTGCTCTTCGCTGGGTTGAAAAATTCATAAACCTTTACCAAAGACCGGTCACTGAAAGGTCCATCCAACCTTACAACAACTGGGTCTTGCTTGAGAATTGGCGCTTTCTACAGCGACGACCAAGCTCGCAGAGGGCTCTTGAGGTGTGATACACACAAAAACAGCGCTCACCAAATAAATCATCCTAATATTATTATTATTAACATATTATATCATTAAATCAGCCTGAAATTAATTTATTTACATAAAAAGTAGGTTCTACAGGCGACATGCGAACCCAGCGACGACAAGGCAGTAAAAATATTCATTATAGGTATGCGCAGTTTAGTTTTAGTATTTTGCGTTAAGAAGTGGAGGTAGGTACATATATCTACTGAGGTTCTAACCACCCAAAGTGGAATTTCGACACAGCTACAATGTAATTTTGTATTATTTCAATGACATTGTTTTGTAACAGATAGAAGTCGTTCATTCATAAATTTTTAATTAAGCCGTAACTAAACATATTTCAGTCGAGCGCTTGAAGGCCGTACAGACATAGATAGTAGCCAAATACAGAAGTCGAACATTTTGCAGTGTTTATGTTATCCTGCTTATGCTTTGAAATTATAAAATAAGATTTTGGTACATCCAGATGGATAGCTCAGTTGGTAGAACGCTTGCATTTCATTCCGAGAGCTAGGGTGGCTGTCAGAAATGATTACCCGTTTCGGTATTCATTTTGAACCCTAAATAAAATAACGGCAAGGCTAACTCAGCCTTCACAAGAAATGAGAATCAGCTGCATCAGGAGTTGGGAAACCCCCACTTTAAATGCAGTGGTTGGTGTAAAATTGACCGTTCCCTGTAAAAAATAAATGGGTTCCATATGCCATATGCGTCTACTTCGGTAAAAATGCGGTAAGAAGTTGCGTACAAATTTTAGAAAAATGGGGCTGTGGCATGATACTGATGATTAAAGTAGCTCTATGTATTTTTTCTAATGTATCATTCGAATCAATGCAAGAACCCTTTCCTTTTTAACACCTTTTTCTCCCTCTTTCTCAGTCGACGAAATATAAGTAAATCTTGGTCCTTAGACCTTACTCGAGAAACCATTTCAGCCTGAAAGTTGAAAAGTTTAAGGCCTTACTCTAGTTACTAGTGCTGCTATTATGTGAAAAATATGAAAGAATAATAACATCTCTAAGCACTAACCAGCTGTCTTAAACGACTTGCGCACTCACTATTGCGATCAGATTCTGTCATTGCACCATGCACACGTTGGCAAACCTTATAATGAATAATTGGAGCGGCCATTTTGCGGGGAAAAACATTAAAGTCGTGACCATTTCTCGGGAAAGTTGTGTCCGAACTGGCAATACCGAGATTGAAATCAATAGGTAAGAGTATTATGTAGCTGAAGTTCGCGTTTAAACTCAACCAAAATAAGTATAAAAACTAAATCGGTGCCTCTATTGATCGTTTCACTTTCTATACATTTTTGGTGTAAACGTAAGGTTTTATAATATCTATTTGAGATTGCGGTGTTATATATCTATGTACTTGCTTTATTGCTGATATATTTCAGCTTGTTTATATACTTGGGTGACTGTCTATTCTCTATTGCATTGTTGAATTAAATAATTGTAACAAAAGCAGAAACGGACTCAGATCTTACTCTTAAAATAATCAAAATAAAATTATAAAACGCCGCTTAGCTCAGTTGGTAGAAAACGCGGGATAGGGTTCGAGGGAAATGATTTCCCGTCTCGGCGCTCTTTTGAAACCAAAAATAAACAACCGGCAAGGCTTACTCAGCTTTCACAAGAAATTGATAAATTAGTATTAGACCAATCTCTTAGAAAACCTCTTCGTTCGTTATGTGGTCAAGAAGTTTTTTGTGAACCGCGTCTCTGGATTATATTAATTTTAATGGTTATTGTTACGAATGTGTGATTGTGCGTTTGTTTGTTTTTACTTGTGTGAGTGCGTTTGTTTGTTTTTACTTGTGTGAGTGCGTTTATGTCTCTAGACGTAGGTGTTTAAATAATTTAACATGTTTTTTTTTCGATATTGTGTGAGTATTTGCTCGAATATTCTGGCGTGGCCTCGCATGTGTCAGAATAACTCTTATATACCTATTAATAGAGACCGAGGTGCTTTGCAGGGAAGACTTGTATCTGAGCCGTCGAGTTAATGAGTAGCTAAGCGATCATGGTGTAAAGTTAACCATATTTAAACCGTATCTTAAAATAAATTGTGCACAATAAATTAACCGATGTTTTTATTAAATTGAACCCGTAAATCATAACATTTTTATTTTTGCAACTTAGATTACAGATTAAGGCCCCGATCCGTACCTGTGATGCGGAAATGCGTGGGCCGCTTTACCCAGTAGACTAATGATCTGAACTCCGCAGTGCTGCAGCTCGCTGTGTTATAAAACAACAATATCTATGTCAGTAGTATAAAGTACAAACAGCCTGAAACAGAGGCCCCCAAAGTCTGGTTGGCATTTTCACATTGCCAAAGTAAACATTTTTTTTTCACAGGTGGTCAGCCTCATACAAAAATGTTATAGAACCAAATTTGTAAATTACATTTAACTAAGTATATAAAACTAGAAAAAATAGTGATAAAAATTCATACGAAGAGATATAGAATATCTGCAATTGATCCTTAACGAACATTAAATAAATAAAGGCTCATGAATGATTATACTCGTCAGTCATCGCTTTTACCGTGAGGTCATTTGACTTGCGTATGTTTGAAATGAAACTGCTCCGGTTGGATTCCCGTCAGGCCCACAGATGCCATTAACAAACTCCAAACGTTTTCGCTACAGATTTTTCGAAATTTGAAATTTACCTGGCGCAAAAACTTCAGCACTCTCCATGTAATTAGGGTCCTTAGCTACCAATAACAAAATATTACTTAGCACCAACAACCCAATAGTGTGACGTCACAACGTGTTAGTAAATTTGAAATGTGCGGACTCCATTATAAAAAAATAAACATCAGGATGATATTAATGAGAACTGTTTTTCAGCGAATCACACCTCAAGAGCCCACTGCTCGTGCATAATGCATTAAATCAAATTGACGAATTATTCATTGATTAATTATTTATCAATGGTTCATCAAGCCTGGGTCTTTTATGCAAAATTACCGCTATCAATGAACAAGCATTAAAAGGGCTCTAACCGTGTGATTAAAAAACAGTGCTCATCAAATAAATAATCCTTGGATTAATTTCCTCCTGGGTATCCATATAGACCACTAATTTGAGAGCCTCTGCTCTAAAGCCATTCAACCTCTCTCTTTCGTATGCATTCCGCCAGGCACAAAAGAAAGAAATAGACTCAGTGGGCTGTACATGTAACTAATGCCATTTAAGCCGACTTTACTTTCACTGATCGTGTTTGAATGCACTCAACTTCAAATTTGTAATACGCTCGACTAAGATAATAACCACGCTTTTTTGTAGTATTTTTTTATATGATTAAATAATTTGTTATAATACTTTGGCTGGTCACGTATTGCACCCTCCGCGTGACTAGGCTGAAATAAAGTGTTACTATTATCATACGCATCATTTTCGGTAATATGGTAGAATTGTTCCCCATCTTAATCATTTTTTTAAGATGTCCAAACAACTCAGTTGATAGAATTCAAATTTCAAATTACACCTGCTGCATGGAACTTCGAAAATAAAAATAAAACTCAAACTTCAAATGAAAATAAGCCCTTCAACTATTTCCGACCTTCCCTGACACAGGGGCAGCATTACCGAAGTGAACCGATAGTTGCAGTACGAGTGGTCAGCCCTATAGCAACCTATAAGTGAAGGAACAGAAATAAATTGTATTAGAACAAAAAAAACCTAAGCAGAATTAAGCACACTTTAACATTTCATTACATACGTATGAGATAATTTATGATGATTCAAAAACACTCAAAACATTACAGTCAATATTCAATTAATAACATTTTTTTTTGCTATTACCTGGGTATTAAAAAAATATGCTAATTAATTAATTTCGTCTGTAAAAAGAAAACCAATTAACGGTCTGAAATAATAATTACCTTCATTAAAATATCGATTGTTCGTTATCGATCTGGTTAGAAAGCGCTCATTCAGACGGGGATAGAATACAAGTTTTTAGTACAGTTTGAAGTGGTAAGTGGCATTGTTTTCGAGCAATAGACAAAGTGAGCCACTTTACAAGCTGGAAAACCTCACTTTATTTTAATTAGTTTGTGTAAGGCCAACCCCCTAACCTGTAAAATAAAAAGGGTCCACACCGCATGCGATGCCTTCATGGACGACGCATTAATAGATTGTACTGTATAGCTTATGAAGTTGCGTTGTGTATAATAAAACAAATTAGACTTTCATAAAATATCTACACGAGTGTGCAAGGTTTATGTTCGTTTGAGATCTGTTTTTTTTATAATGCAAGCGTGAACTTACACGTGTTACATTATGAGTGTATGTATTTTTGTTCAGAAACAAAAAAAATAATAATAACATATTTCTTTACGGGAATACGCTTCATATTTTAAACTAATGGCAGCACCTCATCTGCCTCAAAATTCAAAACGAATCGTGTTATCGAATTTATGAGAATCGGAATTGCAGCGTAACTGTTTATGTACTGTTGTTTGTTGTTGCGTTTCGTTTACTTTTCGCTCCCTCAGTTCTTGTTTACCGTATACGCCAATCTTGTCAAATATGACTTTTTCATGCAGTTGTCTTATGAATCAAATTCTACACAATCTGAGCTAAGAAAAACCGTAAAACTCGATAATGTGAGAGTTTTTTTTAAATATTTTGTAAATAAATTTATTGTTTTTATAAGACACATTGGTCCAGTACACATGCAAACATTGCTCATGTAAATTTTTCTCAATGGCGTATACGGTAAACAAGAACTACGGCAGCGTTTTGTCTACTGCCCTTGTCTGAACAGCTTTTTAGCAAAAGTAAAAATATTGGTCGATTAGTGTAGTATTTTTTTCTACTAAATTGGCAAAAACTGCCCGGCCAGTTACTGACCAATAGACGAACCGTTTCTTTGCGTTTTCACATTGTTTCAACTAATTTGAAGAAATTTCACTTTCAGAATTGCGTTACAAAATTATTTCTCTCCGTTACTTGTGCACGACTGGACAGTCAGTTTTTTAGTTACTGCAGTATTGACAAAAATATAGCTCGTTCGATATTGTTTAAAATGGATTTTTTTTTGTTTTCCATTAATGTGTTATTGTACTGAAAAGTCTACTTTCAAAATAAACAAATAAACTTTTTCCAAAATAATAAAAATATTAATTGATTCCGCTTGTTTGACATCAATGATCTGTTACCAAAAGGGAATTGTCCTATTTGGAACTAAAGCACCAGCTATCTTTCCATCTCTTGCAGGCAATGTCCTACAGGTATACTGTGGGCAGCCACATGGGGGATTCTCCAACTGTCCAGTGTCCATCCTATCCACGTGGTCCCTCCAGTACCGCAGCCTGTTTCTGACTCATCTCACGATGTCTTTTGTCTAACAGGTCTCTCTTAATCAAAATTATATACTGTAAAAAATATTTATTTTCATTCATATTTACTGTTATTCTTGTCCCTGAAAGAAAAATGCAAGCTGAAATATGATGTAAAAATAAATATCCAAAAAAAATGATGAGATGGTTTGGGCATGTAGAAAAAATGGGTGATGTATGATGATGATGATGATTTATAGAGCACCGTTTCGTGTCTTCTGACACTGCAAGGGCGCTTTCAGTCTTGACGCGGCGGTGAAAAAGTGGATCTTCATACTCCTCTTGAAGCTCTTAATTCCTTCCTTGGCGCGCTCTTCTAGGAGCTTTACAAAGAGATTATACAGAGTAAATGTAAGAGGGAAAAGTTGAAAAAGAAACCCGAGAAAGGATAGGCTTTATCGAATTAGCAAAATTATGAAGTTATGGGGTACACACACTATAGGGTAGACCGAGGCGAATCGGATCACTTTTTCTTTGAGGTTGAGCAAATCATACTAAAGTGTTATAAAATGCTATTTTTATTGATTAAATCGTTAGAAGTAACATTCAGCTATGAAATAAACATTTCAAAACTTAAATCATACATGTATTCTCTTAATTAGCTATTAAAAACTAAAAAAAGAAAAATATCCGAATCGCCCCAATTTTCGGGGTGAATCGGATCCTACAAAACATGTCACAAAAATTTAAGTTTCTCAACACTTAACCTTTGGAATCAGTAAAAAAATAATGATGAGATTAATTTTAATTATCGGCACATAATTCACATATACATATATAAAGTCCTTTTTTCCCTCTCTTAGTTGGTAGAGTGCTTGCATTCTACCCCGTGAGCTCGGGCTCGAATCCCGCCGAGGGTGTCAGAAATGATTTCCCACTTCGGTGTTTATTTGAAACCCCATTATAAAATACCGGAAAGGTTTACTCAGCCTTCACAAGAAATGAGTACCAGCCCTCTCGAGAGCTGGCAAACCCCCACTTTAACTGAAGTGGTTGGCTTAAGGCCGGCCCCTTTACCTGTAAAAATAAATAGGTTCAACTCGCCACATGTGACTTCTTCGGGGATAACGCGACAAGAAGTTACACTATATGTGTAGCTTAGTTGTTTCCCCCCCCATATCAGCACATTTCTCGTGGCATCATTTGTCGCAGGCACTGCACTGACTCAGCAGCCTTACGTAAGGTCAACTCTTTGTTCTGGACTTTATTTACAGCCTCTTTCATTTTTTCTTGAGACCATTCTGCGGCATCAGTCTTCTTTTTGGACGTGCAAATCATCTACAATGAAATAAATATTAATCAATAACCTCAAACATGTAATAAATCAGTTTAAAAGTGTGATCCAATTCGCCCCTGACGATATGATCCGATTAGCCCCATAATCAAGACTTGAAATAAATATTTTACACGTTAACCTCTAAAATCATACTGAAAAGCGAAATGGTTCTCTAAGTGGTTCTCTAATAAATAATAAGACACCTTGCCCAACAATTTAAACCAATGTAGTTGAGGTTTTAACACAAATCCGTAATATGACACAAAGAAATCGCAAGTACGAACCTTAGATGAGCGCCAAAATTGCAACACACATAATCGACCGGGTCGCTGACGAGCGGCGTCGACACTGATTCACAAGGACAATCGAAATACTGCCTATGTCGGGAGGTGAGGGGTGAAATGACAGACGCAAAACGCTCGTTTAGTGGGTTCTATGTGAATACGATATTTGAATTATCAACAGATTTCTTATTTTGATCCGATTCGCCCTGTGATCCGATTCGCCTCGGTCAACCCTACAGTGTGAATGTAATGTATGAAATGTGGGAAAAACAGATCAGCGGGGCGGGGCTAAAACAACATGAACAAACTATTCTGTGTTAAGGTATTCTGTGTTGACATGGATTATTTTCTTTCAGCCTGAAGACGAGTCTGTCCACATTGGCCACACATATCAAGATGAAGGCACTGCCGCAGCGCTGGTTATCCGAAGAGATCCGGAACATGGACTTCTAGTGGTAAGAGATCATATGTAATTTATTCAACACACACTCATTATCTTCATGATATTATCTACTAATTTGTAGAAGCCTGAAATTGGGGTTACGTCTGCAAATGATAAGATGCTACATCTATGGCATGGCAGGGTTAACATCAACCTAGTGTGTTGAGAATAAAAACATGATTGTGTCGATTGCATTGAATATTCATTTAATAGCTGATAGTTCGAGCTTGTATGCAAAAGATAGTCCGGTCGATAGCTCAGTTGGTAGAGTGCTTGCATTCCATGCCGTGAGTTCGGGTTCGAATCCCACCGAGGGTGTCAGAAATGATTTCCCGTTTCAGTGTTTATTTCAAACCCCAAAATAAAATACCGGCAAGGTTTACTCAGCCTTCACAAGAAATGAGTACCAGCCCCTTGGGAGCTGGGAAACCCTCACTTCAACTGAAGTGGTAAGCGTAAGGCAGACCCCCTTACCAGTAAAAATAAATAGGTTCAACTCGCCACATACGCCCCCTTCGGGGATAACGCGGCAAGAAGTTACACTATATGTGAAGCTTAGTTGCGTAGTTACGTTTTGCGTTATGCAATTTTGGCAGTGGGGGAAGTGAATTTATTATAAACACACTGATATCTTCGTTTAGTTGTTTTATTGCACTTCTCAGTACACTACATGTTTCAAAACAACACAATCTACACCACTAAATTTAATTGACACACATTTAAAATCCCTCCATTTTCTGACAGGACAGTACAGGTTGTGTAACATAATAAAATGAAACTGCAACTCTGAGTTGCCTACTCACACTACCAACTTACAATATTTGCAACATACAGGTAGATTATAAATACATAACCGTCATCGATTAAAAGACAGGTCAAAAGTTATTCATATATTAATTAAACTATCAGCATACAAATTGAAGTATATCCAGGTTAATTGTTCCAACAATTGTGCAATTGTCTATTTTAATATAAGCATATTCAATAACAAATAATGCATGCATATGGGTAAGAATAATTACTTCAGCCTTTTGAACCCTTCACAATACTTGCTCGTATCATGGCCAAGTCTTTGGTCATGCCTTTCGTCCAGATTTCATCCTTTGAAAATGATCGATGGTCATTGATCAATCCTTAAGTATGGAGAAATGGTGACAAAGATAGATGGTCATCGACCAATCCTAGAATAAGGAGAAATGACGAAAAATATAGATGGACATTGACAATCATCGAATAGGGCAAAATAGCAAAAAAGACGAATAGAAATTGACGAATCCTAGGGTAGGGAGAAATATCGAAAAAGATAGATGGACATTGACCAATCCTAAGATGAAAACAGAAAAAAAGTAATGAGGTCGGCACGTAAATTGACATAAACATTGTGTCGTCAACCAGCCGGGTTGCTTAGGAAAAGGCATAGAAATATTTTGTAACTGGGTGCTAAGGGCGGGAGTCCCATACAAGAATGACGTTTGCTCACTCAGAAAAAGGTTCAATATTCAAAAATGTTCAGACCCTATTATAAGGTATCCAGTTCAAATCACCAGCATTCATTTTTTTTTTTCGTTTGCTCATATACTTTTAGTGTGCTAACCGTCATGAAAAGTCGCTATAAAAATAATGAATTAATATTTCTAACAGCACCTAGCGTGTCAAGGTCTCACACCGGCGATTTTCACTTTGCTTGGACTCGGTTAAGTAGAATAAGGTCTAGTCTACGAAGCGACAACGTCTTCCGATGCTTAAACTGATAAAAAAATGATTCATTCAAAAGCCTTGATTAAAGTTAATTAACCAAAATAAACATCATTAATTCCACACGAAATTTACGAATAAACTTTTTTCTCCTGCTGGTCTGCTTGTTACTCTTGCCTCTCACCTATGATGTTGCCTCCCAGCTGCTTCTCCGTGTATTGTGTGGTCTTCCGGCAGGACGTCTGCCAGATGATTTCCGTGCATGGCAGTGTGTGGAAATCTGGAATTGTCCATCTATAATCTATAATCTAAATTGCAAAGATATATTCATTCAAAGCTCTCAGATGTATGCCCACAAACAAACACGTGTAGTTCGCGCTTACAAATGCTGATTGTGTACTTACAAATAAAATCCAAACCTCAAATGAACATTAGCCCTGCAACTCTTGCCGACATTCCCTGAAACAGGGGTCCATCCTTCTTACAAACCCACGACAAGGTCTTCCCTGTTTGATGCCATCTATTTATCGAATCGCTCAGATACAGTCGCTCTTTATCTGTAATCTAAGTTGCAAATTAGCGCAAATAGACACGTATATTTTTTCCCTTACATATTCTCAAATTTGTATTTGAAACCTGATCCTCAAATGAGCATAAGCTCTTCTAGCTTTGCCTACTTTCCCTGAAACAGGGGGAAAATAAACTTTTAGGAGGTCATCACATAATAAATTTGAGGTTCAATAGCCATTAACGACAATTGAACCCAACCCAATCGATCAAGAGTGAAAGTTTGCTCGAACATGCTTTATGTTAACTTACAAAAGCAAACCCTGGACTTTAGATTAATTTCGATGTTTAGTTTAAGTTGGAGGGAGTTGGCAATAAGCTAGACGAGTTGATAGACCTGTTGGTCCACGGGGACTATTTTATTCCATCTCACCCTACAGGGCAAGCATTACCCTATAATATGTCGCCTTGGTGACGAGCTATCCTACAAGTTCCTGTGATAATTTGTCCTGGTATTTTTATATCAATTTCAACTTATTTTTTTAAATCAATTTAACTCGTAATTGCCTTATTATCTCATTTGGCCCACTTTGTCACTAGTGAGTGTAATAAAAAGCCAAACAATGGCTCGCCACTAGCACAGCGGTTACTAGCACATACCGATCCTAGTATAATCACTCTCTGCGCATTCACACTGTCATTGTGACAGCCAACTGTGTCAAGGAAATGCAGCTAGCCATGCGACACTATTGTCTGCAAAAGGCACATCTAGATTTTTTATACATCGACCGTTCACAGCATTTTACGTATTATAAAATAGAACTTGGTTCACTTTTGTCAACGCCACCCCAGTTTCAGGGAAGGACGAAGGGAGTCGTAAGGTTTATGTTCATGTGACGCTTGTTTTTTTTTAAGTGTATATGCAACATGTGTAAGCTCGAACTGATACTTGTCTGCCTGTGGACGTGCCTAAAGTCACTGGGATGGTCGAGGAGATAAGGCGTTGGCACTCGAATTTGCGTTATTGACACTACCGCTGGTTTGAACCCCGACTGCGTCGTGTCCTATCGACAATAACTTAGACCCTGGTTCAATAGATGACATTGGGTAATCATTAATTAATAATAATTTAAAATATTAAATCATGAATGATTAATTAATTAATAATGTTAATATCTGTTTCTGGCCAGGCAAAAATGATTGGTGAATTGCATTCCTTTGCACAAATCTATTTAAAAAAAAAACTTAAATGTCAATATATCTTAGCAATTTAGATTATATGTTAAAGAGACTATTAACTAATATCTAGGTAAGTTGCAAAGATATAATGACATTTAGGGCTCACATTTAATGCACGCCACAAGCAGACACGTGTAATTTGAATGGCACTCGATTGTATGTTGAATACAAGAGAGGGTTAGTGGTTGAATGACTCTTCTGAAGATTTGAAATTTTGTTAGTTGCCTTTATTTCCTGTTTCAATTCCTGGCAGTTATGTCATCACATTTTTATGGAAGAATAAATTGTTATTCTTAGAATTACTTCAAACGTCCCCTTTAAAATATGGGCATGTTTTAGCTATTGATTATCTTTTTAATAAATAACTTCTGGTAACCATTATAAACAAATAGCTTGTGAACCTTGGACACGTGTTGAGATACGAAAATTAATGTCAGCTTGATTTTATAAAATAAATTTGTGAAGTGGAATTCAATTCACCAACCTATTTTTGTATGTGCTTAGACAGATAGGTATAATTGTTATTAATTAATAATAAATCATCATTTTCTTTTAATTATGAACTTATATTTATTTATTTTTACTCAATGTTCAAGATTCAGTATGTTCAACCAGAGTCAAAGTTATACATATACAGCCAAGGGGCTTGTCGGAACTCGAACTAGCGTACAATAGCTCTTTTGGTCTTCTTTTTCTTTCTGTGGCCTCTTTTAAATATTTCCATTTAATCTTATATTAGAATCAATTTTTAAAACCCTTTAATCAGGGTGTTCCCTTTGGCCTTCCTTACCCTATGCCGTTGATCATCCTCTGTTATGTATAATCCGCCTTAGGAGACGATATCCCTGCAGGCCCTGGCCAGTTATTGCTGGTTAGTTGCTTGTACCGAAAATTGACTTACTATTAAGAGATTATGAGGGAAATGAAGACTCTGTGTGTCTAGTAGTGATACAGATACTGAAAGAAGAAGAAGAAGGTTATTTAGTCTCCCATGAGAGCAACGTCCTATCATATAATTTATTGAACATGGAAGTGTGTAGCCAGTAGCGTTATGTATATTAGCTTATTTTTTCTATCCTCACCCAAACTAATTTTGATTCCAAACACATCGTGCACGATTTTTTCCCTCTTGCTGTTTGATTTTTAGGAGAGTGAGGGCAGAGCCGCATCAGATAAAAAATAAAAAACAAAAATAATCCTGAGACCTTTTTGCGGCGAGTTTCATCAGTGCTAGCGCGTTGAAATAAATCACTAATTGATACAAAACAGGCAGCAAGTTCCTTTTTAAAAGCCCGGTTGATAGCTCATTTGGTAAAATGCTTGCGTTCATAGTCCGGTCGATAGCTCAGGTGGTAGAGTGCTTGCATTCCATGCCGAAAGCTCGGGTTCGAATCCCACCGAGGGTGTCAGAAATGATTTCCCATTTCGGTGTTTAATTCAAACCCCAAAATAAAATACCGGCAAGGTTTACTCAGCCTTCACAAGAAATGAGTACCAGCACTCTCGGGAGCTGGGAAACCTCCACTTCAACTGAAGTGGTTGGCGTAAGGCCGGCCCCCTTACCTGTAAAAATAAATAGGTTCAACTCGCCACATGCGACCCCTTCGGGGATAACGCGGCAAGAAGTTACACTATATGTGTAGCTTAGTTGCGTTTTTTTTTTTTTTTTTTGCGTTGCTTGCGTTTCATGCCAGAAGCTAGGGTTCAATCTCCACCTAGGGTTTTCGAAATGATTTCCCGTTACGGTGCTCACTTCAAATCCAAAATAAAAATACCGGCAAATTTATTCACAGCCTTCACAAGGAAAGAGTACTGTATTTGGGAAAAAGGAAACCCCACTTCAAGTTAAGAGCCCTACATACCCTAAATCTGCCGTTTTTGTATCTTACACTTTATAGTCTTAGCAAAAATCAAGCATTTTGAGTAAATGTGGAAAAACTGTGTTCTTCGATTTAATTAAAATTTAATTCATCAAGTAGTTTCAGTTTTTCCATATTTACTCAAAAACTATTGACATTATAAAAAAACTGTTCGGATACTACACTAAACAATGTATATTTCTATAATTAAAAAGAAAAAAAATATTTCCAAAACATAGCACACACGAGAAAGTAGCTACAGAAGTGAAAAAAACGTGTTTTTTTTAATATTTTTTTGTGCTGGCAATTCTTAAGTTATATATTTTGTTCAAACTTTATAATTAAGATAAAAAAATAATAAATATGCTTGATTTTTTTCATTACTGTCACTCTTTTGCTAAGACTATAAAGTGTAAGATACAAAAACGGCAGATTTAGGGTATGTAGGGCTCTTAAGCGTAAGACCATCCCTTAAAATTAATAGCTCCATACGTTTCAAGCGCTTCGCTAACAGTTGCATTGCGTGTGCAGCTTAGTTGCGTTAACGTTGCGATTTATTTGTAAGATATTTTTTTGACTATTTTTGTCTACGTATAATTATCTGATATGCGATTGTACGCGATTGACCGTGTGCAGCAAAAAATGTAGACTTTTGCCTATACTGCCCTTGTTTTAGGGGAAGGCGGCAAGATTTGCACTTCTTATATAAATAAACCATGACACAGCATTGATTTCTCGTCATTTGAGATCAGAACTAACTTCTGTCCAAAGCATACATAAATTAGGACTGTTGGTTGTTTTTAAGAGTTCTTCTTACATTTATTAACTTCTTATAGGTATTTTTTCAAAGAACTTCTTCTTCGATAGCCCTACAACACATATCTACCCTTAGCCTCCATCAACCTTCGCCACCAACTCCTCTTGTATACCGCTGCGGCTTCCAAAGAACTAGAAGAAAAGAAAAACTGTTTTTTTTCTGCTTATAAAGCTTTATTTTTTTAAGAAATCCTGTGCGGGAGACTGCCCTAGATTTCAGAGACTCTAGGGTTTATGAAACTTGTTATAGCGCCGCAAAGGTGTTTACGAGCTTAGTTGTCGCTATAAAGTGCCAATACTCAAGCAAGACTCAGTTGCTGTAAGGCTGGATGAACCTTTTAGTGACCGGTCTTTGATAAAGGTTTTACGCCGTTTATTTTCAGGTAAGAAATTACAAACGTTTTTATTCAAATTTTGTATAGCTGATGGTCTGAACACCTCACACGTTTTTTTATTTACTTCTTACATGAAAATAGTGAAATTAAACAGTGATACGATACACTTCTACATTTTTTGTGAACACTCGGGAAAATAAACCAATATTTCTACAACTTCCCCCCTGTGTGAGTGTTAAGATTAACAAAAAGCGTTCGTGGAGAAAAAACCATTAAAAAAGCATTCAGCGCTCGTTCACGACTTCTGTTTCTTCGGGGAGCATCACATCTTGCATTCTAATGACGCCTCACCTCACTGTCTCCGGACGCTTTTTATGCCACATTGATAAATAATACGAGATCAAACATATACATCGAAACCTTAAAGGTACAACTGAATAAGTGATATATTATATTAAGCTAGCATGGGTTTCTTGGATAAATGCACATTTTTTCATATTTTCTAAGAGAGAAAACACCAAAAAATGTGAGAATCCTGTAGTGTAAATGTTTTTCATGAGCCTTGTAATTAGTTCACTTAGAGTGAGAAGTTACACGCAATAAAATGTTTAATCCACGATTTCTCAAATCAGTGAATCAGCACTTATTCAGTTGTACCTTCAAGGTGGCTATATATCAAAAACCTTAACCTAACAAGAATCCTAACAATCCCATTGACAACAAAATTGTAACTTAGCGCGGATGCTAGGGAAAAGGAAAAACTATTGGTTGCTTAGGACCACAGACGTGAGACGTTTCCCCATTGAGATTTTTTTTTTTTTTCAATTTTGTGCCCGAGTCCATTGCGTCACATTGAACAAATCGTAAGATAATTTTATAGTGAGTAAAATATGTTATACAGTTATTTTTCTCACATTAAAAAGTGATTTCACTCGACGCAGCGAAAACGCAAGTAAACTCCAACATACAGAAAGTGCAAGTAAAAGAGAGTGACGTGACCGGAAACGTGTAACGGATTTATGTTTACAGGTGAGGTAACGGGGGCGATCTCGCTAATCCGTTTTAATTACCCACTTCTGAACGGAACAACACTGCGTCAAGTTTAAAATTCATTACACAAACTAAACCATAGCGTTTCTCGAAGAATGTACAGAAAAGCGCCACTGATTGAGCGTTTTAGTTTTCATACATTTTTGGTGTCAAGCTATATTATATGTTTGACTCTTGGTATCCGTTACGCTGTATGGTTTCAATGAATATTTTATTGTTATTGTTTTGTTTTTATTATTATTCTATCATAATTAGAATTTAAATAAATATTAGGTTGGTATGAGGCTGGCCCCCATGCTGCACTAAGTTGGTTCACCTTTGCCAACGCTACCCCTGTTTTAGGGAAAGGCGTTAGGATAAGGCTAGAATAACGGTCGTTTGACATACTTACTAATATAACTACTACACAATTAGGTATGTAGTTTATAAACTTTTCAGATATTAGGCGAAACATTATAGGAGAACTTACATCATTCTCGAAATTTTGTTGACGACGTAGTCAATGTCTTCAGGAGACATCCTCTCTGCACGACGACTTCATCCCGCATCGAGTTCATCCTCAGTCGTCACGTGTAACCACGAGGAGACACGTATAATTTCTTGCGTAAACATACCGCATGTATATATTCAAAATATCAAATCCAAAATGAGCATCAATCCTGCAACTCTTATTGCCCTTCCCAGATACAGGAGCGATTTAGCAAAGTGAACCATATTTTTACTGTATGGGTGATTAGCCTAACCTACCAACCTGTAAGTTAAGGAACAAAAATAAAAATATACAACGCCCATTGGGAGCTCCGCGTTTCTCTTCGCACATGGGCTTAATGCGGGCCTGCATAGAGGCCAAGCATCAATATATTGCATGCTAGTTGTAATTATAAGCATTGCTAATATGTGCGTACATTAATTATGAATAATTTTCATATTTTCATTCACAATCAAAACACGGGAATTGTTCAAACAAAATAAGCACGCTATAACATACGGCAACTATGTGAAGAAATACGAATATATCATTGTATGGAAGGTTGTGCATTCTTCTGCTTCTATTGGTTTATACTAACCACAGAAGTCTCGAGAAATCTGCTATCATACAGGTAGATAGAAGAGGATAAAACATGGACGCTCGTAAACAGCTCATTGGGCTGTCAAACTCTTCCCATCCATATTCCATAAAAAATATTGCAGAACGATTGAAAGTGAGATTATAACGATTGCGTTCAAAATAAGAAAACTAGGGTTCGAACACTACTAAATGTGCCAGACATAATTTTCCATTTCGGTTGTTAATTTCAACACAAAAATTTCAGTACCTACCGGCAAGGTTTGCTCAGCTTTCGCAAATGTGTATTACGTTTTTCATTTCATCCAGAGTCACAGATTTGCTCAGATTCAATCGCTTTCATGGCGCAATACAGAAGTATTATTATATTAATATTAAATTAAGTAGTATTATATTAATTAATGGTTAACAATATTATTTGTTGACGAGATATCGGCACCTGAAGGTCGGCAGGTGTCTTTCCGACACATTACTGCAATAAACAAGAATGTACGCGCCTAGAATTGTGGGTCATAGATGGTCACACATGTTGGTAAATGATCAGGTACTTGGTGTGGGTAGAATTTAAAACTGATTTGTAGAAATAACCAAAATAATGAACTAACCATATTCAAAATATGGAAAAAAAACGTTTACCATTTGGCCTTTCCAAAGATAGGAGAGAATATCATTATATATTTTTAAGTAGGTAAATGTTCAATTTTTTTAACTCGAGTTGCGGTCATTTGACACATTTTCTTTCATCTGCATGACGATTGAGGATGAACTTAGGGTGCCTCCTGAAGACGTTAGCTACGTCGCTAATGAAAGGTCAGAATAATGTAAGTTCCTGTATAACGCTTCGTCGAATATCAGAAAAGTTTAGTTACTTCTAATATTTTAAAGTTAATTAAAGTGTTAAATTATGTTAATAATTTAAAAAAACATTAAAATACATCATACTGCATTTAGCATTACCGCCAACTGCGTACGTTTCGGTGCTGTAAAATAAAAATAAATCCCTAAATATTGGGAATCCATTTTTTATTTACTATGGTTGACGTGATATAGTCCATGAATTTTGTCATTGTGTGGAGTCCATTTCCCATAAAAAAATCCATTGACTAAGTCATTTCATAAAATAGACTCGTGTAAATATTCTACCTACAGCAAAAAAGTTAAAACTTAATTTTAAAAACTGGAGCACATTTTTCACCAAGTTTCATAAATGACAACGCGTTAAAATAGCATTACTTTGTACTGTAGTAATCAAGCTGAGAAAATGAAAGAAACGTATCAAAAATCCTCATCTACTCCATACATTTTGCTACAAACTGTCGTTCACTATGGTTGGTATTTAGTGTTATTTTTTTATTCTTCCGACCCAACTATTTTACGATATAAAAGTATTCTCTTGACGTCTGATAATGAGTATTGTCTTATGATGTGAGTATTGTCTGATGAGTATTGTCTTCTGATACTTCACGTACAAAGCGCTAGGATAGGATTTAGTGTTCACTATGGCGTGTGCTGGATTTTTTCATAAACACCTGTACTAGTACTCCTGTCTTCTTCTTCTTTCAGTGCCACTTCTAACGAAGATCGGCGATCAGCATGGCTATTTTTACTTAAGATGCTTTGGCTCGAAATAGAGATTTGGTGCTTTAGTACTCCTGTACTAACACACTTATTTCAACGACTTTAATTATTGTTTTCAAATATTATATTATAACTACTGATATAATACAACTGACGACGTCGCGTCGTTCATATATTAATACTTACATTCATATTACTTATAGTTATAACATTTCTACATTCCAAAGTAATTTACCATTTAGTCTAATAGGTACTATTATATAACCCTGAGGGTCTAGGGCTTAACCAACATCACGGTGAAAAAACTGCTCTAGTTTTTAATTACTTCAACTAGTGACGCAATGAGTATCTAATACAATATATTACATTGGTGCCCTGAATAGCGTTACAACACTATACAGGTGAATAAACATCATCACCATCAAATGGAAAATAAAATTCATTCCAAAAAAATTACCTCTAAAAACGCTACTAAGCGGCACATATGGTGCAACTTTTTACCGCTTGTTGATCCTTGTAAGCGTACATTAAATATGAAACTTATATCTACAATCTATAATTTAAGCTGCAAAGATATTTAAACATTTAAGGCTGATATTAAATACATGCCCATAGACAGGTACATGTAGGGTCGCGCTCACACATTCTGCTTGTGTGCATAAAAATTAACAAACCTCACATGAACATAAGCCTTGCAACTCCTGCCGCCTTTCCTTCAAATGGGGTGGCATTGGTAAAAGCGAATAATTTTTTATATCACGGGGGGTCAACCGCATACCAAACCTATTAGTCAAAGAGCGCCCCAATGTCCTTGAAACATAATATATACTCGTATGAAATTATAGTTACGAACCAATTTAAAAAAAATCTTTTTTGTTTTTGTTTCAGGACGGTTCCATTGGTCACGATCTGGTCATCAAGCCACTTCCTCCAACCCTTTCTCCAAAAGCCTTGCCCTCAATCCGCAGAAATCCAATCCCGCCCGAGCAAGACGACGAAATGTTTATGGATCCAAACGAAGACGATATGGTGTCCATAGACACGGGACTCCCCATCAAAAGGAAGAAGATCCTCAAAAAGAATCTAAACGACGAAGTTGATTCCAACACTCGAAGCAGCAGCATCCACAAAATGGACACTGACATATCAGAGATTGAGTATGATGACGACAAGGCTAAAGCGGAAAGGGAGGAAATCAACGCGAGTAGAAGCAGCGAGGATGGACAGAATTTCGAGGATGTGGATGAAGAGGAAGATAAACCTGTGAATGTGAGGGAAGCGCTGATCAAAGCGTTGTCGGGGGCGAAGCATGTCATCTATAAGAGGGACACGAGCAGGGAAAAGCATGATGATGACCTGCCAGATTATGGTGAGCTGCTTTCATCCATTTTTTTTCTTCTTCTTGGTTTTTATCTGCTAATTTGTTTGCCTCTTTCCTTTATCTTGATTCCCAACTATTTTTCAATATTTTGGAAAACGCAAGATGGAATTCTGTCTATGAAATTCTAAAAATTAAAAAAAAAAATTTTTACACATCAAAACTTGTAACTTTAAAAATGTAACGCTACCACCCTTCCACAAGGGATGACTAGAATCTCTGTAGAGTCTCCTACACTTATTGCTATTCTGACAAACCTCTCTTCGTTCATTCATATCCTTCAATTTTTTCATACATTTCCTTCTTTTACATTCACTCTGTTACCTTCATAATTTCACTAATCTGATCGAACCATTCCTTTTTTCCGTTCTACGCTTGCTTCTTAAATTTGCCCTATATATACCCTGTAGATGCAGGGATTGAAAATGAAATTCAAGGTCCTTTAAATTTAGCAATCGGGTTAAAGACCGGAGAAGAATATCTTTGTTTGTATTTTGATTTCAGAGATTTAATCATCTTGACCTCAAGAAAAGTTTCTGCCAAAAATCTTATCTCCTCTTCCTTTTGGCACCGCAATTCGGAAGCCCATTACAATAAACTTTATCTTGATCTCTCTTCCACGTACAACCTTCGCCTACCAGTTGGCAGTAGAGTCACATACCAAACAATATCATCAACTGTTTACGCACACTTCGAGGGTACAGTAGAACATCGATTATCCGAACCAATTGGGGAACAAGGGTGTTCATAAAACAGATTTAATCTGATAATAATCTAAGGATATACTGAATATGAGTTTTAGGCTTACACGGCCGGCTGATGATGCCGGAGTGATGTTTTACGGGCTGGAGCTTCCGGACGTTTCGCCTATTTCTACGATGGGCTTCTTCATAGTGAAGTATGATGATGATGAAGATGATCTTGATGAGAACTGTGATGCAAGTGTGTGTACACTCTTAGTAGGTATATACTATTATGAAGCAATTCTCAGATTGAAAAGGAAAATATCAGTTGATAGAATGGTTGAGTGCCATGCCAGAGGGCTTGAGTTCGAGCCCCACCAAGGCTGTCTAAAATAAATTCCCTTCTCGGTGTTTATTTCAAACCAAAATATCAGCCAAGTTTAATTAGCTTCCACAAGAAATGAGAACCAGACCTGAGCTGAGAAACTCCCAATTCAAGTGAAATGGTTGGCAAAAGGATGGCCCTTTTACCTGTGAAATTAAATAGGTTCCACTTAATGTGTAGCTTAATTGCATTTCTTTGCGGCAAGCTTATAAAATTATCGTGTAAAACAGTTCTTCATTTGGCGGAGGAGAAAACCACGTCGTGCAAGTAAGAACTATGTAGCTGACAGCTGTTACATCAATCGTTTCGGATAATCGACGCTCTACTGTACGAATATATAGATTCATCACAATAGCCCAACAATTCAATTTTAACGTATAAACTCAACCATAGCGTTTTATTAAAAATGTATCGCTCACTACGTGGCACTGCTTTACTTTTGAAAACATGTTATGTTCAACGCTTTGGCTGCGTTATAACGGAATGTTTTATACTTACTTCGGGTATATCTACAGAGATCATAGATAAGAAGACGTACTCGAGAAATCCAAGGGTGAATACCAACATGAAAAAATGCAATTAAAATAACAACATACCGCGTGTCGCTAAAGAACGGTGTACAGAATTGTAATGAGTTTTCATTTTGTTTTAATCATGCTGCTACATGCCCTCAGAAAAAGGGTCAATATTGATTTTTTCCTTGACTTATAGGTTGATATGAGGCTGACCCCCCATAGTTACCATACAAACTAGTTCAGTTTACCAATGTCACTCCTGTTTCAGGGAAAGTCGGAAAGTGTTGCAGGACTTATGCTCATTTGAGATTTGGTTTTTATCCTGTAGTGCACATGCAGCATGCGTAAGGGCGAACTTAAACATGTCTGCTTGTGAGCATCCATATAATATGTATCTTCAATATAATATATCTTTGCAACATGGATTATAGATTTAAAATATGTGCATCAGTTTTCCAAGCCCTTAGGAGAGTTGTCCCATCCTTTTTTCCAAAACCTGGACACTGGCAAAAGTCCTCTCCTACCAAAGTTCTCTCAACATCTTGGAAAGGACAAGTCTCCGCCCTATTTACGGTCCTATAAAATACGGGAGCATATGGACAAGAAGATACCTCTTAAAATATCCGCTGTACGTACCAAGACGTTGATGTGGTCCGGTCAATACAAGTCAGAAGACTGCATTGACTAGGTCACATCCAGCCAATGGAGCATCGCAGCCTGGAAACGATGTTTGTGATGACGGACCCAAAAGGACGCAGGACAGTGGGAACACCCAGATTAAAGTGGCTGGACGAAGTGGTGAAAATGATGTAGAGTATTTCCTAGCTACCCGGCTGCATTACGTTAAAACTGTTTTGTCTTTGTCATTTGTGCGGACTCTATTGTGCTGTATTTGTTAAAGATACGAGATTAAAATAATTAAAATTCATGACACGATTTATGAAATTTTATTGAGATAAACATATGTAATAAACAATGCCTTACTTTGCATAACTTTCAATCAAACACACCCGCACTATGTTGATAGGAAATATGTATGGAATCCAGTTTAACATATTATTATTATTAGCTCTATTCAAATGACACGCATAAAATAACCACTATATTCGTATAGTCAATAAATACTCGTATTCGATTTTTAAAAAACGAAAAATAATGTTTTTTACCAAAGAAAAATCTTTTTTTACCCACCGCATTTCCCCTCCCCCCCCATAGCTGAATTATATTTTTTTTAAAAAAACATGAATATTTTCAGTTCTAAATTTAAAAATGCGAATCTTCAAAAACTACAACCAATCCACTAATAAAACCAAGAGTGAGCACGTGAATGGGCGTAGACAATATAGTGTCGTCGCCCGGCCGTGTTGCTAGGGCAAAGGCATATAAATATTATTTTTATTGTTTACTGAGGACGGCAGTCCCATACAAGACTGACGTTTGCTCGCCGAGAAAAAAGTTCCAAATTCATAAATTCCAAACTCATTGTGTTCAAAATTTGAATTTGAATTCTCGGCGGCCAAACGTCACAATTTGACAAATGACTAGGGTCCTCAACAACCAAATAACATGTTAATTCCGCAAATGAGATACATTATGACTGTTATTTATTTCAACTCTATTAAAATCAAATCAAGCATAATATGCATGGATTACTATTAAGAAACTCCTTCAACCATCAAAAGAGAGAAAGCTGTTGCACTATGGATACGTTTTTAGGAACAAAAAGTACCGCCTATTCCAACTTATCATACAAGGAAAGATCAAAGAGCTCAAGGACACAGAAGAAGGTTGTGGCGGAAGAACCAACGACAATGTTTCAATAAATCCCAATTTTGAGCGATGCGTGTAGCATCCAAAATTTCCATGATAATCCTGAACTTCATGTTTTACTTTAATGCCACTTGGTAGGAATCCGGACGGGGATTGGGAATCAGGATAAAGGAGGAGCACAAGAGAGGACTACAACTCGCAGAAATCAAAGTTGCTGTTTTTAACACGCCTTATATTGTTGAAAAGTTACACACGCCACAACGGAGGTCGGTACAACAGACAGAGCTTACATACGAGATGACAGAAGACACAGAAAACGTCTTCTTTTTCTTTTTAACTTTTTTATAGCTATTAAAGCTATATTCTTTCTTATTTGACAAACTGTCAGGCTAAATTCAGAAGAAGTCATGGAAAAATTCAAGGGAAGTTGATGGCCAAATTCTTTTATCGACCTCTCAATTCATGGTTGCACTAATTAATATTTCAAAGACAAGCCTGGTGCAGGGAAAATCGAGTTCAGGCATGGAGAGATCTATATAAGAGACAATGCGGAGGGAAGTTGGCAGAATGTGGCGCGTGCACAGAAACCAAAGCATTCCCTCACAACAATGCCACCTAGAGACTAACAATGAGGAGACGCGCTTGGCATTGTTGCGTGGCATTTTTGAATACGAGCACTTGAACATCCACACGAAGTTTCTGAAAGAAAAACCTCGCATTCTATTTATGATCTATAATTAAAGTTGCAGGGATATATTACATTTAGGTTAAGGCACAAGCAGACACGTATGTGCTTGCTTTGTGAATAGGCACGTGCTGCAAATGTACCTACCTACTTCCAAAAACATCCAAATCTCACATGAACATTAACTTTGCAACTCTTGTGACTGATGCCAACGTAAAAGTCAAGGTACAAAGAAGATTTTTTTTAATCCTCCTGATTTTTAAGAGACGAAAATTGATAATCAAAGAAAAATATTGGTTTTAACAACCACGACTCGTAAAAAATGAATATCAAGCAAGCATGTTAAATTTAGAGTGATTGTTTGTTGACTGAGATGGACATGGTAAAAGTCGTGCTGGTGAAGACAAATGGAAGAATTATAATTTCAGAGACGTGCGCACAACAGCACCTGTGGATAATGAATGCGCAAAGAGTCTAGACGAATTGTACTTGATTTGTGATTTGTCATCAATGATGAACTGCCCAAGGGCTAAGGTACCCTTTAAATTTTAATTAACATCATCGTCATCATCTTTGATATTTCCTCTTCTTCTTCTTGAGTTAGACTTAGGGCCTGTTGCACAAACCTTCAATCAATATTTGATGGGTACATAAAAATTTAATTGCTTAATTCTGGTAAGGACCTCGGTTAAATATTTCTCGGAAGTGGGTAATAATGTGATGGAATTTGAACAGGAAAATAAATTGTACATCAGCTGACGTACGTACCATTTTTTTTATTTAAAAGGGAGAAATCACACTTAATTTTGATTTTTGTCTGATTGAAATTTGGTGCAACAGGCCCTTACTTGTATTTTTATAGTCACACATATATATAAAAGCAACGTCACGACAAAACAAGAACCTCTATTCTCATTTTACGAACTAATCACAGATCAAAATGATCTGTGGAACCAACCAACAAACCATATCAACATATTGACCAAAGAACAACAAAAAAAGATACAAAAGTAAATACAGTAGGTCCTGGCCAATCCGGACAGGCAAAAACAGACCCTTGGTGCATTATCACCTTGTTCGGACTGCAGTCAGAAATTTAGTATTTCAACGGTACGACAAAACAAAAACCTCTATTCGGTCTTTGGCGTGTGTACAGTACCCTTAGTACGAGTTGCAAAACTTGAGAAAAGTAAAGTTTACGGAAAATATTAAAAAGTGATTTCTCCCAAAATCTGCCGTTTTTTTTTCATACACTTTATGGTCTTAGCAAAAGAGTTACAGTGATGAAGAAAATCAAGTTCAAACAAACAAAAACGGCAGATTTTGGGGGAAATCACTCTTTAATAATTGCCGTTAACTTTACATTACTCAAGTTTTGCAACTCGTACCAAGGGTGCTGAACTCTAAATTTAAATTTTTCCATGTGACTGAAGCTAATAATAGCATACATCTTATGGAATTGTAGCTGGATCACACATAGCGTAAAGAATGAACAACAATAATTATATCACTGACAGAATCCATTGCGGATGCAACTTGACACAGGGAAGCGGAAAATCGTTGTCTTTATTGTACTGTGTACAGAATTTGGCATGTCTTCACGCTAATTAGAAAGATGTCGATATCGGCACTCACCTGGTTCCTTTATTTCTTCTGCAGCCTTCATGGAACCTGACAGACTTCAGAAGCGCCATCGCAGGAGCAGCAGGTCTTACATTGATGATGACGACATCCTGGGATACGCGGAGAAGAAGAGGTCCAAGAGAGAGGCTCCGTACGTCATCTATCCTGAAATCCTGGTCATCGTGGACTATGATGGATACAGGTAACAAACACTTCTGATCATTTATTTTCTACAACAAAAAGTTTGTTGGAGAATGTCTTCTTTTTTTTGTCTCTTCAAAGAAGATAAGCGACCATCATAGCGATCTGCACCTTCGATACTGTGCCGCGAAAGAGCGATCTTGTCGGTGTAATGGCCGAGGGTTCAAATGGCTAATCTTTCTAGCGTATTTGGAATAGATTAACATTGGTTCGATCCCCTCCTGGGTCATTTGACCATAACTTTGATCCTGGTTCAACAGATATCATTGCGTAATTATTTATTAACAATTCATTAAAATATACAATAATGAATTATGAATTTATGATATTAATACCGTTTCTGGCCAGGGAGAATAGTTTGGTGAATTTCATTCCTCTTCACAAATCTATTTCAAAAAAATCTTCTGCGCAGGCTTAGTAAACCTTGCCAGTTTTTTTTTGGGTTTGAAATAAATACCAAAACGGGAAATCATTTCTGCCACCCTTGGTGGGATTCGAACCCGAGCTTTCCTCAAGCAATTCAGGCACTTTGTCAACTGAGCTATCGACCAAACAGTTATCTAAGTTGCAAATATACATTTACATTTAAGATTCAAATCGTTCAAAATGAATTCAAACATAAAAACCCATTTTTTTCCCCCTGAAACAGTGGTGACATTGGCATAGTGATTTTTTTTTACAGTATGCCTCGTAGTAACCTATAAGTATATAAGCTGTCTCTATTTATTTTTTCATATCTTCATTCTTATGCCATTTACTTGAATTTTAAATGTACCGCCATATATTTCATACAAAAATAGACATCTACCGTCAGATGGGCATATTTTTTTTACCTGTAATACAAGATGATGTCAAAACTTTAGTAGGTCAAAAGTAACTGTTTTTAATTTGTATTGTTGTTTAGATTGCACGGCGGCGACAACCTCCAGATCAAGCGCTACTTTGTGTCCTTCTGGAACGGCGTGGACCTCCGCTACAAGCTGCTCAAGGGACCCAAGATCCGGATCTCTATAGCTGGTATCATCATTTCCAGGGTGAGTCCCGTCAGGACATCTTTAGTCCTCATTTTCAAGGCCTTAATGCTAAATCATAGAATGTGCAGTGGTTAGTTGACATATTTACAATAATAATAACTACACAATTACAATTTATTAATCGGATATTAGACGAACCGTTATACCTAAAAGAACTTACATTATTCTCGACGTGTCGTTAGCGACGTAGCTAATCTTCAAGAGACACCCTCTCTGCACGACGACTGAGGATGAACTCAGTCACTTCTTCGTCAACTTCATCCTTCATCAAGTTCAAGATTCAAAAATGTTCCGACCTATAGTCCTGACAAACGATGGAAAAATACTTCTTTACCTTTTCCTTTACAACTCGACTGTGTGATGTTACAATTGTTTTGCCAAGCCCATTGATTGGATGGGACTTTAATCCAGTAAAAAGAAAAGCAATTTCAACATCATATTTTTTTTATTCACTGACAGATGAAATCTGCAATATTACTTTTAAACGAAAAAAGGCACACACACACACACACACACACAAACAGTAAAATTAAAGCATCACGACTTTTTATAACATTTCATTAATTACTTAAACGATGTGCAAAGTTTATTTAGGCAATAATAATTATAAGTAAACGAAGAGGCAACATGTTTTGCCCATCCTTTACTTAGTGTTATGTAATATATTTTTATTAAATGAATTAAATATTTTTGGGAGCAATGTATCCAACGTCTTCGTCCGTCTCCAATCCCAAGTCTTCCATGAAAGCTTTCTTAGACTTCGGATAGCCTTCCATCAGAGCGTCGACTATATCACAACATAGACGCTTTCTGTGTCTAAAAGAAAATTAGTCAAATTAAATTACGATATTCACACAAAAAACAAAATAATGTGATGAGAGGGTATTGACATGTCTGTGAAAGGATGGGATATACAAAGCGAATGTAAAAAGGTGATGGATATGAATGAATTGAAAGGGTTATGCAAGGTAAGACAAAAAAGATAGCTCTGCAGAGGCTCTGGCCATCCACAGTGGAATGGTGATAGCGCTAAAGAAAGAAATAAATAAATATATGACCTACATAGCGATTGAAATATATACCCATGTGTTACTGTTATTTTTCTACTAAAGTAATCCACGGGAAAACTCTTTTCATTCATGAAGAAAATTATTGCAGGTCCTTATAGAGCTGAACATAGATGCAGTATCATTTTCTTTCGTGTCTTTCACGGTCGTAGAAAAAGCATTGTATGTAACTGCAAGTATTTGATCGGACACATAGGTACCTACTAACCTGTAAACAAGCACTAAATTATAATTAATAAACAAAAACTAAAATATACTTACTTATACTCCTTCGCCACAACTCTCTGTTCTTCCACGATTTCCTTAACCTGTTCTTCAGTCATTGGTTCCTCATCCATCTCCACACCTTCCAGCAGTCTTCCCATCTCTTCCGACTTCTTCTGCAGGACCCTGATCTCCTCCAACAACTGTTCCTTGGTTAAGACGTTTCCTAACATCTTGGTCCGTACCTCGGTCTCCTTCAGTTGCATCTGAACAGACTTTAATTGCTCTCTGAATGAATTGATGTCCTCGTTCATGGCTGAAAATACCTAAATTACTTAACGACATTTATAATCTTCATTTGTAAAGATAAATTAAGCTTTATTATTTAAATATAATTTATGCTCAGAAGCAGAATACTAAGTTAGCACTTATACACGCCGCAAGTGTGCTCTCAAAATCAAAAACTCCAAAGCCCTGTTTCTCATGCCGGCCTTCCCTGAAATAGGGGTGACAGTGGCAAAGTAAACCATTTTTTACAGTTCAAAAACGGTGTAAAATCTAGAATCACTTCTCTTTGAAGATCAAAATTACATTGAAGAAATACAAAATAATCAAGACTTTTGGCAAGGACGTGGTACATTTGAAATGGAAGCGAAAAAATGTGCCGACACTTGTCACTAGTGCAGAAGCGTTCTACCGACTTACTTTCTACCTACATTTCGGCGCATTGTTACCAAATAGACTATGTGAATTCTTTATTTATTAAAAAACTTAATTTATTCAAAAAAGAATACTGAATAAACCTTTGATCTCCTCCTCACTGGCGCCCTTCTCCTCCATATTCTGCCTGATCACATAAACCTTCTGCTTTCCATAGACCTTCTCCAGCACGGGTCCTCCCTCCTGGCTCAGAGCATCCAGGGCTCTCTGCACCGCAGGCTTGGCGAACTCCTTGTGCAAATTCTGGACGATGTCGTTGGTGGAGTAGGGTCTGTTTGTGGAGCGGAGGTACTTCAGCACGGCTTCGTTAGCCATTGTTCTCTCGGATAGGCAACCTTGACACAAACTGAAAATGTAGAGTTTGATTCATTCGGCCATTGTTTCAATTTTAATTTATAGAGCCTGATTTCAGAATGAGATAAAATTCTTTTTAACAGTGAAAAAATAGTTTTAACTGGTTCAACATATAGATACAGTAATGTACCAGTAAAAACCAAATGTTTTTTAGGTAGCTGTTGCTGTTGATATAACATATAATTGTATACGCTGTTATTTGGTAATAAACGGCCCTGTTAAGCGCCCCGTCTAATCCTTCCCCCCCGTTGATTCTGCTGATTAGCCGGCGTTCGGCGACGCACTGACCAGCCAAACCGTAGTGACAGAGCGTAAGTAGTTATTATAATTTAAATGTCTATTGCTTTGTCTTTGGTCTTGTCGAATTCGTTTTTATGAGATCGCGCGTCAATTGTCACAGACAATATTGTGACGTCATGCGGACACCCGTACCAGAGAAAAGGCAAACAAATGTTTTGGTTTTAGTTGCTAAGGACGGCAGTCCCATGCCAGATTGAAATTTGTTCTCCATTGTGATTGCGAATTCTTAAGATTTTCGCGAGCCTGTCGAAATAAATAAAAAACGTATCAAAAAGAAAACCAAGTCTCAACACAAATCTGCCTAGTGAAAAGTGTACTGTTGTCATCTATCTATGATCTTAGTTGTAAAGATACGAGTATATTTATACAAATATGGTGTTCAGCCTCGCACCAACCTATAAGCCAAGAAACTAAATAATCATAAATTTAACCATATAAAATAAATGAAATGAACATATAACACTTAAAAGCCCGCCAACATTGCCGATCAACCGCCATTTTTTTAACCCATAAAATGAGAAATTTACTCATATTATTTTTATGACAGACTCTTTTTTAGAGTTTTGAGATGAGCGTTCTTTGCAGACACTCTTCCGTATATTCTTTTACATTTTTTGTTCCCCTTTTATGTTTTTTTCACATCTTCAATTTATCATTCACGCGATGTTGTAATCTCAGCTGGAAGACGAAATTTTACGTAATCTCCCTGATGCTCTGTGAGACTTGCATGCGGTACGACAATACGGCTTATCCAAGTGCTTGGACGTAAAATTAATATCAAGCGCTGACAAAAATAAGCTCAGCTATGTAGGCCAGCTATGACCGAGCGAAAGCTCAGTTGGTAGAATGCTTGCGTTCCATGCCAGACGGCTAGGGCTCGATCCCCACCAAGGTTGTCAGAAATAATTTTCCGTTTCCGCGTTTATTTCAAACCCAAAATAAAACTATCGGCAAGGACTACTCAAATTACACAAAAAATAAGAACCAGCCCCCTCGGAAGCTGGGAAACACCCCCTTCAACTGAAGTTGTTGACGTAAAGCCGGCTTCCTTACGTGTGAAAATAAATAGGTTCCACACGCCACATGCGACACATTCAGGGATAACGCAGGAAGATGTTGCACAGTATGTTCCGCTTAGTTGTGGGAGTTGGCAATAACCCCCCACGTTTGCCAGACGCATTGGTGATGCTGTGCCTATGTGACTTTGATCTGAAAAAACCTATCAGCGCGACTCTCTTAGCTATGTCCTTTTCATTCTGCAACTTGTGAAACACCCAGATCGGAGCACGTTATCTTCTTGTCTATACCCAAAGTAAGGCATCGCTTACAGATGTCTGCTTGATCTATATCGTGTCTTATTCCGCAGATATATAATGTTTTTTTGTTCCGTGGGAAAATATTGCCAGCAGTGAAAGTCAGATCTATCGATTGTCTGCGGCGGTTACGCCGAGGCTGATGTGTTGAAATGGAAACCAGCCAGTTCACACACAGCCAGGGAAAATCACTGCAATTATGGTAACACCACATAATTGAATTGTTCTTTTTTTTCAAATTTGACGTTTGTAGCTGACGTGTACCCAATGGCGGCAGCTTGTTTGATTATTCAAAAAAAATATTTAGATCTTCTTATAAACCTTAACAAAGTTGTCCCTTCCTTTGTTGTTCGGAATAGCTCTTCCACACTTCGAATGCCGGTCCAAACCCTTATATTTCGCAGCCAGTCAATCTGTCTTCTACCGAGCCCTACTCTCTAAATTTTGCCCTTGTGTATAAGTTGGAGAAACTGGTATTTTTCCCCATTCGGCATGTACCGAAAATCCGTACCCATGTGGACGCGCAAACATCCTAAGACTCGGAGTATTAAGCTCTGAAATAAGTCGAATATACACATTTTTAGCTGTAATTTCAGTAGATTTAAATTTTTTACTATAGAGCTCCTCCCGAAGTGTTGATGGCTGAGAGGGTGCACTTTAATTAAGGAAACCTGTGGTGCATAAAAGCAATCATTCTATGAAAAAGTATAAATAGGGTTTGAAAGCATTACCGGTGGAATCATCGCTATGGATGCTTTGTTAGAGACGTAATAAAAATAGTAATTGGTAAATTTTATATAACGCTGTTTAGTGGCACAAGCTATCCCAAGGGCACTTTTATGTATTGAAGCTTCTCATAGATATGTCTTAAACAACCTCCTGGAACTGCCAACAATGGTCTCTGTTCTCAACTCCAGAGGTAGACTGTTACAGCAATATGGACCAGTCGAAGTAACCCCGAAACCCCTTCTGTTCCGTCGAAGCGGCAGTTGAAGCCTATTTACGGCATCATCCTGGGCAGAACTAAAAATGCGCCTATTTGGTCGACTCTGCGCACAAATAACAGAAGTATGTAGAATGGGGAAATTCTTCCAAGGGCGTTAAAAAAACGAGTTATTTTGTATGCAATCCTCTCTGGGACGCATAGGCAATGAAGGTGCTGCAACAGAGGATATACATGGCCAGTTTTCCGTCCCCCCAAGAGTAATTTGGCTGCAGCATTAAAGACGGACTGCAGTCTAGACTGCTAAAACCTTCGAATACCCCAAAACAGACCATTGCAACAGTCCAGCCTCGACACAACTTAAGACTGTTACAACAAAGACGTAATGTGGAAAGCGTCACGTGTCCTGAGAGCCTGTGTGATAATGTGATGGAGGTGCCCGAGGTAGCGGACCAGGACATTGAACCCGTGACCCCGCGAGTGCTAAGTGGAGATTTTGCTTCGCGGCATTTAAAACGCAAGCTTTACTTTAAAGTGTGTATTTTGCAATTAATATTGAAATAGGTAAAATGCGAATCTGTATGAGCAAAGAGACAATGAAACCTTCTAAATGAGACAAAAATGTGTCGTCCCTCGGCTGGGTTGCTAGGGGAAAGGCAAAAAATATATATTTTGTGATTGGTAGCTAAAGACGGCAGTTCTATACAAGACCTAGGGCGATATGCCGTATTCAAAAACGATCCGAGTCCATTCAAATTTTTACTAAATATAATTTCTATACGTCTTCCCCTTTCGTAGTTCCATTAATAATGATTGTGATATATGCGTCCGGTTGATAGCTCAGTTGGTAGAATTATTGAATTCTATGCCAGATTGCCAGGTTTGATTCCCCACCAAGGGTCAACGACGATACGAAAGCACCGGTTCTCATCAGATCACCGAAGTTAAGCAACATTGGGCGCGGATGCTACTTGGATGGATGACCGCTAGGTACAGCACGTGTTGTTGGCATTTCTTGGGCCGATCCGTAGTCCAGTGGCAACACTTTGGACTCGTAAATGGAAGGTTGTGGATTCGAATCCCGGCGGAGCACAAAATATACCATTTATATTTCTAAATGTGCTCTTCGCTGGGTTGAAAAATTCACAAACCTTTACCAAAGATCGGTCACTGAAAGGTCCATCCAACCTTACAACAACTGGGTCTTTCTTGAGAATTGGCGCTTTCTACAGCGACGACCAAGCTCGCAGAGGGCTCTTGAGGTGTGATACACACAACAAAATAGCGATCACCAAATAAATCATCCTAATATTATTATTAAGGGTGTCGTTGTTTACATTTAAGTTCATTTTCAAACTTACAATAAAAATGCATTCCTTAGCCTTCAGAAAAACAGACACATTACGGATTGTCCTACTCAGAGACAAACATACATACATTATGTAGGTCAATAGGAGATGGCAACTAGTTTGCCGATTCTGTATTTGCAGCAGGAAGTAAATGATTAACGGACGAAAAGTTTGCTCTTTGACAGTCTGCTAGACATTTCAAATCCAACAGGCAGGAGTTAGTTTTCGTAATGAATGTGTCAGACCACAGATCACGTGTCAGACAGATAACTGTTAAAAATCAGCGTAATTTAGTTTATGATTCAATGGATACTCGGTGTCATAGCCGCGGGGATCAAGACAGGTTATTTGGAACCGGATAACGCTGGTTCGAATCCCGCGACGATAACTTCGACTCTGGTTCAACAGATGCCGTTGCATGCACACAAGCTTCTGCTTTCGCATGAAGACAACTGGCCAGGTAAAATAGGTTGGTGGATTGCATTCCTTTCCACAAATCTATTTTTTATAAAAAAAAAAAAAAAAATGGAGGGTGTTTTTTTTTCAGATTCATAATTTTATAACTGTTGTCATGATTGAATGCTCTTTGGCCACAGCCGCCTCCGGCTCCAGCTTCAGCTCCGATTACGTGGTACAAGAATGCAAAATGACTGTCATTTTTACAGTTTGTTATGTTTCATCATCCAACCAGGGGACGTTCTTGGCCTCTTTGATGAACAGCAGCCACCGCTATCTATCCATCGCCTTCCTCCTCCATTCCCACATTCTTTCTAGACGACATGATGTCCGCAACCACTTCGTTGAGCTATATCATCCAACTTTATTATTTTGATTATTAGTGTGAGAGTTGTTAGATTAAATCAAGAAGAAAAAAAATCAGTTGATTCTCAGTCGTCGTGAAAAGAGGTTGTCTCCTGAAAACGCTAACGAAACGTCGAGAATAATGTAAGTTCTCTTATAACGGTTCGTCTAATATCCGATAAATATTTTTTAACTGTGTGGTTATAATTTTTATAAATATGTCAAACGACCGTAATTCCAACCTAAAGCTAACAATATTAACTAAGTTGTTATCTATCAACAGGGGCGGGACGCGACGCCGTACCTGGAGCGCAACAGAGTAGGGCGCGACGCCATCGACTCCGCAGCCGCTCTGACCGACATGGGGAAGTATCTCTTCAGGGAAAGGCGGCTGCCGGTGTACGACATAGCCGTGGCGGTCACCAAGTGAGTACGACACCCTACTAATGCAACAACCATTATAAGCGAGTCGTATGAAATCAAAGATGGCTATCTAGGAGTTATTACGAAAATGAAGAAATTACATTTTGTGTGTTTTCATGTTATTTTTTGTGTTTCCATAATGTAATGTACCTATTAATGAATGAAGTAGACTATGTAAGTTGGTAATCAACTTCTATATTCTATAATCGTGATCATGAGCTCGACAGCCCTTGTGTGCCTTGTCTGAATCCAGGATTCTCCTCCACACTCACGTCTCCATTGCCTTGCAGCTATGTATTATCTTATTCTATAGTTAGATAGATTTGCAAGGTTGCTCTTAGCAACGCGAGTCCAGTCGGATATACACTTTACATCGAGAGAGATAGTGTAATATTTGCTCACTACGAATAAATGTAAAAAAGAAAATAATCCCGCTGTTATTTCTGACGACTATATTCCCATCTTCACAACACACCTATACTATACCTTTGCTTTCGATGAGATAAGAGGTAAACATATGGAAACACAGAATCTCATTTAAAGTTGTGTTGACGAACTTTTACCGTTTTTTTTAATATGGTGGTAGACTTTTGTGTGGTAGGAGTATGGGACTAGAGGAGGAAGGCGTTGGAAAGGCAGCAGTGGCCGCGGTTGGATCAAGGAGGTCAAGACCTACCCTTGGCTGTTGTGCCATTGATAATGATGATCTCATTTTCAAAAAAAACCCTAGATTGCCTTCTTTTATTCTGCGCGACTCTTGCTCTTTTATGTGGTTTTATGCGTTGCTGTCCCAACAGTACAGAACTTCAACGTATAAAAGTTCCGTAGAGCTGCCGACAGAGGCGCTGATCCAGAACGCATATTCTACTTGTATTCCATCTACGTTTCAGATATTCACCAACGGTTTGGTTCTCAAAATCATTTCTTCACATTGATTGGCTCACAAAGAGCATTTTCAAGAGAATCGCAAAAACTGAATATAAGTTAAAATATTTTAAGCTTTTTGAGTGATTAAATTTGGTGACACTTTTCATGTGGTGAACAACAAACTTTTTGACATTTTCCTTTAATTTTTACTGAAATGTTAAAGATATCCAGGGTTAATAAACAAAATAATCAAGTTGCTTTTATGGTCAAGCGCGTAAGGCGTTAACACTCGAATTTGCGCTATTGTACATAACAATCGCAAGTTCGAATCCCGCCTGCACCGTGCCTTATCGACAATAACTTTGACCCGGGTTCAACAGATGTCATTGGGTAAATATTAATTAATAATGCATTTAAATATTAAATAATGAATTATTTATTGACAATTTCAATACCTGTTTCTGGCCAGGCAAAATATGTTGGTGAATTGCACTTCTCTTCACAAATATATGTAGATATAAAAAAATAAGCATGTTTCGTTGCAAAAAGGAAACATGCATATTTCTTAAATGACAACAAAAGTTATGACCCTACGTCATGGAGCGATTCATTTTAATTTAATGACCGTAATTCCAACCTAAACCTAAAAATTATTTAATGTTACTTTGCGGTCAGTGATATTTTTATATTATCTTTTTAATTTGCAAAAATATTGAATTTTTTCTTTGGTTTTTCTATATGTAAAGGCAGCATTGCGCACGTAGTTGTTTTGTTGTTGCGTTATTTTGTAAAGCGGGCAGAAGGGAATCCATTCTTCATTTTGACTTCATCTGCAATTGCCAACAACAATGTAGCTAATGAGTTCGAAACATTTTTGAAATTGTAACTTTTTTCTCGGCGAGCAAATGTCAGTTTTGTATGGGACTTCCGTTCTCAGCAACCAATAACAACATATCCGTAAGCCTTTTCCCTAGCAACCGGCCGGGACGACACGTTATGTGCCAATTTACGCGCAGACCTCATCGACTTGTTGTAGGTACTTACCAAATTAATCAATTGAATGTGTCCTTTATTGGTTTGAGGCTGACCACCCATACTTTAAAAAATGGGTCACTTTGCCAATCTCGCCCCTGTTTCAGGGAAGGTCGTCAAGAGTTGCAGGGCTTATGTTCATTTGAGATTGGGTTTTTCATACTGTAGGTCCACATGCGGCATGTGTGAGCGCGAAATTATGCGTGTCTGCTTGTGGGAATGCATAAAATATGAATCTCAAATGATACATATCTTTGCAGCTTAGATTTATATTTTTTAAACTAACTATAAAGGATTTCTTCCTGTCCACGCTTTTATCTGTCAGTACCCTTTATACACGAGCGCGGTTAGCTTGTTCGTCGTGATATTATACGACTTATAACATGAATGGTCGAGTAATTCATTCATATAACCTTTTGGTTCCAAGTCGCCATGATGTCTACTCGTTCCAACCGCAATGTTAAAAGATAATTATATTTTCTGAATATTAGTTACAATGTACCCACCATTGATACAACACAGTTTTTTTTTTTCAAAAATATATTTTCAATCTCAATACGTGAAAGATTCTTTATTTCAATCTTTTTTGACCGTCCGTAGTCCGTAGCGTCCACTAGACTCTAGTGGACGCTACGGACTCATTGTTGGAAAGCAGTATCCCTACCTATTTGTTTCCCAACTGAGCACAAAAACGTCATTCTTATTGTTATGCACCTAGGCTGCACACATAGTTCAACGTATTAACGCTTTATCACCGAAAGGGACGCATCTGGCGTGTGTAGCGTATTTATTGACCACTTCACTTGAAGTAGGGGCTTGCAAGGTGGCTAGTTCTCATTTCCTGTCAGGGTTGAGTAAGCCATACCGGTATTTTGATTTTGGTTTTGAATTAAACACTGAAACGGGAATACATTTCTAGCACCCTTGGCGGGGATCAAACCATAACCCTCTTGGCATGGAACGCAAGCATTTTTCCCACTGAGATATCATTCAGACAAGTTACAAAAAGGCATTCAAAATATTTTTATTTGTTCAAGCTAATAAAGAAATAAAAAAATGGTCAGCTTGAAGTCATTCCTGTTTTTAGTAGTGTTTTTTATTCTTTTTTAATGCATGTTGTCTTGGAACCCTCTATGCGTCTGTGTTCTTGGTTTTATTTATTTATTTTACAAGTGCGTCGACCCTTTGCTCGTTGTTTTGTCTTCAAGATGACAACTGCAGGCTGTCATAGCTGACTATGTACATACTACATACTCCGAGTATAGTGTTTTACTAAACATGCATGGTAACTAAAATGCTCATAAGAGTTATCCCTATAAAGGTCGCACAAGGCGAGTGGAACTTATTTATTTCCACAGGTAAGGGGCCGGCCATTGGTACTCTAACTTTTCTTGCTTGCGAGGAGGCTGTTTCTCATATCTGTAAAGGCTGAGTAGCTAGAATCCATAACCTAAGTTACAAATATATATTTCATTTAGACTTCATATTAAATGTATGCCCACAGGCATACGGTATAAGTTTGCGCTTATACATGCCGCATGTGAACTTACAACATTAAAAAAAACAAATTTCAAATGAACATAAGCCCTGAAGGCTGCTCTTGCCGACCTTCCCTGATACACGGGAAACGTTAGAAAAGTGAACCAATTTTTACAGTATGGGCGGTCAGCCACATTCCATCCTATGAGTTTAGTAACACAAATAAAATAAGCCTTGCCAGTATTTTAGTTTTGGGTTTGAAATAAACCCCGAAACGGGAAATCGTTTCTGACACCCTTTTCAATTAAATTTTGCACAATTTTGTTGACCTTCTCAGATTTTAACACAATACGACTGAGGTAGATATCCCGTTAGTTTTTTTTCAACACTAAATAAACTTTTTTTCATACATATTCTTAAATTTGACTTGGAAACTGCTTATAAATAAATACAGATGTGCTACGTGTTTTCGCCCACGAAACATCGTAAATTGCCTTAATTGTAAAAATAAACAGGTGTCAGCAATCAGTTAAACATGTTAATTCGCCATAATTCCATCCGACTTTTATTATTAATTTAGCGAGCATCATAAACCACGAAAACCACGGATAAACAACGTTACAAGCAAGGAAGAAACGCAAAACGGGTTTAAATTAGGGATTTTTTACTATAAATATTGATAGAATGATTTTATATAAGTCATAATTTAGAAAAAAATAATGCCTTTAAAAGGCTAGTATATTAGAAAATAGGTAAAAAAAATGACACAGAGAGGAAAGAGACGAAAAGAAAGAAAAGTGTGGCTAGATCAATATGTTAAAATCGTGCCCGGTCGAAAGCTCAGTTCGTATTTACTGGTATACTTTCACAAATGAGGGCTTGCGCTAACTTATCTTAAAGTGGGATTTTCCCTGTTCCCGAAGGAGCAGGTTATAATTTCTTGTGAAGGCAACAATTACCGTAACGAAATATCATATTTTATAGCACCCATGGTGTGGATCAAACCCAAGCCCTCTAGCATTGAACGCAGCATTTTATTGATTGAGCCATTGACCAGACAACTAAATAAGATTCTGCTAGTCACTTAGACCCATGTCGTCAACTGACACCGGGGAAATTCGCAATATTCCGACTCCATCTTAAATAAATGTCAAGGGTCGTATTACGTACTTGACATTTATTGAGAAGTATCACATCTGAATCTTGTTTATTTCCTCTTGAATCAGATTTCACATCCGACATCAACAAACACTGTTTCTCATCACCCTTTTCAACAACACATCATTTTTCTGCATAAATCCATTCACAGATTTGTTTATGTTTATAATAGTGGCTGCAAAAAAAACCCAAAAAAACAATAAAAAAAACGGGAAAATTGATTTTTATATTGTCCACACAACTAAGAAGCTGTGGTCAATTTTTGGTATTACCAATGGCATCATAACATATAGATTCATCCTTACGTCCATTTTGATTTATCATACATTCGTAATATGAAAAAAACGACACAATCCATTGATAGAATATAAATGTAGAAGTATAAATGTGTTGATGTGAAGAAAACAGATTAAAGTGGAGCAATATTTGGAAGTTCCCTGCTTTATAAAATCACACTGGATTGAGAAACGGCGTTGTTCTTTTTATCTTTCATTTGAATTGTACCAAAATGTCATATGAATAAAAAAAATGATTTTAATGCGCATCGAGATAACATTTCAGTTCTTAACATAACTCCATTATTCTCTCTCCTGTGCCTCTTTAGTGAAGATTGGCGATCTTCATAGAAATTCGCACCTTGGACATTGATGCACTACAGAGGGATCATGAGCTTCTACCAAACCAATTTCTCAAGTTCTTCGACCAAGATGGTATTCTCTGGTAGATATGGGGAAGAACCTCGGCATATTTTATGACTCGATTCATCCAGGAGGTTTTAAGCATGCGAGTTGCACCAACGAAGGTTTAGTTTAACGTCACAGGTAGGTTTGAAGCACGCAGGTTTAGAGAGACCTTATACCAGCGGCGTATTGTTGATACACATGCTAGAACATTCTTTTGCAAGAGACAAGTTTTATATCCAGGGACTTTTGTGTTGGTCATTATTTAGCATGCATGATTTTGCAGAATCCACACGTATGTGTCAATTATTGCCTACGATGTGTGTTCTTCGGCGATTAGTGCTCAGACAACATCCTTTCATCTTGACAAACATTTGCCGTATTGCCTGAGAAAATATCATAAAACCAAATCCGGATATCACTGCAGAATTATCTCACAGTTCTTCCCTGAAAACTCGCAAGAAAAATACAAAAAGGAATCTGACAGAAACAAATTTTACTGAGAAAAATCGGCCTAATAAATGGATTATTTTTTTGTGAAAAACAGGTATTCTTTATTACAGTTCCCCTCACATAGTCGTTAACAAGCTGGGAGGAACTCTTTGAGGAGATCTTTAGCAGGGTGGAACTGTGTATTAGGTCGTTACTAATCTTGTGGCTAAGCACCATAAGAGTAGAATCCAGGCTCCTGGAACTAGTTTTCTTGTAATTGGTTAGAGCAGCTCCTTTCTACATCCAAGAGCTGATTGTCTCAAAAGTCCTGGGCTCAAGGGAGCAAACACTAAGATCAGCAGAGAACGGAGTGGAAACCCTGCTAAATGAACCTAGAAGAAAAATTGCCACTGTTTTCGGAGACCGTGCTTTTGCAGTGGCCGGCCCTGCGACCTGGAATCAACTACCACCAGAAATCCGGAGGTCTAAGACGGTTGAGGACCTAAAGAGGAGGATGAAGACATTTTTCTTCGCCCAGTAAAATACTAAGCGCCCTTGGAGTGACATTGAGTCACGAAACGGCGCTGATAAGGAAATCATCAAAATCATAATCATCATTAGTCCGGTCGATAGCTCAGTTGGTAGAGTGCTTGCATTCCATGCCGTGAGCTCGGGTTCGAATCCCACCGAGGCGAGGGTTTCAAAAATGATTTCCCGTTTCGGTGTTTATTTCAAACCTCAAAATAAAATACCGGCAAGGCTTACTCAGCCTTCACAAGAAATGAGTACCAGCCCTCTCGGGAGCTGGGAAAACCCCCACTTCAACTGAAGTGGTTGGCGTAAGGCCGGCCCCCTTACCTGTAAAAATAAATAGGTTCAACTCGCCACATGCGACCCCTTCGGAGATAATAAGTTACACTATATGTGAAGCTTAGTTGCGTTGCGTTTTGCGGTTATATAAAAGTCTTATAGCACCAATCGCTACAATCTGAAATTTCCTTTGCATTTTTTTTCGCATACTGCAAAAATCGGTTCACTTTTTAATCTCCGAAACATCAGAGAAGGCCGTCAAAATTTCCAGGGCCTATGGTCATTTGAGATTTGGGTTTTTACTTTGTTTGGACCTTCGCGCGTTTGTGTAAACGCGAATTTACACGTGTGCCTGGTTGTGAGCATACATTAGTTATGAAACTTCAATGATAACTAACTTTGCGATCCAATTATAGGATATCCATAAATTCATGAGTAGATTATTTTGTATTTAAAACAATATGTCGCGTTGTCCCTTAAAGACCTTAAGAGGAGCCAGGCGGTCTTCGGATTAAAAAAAAACAATACTCATAATATAAACAAGGCAGGATCTTCACAATGTGGGTATCCTCATATCACCAAATATATAATATACAACCTGTACATTTCGTGTGCATACATACAACATTATATACCTCATAGCTAGTGGCGGTGACATTGACCCCGCCTTGAGAGTAAAAGCCAAAACGACATCATACAAATTCTAAAAGAAAATACTAACGCATACAAATCATACTACAATCTATCAACGACTGGTCTGTAGTCTAGTGTTCATCAGACTCGTGACTACAAGGTAGTGGGTTCGAATCCCAGCGGAGCAAAAAAAAAATCTTTTTTCAAATAATATGCTCTTCGCTTGGTTGAAAAATTAATATACCTTTACCAAAGACCGGTCACCATAGATCCATCCAACCTTACGACAACTGGATCTTGCTTGAGAATTGAGGCTTTCTATAGCAAAGACCAAGCTCGCAGAAAGTTCTTGAGGTGTGATTCACAGCGAAACAGCGCTCACTAAATAAATCATCCTAATAGTATTACCTATTATAGTTATCAATAACGAGGCAACTGAAATTCTTTGGTGCTATAATTTTATGTCATATGTCAAAAGGAGATAAAGTACATATTATTTCTGTACAAATTATTCCTTGGCTTATCTGTTGGTATGAGACTGACACCCCTACTGCAAAAAATGGTTCGCTTTGCCAATGCCACCCCTGTTTCAGGGAATGTCGGCTAAAATTTTAGGGCTAATCTTCATTTGAGATATGGATTTTAATTTGTAAGCACACATGCAGCATTTGTAAACGCGATCTTACGCATTCCGTTCGATAGCTCAGTTCTGGCACCCTCTGTGGGATCCGACCCCGAGCTCTTGGTATGGAATGCAAGCACTCTACCGACTGAGATATCGATTGGACAACCTAATAATTTTAAAAAATTTAGATAGCTAGTTGGTATTATGTAGATTTAACAAAGATTGTCCTGTTATATAAACGTCGGTTTTACACAATAAAAGCAATAGGTTACGTTTTAATGTTGTCTTTGACATTTGAGAGTGTAACGAGATGGATTTGTTTGTTAGGTAAAATGGAACATGAGATTTGAATTTGAATGAAAAGGAAAACAAAGGAAGGCAGAAGGGGAGAAAAAAAGCTTGCCTGGCGGGATAGCCACAAGCCTGTGTAATTAAGAATAAAGAATATTATTGTGCTGTGGTTAATTGTGTATACATTGTGAAAGAAATAAAAGTAAACATATTAAAGTGGCTGTTAATTATTAATTGTGTCAATCAGCAGGACTATTGGAAAAACCCTCACAAGAGCTGTACCTATGTTATACTTGTATATTTAGAGATGAGGAGGTTAGAGATAGAGAGGCAGGTTGTATTGCCAGATGTCTGAGAAAACTACAGGTCGTATAATATTGCTATGAAAACAGGTAAATCTAGAAATCCACGTGCAAAAATTTAAAATCATCACAAACACGTTTTTTAGCAAATCAAGCGATATTAAATTTTCATTTTAAAAACCACTTGGGCACACTATAAAATGTTTTGTCACCTATAATCTAAGTTGCATATATTAACATCAAAGGTTCGCTCTCCATGCATTCGCACAAGCAGGCACATATATCTATTGATTTGTTTGTACAAAATCTAAATGACAAATAAACATGAACTATTTAGTTGCTGTTACCTACCAGTTACTGAAATTTAACTAGGGCTGGCCATGGCGTCTCCACTTTGCTTTGTACTTAAACTTCTTTCATATCCTCAACATTCATCACTCTCTTGTATAGGACTAAGGCCCTTACAACCTTGGCAATCTATAATCTAGTGGCAAACTGCGGCAAAAAGTTACACTATATGTGTAGCGTAGTTGCGTTTTGCGTAAGTTGCAAAAATATGTTACCATTTAAAATTCATATTAAATGCATGATGACAACCAGACACGTGTAAGTTCGCGCTCACAAATGCTGAATTGGCACTTACAAATTGAAACCAAACCTCAGGTGAACATAAACCCAACAAATTTTGGCGGCCTTGCCTGAAACATGGGTGACATTGGAAAAGTGAACCATTTTTACAGTATGGATGGCAAGCCTCATACCAACCTATAAGTCAAGGTATATAACGATAACAAAATATTACTTTGCCTTTACCCTAGCCTTGTGGATTCACAATTCATGTGCCCTCATCGCAACAAAATGATTATTTTCCTAAAAAGTATTATCGTTAATATGCAGTTAATTATTTCATGAAGAACGAGTACAGCTTCTTTGTACTAAAAGGATTAAAAAAATCCCAAAAACTGTCTCCGAAATCCGGTAGAATCTTTAAGTGTTTTGCGTTACCATGGGTACGAAAACCGGTCGTCGGCTTCCCAATGACAAACCGACCGATAACTATTTATTTATACAGGTATAATGTCGACTCGAATATTCACGTTTTTTTTATTCATTCAAGAAATAAATAAATATATGCGAAACACCTGTACGCCGCAACAAGACAGAGATTTTAAAAAATACTGTCCAGTTGTTGATTAAATTCTTATATTCCATGCCAGAGGGATGGGGCACGATCCACATCGAGGTGTCAGAAATAATTTCATGTTTAAAACAAAAATATAACACCAGAAAAGCTTACTCAGCCTGCACAAGATATGAAAGCCCCTAGAATATCGGCAGTTGGAAAACCCCCACTTCAACTAAAGTAGCTGGCAAACGCCACTTGCGCACCTTTCAGGGACAACGCGGTAATAAGTTGCACTTTATGTTCTGCTTAGTCGCGTATGCGCTCGAGAAGTTCTTGCTACAAATTTTTGAAAATGGATTTGGAACATTTTTACGCGGATGTTCCAAAAATGTAACTTACTTTTTTAAACAAACGCCACAGTTCTATTTGACAAAGTCAAAATATTAGTGAACCTTTTTGTCCTAGAAACCTAGTGTATTTTTTTTTGTCATTTTTTTAAATATGCGGACTTGAAACTTTCCGCATGGATGTTTCAAGTTTATTTTGTCTCGGCGGGTCAACATCACAGCTCTACCTAAATAGGGTCCAAGGCAGCCTTTAATCTCAGTTGCAAGATTTATTCATATTTATGAATCATTCAATACACGCCACGAGCATCACGTGTTAGTTCGCGCTTACTACTTAAAAAAGAAAACCTCAAACGAACATAAGCCCAGATATTTTTCCGAATTTGCCTGAAACAGGGGTGACATTGGTAAAAGTGAACCACTTCACAGTATGTGTGCTGAACCTGTAAGTTAAGGAACAATGCCTTTTACAAAACCTATGTGCTATGACTAATACATTCTAAAATGAGTGGGATCATTTTTTTTAAAGATGTATTTGCTTTGATTCTGATGTTTTAGTCATTTAATTTGTAAAAAATAAAATCGCAGGTGGTCTATCCTGGCAGACAGTGTGCCTCTTTTAGTGCAAAAAAAACATAATAATGATTTATTTTCCATTAATTACAAAAAACAAACTGACAATACTTGATAATTGAAAATTAACAGCTATGTTGAAAATATTATAACTACCTACCGAGTAAAAAAAACCAGTTGGCAACACTAAAATTCAAAAAGATGAATTTTAAATATATCAGACAAGAATAACGTGCAGAAAAAAACATTTTGTTTCAGTAAGAACAAAAATATGCTAATGTGAATAACTAATTTAATAAAAACATGGTTACAAACAAATGCAGAAAGATAGGTAGGTGTAAAAGATGTTCCCTGACTAATAAAGTATTCAGAAAACATAGACATCCTGGCAACACCATCATGTTACGTAAAAAGAACAAGTACAATTTTCATTATTTTAAATTTACATATAAAAATTATACATGAACAACATTATTATTATACCTATGTATAAATATTATATTTGAATTTTCATGGCTTAGAAAAAATATTAGTTCTAAAATGGCAAAGAAAAGTCAAACACATGTAAAAATGGCGCAAAAATGCAATGAAAATATTTCAGAAGTTACCTTTTATTTGGGACTTTCACAATTGGTTTAACCAATCACTTGTTTTGTTTTGATTATTTAAATATCTTTAATCGAATTTCGAGTACTAGTTATGGTTTAAATGAAATCTTAACCAAATTCATTTGTAAAATGTCAAAAAGTTTGTATGAAAAGAAAATTTTGAATTTCGAATACTTTGACCAAAACGTGTTACCAGTAATCAGTAATAAAATCCTTTTTCCTAATTTATTTTTTACTGCTAGGTATGAACAAAAACTATTTTTGTTATAACTAAAGTATTTGTTTTGATTTTATTCCTTGTTTTAATATTTGTTTTTCCTCTAGATACGACATGTGCCGAAGACGAAAGGGCGGTCGCTGTACAAAGGGCACGGCCGGTAATGTCGCACAGAATTTTTCCTCGCGGCAAAACTGCACTCCCGTCAAAATAATGTGTCGACGGCCGCAAAAATCATCATAATATTAGTATTAAGTAATACCATAACACGAATGAGATTGAATTAACGCATTTGTATGCCAACGGTGAAGGAAAAGGAATTTTCATACGGTTTGCCTTTTATTACATACGTGTGCTCTACCATTTGAATTCAAAATTAAATCTAACGATTTTTTTATTTTCAAATTGCAGAGAACACTTTTGGCAAATCGTTTGCTTGTAATTTGGTGTTGAAAAACAATTTAATCCTAACATTGTTACAGGTTTCATGTTTCGTATTTTTATGCTTTTTAAACAGGTTAAAGGGCTACTTTGTTTGTTTTATTATAAAAGGCATGACGTTTAATTTTATAGGTTTAAAGTTGGTATGCCTGCATATCTATTAGTTTTTAGGGATGTGACATAATAAAAAAGAATTAGATACTTATTCCATATTTTTTATCAGTTCCCAGGAATGTGTTTAGGTATTCGCGAGATCATTTTTATACTGCAACGTGAGATAAAATAAATAAAAATCATCATGCTACGTAGTTATGTAAGAAAATATTATACAATAATTTTTTTAAAAGCTTACTTATCTTTTTTGTTGTTGTTTGCGTATACTTAGGGAAGTCATCCGCGAAGATAAGCAAATATTTTTTTTACATATTATTAGTTATTACATCGGTTATATAAAAATATACACCGCATGAAGTAAAAATGTTTCTCACATAACGGTTACATAGTTGCTCGTAATATCAATTTCTCTGCATTTAATCTGATCGATAGTAACAGATACAAGAATTACTTTTTAACCGTTGAGAAATAGAATAACATTAAGTACTCAAAGACAATAAACCTAGTTGAGCATAAATGAATAGTACCTACTTCATAGATCAAAACAACAAGTCACCTCAGCAAATTTAGTATTTTATTTCGTTAAATGTAGTTGTAACAAAATTAAAAAATACTCTCCATACTTTAACGTCATAGGTCTGGAGTCCTTAGCAACAAATAAAAGAATATTAGTTTGCCATTTCCCTAGGCAACCTAACCAGGTGACATCACCATTTTTCGCGTATTTTGTGCCAACTTAACATTAATTTTGGAGGTATTCACGTTTGTCTATTTTTCGGTGTTAACTTTCCTGATTATCAATTTTAATTTAGGGAATACACCAATTGTATTTACTAGGCCACGTCATGCGATTCCTTCGGGAACAGCGCGGTATTAAATTGCATTACCTACACGTGCCGCTATGATTGCAACTTGTTCATAACGCGTATTTTAGTATATGGGTAACGCCGTTTAAATTTGTACCATAACTGTCGACCGGCAAGATTCAAGAAAACGAAAACATCGTGAGTTAAATTAAGGTCTATTCAAAATGACGGACAGGTTCGAAAAATTAGGTTTTTTTACATTTCGATATCTCATTTCTTTTTTCGACGACGAATACAAGATTTTATAGCAGTTCGTAAACACTGTTCAGTAAAAATATAAGAGCACCATTTTGAATGTCTATAAATATGAATGTTGTTTGTCTATGAATGTTTAATAAAAATATGAATACGCACATTTAATAACTACCTACAATCGTTCGTTTATTGTATTTCAATAAGTTTCCTTGACTTATAGGTTAGTATGAAGCTGACCACTCATACTGTAAAAAATGGTTCACTTTACCAATGTTACCATTGTGTCAGGTAAGGTCGGCAAGAGTTGCAGGGTTTATGTTCATTTGAGATTGGGTTTTATATTGTAGGTTCACATGCAGCATGTTTAAGTACGAACTTAAAGTCTTAAATGCAAAATATTTTTGTAACTTAGATTATAGATTATCATAGATTTAGATACATAGGCAATGTTTTTTTTGCGTACATTTTTCACAGTATCCAGCACCGATATAAAAATTAAGTACGTCTGTGGTCCAAATTTCATTTAATCGTTTAGCCCACAGATCACGGAATAAACCTTTTTGCTATTTTGAATAACAAACATCAAACGGTGCATTTAAAATATTAATAGCATGTAGTAAGGTTGATTAGATAGTTTTATGTTTCAATTAGGTACGTAAATGTTATTTGTTAGTCAACCATAAATTAACGGTAAGTAGGTGTATTTTTTTAAACCTACGTGAATACACCTTAATACTGGTAACATACGGTAAAGATTGTAAATAAAAAACCGCCCGACATTACCTTAAACTTGTGCCATTTGAAAAATAATACTGTCAGCAATGATAAAAACATACAATCATTAGAAGAATTAATGGATCTAAGTAAAAAATATACAACTGACAACATATTCGAATACATACCTTAATAATGCCAAGCTAACTTCCACTCAAAACACTGACGACAAATTCCCGAGTCTGATGTAAACGTTCTCAGAAGAAAATGAAGGTATCGAATGAGTTTTTTTGTGTTGTCCACACTACATCAAAGAGTTACCATACGTGAATAAATACTTAAGATTGCAAGATTTTTGCCAGTTCCAATGGAATTGGTAACATACTAAAAGAAAAATTTCGGAGCCAAAAATGGAGACAACCCTTAGCAATCAATATTTCGTGTTTAAATAAGTAAATATTATTGTGGTTAGTACAGAATATGAAAGATACGTTACTAAGGTATATGCAAAAATACTCAACTTTAAAAACGTTTGACTATTTTGATCGTATCATGCCATCAAAGGGTCAAAAACGGGTTGCGGACATGTAAAATTTGTATGGGAATGGAAAAAAGGCGTTTTTGTTTTATTTTTTAATTACATCGCCACTTAATGCTTTTTGCAGTTTTTTTTTGTATTTCGATACGCTTTTTATTTACTTTACTCTGATAATTTTAGAATTCAGTAGAGATCACCAGTTTTTATGAAAAAGCTGAAAATCATTAGGGGACACACGCACAAGACAAAAGGTACAAATTTCGACGGCGATACCCATATTCTAACTTTGTTGGCTTTCACGCAGAATTTTACAGTCAGCTCAATATAAGAGAAAGTATTTATTTTAAATGATAAGTGATTTTGCATTTTAAACATTCATTCGATTATTATTAATAATGAAATGTACCTAATCATTAGGTATTTAGCGTTGAGCACGACTAGTTGTAAATTTTAACGAATCAATACTTACATTTCCTTTTAAAATGAAAATCCGGCAGTTAAAAATTACAATCAAATACAAGTATACGTACCTAGTAATGAATTTAATTACTTTATTATTAATTTAGCAAGATTTTCTTCCGGCTTAGAATTTAGAAATGAAATGGCAGTATGTACCTACTAATGTAGAATTTTTATTTACCTTTGAATTAAAAACATGCAATCATAGATCTTTTTTTTTAAATCTTTGTTATTTTTACTAGCTTACAGAGCCCTACTTACATGATGTGGTTATTGAAGTATAAGTACCTACGTGTTAATTTATTGGTAGCTGGATAGGTAAATAAAATCACAAAAACATGTTCAATCATAAAAGCTGACACTGCACAGACTTTGACTTGTTAGTCGTAGTACTTGTTAGTAGGGTTTGCCTTTTCCCTAGCAACCTGAACGTTTGACGTCACATTTTTTTTGTCTTTCGAAGTTTGGCCGAGTCTATTTTAAAATAAAAAGATTCAGATTCGAACTAGGCTCTCTGGTTTGAAATCGGTGCCTTATTCGCTTGGCCATTTTGATAGAGATGTAACGCACTTTTTTTTTTAGTATTCTAGTGCAAAAGTTTTGCAATGTTTACTTAGATATTTTATTTTATACACTCCAAATGAATTTTATAACCATAATAAAAAGGTTATAAACCAAGAGATGCCGATTGACAATATTGCGACAGCTTATATTTTATTGCTTTTTAATTTATAACAGCAGGAAATCGGCAACTTCTGATTTCTAAAGTTTTGTCTTTTAAAATTTGCCAAGATTTATGATTCAAATCATAAAGACGACGTTGCAATATAAAATAGGTTTTAATGTCAGCAACGAAAGGATGTCAATAAAAAAATGGAATGCCTAATCTGTCATTGTTGGCGAGCAAATAAAGTATAATTATTGCGAAAAATGACAAAACGCTAATGATAGTGTGTTGAAACCCGACATTTTCATCGTACAGAATGGAAAATGGCGTAACGCGACAGGCAGTTGGCATTTTTGCAACGATCATTTTCATATTGATATAACTCCGATAGCCGTCAATAAATATTGATTTATGTGCCTATTTAATCCGATCAGCACACGACGTTTTTTTTCATTAATTATTACTTTTTATTTTAATTTTTCATTAATTTCATTTCCCAAAAAAGATAGTTACCTATATACTTACATGAAAATTTAGTTATGCCTGAAAGTATGAAAAATAAATTAAAATACTGAAAGTTGTTAGACAACATGCGGCAAGTATCCTAATAATACAGGTATAATCTGATGCTTTCATCAAATTATAATATAATTTGATTTATTTAAGATATTATCTGAGCTACGCTTTTATTCAAAAAGGTGTTTATATAGAAATTAAACGATTAGAAAAATGCATAGCATCACTCTATTTTTTTTTACTTTGTCTCGTTCTTTTATTGAACAACAATTTATCAGCACATCAGATACAGGGATTTACCTTATTTTTACCGTGTATACCTTATTACCTACTTAATAAGAAATATTTAAATTTTATGCATACGTATACTTTGTAAATCTTAGGTGTACAATTCTAATATTTTCATTTCAGATTTTTGCTGTTTGCTGTTTTTGGACCAAAGACTACAAGGACCATAAAGCAGAAATTTTCCTGTTCCATTTTCAAATTGTTTAATTATAATCATGTTGTTATTCTCTATTTCCATGACGGCAGACTTGACATGTGCAGGCGGCAGTTCGCGAATGATGTGTGCAATAGGGGAACTGCAGGTATGAGCGGGACGACGATACTTCTACAACTCTCTCTTCAAATAGCACTTTCTCTCAGTACCTACATGCGATATTTTTCCTTGAAGCATTTTCTTTCACTGTCTGTGCTCCCGATACTTCTAATAATTCAACTAGAGGTTATTTAGATACTCTTTGTACTGATATATCATCCCTGCTTTTCATGAAATTTGTCTTCAATCTAAAATCAGTGGATTTTATAGCACCATCTACTCTCTATAGCAAAATAATATATTCGTTTAATAGCTTGAATATACAGAATTCGATAATTTTTATATTTATGAACGATAACATTTACTTCATTTTACATTTTTTTATCATTTTCCTTTTAGCACATCTCTATCTTTGTTCTATTTTCAATTGATGGTAAAATGTTAAATGTATTAGATACTTGTCAGTTACAATTTAAAAAATATATATTTAGAAACTTAGCACATCTCTACACTCTCTTCGTTGTTTATTTGAATTTGGAAAACAATATCTACTCCCAATTTTTATAATTTATTTTATTATAAACCATTCACAAAACAAGCTTCTTTCTAATTTTACAAGCATTTTTGTATTTGAATCATTCTTTGGTTCATTTTTTGTACAGCACTTATTTTCTCCCTACAACTGTGAATTTCCATACCTACCGCTTTTTTGTATATTTTTCCTACCAAGAAATCAATCAATTTTCTACGTGCGTATTTCGCATACAAATAAAAAAACTACATTTCTATCACATATGACTTGGCTTATAAACATTTTTTAACACCAATCTGACCCTTAGATTCATAAAAAATATTAAAAACGCTTGATTACTTTTACCTATTTACGAGTATGAGGTCCAAACATTTTTTTTCATTGTTCTATGCCTTTTCTCTAGCAACCCGGCTGAATGAGGGCATTTATTTTCGCGCCCTTTTCAATGTTCCGACCTCATTTTCTTTTATAGATAGGAACCTACTACACGTGTTGGTTTGTGATTATAGATAAGAGAACCTATTTTTAATTTTAAGCATTAGTTTGACACTTTGGATTGCTTATAATTCCGACCCGAGAGACATTTGAAACGAACGAGAAAATTTGAAAATAAAATATCTATAATCAACTAAGAAAGATTTTATTTATCGCCAAAATATATCTCTGTCCAATAAAAAAATATACGCGATTGATAATTTTATTTCTCTCTTTTTAGTACCTACACGTATATATTTCTTTATTTTAGCATATACATATTTTTAGTACTATTAAATTTTCAGAAATTTTCAGTGCTACCTCTTCTTCTTTCTGTTTTCAGCTTTTGAGTATTTCAGTACACCGCAAAAAATCTTCACATTTTTTCACTATGTTTGTATATATATTATTATTACTATTATTATATTGTAAGTACCTATTTATAAAATGTATCAAAATGGTTGTTATTGTAAAAGAGGACTATTGGGATTTGTACTACAGAACCGAGGGTGGCAATGTTGGATTTTCCTCTAATTCTTAAATGGGATAAATTTATGGAAACGCAGGACATTAAATTTTGTGTCTCTATACATTTATCTCATTTCGAAAATATCCTAGTTTGCCACCATTGGTTTTATACGGCTCTTATTTAGTTGACATAAAATTTAAATAAAACAATCGATTTTTATAAAATAGGTGATGGATATGTATGAATTTAATTGAGAGTGGTGTGTACCTAATGATAAGACGAATGAAGATACCTATATGCAGAGTCTGTGGCCACCCCTATCTGAATGGTGGCAGAGTAACGGTTACGTTTTTTTTAATCTTTCCTATGTTATAAAAAATGAATGCTATTTACATATATTATAACTATAAAATCTCTAAATAATAAAATCTCTAATAAATATGTCAAACGAATGCAAACAAAAGTAATAAAATCAATATGAGTAATAAAATTAATATATATATATTTGGATAATTTGTTTTTTTTAAAAAGCGCCGTTTTCGTGTGTAGCACACCTCAAGGCTTTAACAACTTCGCTAACTTCACGCTGAACTATCTAAAGTGACGCTTTTCAAGCTGGCTTTACAAGTTCAGTTTAAGCCGTGTAGGTCCATAACATATTTAAATAATTTTATCTGTTTTCTTACATAACGCATAAAAAAAGATATATTTACATTAAAAATCAAGCTAACGTCGCAGATATTTCATGATTTTTTTACTCTGGGATCCATTTCACAAAATTTCTACACGGTTTTAAAATTCTTTCCAAATTTTAAATGTCGACAGATTGTTGTCAAACACCTAATAGCCCATTCAATATTAATTCCTTCACGATCTGTTGCCCACATTTTTCTTCCAATAAGCTCCAATAAATTTCAATTTCCAAACCAAATTATTACATATTTACATCTTGAAACAAATTCTCGAAATATGCTGTAAATCAGTGGCTCTCAACATTCTTTCTACCACTACGATTGTTTTGTTTTGATCAGGGACCACTCGATCAATATAAATAACATGTGCCATGAAACATGGTATACATCCTAGGGCTTGCTCTTTTTGGCACCTAAAACGACTCTCATGCTCCATCTATTTCTTTATGTATATCGATGATAAATTCGGATAAAAGACCGAAGTCTGTATTTTTTTAACCACTCGATAGTTCAGTTGGTAGAACCATGGTAGAACCCTTGCGTTTAAAGATTATCATTTCTTGTGAAGGCTTTGTGAACTTTGCTTGTATTTTTATTATTAAAATGAACATTGAAACTGGAAATCTTTTCTGATGCCCTTGGTGGAAATCAAAGCTCTCTGTCATGGAACGCAAGCATTCTAGCGACTTATCTATCATATAATTATGCCTTAGCAACTCTTGTATGTTCCACTATAGTTGAGAGCCACTAGCAATAAATGCAAAACAAAATTCTCGATGACCCTTCCATATTTCTCGCTATTTTAACTTTTTGCAACAGAGCATTGCCACATTTTTTGCCAAAATATTTTAAACATATTTGAATCAATTTTCAACGGTTGAATTCACTTATTTTTTTATGTCTCACTTATGCCAATTTCACACCTCTGTTTTTCTACCTCGAGATGTTATTTCCTATTTCAACTTTTCCAACAACAACAAAAATATAGAATAACGTTAGAGTTCGAAATTAATTTTCTTGCAATATTTTTTATAGTCTCTTCATATTAGGATACTTTATTTTCTTTGGAACTTAAATAATTATAACTAAAATGTAAAATCCAAAAAGCTTTGAATGTGTTAACAGGATGAGCACTTACAATTTATGAATGTAAGACCGGTTTCATGGGGAAACTTCGCATCATCAGGCACAAATTATTATGCAACAATTTTTACCTGATGATGTGAAGTTTTTTTAAGTGACTCCGGCTGTAGCGTAGGTAAATTAATAAATTGTACTCACCCTGTCACCATATGCGTCTTTTTTTTAAATGCAAAGTTACTAAGTACTTAAATACCTCTTCAATTAAAGATAATAAAACATTTTTTTACATAAATAACATTATTGTTTGTACATATTCATATTATTATTCTAAAAGAGTCGTACACAACCTAAAGCGGCAAACTAGGATTTTTTTTCGAAAATTAGATAAATTTAGTCACATGTCATTTGCTGTGATTTCTGTGATAAAATCTAAGATTTTCGCCTTTGGTTTTGTATGTCGCAAATAGTAGTTTATAACCTTGGAATGTTTAATAACGAAGTATTTTTGTTTTTGCATGCATTTTAGTAAAAAAAAAAAATTTTTGGTTTCGGGGCTTCTTCATATACTTGCATACTTATAATAAACTATTATTATATTCTATCGTTTTCATCAAACTCACGTAAAATAATAACTTATTATTCATTAAAATAACTCTCATTTTCTATTTTTATAATTTAAGTAAGTAGGTACCTATTTCATCATTTCTTCAAATTAAATTTTCCACACTTTCAGCATCTAAAAATCTATATTATTTTATTTCTTGTACTTTATTTTTCATTTTCTACCGCTACTTTTTATCAAATCATACTTCCAATTTCTTCTTTGATAAAAATTAAGTTTTAATTTATTTACCTACCTTTTATTTTTATTTTATTTTGAGGAAAACTTTTTTTCACTTGCAACAATTATTTAATTTTTTTGAATTTGGATCTTTTTTCCAAAACAGCACTTTTTTAATAAGCCAGTGCAGCAATATTGTTTTTACCTAGCATCTTAATGCTATCAAAATATTTTTTCATTTCTATTATATTTTCCAGGTTTTGCATATGTTGGGGGTGCTTGTGTTGTCAACAAACGACTTGAAAAGGTCAACAGTGTTGCCATCATTGAAGACACTGGCGGCTTTTCAGGAATCATTGTTGCCGCTCACGAAGTTGGACATTTGTAAGTCATTTTCAAACAATAAAATCTCTTCTCCTGTATTGATTCTAGGATTGATTTTCAGCAATGTTCATCACTTTAATCTAACCCTCTATAATTTAAGTTGCATCATTTAGGATTCACATTAAGGATTCTTATTAAATGTATGCCCACAAGCAGACACAATGCGCTCACAGATGCCGCATGTGACCTTACAAAATAAAAACCCTAATCTCAAATGAACGTATACCCTGCCCTGCAACTCTTGCGACCTTCCCTGAAACAGGGGTAAGATTGGAAAAGTGATCCATTTTTGGTGGTCAGCCTCATGTCAACCCATAAGTCTAGGAACAAAAATAATAATGAATACACATCGATACGTTTAACTCATTGATCAGCATAAAGAACACATAGGATAGAACAAGCATCAAAGCTGTTCTTTGTGTCAAAAAGTGCATATCCTAGGGTATTCTCTTCATACAAAGGATTGTTATAATCAGTTTCCAGGCAACCATGAGGAAAACTGTGAAAAATAAATCATTGTTATTTTGTGTTTCTTTTTGACTTACATATGACGCTGATAAATCATGTCTCCCTAATCACTATATCTATAATTGTGTTTCATAGCACATTTTCCATAGGAAGAATTAGACATATGCCATTATGTCTTTTATATTGATTGATGATTTAACCATACCTATAAACTAAACTATTAATAAATAAATAAATATTAAAAATGTTGACTCTTCATCTTAGTAGACACCTAAACTTGTAGGTACTGCTACTGATGAATTGATGTGTTTTTGTCCAGATTGGGCGCCGTGCACGACGGCAGTCCCCCACCTTCCTACCTAGGAGGACCTGGGGCAGAGAAGTGTCGCTGGGAGGACGGCTTCATCATGTCAGACCTGCGTCACACGGAAAAGGGATTCAGGTGGTCTCCCTGCAGCGTGCTGAGCTTCCATCACTTCTTGAAGTAAGTCACATCCTACAAGCTTCCGTTTCAATTATTTAAAACATGAGTAGTTCACCTCAAACTAATCTATTATCCTAGCAATGTTGTTTGGATCAATAATATTTTTTGGATTGCACTGCCATCTATTGTGGAAAAGGGTAAGCTTATTATTTTTGAAATCAGCTTTTATCCTCTCCACAAGGTTATTGTAGCAAAAAAAACTACCTATACATTTTTTTGCATTATTACTATTATAAAATTACTTGAATTATAAAAATTTACAATGATTATTATTACATTTCGCAACAATATAATATTTATTTGTAATATTTGTAATATTTATATTTAATATTATTTAATTTAATATTTATTTTTAATATTTATATTTCTATATATCCATCGTATTTGTAAAAATGCTCGATGAGATCCGTACATTCATTTACAAAAGTTGTGAAGCAACATGGTCGGGTCGCTTTGGTGAAGGCTATATTATTTCTTGTTAAGAACCATAGTCACATAACACATTAACGTGTGGCGTTTGAGATTTGTATTTTTATTTTGTAAGTACACATGCAGCATGTGCAAGCGCAAACTTACATGTGTCTGCTCGTGCAAATGCATTTAATGTGAATCTGAAAGGTTAATAAATATTTTCAATCTAGATCAGCGGTTTCCAAACTGGGAGGCGCCAAAAACGTGTCTATATTAGTATTAGTATATACTTATATTAAAAAATAAAAAGTAGAAAGGGAGGCGCGAAAAATATTTTTTTTAGGGAAATGTGGCAGCATAAAGTTTGGAAACCGTTGATCTAGATTGTACTAAGATATCTGTTTTAAAAATCTGATGTAGGTATATACATCTCTGATGTTAATATTGATGACATTATTTTTTCCAGTGGTGACACGGCGACATGTTTGTACAATTCTCCTCATGAGGATGAGTCCTTACCAAGGGTGCTGCCCGGGAAGCTGTTGTCTTTAGATGCCCAGTGCAGAAAAGACAGAGGAACCAGGTACAGTACCTCACACATGAGGTCATATTCCTGTTTTTACAAAAGAAGTTAGTCTGTATGTTTCTGACAATTATTGTAGGCAATGTGAGCATAAATTATTGTTACTCCTAAGATGGAGAACTAACCTGTCAAAAGAACTATTACAAAACAAAACAAAAGGAGGAGCTAGTTCTCATATCTTGTGAAGGTTGAGTAACAACGCTTGGCAGCGCTACGATTTGGACTTGAAAAAAATGCTAATGTGTAATCGTATCTGGCACCCGTGACGAGTGTTAGACCTAACGCTTCGGCTTTGAACAAAGCATTCTACCAACTGAGTTATCGACCGATCGACTTACATAATATTAGTACCCTTTATCCATATCAATCCGGTTGGGTGACTTCAGAATTTTTTTCAAGCTCGTCTGTTCGGACTTTATTTTAGTTGTTTTATTTAACATTGTCGATCCTTTATTTTCCAGTGCGTGCTTTAAGGATGAGCGTGTCTGCGCGCAGTTGTTCTGCTTTGATGCGGGAAGTGGCTACTGTGTGGCCTACAGACCAGCAGCTGAAGGATCGCCATGCGGGGATGGACAGGTAACTAATGACAGATCTCATTCAGGCTTTGACAGATTACAAGATATCACTTTTTGTATCAAAGCAGTGGTTTGTACATGATAAAAACAATAACCACTTTTGCACATAGACCAGTTGTGGTCTGGATCTGGTTGCGAAATGTATGGGATTGCTAAGAAAATCATATGAAAGCTAACATCATGCGTGCATCCTCATAACTATTAGACTTCCAGTCTAGCACCAGACTGGAAGTATACTTTCTGTGTCCATCTGAGAAAGGAGTGAACAATACTCTAAGTTTAAACATTGCATGAATACTCAACCATCAGTGGACGCCGTGAGCAGAAAAAATATATGGATGATATAACAGTGCCTGTAATCAGGGATCTAGTTTATAATTGAGAATAGTTGAATATTTAGGTACTTAATGTATAATATGTGACTACTACTTTAAATTTTTTGGAAATACATTTCTGAGGATCAAAATAGTAAAAATAAATAAGTGCTAGGAGCAAAGAATAACTTCTTTTTCCTTCAAATCCTTTTAAAATTACTCAATGTTGTATTATAGTTGGGGAACCGTAAATTAAATAAAAATTCTAAAGCAAATTTCACAAGTTTTTTTGTCTAATAATGTTCTCAAACAGTTTCATTGTCAATTCCGAATTGAGATCAATGCTTTACAAATTTAACTTTAGAATATGTATAAGTCCTACCCACGTACTTTATACTTAGAAACATATGTTTTCTAAAACTGATTTCATCGTTTGATTATTTTGCCGTCAAAGGATCAAGATGCATGGCTCTGTAAGTTCTATCTGTATTTATACATACCTAATCTAAGTTACAAAGATATATAAACATTCAAGATTCATAATAACTACAGGAATCTGTAACATTGGAGTCGGCACATTTAAAATATACCTCAGCTGGATGTCAATTATTGCCGTTAATCAATCATGCCAAATGACTCCGATGCTTCATCTGCGGCATTGATATATACTATTCGGCTCACCTGTCATCTATAGAGCTTTCAACATCACAGACTACTTCATAATCATGTGAAATCCTATGTTTTCTTGCTGTCTCCATCTTTTGTTTCTATACTCAATAATTACACATGCCGTTAGGTTTTCTAATAATGTAATTTTTCTTGAAAAATTCACAAGTCAACTGATCATAATAACTGCAACAGGTGCGCAGACAAGACATTGTAGTAATGCCAACAATGCGGAGAAAATATTTAACGGCTGTACCTTTTGCCTGTTAACAAAGTGTCGACACTCTTATCTAATCTAATCATATCTCAGTTGCAAAGATATGTAGCATTGGGGATTCAGATTATATGCATTTCCACAAGCAAACACGTTCACACATTTCAAATTCCCGCTTGTACATGCCGCATGTGAACTTACAACATAAAAAAACAAATCTCAAATGAGCATACATCCTGCAACTCTTGCCGACCTTCCCAAAAACAGGGGTGACATTGTTCTTTCTTTCACCAAAATTTTCAACTTTTACTATAAATTAACTAAACTTTATCTCTTTTCTATATAAGTTCTGTTTTTCCTTTTTCTGTATAGAGTTCTATATTCTTTTTTTTGTTTAGATTTTTTTTCTGTATATACTTAATTCCATATAAGTTATGTTTTTCCTTTTTCTGTATAGATCGTAATTAAAATTTTCAACTTCTACTTTTACTTTTATCATACTTGTATACCCATGCACTGGCTATTCCTATGTGGGTTTCTCTTTTAAGTTTTTTTGAAAATGTATATTTTTATCTGTATTTTTGAAGAGGAATGTTATTAAAAAAAAAAAAAATCTACAGCATGGGTGGTCAGCCACATACCAACCTACATATAAGTCAAGGAACTCGGAGCATCATTATTCTGTTTCTTACTAACAAAGATTTGTGTTGAGGTTGTATAAAACAGATATAGTGTCTACTTGCATCAAAATAGTTTTTACTTCACTAAATGATAACTGAATGCCTAAAACCCATATTGATCCATGGTTGTTATGATTCCAGTACTGTATAAACGGCAGATGTGTGGCCGAGCACGAGAACATCATTCCCGACTATTCCTACCACACACCAAGCTACATAAGGCGGGACAACAGCCCCTTCTACAACAATGAAACAGTTCACAGGTATCCTAACACTTTCAACATTTGAGGTTATGTCTAACAACATACTTTTTCATTGATTCCAGTCGTTCATTTGGCAATATGAAATGCCTGAACACAGAATGAAGAAAGAATGGTAAAATAGTTCACTGACGTGAGCAGTATTGAGACAGTTTATTCAGCATTTTTCTCTAAATGTTGGAACATAGAAGTGCAGAAGAATGATAAATTAATGTCCCGATAAACTTATCTAAACGGTGCCTATTGAGAAAGTTTATCCAGCAATTTGCACTAAACCTTTAAAGAGAGAATAAAAAAAAATAGCAAATGAATTCACACTTGTGAACTGATATTGAATAAATGCATTCAGTACATTTTGCTCCTGAACTCTTATTCAGTACCTACTGGAAAACCTAATGCCCAATGTCATCAATAATTCCTAAATTTGGAGTAGAATTTCAAAGGCAACAACAATACCTTTTAAATGTAAAAAAAAAACATTATTTGGTCTTGGGGCTCGACAACTACATTTACTTAATGTTTGACTACTCAAACATGTGCGAAATATCTTTTCAACTTTGCCAAAAAACATTTAAGTAAGTACAAGTTTGTTGTTCTTGACATTGGGTGTCAGCTAATTTGGTTATTTTTAATTTTATTGTTTAATTAAGAAAACTATTTTAAGTTATTCATTCACTATGTTAAGTTGACCTGTACATAAGTATGTATTTATGTTACAAAACGAAATATAGTGAAAAATTTTGGCTTAGGTACTTGTGTATATTGTAGATATTTTACAAAAAACAATCCATTTCAATTTTGTATTGTTCTCCAGTGGTAAAAAATTCCAAATTTGTACCTACAATATAAGTAAGTACTTATTGATTTTATGTATTTGTTTTTTGTACAATTTCCACTTATCTTTTTACGTTTATATTTTAACCTTTTTCAATATTTTACAATACCTACTGTAAACTTGACTTGCATGAATGTAATTTGAAGGCAAAAATATTTTCAATCTAATCTTATCTAATCTAATCTAAGCTGCAAAGATATATATCATTTAAGATTTATATTAAATGCATTCCCACAAGCAGATATGTATAATTACGCGCTAACACATGCCGCATGTGGACCTACAATATAAAAACCCAATCTCAAATGAACATAAGCCTTGCAACTCTTGCCGTCCTTCCCTGAAACAGGGGTGACATTGGCAAAGTAAACCAATTTTTTTTTTACAGTATGGGTGGTCAGCCGCATAACAACCTATAAGTCAAGGAACATACATGACAAATTACATTTTTTTTTTTAATTACAAAAATAGGTTTTTTATATTTTGTAATACTAAATGAGTACATTTTAATTAAAAGTGATATAAAATCACACATCTCCACTTTTATCAATCAAGGAAAAAAAATATTAGTGTAAATACTTGGCTGAAAGTATACAATAAAGTGAGATGAATTTCAACCATCGATAAGAAGCGATTAAAAATAAAAGTAATATATGGGGTACATTAATTTCTTCTTATGGTAATACAAGTAGGGACAATGATAAAACAGACAAGAGACATGAAATAACAACATTTTTTTGTTTGACAGTTCTCATTTACGTCGCTTTTTGGCATGCCAAATGGCTTTATAATGCTCCATATTTATATTTTATTTTCATCAATGATTTCAACAATCAATGTAATACTGGAGCTTGATTATGAATTGTTACAAATTTTGCAGTTTGTTTATGTTTTTCCCCAATATTTCTACACAGGTTCATATATGATCAGACAACGCAGAGCTACAGTACGTTTGCCAGAAACCCATACCAGCCTAACAACTACAATTATAACAACAACAACAACAACCAATTCCAGAACAACTACTCTCCTTATAACCCCACCTATACATCCTCGCCTTACTTCCAAAGCACATTCACAACCCAAAGTCCATACAACACTCAATACAGCGTCCCAGCTACAAGACAGCAGTATTCTTACAGTCCGTACAGCACAACCAGAAACCCTTATGACTTCAGAAACTTCCCAGTGTATCAATACACGGCAGAAACAAAACAAACTGAATACACTGTTCCTTCGTCGTCACAAACGCCCACAACAGAAACATCTTCCACCACCGTGTCAACGACAACGACAAATGAAAGACGACCTTATCTTAAATACCGTTATAGCTCAACGAAAAGCCCGTATGACTTTAAAGATTACACAACAAAACCGACAACAGTAAAGTCGACCACAAGAAAAGAATCAACGACGAATACAATAAAAACAACAGAACCTAGTACAGCGACAACTACAAAATATACTATTTCAACAACAATTAGTAATTTTGTAACAAATTTGACAACAAACGAAGCGGCGAGTTCAACGACAAACAAACCTAAATACGGTTTCTTTAGTAAGTTAGATTTCAGGAATTATTTCAATAGAACCACAACAAAGAATCCTTACGATTTTGATCTGTCAAATTATAGAGAATTACCTAACAATAATGTGAAGAGATCTTATGCGTTTGGGACCTATTACGAGACACAGAAGAGTAAAAATAATAGTCTTGTAGCTGTTGGTTCAAATCCTGTTCCTGTCCAAGTTAAACCAATTCCTATTGAAATCAAAATTCCTCCTCAGTAGTCAAGATGTGAGGCTTTAACAGATATCAAGCAACGACAGAAACTTGGGATGGTAAGATTGAACACATGGAAACAAATCAACATCTTCTTCCTCTGGATCATCATGAATCATCATTTTACGAGTCCTATAGAATGAAAGACAGCAGTCTGGGATTTTTAATTGAAAATGAGATAACTCAACTGACCTTATAAAGCTCATGAATGGGAGTGTAGTATGGGCGATTACTTGAATAAAGTATGTAGGTACAATAAAGATAAAAAACCTGAGATGAATGTCAGGAAAAACTTTGAAAGAAAGAGTATGGAATGAATGAATAAAAAAATATGTACTTAGGTTAGAAAATGGATGTGAGGGCATTTGGAAAGAATGGATGATGAACACTCAACAGACAGTAAATCAGAGTAAATGTCAAAGGCACGAGGCAATACACTAAATTTTCAGAGGCAAAGGGAAGAGGAAGACAGGAAAAGGAATGGTTTAATCAAATGATTGAAATTGTGAAGGTTTGGAATAAACAAAGTGAATGTGAAAGAAGGAAATGTAGAAAAAGTATGCCATGATAGGAATTTTGAGTTTGAAATAAGCACCGAAATGTGAACTTATTTATTATTATTATAATTATATAATTATTTCAGAAACCCTCGGTGGGGATTGAGCCTTAACCCTCTGGCATTGAACGCGAGCGTTCTAGCAACAGAGCTATCGACCATGGAAACAAAAAAATGCTTTTCTCGTTTTTGGAAACAATCCTAGATTTCTGTCTTTGATTCTACATGATTCATACTCTATTTCTATTATAGTGCCACACGGCTTATACTGAACATAGGTGACAGTTGAGAGGGGGGCGCTGTTGTGATGTTAGTTTCTACAGGCTGATAAATCAGTGGGCATTATTTTGTTTTTCTTCAACAAAAGACTCCAAACTTCAACAACACAGCTAACTTCACCTTGAACTATCAAAAAGTGTCCTTTTACAAGATGGTGACGGTGGTTTTGATTGTCACAGCGCTCAGTATAATCCGTGTAGCACAAAACATACTTTTATATACTTAATATACTTTGGAATCATCGCTTCATTGGACCATTAATGTAACAATCTTGGGCCATTATTGTAACAATCTTGGACCATTATTGTGATCTTCTAGTCTGCTAGTATCATGATAAATATAATGTTGTCTTTATAAACCAGAATTGTAAACATTTCTTAACACCAAGTTTACAATGGACTTGGCACACTTAAATTGGGGGGAAAAAATTATGATTAGGGGCTAGTTATGAATCTGACCACTGAGGCTGATTCTATCATCCATACAAAATCCTGACAGTTCATTTGGAGGTTAGAAAAAATTGTTGTTCATTTGTCTTTTTTATTTACTATGGGCGACATTCCAAAGTCAAAGGATATTTTAAATGTGCCAAGTCCACGCTGGCCTTATTATTATTAATTATGTCATTTATGATTTTATGAATAATATCGTCGTTCGGCATGCAACACCGCGTATGAGACATTTTTTCCAAAAGTGACTTTTGAATGCAATTCGATTCGTTATCTTTTTCTCCGCGTATCACCATACACAAAATGCCGGATATTTGTAAAAATCATCATTTTTAACGGCAAAATGTAACACCGCGTATGTTTTCTACAATGCAACACCGCGAATGTGCCATGGCAGCCATTGTATATTTCATTGTATATTTCGCTCCCTCAGTTCTTGTTTATCGTATACGCCAAACCTGTCAAATAAGACTTTTTCATGCAGTTGTCTTATGAATCAAATTCTACACAATCTGAGCTAAGAAAATCCGTAAAACTCGATAATGTGAGAGTTCTTTTAAATATTTTTTTAATAAATTTCTTGTTTTCATAAGACACATTGGTCCAGCACACATGCAAACATTGCTCATGCAAAATTTTCTCAATGGCGTATACGATAAAAAAGAACTGAGGCAGCGATTTGACAGCGAGTGCAATGTACTATAAAACAAAGCTCACTGTCCATAAGACCATAACTACACCGTATACAACCTAACAAACCATGCAGTAAGGTGTTACTGGTTTAACGAGACAGACGCCGATATGACTTCTTCGACTTTTGCTAGCTGTATTGTTGACATGCTGACAGAAGTGCTGGACAAGAATCCACTGCCAATTATTATTTATTCCGATGGATGTACCTACCAGAACAGAAACTGTGTTCTGAGTAACGCCCTTTTAAATCTAGCAATAAAATATAACAGCTCTATAACACAGAAATTCCTGGTAAAGGGTCACACACAAATGGAGTGTGACTCTGTGCACAGCGTTATAGAATGCAAATTAAAAGGAAGAGAAATTTACCTCCCCAGCCAGTACAGCACAATAACTTAAGAAGCACGAAAAAAATCTTTCCCACATGAGACAAAAATGGTAAAATATGATTTTTTTTTTTAATTTATAATTTTTTGAAGGAATTCAAAGAAAACACTGTTTATTTTCACTAAAATTTATTTAGAAAGATTAAAATCTTTAAAACAAATTACGAACGCGTTTTCGACCTAGTAGGTCATCATCAGGTATGATTTTTTTGTTGACTATTCAAGCAAAAACAGCATGATTTATCAGTCAATTAAACCAAGTCGCGGAGTTGGTCTTAATGTTACGGACATACGAGTTTTACTATACCAACCAACTGGTATCATTCAATTCAAAACAAGTTTTGATGATGAATTGGCAGACTTGCCTCATCGTCCAAAGAAAATCATTCAACCGACACATTTTCCTCCAATGTCCAAGGAGCCGTTAAAAATTAAGGAATCGAAGTATCGACACCTTCAGGAGCTGAAGAAATTTTTACCAGCTGATTGCCAACCATTTTACGACCAGATACTACACTAAACTTAATAATACTTACTTAAATATGTAGACAATTGTGAAATTCTGTAATATTACTGAAAAAATACATTTTACACAAAATACATTACCATTATTATTTGTATATTCATTTTTTCGTTATTCTTTTAAGATGATACAAAATAAAGACAATTGAAATTAGATCTGAATATTAAAAATATACATATTTCAAAATATTATAAATGGCAAATATGCGGTAAAGCAACATGTAAATAAATGTAAGCAAAATTGAAAATGGAGTAGGTAACACCGCGAATGTGCGAATATCTGACCTAAAAAAATTGACAACACCGCGAATGTGAACGTAAAAATTACAATACGCAATTAAAAATACTTTTACTCTGAAAGTTATCTGAAATATAATTAGAATATAAAATATTTTTTTATCTTTTTAAATTTCATTGATTATTCATGGAAACAGCACGTTTTTTCGCTCTCCTGCACATTTTGTTTGATGTCGCTTCCGCGGTGTTGCATGCCGAACGACGATATATTGATGGATTGACCATAATTTTCTTTTAAATTTCATATCAATATTATTTTACAAGTCACTGCCATCTGTTGAAGAATAATGAACAAAATACCTTTTTTTCTATTTATTTGAAGAATAAATTTGTGAATACGAATGCAATTTGCCAACTTATTTTTGTGCGCAATGAGCATATTTAAAAAAAATGGGTATTGTTGAATTATTAAATTTTAGCAAGTTTCAGCCAAGGCAAAAATAAGTTGGTTAATCACATCCCTCTTCACCATTTTTTTTTTTTAAAAAACAGGAACTTAACTTATTTCCAAATAATAAATTATTTATTCTTCAACAGATGTCAGTCTCATCCAGTTTGATTTAATTACAATCTATCAAAACTAATACCTTCTTGTCATCAATCATAAATTTTAATTCAACATTAAAAAAATTCTGTCTCTTCTTTTATTTTGAAAACTATGGTCAATCTTTCCGTTTTTACTTTCAATACTGTATCTACCTGTCTACCTCCTGTACACTTTTCTTTATAACTCTATATCCTCTGAATAAAACTTTATATTTAATTTTGACCACAATATTTACCAAAAGGTGTATGGAAACAGAAACAGCTCATCTAGTGAATGTTTTACTTTCTATGTATTTTTTGTAAAACACTATAGTTGACTTTGAATATAATAGTTTAATAAATGCAGGATAGTAGTCTATGAATAAAATACTTATTGTCTTAGCTTTATTTCGTTTACATCATGTAACTGATTTTTTCAATGGCCGGATAAAAAGCTATCTGAGTCGTATAGAACCAAAGGCGGCAATCTGGTATTTTTCAAAAGAGATAAATTAACAGAAAAGCCGGAAATAATTTTCTCATCATTTCCATATTGTGTGTATTTACTTATCTCATTTAAAAAATCCATGATTACTGCCTTTGGTTTTACACATGATTAGATATATTTGTTTTAAATAAATAACAATAAATTAGGGGGATTTATTTGGTGAGCATTATTTTTGCGTTAATCCCGCCTCTAAAGCGCACTACTGCGAGTATGTTTGTCGCTATAAAAAGTGTCAATTCTTACGCAAGACCCAAATGCTTTAAAAGGCTGGATTGACTTTTTGTGACCAGTCTTTGGAATTTTTTAACTTCAAGTAGAGCCCATTTAAAAATGTAAGGATATTTATTTTTATACACCGTTGGGTCCGCTACCTTCTGATTACAAATCCAAACATTAACCGCTAGACTACAGACTGGACAAATTGTTTGTCAAATAGCAAATTATTTTTCAGAAAATAACTTATTGGTCAGATAACTGTTTATTGGAACATTAAAAAATCAGCCCTACACCTATTTATTAATATTATCTATTAATTATTATTTTATTTTTCAGCTCTTCATACTTTATTTAAGTAATATTAATTACTTCTTGCCTCTTTGAATCTTCCATGATATTTCTTTATTTTAATTTTAAGATTTTTCCATCACTTTATCTCTAGTAATATTTTTTTTATAAAATGACATCTATGTACCTTAGTCATCATTTTCATTTTATGTTTTATTTACTAACTTATAAACATGTATTTGTATTGCTTTTATTACAGATTTTTAATTCTACTATGTTTTAGTCATCCACATTGAATATATTTTACATTCTAACAGTATTTTCAAGTAAATTTTAATGTCATTATCAGAATTTTATATTAACATAAACATTAATAAATTGTAGGTCCCGTATGGAAAGTGGATTGATGGAGTTAATTTTGCTTTCACCAAAAGATAGTAAGGTGTTATCCAGGAATAAAGATTTGAGCTTAGGAAAATAGTGAAAAGGACTCACCAATAATCCCCTGTGATACTTGCATAAGTCTGCACAGTACACTTCACTGTTATCACATTTTTCATTCGAAGAATTCTATCCAAATTAAATTCTATCCAAACTGTTTGGTCTCAATCAAAATTATTGGATTAATTCGTGATTAACTTATTCTGTCCCTTTGTAGCTGATAAATCTCTATACGCAAAATATTCTACCAAAGCTCAATCTGTCAATCCATTTTTTGCTGTTTTACTGAAATCTTAAGCTTATTTTTTCTGTTTCCAGCGGTCGCCACTGAGGCAGTCTGAAGTCGCCATGTAAATGACGGAAGAGGTACCAGTCAAAGCAATCATCTTTACGCGTAAAGCGTAAACAGTATTTAATAAGAACTGCCGTTGTGGACAAACATTTACGTTTAGTTATTAAGGGGTGTGCTTCAGTTTTTAGAAGACACCAAAATGCTAATTTACATTAGCGACAAAATCACTAAAAAAATATGTAAAATACTTAATAGATTTTACTCGACTTGTCTTTTTGTACAAAAGATATCATTTTTTTGTACACTTAATCTTTGATCATCATCATCAACGGTATGGCAACTCGTTGAGGGCCTTGAACTCCTTGATCATCTGCAGCCAACATCTTCTTCCTCCAGTCCCATACACTACCAGCACTGCGCCCAGCCAACAAAATCTAGGTCTTTCATATTTTGAGATGCTAGATTTTGATGTGAAACTCCTTGTTTATTTGAAGTAAAAATCTTATAAAAGGACAAACACATAAAAAGACAGGTTGATTAATATCTGAAATAAACCAGATGCTCAAATATACTCATTTATATCATTGAGAACATGAACATATTATACAGTTTTTCCACAAAATATTTTTACCTACTTAATAATGTCACAATATGAAACAATTCCATTGGATGCAAAAAAAAAAACGCAACTAAGCTACACATATAGTGTAACTTCTTGCCTACGTTTCCCCGAAGTAGTCGCATGTGGCGCTTCGGGACCTATTTATTTTTACAAGTAAGGGGGCCGGCCTTACACCAACCACTTTCAGTTGAAGTGGGGGTTTCCCAGCTCCCGGGGGAGCTGGTTCTCATTTATTGTGAAGGCTGAGTAAACCTTTGAGATCGAACCCTTGCTCTCGGCATGGAATGCAAGCATTCTACCAATTGAGCTATCAACCTTTTTACGAGCTTGATCGTCATCGCTACAAAGCGCCAATTCTCAAGCAAGACCCAGTTGCTGTAAGGCTGGATAAACCTTTGGTGACCGGTCATTGGTAAAGGTTTATGAATTTTTCAACCCAGCGAAGAGCAAATTTGAAAATATAAATGGTATATTTTTTGTGCTCCGCCGGGAATCGAACCCACAACCTTCTTATTCAGAGTCCGCAGTTTTACCACTGAGCTACAGACCGGTCACAATTTAAATAATTGCAATTTAAATTAAAAAAATCAAATGGACTCACCATAAATTACAAACCATATTTTTCTTCTCGGTTGACAAATATCAGTACCCCGAGTACGAGTTGCATGTTTAGCAAGACTTGAGTAAAGTAAAAGTTTACGGAAATATTTAATCTTCGGTTTGAGTATCCCGAGTACGAGTTGCATGTTTAGCATACGTTTAAATACTCTCCAACACGCAACTTTAAACAACTTTCCAACTTTAAACATGCAACTTGTACTCGGGGTACTGAAACTGAAGTTTTAATATTTCCGTAAACTTTTACTTTACTCAAGTTTTGCTAAACATCCAACTCGGACTCAGGATGCTTATGTCTTTGTGAGTACGTGGTAGACTACTCAATAGTTTAATTGGTAGAAGACTTGGGTTCAAAACCAGACGGCTAGGGTTTGATTCCCTTCAAGGGTGTCAAATATGATTTTCCATGTTCTCTTCAAACCCAAATCATAGTATCGGCAAGGTTTTCTTAGCCTTCACTAGAAATAAAAAAACTGCTAATGTATTCGGTATAAATTTGAAAATATAAGGTTTTCCCTGCAGGCAAACCTCACGCTTGTATGCTTAGCTTAGCAACTAATAACAAAATATTTCTTTGTATTTTCCCTAAAACCCCAGCGACTTTGTCTATGTCAATTCTTACTTAAGAAGAGCACTTACATCATCTAGCGTCCGAAAGGTGTAATCAATCTTGAAATTCATTCTCGTTGATTGCAATGAGAGATTTGAGTGTCCAGTTTGTTGAATAGGATTGTAATATTGTATTTAAAATGTCATGAAGTCATTCCATACATCGTTGTAAGCATGTGGACTGAATTGCAATAATAGAGATACATTTACATACTAGTGTTAACCAATATATGTACTTATCTACGTGTCAGCAAGTACACCTACTAAGGCCCAGTATTTTCAACAATAGCGACTTTATACAATTGTGTGTGTGTGTTTTTTATGAGTCAAAAGTTGCATAAGCTAACATTGAAAATACTGGGCCTAGAAGTGTGTTGTTTCTACAACAGCTCATCGACTTTGTGCTGAAAGAAAAGGACAAACTTTACCCCAAACCAAGATAATATCTGACATGATCATAAGACGTCTCTCTTCTTTGATAAAGAAGCACAAACTGTGTCTTGATGTGATCGGATATGAATTCAACAGTTTTCTCTACAACATGTAAAATACATTTTTTAATTCTATCCAAAATTTCTAACCACCTTAATTCTAATTTAAAATCATTTATCACATCAGAAATATTTTAAACACCCTGACCTTCAAGTCTTCTTCTTTTTCTTGATATAGATCTAAGATAGGTATGTATATTGTGGAACTCCTTGATGTGATGCAGAAGACCAGCTGCTCTCCATCTCTTGGTTGATCGGACTGGTGGCCCTTGGTCGTCTGGTATTCCATGTGGAATTACTTGGGTTAACCTACTTTTGCTCATGCAGTCTACATGGTCCCTCCAGAACTATATTTTCTTCCTACTTCCTCTGATGATGATCTTCAAGTGCGTTGTTACAAAATTATCTTTTACTTAAAGTGAATAAAAACACTGCTTAGACTGTGTTCGGAGAGAATGCGATGGCTCAATTATTCACTGATTTTGCTTTATTCTGCCGAGGTGGGTCAACGTAAGCGTTCCTAACTTCACACTTCTAGACAATATTCCTGAATTTGCCCTTTTCTTTCTCACAAGTTAATCCTTCAAAATGAAATCTTACTGTAACTACCAGACAGTCATTTTGCATTTTTGCAAGACCCTAATATTTTATACAATCTTTGTAATTACTTTGTTTTAGCTTAATCTTTTATTTTAAAACAGCTTTGTTAACCACCGTCAATGGAAAACCTAACCTCAAATAATAGTTACCTCAATATTCTACAATTTTGCAGCTGAACGAAAACTGATACTTTACATTGGCCGATAGTTGAAAGAATGGACTTTAAAAAAACAAAGTCAATTTTTCTCAGTGGGTAAATGTCACAGGTAGGTGGTATATGATGTAACAAATAACAACATATTAAGTATCTAGTTCAACTTTTACCTAGTAGCTGAGACACAACTTTTTTGTCTTTGTCAAATGCGCAGATTCTATTGTTTATCATTGTGAATATAGAAGTCCGGTTGATAGGTCAGTTGGTAGAACGCTTGCATTCAAAGCCAGAGAGCTAGGGTTCAATCCCCACCAAAAGCATCAGAAATGATTTCTCATTTTGGTGTTATTTCATACCCAAAAAATCAACAAACTGGTAATTACAATAAATGAGAGCCTTAAAGAAAAAATAAAAAGCAAAAGGCAAGCACCCTTACCTGTGAAAATAAAATAGATTCCACTCACCACAAGCGTCCCCTTTGGGGACAAGCTGGTGATAAATTACACGATATGTACAACTTATTTGTATTTTTTATTCAAAAATGTGTTGCTACAATTTAAACTCTAGCATTCAATATCTTGAAACTAATCGAGTCAAAGAAGCAAAACCGACAATCTAGGATTTCTTAAAATTAAATAAATGTGTCGAAATGATGAGAACATTGTATCCTTTATTTCTGTTTATAAGTCTAATTTTCAAAAAAATATTTAGATTGCCACCTTTGGTTGTATACTACTTACTCAATTAAAAGCCTGACTAAACTACCGCTGATACATATATAACAGTTGATCAAAGCCCTAAAATTAAATGACATATACCTAGTTTGTCTTTTGACAAAAATAAAAAATTAAATATGCTTAGACGTTCGACAAATAATTGTTTGACATTTAAACTCATGAACATTTTATGATGAATAAATATAGGAATAAAAAATGGGAAAAAAAATCCGAAGACTCATACGATTCCGCCCGCTGACACTTTCTACTAATAATTTTGGACTCGACACCGTTTAATAAAAGTAAACCAGAAAATTTAACTTGGAAGCTATAACACATATGTGAACTTAAGGGTTTTTCCAAGCCGGAACAGAAGTTCTAGGCATAAGGTCCAAAGACTTTGTTCATTTTGGTAGAGCGGTTATGCCTGGCGAATGTTAAAAATAAAAACAGCACCAGATTGATCCTAATCCAGTGTGTCGACTTGAATTCTGCCTGATGTCATTTTGAATAAACTTGATAATGTTAATATAATTTTATGGCCAGGACAAATTTGAAAGTTGAATTGCATTTATCATTCAGGAATTTATTTGAAAACAATGTTAAATGTTGAGTGATTGTCTGTCGGGGGGGATTAGTTTGTCTTTGGAGAAAGATAAAACAAACAATATATGTATGTATATTTTTATGCTTCAATTAGTCACCATTACCAATTTTTTACTGATTTCTAATGGTTTAAGCCTCAGATCAGAAAATATAGGAGATGTGCGATGTAGGCAAGCTTTTGTTTTTGGAATGGTCTACATTAACAAGTTATGCATATATATTTGACTGCTTGATGTTTGATTATGTGAGTAGAGGTAGCGTCAAAAAGAATTTAAGCACCTTTAAATCCATGGAGTTTATACGTTTCTTCAGTAACCTTGTCCAGCTCATAGACAAATAGATTCATTGCTTTCTTTGTGTTGGTTTGTGGACGCGGAGCTTGACTAAAAAAAGTGTGGACTATTTCTGCTACAATATTTACTGATCTGAGGTTTAAACATGTTTTAAAGTTTATCTACCTACTCACGTATTCATGCTTCCATTGTAGTTAAAAAAAAAATGTAAATAGGTATTTTTTACTGCCAACGATAAATCATTATTTATATTTTTAACGGATAAGACAACGCAATATGACAGATGTCCGTCCAATATGTTTTATACATTTTATAATAAATAAATAAATATTAGGATGATTCATTTGGTGAGCGCTGTTTTTGGGTGAATCACAACACAAGAACCTTTTGCGAGCTTGGTTGCAGCTACACGAAGCGTCTATTCTCATGCAAGACCCAGTTTCTAAGAAGCTGGATGGACCTTTTGTAACCAGTCTATGTAAAGGCAGATTGATTTTGTAACCCAGCCAAGAGCATGCAATTTTTTTGGGCTCCGCTGGGAATTGAACCCACAACCTTCCGATTTTGAGTAGGAAGCGTTAACCTACATTCTATATTATTTTATTGTGATAACTCAACGATTACTTTAAAAAAACCCTTTTAATTTAATTAAGTACTTTTTACTTGTATTTTTAGGTTAGGTTTTACTCTTACATGAAATTCCTTGTTATTTCTATGTTAACTATGAAAACTTAGTGATTATTTTATTTTTTAAATAAATCTTAAGACATTTTCATCTTATTTTTTGTTTCTTGCTGTTATATAGAAACTTGTCCCCTTATCACTGTAAATCAACTCTTCAAAAAAAATACTATACCTAATATTTATGTGAATTCAAAAGCCATTTTTATAGCTTTTCTTTCAAGTAAAATTTAAAAATATATACTACATATCAATCATTGTACTTTTACCCTTTAGGTGCTACTTAAATTTTTTACAAATATACTTTTTTGTTAACAATAAAATAGGTTGTTAAAGGACGAATAGATTGAAATGTTTGGCCCACTGAATTAAATTAATGTAAAATCTTAAAATATGTGATAATTATTTTTTAAATAAAATATTAGAATTATGTAGAATACATGCATTTTTTTTACTTAAACTTGAAAACATAGTCTGATTTTATTCTACAATAAAGTAAAGTTTACATCGATTATTCATGGGACATTATAAAAGTAATGCGCATTTTCTGTAAGTAGATTTATTGATCAGACCTGTAAAATGCTCAAAATACTCTCTCCCTGCATCAATGCACTTGCAGAAATGTGTCTGACATGCCAGAAAGTCCTTGACAAAAATGTCTCTCAATGCGAACCCTTCAGCTCTCTCTTACGTCAGGGAATCAGGAAAAAGGCACGCTGATCCAAGTCGGGACTGTTTTATAGCTGGAGGACCAATCGGGTGATGCTTCGGTCCAGGAAGTTGATAATTATGAAGTATGTGTGGCTGGGAGCATTCTTTGCGCTCTGCTGGTCCTCTTATAACACCTCCAGCCACCTCTTGGCCTGTGGCCTTGAAATGCAGTCATTCTTGAAAGTCTCTTGAAGTTTCAGTTGCATTCTTTCCAAGCTTCATCCAAAACATATTGGTCCATCGCTTTCCATCCAAAGACAAACACCTCAGGTGGGAGCATGTCTTTCTGCTTACATTGCTCGGAGCAATCTGGTTACTGCCTGCGTTGGAAAGGCAAAATCCTCCATCACATTTGCTGACCGCTGCCATGGATAGTCACATCACAATAAAATCATGCACTTTACTTTCATAATGATATGTAGACAAGGTATATTTAAAAAATTCCAAGCCTGAGTTTGTTTCTATCATTAAATAAAGCCACGGCCAAATCTAAATTAAATGAGATAAAACTACCGCATCCCTTCTACAACCTGACCTCACAAGTAAAGGCAGCTCTGCAGAGACACTGGCCACCCAATGATGTAAGCAACATGATATGATGATGATGATTTATAGAACACCGTTTCGTAGTTTCTATCACTGCAAGGGTGCTTTCAGCGTTGACATGGTGAAGAAGTGTGTCTTCATACCGTTTGAAGGATTCAGCACTTTTCCCGGCACCTCTAGGGGCAACAGATTCCAGGTGGACGGTCCTGCAACATCAAACGCGAGGACACCAAAAGATAGATGGTAAGGTGGCAGTTGTAAGAGCGCCTACCAGAGATCGCATGGTGAGTTTCCTCTGGCTCAGACTTCTAGGAATGACCAGTTCCTGCAGGTTCCATGCAGTGCCTTGTGTACCGTGAGACCCAGTTTGAGTTTTCTTCCTTGTGTCTTCATTATACTCAGCCAGTGGAGCTTTTGGAGAAGCGGTGTGATGCGGCAGTACTTGCTCTGTCTATAGATGAGTGGAGTGCTGGCATTCATTACAGACTGCATTCTCTTGAGTTGGCATTGTGATTACACTAAGTAAATGCCATTGCAGTAGTCAATTTTGGAGATAATGGTGGGCCACTCCTAGCAAAATGGCAATGAAGTTACAGTTCCATGTAACATGCAGAACAGAAATATCAATAAAACATTTGTTTGGAGTAATTTTATTCAAATTTAATACAAAATTTAAATTATTTAACATTCAATACACCAATCACCCATTGCAAAGTACTCAAAATTATATAATTCTTTTGAAAAATCATCAAATCTTGTATTGCCATTTTATTTTAAGTAAGGGTAAAAACTAAATAATGGCATTGTTTTATTAAGTAAATAAAAACACAGCTTTATGAGAAACTTAGTAATAAAAGACAAACTCTGAAAGTAAAAAAATACATAAGAAACAATTATTTTCTATTTTCATATAACAAAGTTGGCAGAAAAGCTGAGAGGAAATTTTTATATCAACCTGCCGGGTTGCTAACTAAATAGCTAACCAGTATACAGGTTGGTAAGGACCCTAGTCACCTAGAACTGTGGTGTTAACAAGTCAAGGGAAATGTGGAATGTTCTGGCTCCTTTTAACTACACTTTGCCACTTTTCCAGATATCAGTTTATATTGAAAGTACGGCTATGAAAACTTGTAAACAGAATATGAGGCATAATTTGAAATAAGTTCCCTCTCTATTGTATAAAGTAATTAATACTCTAAAGCTTGATCTACCAAAATCATAAAATGTTTTTTTTTTAAAAATGACATTTATCCGTCATAACAAATATACCAAGTTTCTCACGTATACCATGATACAATATTCCTTAAATCTAATGAAGTCTTTTCAGATATATTTAAGTAAATCAATAAAAAAATGATGAATGGTTAAATCATAAAATAAAAGGTAAACAAAAAAAACCTCCTCCTTAAAAATATATTAAATTATTTTAAAAAAAACATAGATTCCGACTGTTGTTAAGTATAAAAATGACACAGTGGAGTGACAAGGCTAAAAGCAATAACAAAAAGACCCCAACAAAATTAAAGAAACTTAATTCAATAAACATCCAGCTTTATGCCTATTAAAGCCCATCAAAGGCATGGGTGAAACTTCCGGAAACTCCAGCTGTGATGGATCACAACAAATCCCGGCAAGTAGCCCTCAAGTATCTAGGACATTGTCTACAGGCCACAAAATATGATACCTACATGATAAAACCAAAACGTTAACAAAAGTTTTCCAGGAATTACAGTTTTAAAGTCAGATATAAATGCATATTTTAGAGTCTTTCTTGTAATTATCACAACAAAAATTGGAAGCTCCTTTCATTTTTAACATTAAACATTGACTGATAGGTTGGTATGAGGTTGACCACCCATACTGTAAAAAATGGTTCACTTTGTCAATGTCACCCCTGTTTCAGGGAAGGTCGGCAAGAGTTGCAGGGCTTATGTTCATTTGAGATTGTGTTTTTTATATTGTAGGTCCACATGCGGCATGTGTGAGCGCGAAATTATGTGTGTCTGCTTGCTTGTGGGAATGCATTTAATATGAATCTCAAATGATACATATCTTTGCAGCTTAGATTTAGATTTAGATTTAGAAACATGAAAAATTGAGGGTATGATGAAATACGTTTTAAGTGATTTTAGTCTTTCACAGGTGGCTCAAGATACCTCCGTAGGTCTGGACTGAGGTCCACCGTTTTGTACATAGATGCCATGGTGGATTTAAATACGTGAGCTCATATGAAGTACGATGGTGATCATTAATTGTCTGTGTGTCCCACAATCATAGTTCGCCTTACCAACACCGTTTGCAGTGCCTGAGCAAAAGGGGAAACAGCTGATCTTTGTTATTACGGCGTGGACCAATGGGCGCGTGGGATTTGAGGTTCACACTAGCGTCTTTTAAAGAGGGACAGACAGGAATGAACCAAAACTACATAGTGTACCTCTATAGACAAAGCAATGGACCACGGGTCAGGATCTAGGTGAAGAACATCCAGTACTATGTTTTGCAACATTTAACCAAGTGGCTCCATCTGTGTTTTACGCTGCTTTAGTTTTGCTTAATGCTTAGAATTCCGCTTTGTTTGATGATCAGCCTCGTCACCATGGCAACAGAGAGCATGCACACCAACCCGGCAGGCATAAACTTTCCGCTGTTGTAGAACCTATAAAAAAATATATTTAGACGTTGAATTAAAAAAAAAACAGGGAAGATGTTTTTACAAGGTAAAAGATAACAGACCTGTCCGTAGTACCTATAAGGTAACACAAAGAAGGGGAATAAATAAATTTAAAATTAAAACTCAACAGAGTCTTGCAATATAAATTAATTTCTTACATTCATCAAAAGAAAAGGCCAGATTAATATTTATTCAAGTATGTAACTTGAATTTCTGCAGGGTACATACTTACTTGATTAAAAACAACACAAAGCTGATTTCAAATTATAAAATTGGTCAGGTCACTATATGGCTCTTGAACTTAGTTGGAGAACAAAGATCCATTCTGATGACTTAGAAAATAACCAGGACAAAATGGAGAAAGTTGTGTTTTCAATTATTAGTACTTATGGCTGGCAAAACAAATATTCACTACCTTTATAACTAACTGACTGTTTAATGCAGCGGTTCTCAAACTGGGGGGCCCGCCTCCCAGGGGAGGCGCAAGCCATGGCTAAGGGAGGTGCCAAAAATGTGTCTATAGTAGTATTAGTATGAATATTATGAAATAAAACGTAGAAAGGGAGGCGCGAAAAAAAATAAAACGTACAAAGGGAGGCGCGAAAAAAAAAAGTTTTAGGGAGGCATGGTAGCATAAAGTTTGGAAACCGCTGGTTTAATGTATGCAACTATTATGTAAAGTACTTAAACTATAAAGTAAAGTCAGTCAACATAACAGTTTTATGATTTGAAATTATTCTACCTCCAATCAATGTAAAACATAAAAATGCATGAGCCACACAAGCGTTAACAGACAACTAAATATTTTCAATAAGCTAGAAATTAATAGTTGTATTGATACCTGTATCCCATCATTCCACCAAGAACGGCGCTTGTTCCAAGTGTGAGACCATAGTTTGCTGAATCTTCGGAGAGCTGATAAGCACCATAACCTATAAATAACAAGGTAAATTGAGAATGACTACCCCTATACAATATTACAAATTGTACCCAGTCGTTGATATAATCCGGTCAATGAAAGCTAGAAGACTGCATTGACTAAGCCACATCCAGCAGTTTGTCGTGCCATTGGTTCAGTCAGAGAACAGTCAACAAAAGGAAAAGATAACAAATGGTCCGTAGTCTAGTGCTGCTCTTTGGACTCGTAAATGGAAGGTCAAGGGTTTGAATACCGCCGAAGCTCAAATATGGTGTTATAGTTTTTCTCGGGTTACACCATGTTCTATTTGCAGTAATTTTGTCTGCCGATGTTTCATTCCATGGAACGGAGAACATTTTTAAGGCTCGAAGGGACAGGGCACCTTTATCCTCCGTTTGCTTTTGGCAACGCTCCCTGAAATACACACACACAAAAAACACAAAAACCACAAAACACACAAAACCTTGAAAATGTTCCCCGCTCGAGGGAACGACACGTTGGCAGACAAAATTATTGCAAATAGAACATGGTGTAACCCGAGAAAAACTATATCATTGAACACCGACCATGAAAGTGAAAGTTTAAAACTATACGCAAATATGATCTTCGCTGGGTTGAAAAATTCATATACCTTTACCAAAGACTGGTCAACGAAGGTCCATCCAGTCTTACAGCAACTGGGTCTTGCTCGAGAATTGGCGATTTTTATAGCGACAACTAAGCTCGCAGAGGGCTCTTGAGGTGTGATTCACACAAAACTATGCTCACCAAATAAATCATTCTAGTATTATTATTATCCAGGGTGTCGTTGTTTACATTTTTTTTTTTTTTTTTTTTAAATAGATTTGTGGAAAGGAATGCAATCCACCAACCTGTTTTACCTGGCCAGTTGTCTTCATGCGAAAGCAGAAGCTTGTGTGCATGCAACGGCATCTGTTGAACCAGGGTCGAAGTTATCGTCGCGGGATTCGAACCAGCGTTATCCGGTTCCAAATAACCTGTCTTGATTCCCGCGGCTATAACACCGAACATGTGCTTACATTTTCAAACTTACAATAAAAATGCATTCCTTAGCCTTCAGAAAAACCGACACATTACGGATTACCAAATAAATCATCATAGTATTATTATTATTTATTATTATAAGGTGTAAATGTTTATCAAGCATGTAGAATCAGTTCCATCACAGTAAGCCTGTAAAGCCTGCAGCGGGCTGGTCCCATAATTAGAATGGACGATCCAAACCTCATTAAGGGCCTAACACTCTCAGCACCACAAGGCCAAAGGAGACAAGGAAGGCCTTGGATGCTGTGGATAGACAGTGTCAACATAGATGAAGCCAAGGCAAACATACATAGCTGGAGAGCAAAGGCGGTGAACAAACTATCATAATGACAAATGTCATTAACCGTCTTAACGTGATTCGTCTATATAACAATGAATTTATTTAATAAGTTATATTTAGCAGTCTAACGGCTAACCCTTTAATTGCGGGTGACATGCATAGGCGTCAAGTGTAAAATTGCATACAGTGCGGCTGTCACTCGTAGACGTCATCCAACTTTGAACTTATCCCTGACATTTGTGTTAAAGAATTCTTCTTCGTGTCAGCTTCACACCGTATTGGCCCAGTAACGAGCAATGTCTACAGCTCTTTGGTTTCCCGCAAAGTGATCATCCATGGAGCAGCTTGTCGGACAGAAGGGACAACACCGCAGGTGCTCCGTTGTTTGCTGAGCTCCACATAGTGTAGAGTCCTCCCGTCCCAGAAATCCCCAGGTCAACATGTTGGCCCGGGCTCTTCCAACATTGGTCCTCAATTTGTTCATAGATTTCCACACGGGCCACTCGATGTTCTTTCCTGGAGGTAGGCTCTCTGCAGGCTGCACAAAGCTCTCCGGGCATTCCTCTTTCCACATCTCTCCGCCACTGGATCCGAAGACAAGGGCTGCATGGAACTAAGGAAGCTGTGTCTCGACTTCAGGCGCTGCTGTGATGAAATGCCACTTCCGTAAATGCAGTGCTGTGTGCACGTTAGAGCCTTCTGCCTCTCGACTCTCGAAGCCACCTTGCGTCTGATGTGGGGTGGGGCTATGCCTGCAAGAGGATGTAACTTCCCTGTGGGCATTGGCTTGAGGCATCCTGATACAATACGGCAAGTATCATTCAGCGTGACATCAACTTGCTTCGCATGTGCGGAGCGTTCCCATACCGGGGCTGCGTACTCTCCGGCTGAGAAACACATAGCCATTGCAGTTACACGTATTAATTGTGGCTGCGCACCCCAGTTGGTGCCCACGAGCTTCCGGAGTAGATTATTACAGGTAGCCACTTTCATTTTTGTGTTGTTGCAGTGGACTCTATATGTGAGCGACCGGTCAAGGGTAACTCCCAGGTATTTGGGGTTATCGCTGGGAGGCAGCACTTGGTCTTCCCATCTGATTACTGGTTTCCTTGATGCAAACTTATTCTTTAGATGGAAGTAGGAGACCTGGATTTTTGATGGGTTAGGTTTAAGGTAGTTTTCTTTGTAGTATTTGGACAACAGGTTCAGTCCTTTTTCTAAAGTATGGTCAACTTCATCAAACAATGTATTTTGAGTTGCCAATCCGACATCGTCTACATATATAAATGATTGTGTGCCTAATGGTAGTGGTTGGTTGTTCGTATATATATTAAACAGGATAGGGGCCAAAACGCTTCCTTGAGGCTGTCCATTCTTTTGTTTCCTCTTTCCTGCTTTTCGTATTCTGGAATTCAACATAGAATCTTCTGTTTTGTAGTAATGTTGCAATCATTTTTGTAAATTTGAGGTCGTTTGTCATGTTTTTCACTTTGTATATCAGTTTCCTGTGATTCACAGTGTCATATGTCGCTGTAAGGTCCACAAAAACTATGCCGGTAATTTTATTGGATTGGTATCCATTCTCAATGTACTCTGTCAGATTAAGTATTTGTCCTGTGCAGGATTTTCCGGGCCTCAAGCCTGCCTGTTGTGTGATGAGCTTATTATCAATTAATGAGGTTAAGCGATTTAACAAGATGCGTTCGTATATCTTAATCGTTTCGATTCTGAATTTATTTGCTACATACGCACCGCCAGAACGGAATACTTTTTTGAGGTTATTTTTTTACACATAAATTGATTTCCTACCTTAATTACTTACTTGATGAAACTTCAAAATTTATGAAAAAGTATATTTATTAGTTATTCAGGAACACAAATCACAAGCTTTCAACACATGTTTTCACTTGTTGTTTTATATAAAAACAAGTAAATCACAATAATATTACTTAAAAATATATATTATACGCACATTCCATAACTAGATCTTATATCCATTAGGGTTTAAACATTTTTTTTACTCACTTAAATACTCCTCACTAAAGAGAAAAATATATTAGTTATTTTACAAAAAAACAAAAAACGTAAACAGTTATATCTATCTGAATAGAGTATACTTGCCTGAATTATGTTTATAAACATTGGTACACACGCGCGGGAAGAGAGATCGATCTGTTCTGACAAAATATTTGAGAAAGAATATTTTCAAAATATGAATAATATGAGATTGTATTAGTATACCTATAATGTAAGCAACAAAAAAGTTTGAAAAATTTGAACACCGATGTCAGGGGAAGCTTTAAACTTCGATGACATGGATAGATGCCAGCCGCACTGTATGCAAGTTACGTCATGACATCTATGCATGCCAGCCGCAGCCAAAAGGTTAAATAGGTGGCAAAGTAAGGAGATTGGTCGGTAGCTTTTTGCATCGTCTGGATCTTTCCCGGGCTTGGGAATGGCAATGACTCTAGCTCTTAGCCATAATTTTGGGATGTGGTTGTTTTTCATGCATGAATTGAACATATCCACCAGCCATTTCTTAGTTTCATGTCCAAAATGTTTTATTTGTTCAACAAGAATTTTAAAGAATTTTAAGTTCAACAAGAATTTTAAAGAACGTTAAAGAATTCAAAAGTATGCAAGTAAAATGTGCTAAACCTTTGCGATTTTTGTTCTTGAATAACTAATACATGTGACTGTGCACGTAGTTTGTTCACAAGTGCTGTCAATTAATTAAGGGAGTTCCTTGACTTATAGGTTGGTATGCGGCTGACCACCCATGCTGTAAAAATGGTTCACTTTGCCAATGTCACCCCTGTTTCAGCGAAGGACGACAAGAGCTGCAAGGTGTATGTCCATTTGAGATTTGGTTTTTATGTTGTAGGTTCACCTGAGGCATGTGCAAGCGCGAACTTGTACGTGTCTGGTTGTGAGAATGCATGTAATGTGAATCTCCAATGTAACATATCTTTGAAACTTAGATTAGATTAGATTAGAGGAAACAATAAATGTTTTAAAAATGTGCTAGAAAAAGTATTCCGTACTGGGGGTATTCATATAGCCAGAATATTCAGAAGCGAAAAGGTTAAAGAGCAAAGTTGTTTAGTCCTTCTGTGTTTTGTTATAACAGAGTTTGACTTTTTTTTTTGGCCAACTTGCAACAATAATTTTGTGACGAACAATGATGGCTATTTACACTTGTCAACAGCACACCTTGTTCTGTACTTGTTGGGTTACTTATGGTTTTCTAGCAGTGTGACATCACAATTTTTATTTTTGTGCACAAGGAATAAGGAAAAACCCCCACTTTTTTAAGTGGGGGTTTCGTAAGTTTTGAAGTAGTTGGCGTAAGGCCCACCCGCTTACCTGTAAAAAGAAATAGGCTCCACTCGCCACGTGCAACCTTTTCGGGGACAACATGGCAAGAAATTAACCTATATGTGTAGCTTAGTTGTGTTTTTGTTGCATTTTGAATTTGGTCAGTGAAGTGTGAAAGATGTCTATGTATTCTGTGGGTTCATTGTAACAATAATAAAAAAAGACAACAAACATTTACAAATAAAAGAAAAATCCTAGAAAATGTGAGAACAATAACAATGAAACCTGCGCATCTCACGTGAGAGAAAAGACACACGCAGCCAAGGGTGTACCCAGGATCAAATCTAGGGGGGGCAGGTTTTGGAAAATTGAAGATCATCATCACCAAAATACATCGTCGACAGGGGGGGGGGGGAGGGTGGCACGTAATTTCCTCTAGAGGGATGCAAGCCATGATCGAATAATGGTCATTTCAGTAATTGCAATACAACATAATTATGCATTTGAATTATTTAGGCTAATTTTTGTCTTCTTGTCGAATAATGGTCATTTCAGTAATTGCAATACAACATAATTATGCATTTGAATTATTTAGGCTAATTTTTGTCTTCTTGTCGAATAATGGTCATTTCAGTAATTGCAATACAACATAATTATGCATTTGAATTATTTAGGCTAATTTTTGTCTTCTTGTCGAATAATGGTCATTTCAGTAATTGCAATACAACATAATTATGCATTTGAATTATTTAGGCTAATTTTTGTCTTCTTGTCGAATAATGGTCATTTCAGTAATTGCAATACAACATAATTATGCATTTGAATTATTTAGGCTAATTTTTGTCTTCTTGTCGAATAATGGTCATTTCAGTAATTGCAATACAACATAATTATGCATTTGAATTATTTAGGCTAATTTTTGTCTGCCCCTTCCTAGTTACGCCCATGCACGCAGCCAGGTTTCTAGGGCAAAGGTTCACTAATATTTTCTTATCGATTGGTCAGGCTCCAAAGTATCAAAGATTTTAAGTAATAGAACATTTTCGGTATAAATATTCCCAATGTTTTTTTTTTCTCCAGGGTTTATGCAACTAGGAACGATAGCACCCTGTAACAAAATATTAGGTATCAGGGTCCTAAACAACCCGGCCGTGTGATATCACAATTTTTTTGCCCTTTGTGTCTCCAGTAGGTACAAAATAACTACAAAGGTGGGTAGACATAAAATGCTTATTTTCGCTTACCAAGGATAGAACCAAAGATCAATCCAGCGCCCAACGACGGTAGAGAACCTGCAAACATAAATAAAATAATTAGAAAATATAATTAAGTATCTTGTCAAGGTTGCGCAATAAAGATAAGTAAACAGTGTGAAATTAACGTGAAAAATTACCGGCTTTTGCGTATCCAATAACTCCCCCAGCAGCCACGGTAGCAGCGTACGCATACCCTATTATGTCAACACCCATTTTAACGATATTTATCGATTAATTATCAATTAAACAACAGTATGAAATTAGATTCTCCACTCCGGCAACAAAAATTCATACGTCAGAAAATGACAACTTAGGTTTTCTTCTTCTATCTCGGAATATTCTACTCATTTCAAAGACTATAAAATTTGCTAAAATGAAAATAAAAATATTGTCAAACAGAAAAACTGATTAATTAATAAATTTACAATAAAATAAACACTCGTTTTTATATTTTATCCTAATGATTTATTTTCAAGATGCAATAAGTTTGAGAACATTGTATTGTCTATGAAACGAGTAGACAGGTACGTCAACATTACAAATATTGAAAAGATAAAGAAAACAACAAAAACCGGTGACAACTGACAGCGCGCAAAACGCTGTACATTTTTTTTATAATTGTAAAAACTCTCGTTTATCGCTAATTAATACAAAATATAATAATGGAGCTAACAGACGACAACCTCAGATCTTTGGCTCAGTATCTTCAGCAGACGCTCAGCCCCGATCCCAGCGTGCGACGACCGGGTGAGTCCATCTTTTCAAATTTTAACCTGAAAATAATCGTTGAGTAAATCGGTTTACCATCTTGTTTTGTCATTTCAAAAGTTATTACAACATTTCTCCTACTGTTAACTTCATTCATTTAATATATATATTCGGTAAATTTCAATGTTATGATGAATGGATTACTTCGATGGACTAAATGGAAATGTAGTCGGAATGTTTTATGAACGGATGTTCGATATTTGAATTTTCCCGGCGGGCAAACGTCATACAACTTTGGTCCTTAGCAACCAATGACTAATTTTTAGTAAGCCCATACGTAGCAACCTGGCCGTGTGTTATCACATTTTTTTTGAAGTTTTGAAATGTGCAGACCAGATTGCACAATTTGCTGAAATAAAACTACATTCATTGCATTCAGTGAATAAATGGCATGTCCAGAGCCGTAATAAAAAGAGAGCTTGTATATGGCATTGTGATACTGTTAGACGTTTTGTATTAAGTAAATTACCAAATGGGAGTAGAAAATAGTTATTTATGCCACTGTCTAGTAATGATAGCCTTTGTAACACGAGTGTTACAAAGGCTAATTACGTGCAGTGACATACAATACTTTTTCTATATGACCATTAAATAAATAACAAAATAGTAAATAATAGTCATTATAATGTACTTGTCCATTTGAAGTAATTAAAACCTTACCTTTATCAAACCGTGTAATTTATCATTCCCTTCCCAGGATTGAACGTAGTGGGGAGGAACTATCAATAATATGAAAGTATTCATTTAATATGGCTGACGTTTGAACGTGGTTGCTATGGAAACGGCAAATAATAGTTTGTTACCGGCCGCTTAGAAGGATAGCCCCATACAAAGTTGATGTTTGAAATTCAAAAATGGTACGATTTCTGAAAATGCGCATTCACATATTTTCATTTCAACACGGTTACCCATTGCGTAATGGTTATTATGCAACGGGCTGTGGAAATGTATAGCATTGTGATTCCGTTAACCGTTTTGTATTTAGTAAATTACCAAATGGGAGTAGAAAAATGCATTTTCCATTATAAGTAAGTAGTACTTAGGTATGAACCATTATTCAAATAGTATTCCGATAGATGCTTTTTAAATTGATTAAAGTATTTTCTTCCTAACTGTAATGTATAATTATGATATGATTATTTAGAGTAGGTAATATCATATATAAGGTAATGTATTATTGTAATATAATATTATTAGAGATTATTATTGCTTCACTGGTCAGTCTGGTTTTGTCTTTCGCCTTGTAAACACTGAAATGGAATAATACATCACATTGAAACCAAGACTCATCTGTTCGTCTGATTGATATCCCCCATCCACAATAAACATCCCCAAAATACATCACAGTGGCGCAGTCAGGATAAAGAAGAACCATATAAAACGGGATAAAAAAATTTTTTTTGGAAGAAATAAAATAATATTGTTGCAAGAGCAACATGTGGGAATCTTCGAGAAGGAAGAAGGATCTGAAGACTGAGGATCACGAAGCCAGCTGAGGCGAGGTTGCTGCAGGGAGAACTGGAAGAAGTCTGAAGAGAAGGAGCGGTTTTCTTCAAGAGGAAGAGAACTCACGGAGCCAAGAGGAATCGCTGCAGGGAGTTACTGCAGCGGTTTTTTTTTTCAAGAGGAGAGGATCCAACTGGGGCGGAGTGCTGCAGGGAGTACTGCAGGAGCTGGGAGCCTTGAGGGTCATTTTCCTGGAGGTGACTGCTGCAGGGAGTGGAAGCCACTTTCTGAGGGTCACGTAGGCGTTTCCTGGACTGTCGGACGCAGAAGCAGATAAGATTTTTGTTTTCTTTCTTTCTGCCGTTTCAGACTATGGAGGGAACACGGAGGAGTCTAAGTCCTTTTTGCCATAGGACTGGAGATTGGGATGTCTTCAGACTTCGGCTCGACCAAGTCCTCATTTTGTATGATGAGAAGTTTTTAACTGAAGAACGCAGAAGGGCTGTTCTTTTATCGTCTCTCACCAAGGAGACTTTTCAGACGGTGTCTGATCTATGTTTTCCGAAAAAGATTTCGGAGGCAAAATTCGAGGAGTTGATTGATATTATTGGGGGTCATTGTGGGGTAAAAAAAAATATATTTGAGTATAGGGAGTCATTTTATTCATGTAAACAGCTCGAAACCGAGTCAATTAAGGATTATATAGCTAGATTGAAAAAAATTGCGGTAGACTGTAAATTTGAGAATAGATTGGAGGCAAATTTGAAGGATATATTTTTAATAGGTATCAGACAGAACAAAATAAAGCAGAGAATATTTTTAAAAGCAATGGAATTGAAATTATCTGAATGTGTAGAATTAGCGAGAACAATGGAACATTTGTGTGGTCAAAACAATTCAGAAAGTATAAATTTAATGAGTTCGTGTAATTCGAGGGATTCCACAGAAACTCGGAAGTCAAGGGATAGACAGCGAAATTCTGAAATCAAGCGAAATAATTCAAATGATAGTAAGAAATCTATTTTTAGACATGCAAGTATTTCAAGTGATAGGAATAATAATTATAAATGCTTTAACTGTGGTAAATTCGGTCATAAACAAAATGCATGCAAGTTTTTAAATAAAAATAATAATAATATTAAATGCTTTAAATGTAACAAATCTGGTCATTATGCAAATAAATGCAAGTTTCGAAGAATAAATACAATAATGGCCATTAATGAGATGGATGGTCCCATTTTTTTAAACGTAAAGGTAAATGATACAGATCTAAAAATGATTTTAGATACGGGTTCTGGGGTGACTATTATTCCTTGGCACATATTTAATGAACATTTTTCAAATATTAAGTTAGAACATTGTGATTTGAAATTATCAAGCTATGATGGTACTCAACTACAAGTAAAAGGTCGTAAGTACATGAGAGTAGAATATCAAGGAAGTAAAGAGTACATAGAAATAATTGTTGTATATAAAGGGTCGTCTTCTTTATTAGGTCGGAATTTTTTGAATACTTTTAAAATAAATTCATTCAATGTTAGCGATAATATTTATTCAGTAGGAAATAATAATACGAATTATAATGCAGATTTTTTTTCTAGTATGAGAAAAAAATATCCAGCTGTTTTTGAGAGTAAAGCAGGTACTTTTAAAAATTTTGAAGCGGAGATAGAAGTTATAAAAGACTTTAAGGCAAAATTTGTTAACCCGAGGCCAATTCCTTTTAATTTGAGAATAAGGGTAGAAAAAGAAATAGATCGCATGTTACAAGAAGGTATTATTGAGAAAGTAGAGACTAGTGAAATGGCAAGTCCAATAGTGATTGTGAAAAAAAAAAATGATGAAATCAGAATATGTGCCGATTTTAAAAATACTTTGAATCCAATGTTAAAAAAAATAAAGTACCCGTTACCTAGAGTAGAAGATTTAATAAATAGAGTAAATGGAGCAAAATTTTATGCAAAATTAGATTTGAGAAATGCTTTTTCTCAAATTAGGTTGTCGGAGGAGTCGAGAAATCTTTGTGTGATTTCGTCACCATTTGGGTTATTTAGGTACAAGGTACTTCCTTTTGGTCTCACGACGTCACCAGCGATATTTAGCAGAGCTTTATATTCGGCAATTCAAGGGTTGGATGCGATAGCATTTATGGATGATTTGTTAATTTATGGGAATACATTGCAAGAATTGGAGAAGGCAACGGAAGAGGTAATTAAGCGTTTAGAACGTAGTGGATTTAGTGTTAATTTACAAAAATGTGAATTTGGGTTGACAGAAGTTGAATATTTGGGATTTCGAATATCAAGGGATGGTGTGAAACCACTTCAACATAAAGTTGTTCCGTCAAAGGATAATAAAGCAGATTTTTTGTCGAGGTTACCAAGGAGTAGTACGGATAATGAGGGGGAAGATAATATTGAGATCATAAATGAGATAAACATTGAGGACGTTGAAGGAGAATTTTTAAACTGTATTGCAGTAGAAACAAATTTAAATGTAGAATGCATCAAGGAAGCATCTCGTAATGACAAGGTCATTTGTGAGATAAAGGAGTATTTAAAAACAGGGTGGCCAAATAAATCCAAAATGACAAATGGATTGGTAAAATGGTGGTTTTTAAGAGAAAAGTTAAGCGAATCAAATGATTGTTTATTTTATGAAAACAGATTGGTAATACCATTGGCATTAAGGGAAGATATTTTGAAGTTTATTCACAAATCTCACATGGGAATTGTAAAAACGAAAACTTTGGCTAGAAATTATTTTTTTTGGTTAGGGATGAATACAGAAATTGAGAAAACAGTGAGAGAATGTACACAATGTGCAAGAAATATGGGATCTCCAGATAAAGTCGAGTTGAAAAGTTGGCCGGTAGAACAACATATCTGGAAAAGGATACATTTAGATTTTTTCGGGCCGCTAGCAGGAAAATATTTTTTAGTCGTAGTAGACGCAGCATCAAATTGGATAGATGCTGTAAAAGTTGATAAAATTGATGCAAGGCATACAATTAGAGAGTTGAAGAGAATATTTTCAGTGTTAGGTATTCCAAGTTGCATTGTAACGGATAATGGTACGGCATTTACATCAGTAGATTTTCAAAGGTTTTGCAAAAATTTAAATATTAAGCATTTAACTTCAGCAGTAAATCACCCAGCGTCAAACGGTTTGGCGGAGAATACGGTAAAAACAACAAAAAGTTTTTTAAAAAAAATTATGAAAAATGGTATGTTTCCTAACGATTATGAAGATAAGCTTTTGGAATTTTTAGTAGATCATAGAAATGCACCATCATTAGCAACAGGGATGGAGCCGAGCGTGCTTATGATAGGTAGAAAAATAAGATCCATTTTTGATACAGTAGTGCCTGGGGAGAAATCATTTAAAAAGACGGGGAGAAAGGTATGTGTTTTTAAAAAGAGAAATCAGGAAAATCAACAAAGGAATTACAGGGGAAGAAAGATTAAAGGACTATTCAGAATTGGACAAAAGGTAATGACTAAGGATTTCAGAAATGTAGGGAAGTGGGTTCCATGCATTATATTTAAAACATTGGGAAACAGGATTTACTTGGTAAAAGCTGGAAATCAGATTTGGAAAAGACATCATGATCAGATTTCCGGAAGAAAGGTGTCTTGGGAGGATGAGTCTGACAATGACCTGGGGTTGGGTCAGCTGTTGGATGAGGCAGGACAGATCTCTAATGACTCGGGTGTTTCCAGGTTCCAACCATGGTCGGAGCGCCTGCGTCCGAGGGGGGAGAACCGCCTGCGGTACCCAAGATGAAAGAAGATGAAATTGTATAAGATATAATTTTTATTGATATAATATGTTATAATGATAAGTATGATAAGTATGATATAATGTAATGTAGATTCGTCATTTAGTGAGGGAGGTGTAATGTATAATTATGATATGATTATTTAGAGTAGGTAATATCATATATAAGGTAATGTATTATTGTAATATAATATTATTAGAGATTATTATTGCTTCACTGGTCAGTCTGGTTTTGTCTTTCGCCTTGTAAACACTGAAATGGAATAATACATCACATTGAAACCAAGACTCATCTGTTCGTCTGATTGATATCCCCCATCCACAATAAACATCCCCAAAATACATCACACTAACTTATTACTTTTATTCACTTCTACCTTAAAGCTTGCATTGCCGACGCTCTGAACTCCAAATATTTCCTTTTAAAGCATTAAAATACTTTTAAGTGATACTTTATCAAGAAAATTTGACAAGGACTTGTCATTTAAACTGACAGTTTATGTTGAAAATATTGCAGAAAGTTTTAAGTAAATTTGAAACTTCTGAAACTCAATCTGACCACAGCAACAGATCCTGCAAAGCAACTCTGCCGTGTACAATCTGACCACAGCAACAGATCCTGCAAAGCAACTCTGCCGTGTACAATCTGACCCCAGCAACAGATCCTGCAAAGCAACTCTGCCGTGTACAATCTGACCCCAGCAACAGATCCTGCAAAGCAACTCTGCCGTGTACAATCTGACCACAGCAACAGATCCTGCAAAGCAACTCTGCCGTGTACAATCTGACCACAGCAACAGATCCTGCAAAGCAACTCTGCCGTGTACAATCTGACCACAGCAACAGATCCTGCAAAGCAACTCTGCCGTGTACAATCTGACCACAGCAACAGATCCTGCAAAGCAACTCTGCCGTGTACAATCTGACCACAGCAACAGATCCTGCAAAGCAACTCTGCCGTGTACAATCTGACCACAGCAACAGATCCTGCAAAGCAACTCTGCCGTGTACAATTTGAAGTGCATTTGTCATATTTTTGGTATCCAAAAATGCTGTTATTGAATTTTGTATCGATACTTGTTGCAATTTCTAATAGTGTTTTTTGCAATACTGAATCAAAAGCTTTGTCAATCATTTTATCAAAAGTTGAACCAATCTTCATCGCTGAGCAAGCGATTTTTGATTATGTTTTACAAAAAGAATTAAAAAATGATAAACTGATCATAGTATTCTGGAAATTTTCAGATTTCTCGGAAAATTTTGAATCCAGATACACTCCGCCTGTTAATGATTTCTCAAATGAAATCCAACTACCGAAAAATAAACAAATTTACGTGCTTGGGATCAAAAAGTTCACTAAACTGATGTCCTGGTCTATATTCTACAATGAAGTTTTCTTTCATTCTGACATTGCTGTGATCATGGATCAAATGCCATTTACTTTCAATGTCCCAATTTATTTGAGCGACGATCAAAACACTCTATTTTTCCTTGCGTGGAAAACAAGAATTGTATCTGAAAACACATACAGCGTCACTCCCAAATCTGTGTTTGCCATAAACAACTTGACGTACATAAATGTTTTCTTTATCAGAACGTCTTTGAGATGCGGAGAACAGTACAGCAGTACCAGTATGGTTATGCCAATCAATACAAAAGAAATTGTATTGAAAAACCGCCCAAAAAAAATTGAGAACTGCAAATTGATTATTTTGTTTATAGTTTATGCTTTCTTTAAAGGAAGTTGGAAGGAGCAAGCTGCCTTGTTTAAAGCGCATTACTTTTATGGTTTTGTGTTGAAGTTGGGGCAGATCCTAAACATGGAAGTCATCATACAGGGGCAGGATTTGAAAGATGGAGCGTTTGCTTTGAATGTACGAGGAGAATTGGTTAATGTTGAATCGCTGGCTTTGAGCAGCACATTGTTTGTGTTTAATGATAATCAGTGGGTTGTTGGATTGTGGTCGCAAGTTTATCAGATGTCTTCAACTACCGTGGTTTTCCTAACATCAGAGGATATAGTCTGGATTGTTGTCAACCATGCAAAGCCATCGCTGTCTCTACCCAGCATCCTGCTTGCCTTAGCTTTGAGCATCACAATCATCATCATTCTATCCATTCTCAATTATATTTATTGTTGCATTTTAAATAAATTTAAGAGCGAAAAAAAACACAGTTTTGTTTTGTGGGTTGTTAATTGTTTTTCAATTCTTTTTTCTGTCCGTTTGAATAAACAGCCTAAGAATGAATGTCAAAGGATTTTAACAATACTTTTATCATCAACATCTTCTTTGCTTGCATTGTCTTCCTACTTCATCATTTTAAAGTTATCTTTAATACAATCGGATCACCATTTCCAAACGCAAATTGATTTACTAGAAAATGATATTCCTTTGTATGTTTTTTCTAAAGAATACGCTGATATCGCGTTCAGTTCTGAGGGAAGTATTCACCAAACTGTAAATTACACTTCTCTGCTTGATCGCAGCCAGTACAACAAGTTTTCTTTACCATCTGACGTGGGTAGAATCATAAACAGCGGAGAACTATCAGCTGTTTTGTTAGACTACCACATAGCTCAAATAATTCTGAAAAACTACCCATTAGAGAATCATTACTACCTTCCTAAATCAGTTTACAATTACCCTGTATTCATGTATGCAAAACAGTCTAATAGATTCTCAAATAGAGTTACAAAAATTGCAAAACGTCTGATTGAATCTGGGGTCCTGAACAAGCAACTAAAACAGTATGAAAAAGAGAAAGCTTCACAGAATATGTATAATTTTAATGTAGATTTTGATTTCCTTTGGCATATTTATGTGTACATGTGTTTTATGTATGGTTTTTCTTTTATTGTGTTTATCGGAGAGGTGTTATTTCATAAGTTGTATAATAAAGATTGTAATTTGGATGAAAGCTTGGAATATGATGATGAGCTAGAGGATATATTGTAATGCACTTTAATTCAAATAATAGCTGAGCAGTTCAAACTTTAATCATTATTATCTATATTATGTTTGCACTCAATATTGACATTGTATTTCTTATGTAAATAAAGGATTTAAAGATCAAAGTATTTTCATAATATCCAACTATTCTTTGATAATTTCGGCAGTAACATACAAATAAGTAAAATGTGTGTAAGGCCTATTATGGCTTACAATGTAGAAGCTAGAGCGGAAATAAGAAGTACTAAAAGGACTACTCGGAACATTCAAAATTAATGTTCTTAGGATTATTACAGGCAGAACATTGCGAGATCGCATCCAAAATGACCACATATGAAAGCCTGTGAAATAGAGGACACAGTGAGATGGAGCAGATACAGGAGGCAATGCTTGAGAGATTAGAAAAGAAAAAGTAATGTATCAATCAGGAAATGCACTAATGTACTAATGTGGTATTCACTAATATTGAGCTGAAGGAAGTGGGGTCAGATTGTCATGCGGTAGAAGTATGAGACTGGATGAAAAAAGCATTGGACAGACAGCGCTGGCGGTGGTTGATCAAAGAGGTCAATGAGGTTAATCGGAAGGTTGTGGGTTTCTTGGTGGAGCTCAAAAATTATCATTTAATTTTTAAATATGTTTTTCTTGCTCACTGGGTCGAAAAATTTATGTACCTCAACCTTTTTAATTAATAACTATTAAATACTCGGGACAGTATGATAGCATACAATGAAGCTTACAAATTTTACTTTATACAGACTGCAGTAGGTACAGATACATTTTAGGACCCATACAATGTTGGCCGCTTTTGGTCAGACGACTGAGTACGTCTCAGTTTTCATGTCATTCATTTGGCATGCATTGGTGTTTTTTTTTTTTTTTTTTTTTTAAGAGATCCTGTGCGGGAGACTCCCTAGATTCTAAGGACTCTAGGGGTCTATGACACTTGTTGTAGTGCCGCAGCGGTGTACGAGCTTGGTCGTCGTTACAAAGCGCCAATACTCAAGCAAGACCCAGTTGCTGTAAGGCTGGATGGACCTTTGGTGACCGGTCATTGGTAAAGGTTTATGAATTTTTCAACCCAGCAAAGAGCACATTCGAAATATAAATGGTATATTTTTGTGCTCCGCCGGGATCCGAATCCACAACCTTCCATTTACGAGTCCGAAGTGTTGCCACTACGGACTACGGACCGGTCCAAGATGCCAACGACACGCGGTGTACCTGAGCGGTTACCCATCCAAGCACTGACCACGCCCAATGTTGCTTAACTTCGGTGATCTATGGGAACCGGTGCTTTCAACATGGCTAACGTCGTTGACAAGAGTTGGTGTGATAGAATTGAATTTGAATTTTTTTTTTTACAAATTTAATTTTCTTCAATTGATCATTTAATTTTAGTTTTTGCATACATAAGTTGTATTTTTGTTGTTGTTGTGAAGTTGCTATATTTTATCAATAACAATCTAAAGCGCCCTTGAGGCAAATTGTCAGAGTTCAAGATTTTTGGATTATTGTGGGACAACTGAAATTTGTTAATGTTGTTGTTTTCACAGCGGAGAAATTCCTGGAGAGCATCGAGGGGAACCAGAATTATGGTCTGTTGCTGCTGCAGCTGGTGGACAAGGCTGAGCTGGACATCACTATCCGGATAGCCGGCTCCATCGTCTTCAAGAACTATGTGCAGAGGAACTGGCCACTGGTACCTTTGACATTCCCTTCATACACTTTTTTTTGTCTGTTCATTTTCCATTCTTTCTTAATGCCCGAACCATTTCATTGTACTCCTTTGAGCTTTCACTCTTACATTCTCAATTATTCCGTACTGATTCATAGCCCTGTCATTTTGATTTATTAATTACTTACACTACCTACTTAACCGTTTCGATTCTGAATTTATTTGCTACATACGCACCGCCAGAACGGAATACTTTTTTTAAGGTTATTTTTTTACACATAAATTGATTTATTTCCTGCCTTAATTACTTGATGAAACTTCAAAATTTATGAAAAAGTATATTCATTAGTTATCCAGGAACACAAATCACAAACTTTCAAAACATGTTTTCACTTGTTGTTTTATATAAAAACAAGTAAATCACAACAATACTACTTTAAAAAATGTATTATACGCACATTTCATAACAAGATTTTATATCCATTAGGTTTTAAACAATTTTTTTACTCATTTAAATACTCGTAACTAAAGAGAAGAATGTATTAGTTATTTTACAAAAAAACAAAAAACGTAAAGAGTTATATCTATCTGAATATATGTAGTATACTTGCCTGGATTTTGTTTATAAACATTGGTACACACGCGCGGGACGAGAGATCGATCTGTTCTGACGAAATATTTGAGAAAGAATATTTTCAAAATATGTATAATATGAGATTTTATTAGTGTACCTATAATGTAAGCAACAAAAAAGTTTGAAAAATTTGAACACCGATGTCAGGGAAAGCTTTAAACTTCGATGACATGTATAGATGCCAGCCGCACTATATATATATATATATATTTGGATGACTTATTCTTCTTTTGGGCGCCGTTTAGTGGCTCCAGCCACCCCAAGGGCGCCCACCGCTCACTCTCTTCTTGTGAAGATGGTGGTCTTCAGCTCCTTCCTGAAGCGCTCCTCGCTGGTTTCCGTCCTCAGCTTCAAAGGCAGCCGGTTCCAGCACAACGGTCCCGCCGAACTGAACGCCCTATCCCCAAAGCCCGTTCTGCTCCGTCGAGATGGCATTTTCAGCTTGTTGATAGCATCACTCTGCGCCGAGCGAAGAGTGCACCGCTTATCAAAAATCTCGTCAAGCTTACATAATTCGGCTAAGTAAGAAGGGGCCGTTCCTCTGAGTGCTTTAAATACCAACAGGCACATTTTGTATTCCACTCTCTCCGGGACACGCAGCCAGTGAAGATTCTGCAATAGAGGAGTGACATGGTCAGTTCTACTGCCTCCCAAAATCACTTTTGCTGCGGTGTTAAAAACGGACTGCAATCTTGTTAGTTGCACCTTAGGAAGCCCAAGCATCAGGCTGTTGCAGTAGTCTAACCTTGAGACCACCAACGCATTCACCAGAGTTCTTGCTGCATCAACAGGTAAGCAGCTGCGAATACGCCTTATCTGCCTCAGGTGGAAAAAACTGGAGCTCACAATCCCCGATACCTGTTTTTCCATGGAAAGTGCCCCATCCAGATGCACACCTAAGAATTTGAGAGAATCCTGGGGTTTAATGGTCTCACCCATAATATTAAAAGACTCTATATCCAAAAGATGCTGTCTTCTTGGGGATGCAACCCACATGAATTCTGACTGAGCATGTATGACATGAGCACTGTATGCAAGTTACGTCATGACATCTATGCATGCCAGCCGCAGCCAAAGGGTTAATAACCATCAGTACAATTTTCACAAACCTTTCAAAATCTTTATTTATTTCAGTCCTTGCATCATTCTTTCGTGTAAATGAACCTTTTTACAGTCATAAATAAGTAACACCGCAGGGCTTACCAGGCGGCTAAAATAAAACTTGTTTAAAAGTATTTGGAAATTTGATAAAATGTTTTGGGATAAGTAAAACCGATGTCAGTGTGATATCTTGTCTCTGGCAACCATCGGCTGTAGGCCATAATCTTTTCTCGAGCATTTATTTCACATTTTTTCATCATTTCATATTTAGGAAGAAGATGGCGCAGAGCGCATCCACGAAGCTGACCGCCTGGCCATCAAGTTTTTTATAAAAAATAGATTTGTGAAGAGAAATGCAATTCACCAACCTATTCTGCCTGGCCAGAAACAGGTATTAATATCATCAATTAATAATTCATTATTGTATATTTTAATGAATTATTAATTAATAATTACCCAATGACATCTGTTGAACTAGTACCAAAGTTATGGTCAAATGACCCAGGCGGGGATCGAACCAACATTATAATATTCCAAATACGCAAGAAAGATTGGCCACTTGAACCGCTCGGCCATAACACCGATAACAAGTTTGCGATAGTAGGGCTCATGCTGCGCTCCCCAGCGCTCGTGCAAAAGCAACTCACATGTCGATCTATTCTATCTGATGTATTGTGTGTGCTTAGGAAGAAGACGGCACTGAGCGCATCCATGAGGCTGACCGCCTGGCCATCAAGTCTGCGCTGGTGGGGCTCATGCTGCGCTCCCCGGCGCCCGTGCAGAAGCAGCTCAGCTCCGCAGTGTCTGCCGTGGGCAAGCACGACTTCCCAGACAAGTGGCCCACCCTCATTACTGAGATGGTGGAGAAATTTGCAACCGGTGAGACTTTGTACTGAATCAACTTTATTTTAACCTTTTGGCTTCTGAATATTCTGGCTATATGAATACCCCCAGTACGGAATACATTTTCAAGCACATTTTTACAACATTTATTGTTTCCTTCCTTAATTGATTGGCGACACTTGTAAACGAACTATGTGCACAGTCACATGTATTAGTTATTCAAGAACAAAATCACAAAGGTGTAGCACATTTCAATTGCAGACTTTTGAATTCTTTAACACAAATGTCAGGTATAAGTTCAAAGTTGGATGACGTCTATGATTGACAGCCGCACTGTCTGCAAGTTTACACTTGATGCCTATGCATGTCACCCGCAGTTAAAGGGTTAAGGCATGATAGAGAGATGATAACCCATTACTTTTCTGGATCTATTACTTCTTTTTACTGGATGCAACTAAGGTAACTAAGCTACACACATAATGTAACTTCTCGCTGCGTTCTTGCAGGGGTGGCATAGTGCGAGTGGAATCTATTTATTTTTACAGGTAAAGGGGCCGGCCTCATGCCAACCACTTCAGTTGAAGTCGGGTTTCCCAGCTCCTGAGGGGGCTGTTACTAATTTCTTGTGGAGGCTGAGTAAACCTTGAAGGTTTTTATTGTGGATTTGAAATAAACAACAAAACAGAAAATCATTTTTGACATCCTCGGTGGGATTTGAACTCGAGCTCACAGCGTGGAATGAAAACACTCTACCAACTGAACTATAGAGGGGACTGAATATGATTAAATTTAATATGATTAAAAAAAAGAATATGATTAAAAAACCAACCCTTTTATTCTTTAGTAACAAATAAATATTCTTTGTAACTTTATCTTCTGACGTTTATGTATGTCAAATTCTCTTGCCCTTTTCTTTCTCAGAGTCATGTATGATTACCTTTACAGGAGACTTCCATGTGATCAACGGAGTACTGCAGACAGCCCACTCGCTGTTCAAGCGCTACCGGCATGAGTTCAAGTCTGAGAAGCTGTGGCTGGAGATCAAGTTTGTGTTGGAGAGGTTCGCTGAGCCGTTGACCAACCTGTTTCTGGTAAGGTGTCCAAAAATATAATAGAATCATACTTAGTAATGGGAAAAGAAACTCACAAATAATGAAGTACATTCCTAACAGGACCTTGTCTTTCTTAGTAAAAATAAAGTGACATTCAGGTAACCGCATCACTCGAGAAGGTCTAAAGCAATTTTGCTATTTTTTGTGTTTAAATGATGAATGTAATCTAGAAACTGTACCCTGAGTATAAATCATTGCATAAAGTCCCCACAATTGCTTAAATAGAAAAATATATCCAAGAAACAATAGCGTCCTTAGTGAGTGATTAGGTTTTTATTCATTTTTGGATTCTGTGATCGAGGGGAGTTTTTTAATGTGTTATACTGGGGGTAATTACCTTTAAATAATTTATACAATTCTACCTATTAAAAGGAGGAGAAACTATCACAATTAATGTAGTTTATTTTCGGACAGGACCTAAACATAATGTATGTAAGTGTTGCAAGCGAGATTAATGTGTACTAGAAAATGCTTCTGAGTTTTTGGTTTTATCGAGTCACTTACGAGAAGCCCTCTGTACCCTTAGTATAAAAATATTACTAAAATTTTACACCTTTAACAAAAATATCCAATGACTTGGAATGCTATTCCCGCCTCATTGAGGGAACTGGATTTGGAGAGGCTGTTCAAAAGACGTCTCAAGATTCACCTCTTCGTCCAATCATATGGACAAGCGCCTTTGCAATGTCATACTGTCATAAAAGCTATGTAAATTTTGTAATTCATCATCATCATCATATGAATAGTAAATCTTTTCCTAGGGGTGCTGTGTTCTATCTACGCAATGTTAGGTATTTTACCCAAGGTAATGCTAGTGCCGATGTGTGAACAATTTTTTTTGCTAGCCTTCATTACATTATTTTCTGATCACTGTCTGGTGGTTTACTCTTTTCTTCGCTTCAATTTTGCAAGGTTGTGGCTTTCATTCTAACATATTATGTTATTATGAAATGCCCTTCACCGGGGTAAATTTAAAATCTGTATGTATCAAATACTGTTCACTAAAGTTCATCCAGCTTTACAGCAGCTGGGTCTTGCTTGAAAATTGACACTTTCTATTGTGACAATCAAGCAGAACTCTTTTACGGTGCTATCCATACAAAACTAGCGCTCATCAAATACATCACCCTGATATTATTGTGTAATAAGACAAGCAAATTGCATACCTTCTTCCAGGCTACCTTGGACTTGCGCGCCGTCCACGCCAACAACCCCGCTGCGCTGGGAGTCATCTACTCCTCGCTGCTGCTGGTATGCAAGATCTTCCATTCCCTCAACGCGCAGGACCTGCCCGAGTTCTTCGAGGACCACATGAACATATGGATGCCCAAGCTGCTGGAGCTGCTGCAGGCTAAAGTGCCACAGCTGGACACGGATGTAAGATGAAGCTTCGCTTGATGTTTCTTTTCAGCCAAGATTGCCAATTAAATGATGATAATCATAAATCATTTGACTTTTTTCATTGGAACTGTTTCATGACATTCTTCTTCTTCTTCTCTCAGTGCCACTCCTAATGAAGATCGGTGATCATCTTGTCTATTTTCACTTTAGATGTTGCTGCTCAAAATAAGACGTGACATTGATCGCCAAAGAGATTTAATGAGCATCACTCTTGAGACGTCTTTTGTGACTGATTTCGGTGGCAGTCGGTTCCATGACCTTCACTTGAAGTGTTTAGTGTAAGGCGGACCCTTTTACCTATGAAAATTAATAGATTCCTCTCGCCACTTTTTTTTAAGTAATCCTGTGCTGGAGACTCCCTAGGTTTCAGAGACTCTAGGGGTCTATGACACTTGTTGTAGTGCCGCAGAGGTGTTTACGAGCTTGGTCATCGCTACAAAGCGCCAATACTCAAGCAAGACCCAGTCGCTGTAAGGCTGGATGGACCTTTTAGTGACCGGTCTTTGGTAAAGGTTTTATGAATTTTTAAACCCAGCGAAGAGCATATTTGAAAATATAAATGGTATATTTTTTGTGCTCCGCCAATGTTCCTTGACTTATAGGTTGGTATGCGGCTGACCACCCATGCTGTAAAAATGTTTCACTTTGCCAATGTCACCCCTGTTTCAGGGAAGGACGGTAAGAGTTGCAGGGTGTATGTCCATTTGAGATTTGGTTTTTATGTTGTTCACATGTGGCATGTGCAAGCGCGAACTTGTACGTGTCTGCTTGTGAGAATGCATATAATGTGAATCTCCAATGTAAAATATCTTTGCAACTTAGATTAGATTAGCTCCGCCGAGATTCGAACCCACAACCTTCCATCTACGAGTCTGAAGTGTTGCCACCGGACTTTAGACCGGTCTAGATTTTTGACATTTCATAGACATCTGACTCTTTCGGGGAAAATGCATTAAGAAGGTGCACTGTATGTGCATTTTAGTTATGTAAGTTGTTGACGGTGGTTTCACACAACCCAAGTAAATATAAAAATTGTGAAATTAATTCTTTTGGGATAAACACAGAAGGTAATTTAAAACATATGATGATGATGTTGATGTTCACGCTAAAGAAGCCCATCATGGACATGGTTGAAAAGTCCGGAAGCTCCATGTCCTACAGACCACGGCAACAGATCCCGGAAAGCAACTCTCCAGATCAACAGCCGGCTGTGTAAGCCTTAAACTCATATTTAATACATGATGTGTTGTCTGTTTACTAGGATGACAATGAGCCGGGCGTGGTGGAGAAGGTGCGGGCAGAGGCCGTGGAATGTGGGGCCTTGTACGCGCTCAAGTACGGCGAGGAGTTTGCCCCGCATGGAGCCTCCTTCGTTACGGCGGCCTGGTCCACTCTGGTGGATGCTGGGCCACAACCCAAGTATGATCAGGTGAGCACCATCGTAGCTTTTCTTTCTTCACATAACTATTGTAACAGAACAATAATTGTTTATCCAGAGAGACAAAATGAATATGTCACAGAATAACCGATTAGCTCAATATTTTGTATCTATATTGAGACATTCTCCGTGTTATTAAAATTTCTCCTACCTCTTTAACCTCCAGAGTGCCAGAACACAGATCGGCGCTCTAAATACTTATCTTGATTTTTTTTTTTTTTTTGAGTTTTTACACAGAAACAAGATCGAAAATATTCTTATTGGATGAAACTAGCCACCAATAAACTCAAAGCATTCATTTTTGTAAGTGAATATTTAAAAAAATATATATTAAGTTGACCTTGTAATCTGACTAGTTTATCGAAATTCACAACTTTTTTACACCACAACACACACATAAAAAATGCATTGTTTACATTACGAAGGGTCACTGGCCCCTAACATTTATGTACTTATTTGCTGTACGTGATTATGCATAAAAATAAGATGTCTATTTTTAGAACATGATGTTTTTTTTTGTAATCGTAATATGTAAGGAAAGGAAGAAATAGAGGCAACTCTACACCGCTTGCAAAATGACGACAGAGTTACAGGTGATATATTGAGGAAATGTCAACATTTTCAGTTGGTGTCTGGCGCCCTCAGCCTACTGTCCAACATGGCTCTGAAGAACATGTACCGAGGTCTGTTTGAGGACCCCGCCACCCAGAGCAGCATCTGCGAGAAGGTCATCATCCCCAACATGGAGTTCAGAGGTAAACCACACAACACATCAATACAGCTGTCCTTCGATAATCCAGCCGGTATGGGACCGAGGTGGTGTCGGATCATCAAAAATATTTTTTCTTTAATGTATTAAATCGAGATAAGCTGCAACTATCATGTTGTATACACCACTGTCCTGCTTTCATAACCACTTATTCCTGGAACAATATAAAACACACAGTGAAGTTAACAAGGATTAAGCTATGTGGGCTGCAGTACAGAAACATTAGTGGCTATACAATGTTGGACTAAGATTTAAACAGCACAGTATGAGAAAATTAATTGTTGTGATTTTGTCTCAGAGCTGGACCAGGAGTTGTTTGAGGACAATCCGGAGGAGTACATGCGCCGCGACATTGAGGGCTCAGACGTGGATACTCGTCGCAGGGCTGCCTGCGATCTGGTCAAGGTGCTCTCCATACACTTTGAAGAAAAGATCTTCCAGATCTTCGGCCAATATGTTACGGTAATTCAACAGTTTTATTTGTCTCTTTCATTTTTGGTAAAAAAAAAAATGTAAATATTTGGATTATTTATTTGGTGAGAGCTGCTCATGGTGAATCATACCGCAAGATCATAAGATCAATTTTTCGCCTTGGTTTACCCTCAACATTGATCTAAGGATGGCTTCCCCTGCGGAGTTGAAAATTTACCAAAACAACTTGATGAAACCAAAAATACAAATTGACTTTCACACATGATGAACTTGTTATGAAAATCATCATCATCACATCATATATTAATTAAATAAACAAAGTTTTAATTCACTTTCATCTTTTTTTATTTTTGTCTAGTACTTTCGCCTACAAGGCATCATCAGGACAATGCAATCCTGATGATGCCTTGTAGGCGAAAGTGCTAGACAAAAATAAAAAAGATAAAAGTGAATTAAAACTTTTTTTATTCAATTAAAACTTTGTTTATTCAATTAATATACAATGGACTTTCACTGTGTAAACCACCAAACCCTTACAAATAGTCATCACATCATCTTCGCACTGAAGAAGCACTTCACAGACATAGCTGAAACATCCTGAATCTCCAGTTTTCCAATAGACCTCGGCAATAGATCCCAGATAAAAACTCTACTATATTATTGGTTTGCAGGCCATGCTGGCACGGCATGCGTCGGCCCCCGACGGTAGCCAGTGGCGCTCAAAGGACGCGGCGCTGTTCCTCGTGACTTCCCTCTCGGAGCGCGGCAGGACGGAGAAGGCCGGAGTCACCAGCTCCTCGGCTTTAGTGGACCTCACGCAGTTCTACATAGACAATATTCTGCCCGATCTGGCCTCTCCAAACAGTAAGGAATACAGATATTTTGGTCAATGCTTCAGTTGCTTTTTATTTTAAAAATCATCAAATCGAGCAGACATTTGCTTATTAATTAAACGCCTTATTTTCATAACAGTTTCATTACAGTGCTATTCATCCTCAATCATCGTACAGAAAGGGTGACTCCTGAAAACAATAACTAAGACATCAACAAAGTGTGAGAACAATGTAGGTTCTCCTAAAACGATTGGTCTAATATTCAAAAAGTGTTTCAAAGTTCATTGTCATTTGTAAATAGTTTGATCACATATTCAAAAGGTGCATCCAGCCTTACAGCAACTGGGTCTTGCTTGAGAATTGGCGCTTTGTAGCGACGACCAAACTCGTAAAAAGTCCGGTCGGTAGCTCAGTTGGTAGAATGCTTGCATTCCATGCTGAGAGCAAGGATTCGATCCTGGAGAGGGAGCTGGGAAACCCTCACTTCAACTGAAAGTGGTTGGTGTGAGGCTGGCCCCCTTACGTGTAAAAATAAATAGGTCCCGAATCACCACATGCGATGCCTTCGGGGATAATGTAGGCAAGAAGTTACTCTATATGTGTAGCTTAGTTGTGTTACATATTCACCCTGAAGAAGCCCATTACATACAAGGTCCAGCTTCGATCGCCAAGAGAAACTGGAGAGCAAGGAGAGCCTGATAATTATTTATTTTATCAGTTTGGTCTGTAGTTTTTTTAAGATGCTTGGTTTAAAACAGTGTCAACTGATTTCATGAGATATCTTTGTTTGCAGTCAACGCTCTTCCAGTTCTCAAAGCAGACGCCATCAAGTACGTGATCACATTCCGCTCCCTCCTACGTGAAGATCAAATCTTGGCCACCTTTCCTTACTTGGTGAGTCTTCCTTCTATTTTAATATTTGCATAAATAACATCTCAGCAGTTACTCTACTCCATTCAGCCGCCATTCCACTAGGGGTGGCCAGTATGTCATACTTCATCGCTTTGTTCCATTCTTACACACTTCTTTCGTCACTCTTCATGCATGCTTTCCTCTTTTTCTCCCTCCACAGATTCCAGGCATTTTCAATGTTGCTTATTTGATCAATCCATTGTTTTCTTGGTTTCCCCTTCCACGATTACCTTTAAGATTTCATTATACACTCTTTTTATTAGTCGTCCATTCTTTCTAGATGTCTGAACTACCTCATTGTACTCTTTTATACTTTGTCTCACTCTCATTCATACACCAGTTATTGCAAACTCTATCATTCAGCGTCTTTACAATCTTTCCCGTCAAGTAGGTCATTTCTATCGTACATACTTAACTCAGTTTGCTTCCATTCACCGTCCCTATAACATAAATGTGTATGAAAAGGGATATTGTAATAGTTTCATCAACGTCACATCATATTATCATCACGCTGAAGAAGCCCATTGCAGATAAGGGCAAAACATCTGGAAGCTCCAACTCCAGATCCTGAAAACCAACTTTCCAATGCCAACTGCCAGCCGTGAAAACCTGAAACTTCAATTCAATTTTCAATTTTCTGATTGTTGATGTTTGCATTGCTCAGATTGGCTTCCTGTCGGCCGAGAGTGCGGTGGTGTGCTCGTACGCGGCCTGCTGCCTGGAGAAGCTGATGATGATAGTAGGGGGAAGGCCGGAGACCTCGGTGCACACGCCTGCCCTGCTGATGGGGCTCTCCGGCCTGCTGCAGAGACCAACACACGAGGAGAACGACCATGCCATGAAGTGTGAGTGTGCAACACTTCCTCCCGTTATCAGCGACCATTAGTAACAATACTGCTCGGAGAAGCTGATGATAATAGTAGGTCTTCTTACGGTTGGGTTCCCTATATTCCCATTTATATTTTCATGCCAGTATCGTCTTAGCTGTCTTCTCCAACTTACAATGTCTTCCGTACTGCATTTTCCTTATTTCAGTGTTTTGTATTCTATCTAGTAGTGTGTTACCGATAATGCATTGTAATATTTTCATTTCCGCAGTCCTCAGAAAGGATTTCGTCCTCGAGGTATCTGCTCTAGTCTCTATGCCATGTATGGAGATTGGTTTTACAAACGTTTTGTAAATTTTGTATATTTCACAATGCTGTAAAAAAATCTCCGATTATCTTGAATACAATTTTTGCATTTACTACAATTTTGCGACAACCTATAAAGCCCAGCTGAGGTCAAAAGCTCATTTGGTAGACTGCTTGCATTCCATCCCGTGAGCTGGGATTCAAATCCCACCGAGGGTGTCAGAAATGATTTCCCGTTTCCCAAAATAAAATACCATCAAGGCTCACTCAGCCTTCACAAGAAATGAATACCAGCCTCCTCGGGAGCTGGGAAACCCCCACTTCAACTAAAGTGGTTGGTGTAAGGCCGCCCCCCTTACCTGTAAAAATTGATAGGTTCCAATCGCCACATGCGAAACCCTTTGGGGATAACGTGGCAAGAAGTTGCACTATATGTGTAGCTTAGTTGCGTGGGATAATTTTAATATGTGGAGTCTATTGTTGTCTCGTGCAGGTATTGGACGCACTCTGGCTGTGCAGCGGGAGGCGTGTGTGCCGGTGCTGGGAGTGCTGCTGCCCCAGCTGGCGCAGACCCTGGCCAAGGTCACCAAGAATCCCTCCCGACCCAACTTCAACCACTTCCTCTTTGAGTCCATCTCGCTCAGCATCAAGTGAGTCAGATTTTCTCAATTTATATCTCCTTACACAAGAGAAAACTTCAGGACCCTGAAGACTTGATGGTTAATGTGTTAACATGAGTACTAAATCCTTTATTGAATGCTGCATCATAAAATGAAACCCACATGTGTCAACTTGTGAACATGCATTAAATATTTTGATAGATAAATTGTTAGCTTGGTTGGCAGGATACTTCCATTCCATGCCGAGAGCTCGGGTTCGATTCCCACCGACGCGACGGTGTGATGTTTTGATGACCATGTGTATATATATGTATTTACAAGGATAATTTATTTCGAAGGTACTTACACATAATTAAAGAGCGCCATTTTTGTTTGTCCCACCTCGTGGGCCCTCTGAAATCACGGATAAGATTTTTTGTAAAGATCTTTAGTGCTCCTTTAAAGACACCAACAGTTTCTGCCTTCCTCACATCAGGTGGTAGTCTGTTCCACTTTATTAGGCTTGCAAATGTAATATGTTGTTTTGTATTTTGTAGGATTGTCTGCAAGTCTAGTCCCGCCGCCATTGATTCCTTTGAAGACGTGCTTTTCCCAATATTCCAAGAAATCCTGCAACAAGAAGTGCAAGGTAACATCCTTTTAACATTAACATTTACATTCTAACAGATCTTCAAGGATCTCTTCAATTTTTAAGAATTTCCTTCTCATTTCTACTTGTACCTATACAGCTGCCATTCCCCTAGGGGTGGCCAGTACCTCTGCAGAGGTGTCTCCAATTTGTTCTCGCCTTACGCACTTCTCCTCGAAATTCATCACTCTCTTCATACATGTTTTTGTCACTCTGCAGATACCAGTCATTGTCCATGCACTCTTTTTGTCAGTCGCTCATTGTCCATTCTTTCTATATGTACTCTCTCTCATTGTACTCTTTTTTTACTTTCACTCTCATATTCTGGTTCGTGACTAACTCTTGAAATATAGATCTCAGGTCCATGTTGGTTTGGATGCGCCATCTGTCACCCTCCGGTACAGGTTTGAGAATGTGACAAAGCACTTTGTTCTCAAAGACGTGGAGAGATATCTCTTATTTCTGAGTCAGGCTCCCGGCTTTACATTGGTAAAACACAACTGGACGAACAATGGTAGTGTATACCTAGAATTTTACAGAACGGGAGAGCTATTTTGAACACAATAGCCTGTTGAAGCTGACAGAAGCATAGTAATAATAGTAAAGAATTGCTGTGGGAATCAGGGATGGGCAAAAAATATCACTGTGTTGAAACTGTTGATATTTCAATTTTGATGTAAATCAATATATTATCTTTTTTTTGTAGTGTCAAAATCAATATTTGTGTGCGTAAATATGTGTGTAGCTACCTCCTTCTCCTCTGTTAAGAATTTTTTTTGGACTCAAAATTTTGACGATGACAGATTCCTAACCTCCTCTCCTCTGGACCACCTTTTTGGGATAAAATATTGAAGGTGGATGTATTGAAACATCAATATTTTTTCCTTGATATACAAGTGAAAAAAAAAAATTAGGCTGATTTCTTTGGTGAGCGCTGCTTTTGTGTGTATCACACCTCAAGAGCCCTCTGTGAGCTTGGTCGTCGCTGTAGAAAGCGCCAATTCTCAAGCAAGACCCAGTTGTTGTAAGGCTGGATGTACCTTTTGATGACCGGTCTTTGGGAAAGGTCTATGAATTTTTCAACCCTGCAAAGAGCAAATTTGAAAATATAAATGGTATATTTTTTGTGCTCTGCCGGGATTCGAACCCACAACCTTCCAGTTACAAGTCCGAAGTGTTACCACTTGGCCTACGGACCGGTCTAGTAGGTATAGTATAGGAAGTATAGTATCGATTTAATACTTTTTTAAATATTGATGTGATATTTATTGATATTTTATTCTCGTTTGTCCATCCCTAGCCCTAGTAGTATGAAGTCAAAATTACAAAAACTATTGAACATGTAATATTTGTGTGCAGAGTTCATGCCATACGTCTTCCAAATGCTGTCTCTGCTCTTGGAGCAGCGCATCACCACGGCCAACAGCTGTGGGGGCAGCACAGAGGACGTGGGGGGGCCGTACCTGGGCCTGGTGGGCTGCCTGCTGGCCCCACCACTATGGGAGAGGCCGGCCAATGTGCGGCCCCTCGTCAGGCTGCTGTGCGGCCTGGCCACAGCGCAACACAGGCAGCTCGTCAGGGATAACAGACTGGTGAGCCATTAGTAATATAAATTCTTGTTCTGATGAAATATCTTTACTTATTCCTTGTTTTTTTTAGAAAGCTTTTGTTTGGAGCATTTTTTTGTATGTCTGCAAACCCTGGACCATCCATAAATACGAAAAGGAGTGGCCTAGAGGCATTCGACATGTTGATTCTGAAAAAGATTGCATGGGTCGATAGAAAGTCCATCGAAATGATGTTGCTGGAAGTAGGTGAAAGAGAAGAGCTTATAAGTCATATTTTAAAGAGGAAAACTCAACTAGTAGGATACTCGATTAGACATAGCACCTTTCTTAGCAATATTGTTGAAGGAAAAATCTTGGGAAGACGAATAAGAGGTTACTCAAGAACTTCATTCTTCCAGGATTTGAAGCAGCTAATGGATGTCTCCTCGTATTCACAGCTCAAGAGAATGGCAACCAATGGGACAGATGGCGGGCACAACAAGGCACTGTTTTTAGAAGATGATGATGATACCTCCTCCTCTCGTGACAACAAGGGCAACTCGTAGAATGGGTCTTATTAATCCGTTTACCGTCGACATCTTAACTATGAGAACTTGATGTTTTCACAACTCATTCCTAACCACCATTTAGGAATGCTATAAATAGCAATAAGTCCCTGATAATCGGGAATTTATTTGTTATTTACAATGGATGACATCACACATAGCCGAGGATTTTTTTTGTTTTAAACTGACTTTAACTGTCTGCACCATCTAACCCTAAAAAATAGAACACAGCTACCTTCGAGGCAAACTATCAAAAGTGATATTTTACGAGATGGCGCTGGTAGTTCTGATATTCACCACATTCATTGTGTTACATGTACATCAATAGATCAATATATTAAAACATCCGTATGCTTGTTCACAGAATGGCATGTTGGGAGTCTTCCAGAAGTTAATTGCATCTAAGGCCCATGATCATGAGGGATTCTACCTCATACAGTGTCTCATCAAAAACATACCAGAGTAAGTGCACTTCTCATTTATTTGGTGAACAAACAACTTCCTAAGAGATATACAGCTAAGAATGAATGGATAAAAAAGCAATGCAAGTTGAAAGAGGATGTCAAGTCAAAGGCACAAAAGAATGTGAAGAGAAAGTAAATTTATGAAGAGGGATGCAATTCACCAGCCTAAGGCAAGGCAACAAGCCTTGCCAGAAGCAGAAGATGTTTTAATTTAATAGTTCATGTTTTATTTTTCTTTAAGTGAATGATAATCCCCTTCCCCTTCCTGGCCTTCTGCTCTCCTTTAATGTGTAGTGTGTTGTATTGCAGGGAAGTGATGCAGCCCTACTTGAAGCAGATAATCTCCCTGGTGTTCCAGCGCCTGACCACCTCCAAGACCACCAAGTACCTGCGCGGTCTCATCCCCTTCCTGGCCTTCTACTCTGTGCGTTATGGTGCCTCCAACCTTGTGGACACTCTGGATGCTGCGCAGCCCAAGTATTTAGTATTTCTCATTCTTTTTTTCACTGTTCAGTTGATGGCTCAGTGACATAATAATTAATAATCATAATTTATTCATAAAATGTGCTAAAGAAACCTGTGTCCTGCCTGCTTAATATTAAAGTATTGAATCTAGCAGAAGTATTTTTTCACAAGTATACGATAATGCTTAATGCTCTTTTATTTACATCATGTGTGTTGTTTTCTTTTGCATCCAGTTTGTTTGGCCTGTACTGCGAGAGAGTGCTGGTGCCCGAGCTGCAGAAGGTGTCGGGGCCACATGACAAGAAGCTGTCGGCTGTGGGGTGTGTCAAGCTGCTGTGTGAGTGTCCCGCCATCAACCAGCCTGGAGGACGCTACCAGGGACTCTGGGCTCCCATCCTGCAGGTAAGAATACCAGTGTGCAAGGTGTCAAGGTGGCATGACAAGAAGTTATCTGTTAGAAGACGAAGCATATCCACTGGGTCTCATTTGTTATAACTTGACAATTTCAGTAATACTCAGATGGAAACAGGGGATGTCGCAGATTAATAAAATGATAAGAGAGGTAAGCAAAACGATTAGAAACCTGAACACTGACCAAGCATGACCAAAGCTCTCTCAATATCTTTGAAAGGAAAACGAGTGCGCTCATCAAACACTGTTTCAGACTTGCGCAAATTCTCATTGACCAAAGCTCTCCCCCAACTTTCCGCAGAGTGCAAAGTCAATTGTCTGCTATTCAAACCAGTTTGCTTGATGAGTTCCACAAATACAGTGGTGTCTTCTCACAGAGCGCCTTACATGTCAGCTCACCCAACAGTGGTGTTGAGTGAGCTGCATGGTGAGTACTTAGATTAAACCTAGGTTTAGACCAGACTAATCCAGTTAGACCATATTCTACTTGCAGCTTTTCTACTTGCGGATGTTTCGCTACACAAGCAGAAAGCATTTTCGAGGCTGTGTTGTGATTGCAATGTTGCCTGTTGTAGCTTACATTGCTCTGCATGCCCCCAGGCGGTGATATCCCTGCTGGAGCTGCCCAGCGACGTGTCCTCGCTGCCCGACGACCACTGGATAGACGTGGAGGAGCCCGTGGGCTACCAGGCCGCCTACTGCCAGCTGTCCTCCACCAGGTCCAGCAACCCTGATCCTCTGCCACGTAAGTCACCATATTCGTCATCAAATCTCATCTCCAAGTCTAGCTCAGTAAGTAGAACACAGGATAGATGTGGATAATTTGAACCTTTTTTGTTTATACCCGAAGAGATCACATGTGCTTTATGGAATGTATTTATTTTCACAGATAAGGGGGCCGGCCTTACGCCAACCACTTCACTTGAAGTGGGGGTTTCTCAGCTCTAGAGGAGGCTGGTTCTCATTTATTCTAAAGTTTGAAGAAACCTTGGCGGTATTTTAGTTTGGATTTGAAATAGACACCAAAACTTTAAATGCTTTCTCACATCCTTAATGAGGATCGAACTCCAGTCACCTGATATGGAACGCAAACATTCTACCAACTGCGCTATTCTACCAAATGCGCTATATATACCACCATCAGGTTCTGTACTGATCTGTTTTTAAAACGCTTGTAACAAAGATATTCTGGGTGAGCAGTCTCATTAAGATGCATTGCTGTCCTTAGATAGCAATAGTTCAAAGAGGTTTGTACATTTCAAAACGTATTGTCTATGTTTTTTTCTATCCGGCACAAGGTCAAAAGTCTGTAGTGTATGGTGATGCATGAAAACTTTCACACAGTTTTTCCAATAACCCATAGAAAAACTGGGCAGAATGTGTTGTGTCTGAAATGGCCCTAAAAGTGTTGATGTTTTCAGATATTGTGGAGGTGCGTCAGTTCCTGGCCGAGTCCCTGGACAACTTCAACAAGGCATCCCAAGGTCAGCTGCCCTCCCTGCTGCAGAGTGTGGCCCCCGACCACCGCAGCATCCTAGAGACCTACCTGCAGACTTACCACACACCCAAGATATAAGCTGGCTCTGCAGACAACAGCTAAATACTTACACAACATCTCTCTCTCCGATGGCACAATGGCACATGGAGACGCTGTGCGACATAAACGGTCCATTATGAAAGCAATGCACATTTCCCGTGCTAAATAAAATAATTGATTGAACCTGTAAAAATGCTTCAAATTCTTCAAAATACTCTCCCCTTGCATCAGTACACATGGGGAGACATTTCTGCCATACTGAAAGTCCTCGATGGGAATGTCTCTCAGAAACTTTGTAACATAATTTTAGATGTTTTCCACAGTCTCCCAATGCTTTTCTTTCAGTTCTTTTATCAGTCGGGAAACAGAAGTCACTTGGAATCTAAGTCAGCACTGTAAGAGGCTGGGACACCACCAGTGTGTTGCTCCAGGCCACAATACATGTTTTCGTTGTTTCTAGCTGATGTTGGGCGTCCTGAACGGGGACTTGAATCCCTTGCACCATCTCCTGACCTTGAAATTCAGTCATCATTGAAGGCTTCTTGAGGCATCTGGAATGTTTCGGTTGATTTTTTCCAAGCTTCACGCAAAATTTGATGGCATATTGCTGTTCAAGCAAATGCTCCATTGTGCTGAGTTACTAAGTCCCGCCCTTCTGCTCACCCTGCTCAGAGCAAGCTGACGATCGATTGCATTGAAAGGGCAGACCCCCTCACCATTTTTGGACCAATTTTCCGCGCAGTTAGTCATGGATAGTCGCGTCACAATAAAATTATGCGCATTACTTTAATGATGGACCGTTTATTTGTATCATCTGCAAAATATCTTTTCAATGTTCTTCCAGTCAATCCCTTTGGATTTTTTATTTCCTGATAAGCTGGTATTGTATACATTCTTAAGCTATGTACCCCTGGCATAGAGAATTGCGTTAACTCCCCTCAATCTCTAGTGAGTGATTTAGTTTTCATACAGTTTTTCAATTTATATGATCCAGAGAAATGTATGTGATGTTTTATACTAGACATACTAACTGGTAAAAAAATTATACTTTTTTCTTGCCATATTTAAAGCATGTTGTGTGTTTGAGAAAATTGTTATTTTGAATTTCCGTGTGATTATGTTTGAGAATGTTCATTATGATGTTTGATTTAATTGATGATGGGATAATGCTATGTTTCAGAGAGTTGATGATTTGAAATGCCATGTGTGAGAAGTTTGATGAAGTTGATGTGGTCCAGTTGATGCATTGTCGGTGTTATAAATGAGTACAGTGTGATATTAAGTAATGATTTAAGTAAGCTCTATGAATATAATGTAAGTTACTGTGTAAATTAATGTACTGTTATCTTTGTAATAAAACACACTAAATAATCATCACTTTTTCCTTGTAAATATGGTTTTGAGACTTGCTCCTTTCAGAAATAGAGAAAAGGAGGCTGGTGGCCTTCGAAGTTGATACTAAAGGAGACTTTTTGGGTTATAATTAATTGCAATTTTAATTACACTTTTCGGATATTAGACAAACGTTTAGAGAAAACTTACATAATTCTCGACGTTTCATTGGCGACTTAGCCAAAGACTTCAGTAGACACTCTCTCTGCCGCCGATTGTCTAGTCTAGTTCTTTTATTTTGATGGATGGTCAAAAAGTAAATGAAATAATGCAGTAATTTTGTCTGGAATTTTCATAGCTTTTTTTATTTAAATATTTCTCATAAAAATATAACCAGAAATGATTGTTTAAATAATGGTGTAGGTATATACTTGTAGACAGGTCCAAAACAATATTACAAAATATATATTTTGCATTATTTAACAATATAAATTGTCAGTTTATTCTTTACATTAATACTAACCTTACACTAATAATATACATCTCTATCACATTCATTATTATAATACAAAATTAATTTAATACCAATAATTTCAAATGTTCTTTCATGGACCAATGTTTAAAACATTCCTAACCAACAAACATGAGCAATGAATAAAAATGTTTAATAACAGAAGCCTGAAATTGGAGTTACGTCTGCGAATGGGGAGATGCTACATCTTTCCAATTGTACTCTATTTAAATCACTGTCTTTGTAACGTGGGTCCACCGTCAGATGCTAAAAATCTCTTGGGCAGACGGAGTTACAAATGCCGAGGTTGTTTCCCATATGAATACCAGAGTCCAACTCTTGATGTCTGACAAAAGAAAAAAAAAAAAAAATTCGGGCACATAGTGAGAAATATTAGCTGCTAAATCTCACCATACAGGGAAGAATTGAGGGACTACGGGCTTTTAGAAGTTACAAAAATAGGAATGTTCATAACACTGGTCCTATGTCATAATTACATGCCTGGAACACTTGACAATATTTAAATTACAAAATTGCAAGGATTTTTTATTCCAGTAGAGATTCAAACCATTATGGTTCGGTTGCTAAAAAAAAAAATGAAGTCAAACACTAACTCAACCACAGGGTTTACCAAAAAATGTATGGAAAATAAAACAGCGCCTTTAGTGCCTGGTTTGGTTTCCATACATTTTTTGGTAAAATGCTCTAAGTGAGAAACAACGTAATGTTAATAACATTTTTTACACCGATATTAGAAATTTTATTTTTTGTCAGCGGGCAAACGTCACTTGTCTATATAAATAGCGCTTGTTTGTCTTATCTCCCATAGAGGTTATTTCACATGAGCAATGTGCCTTTGTGTCTTACGAAAACCAGAAATTTATTTTGAAAATAGTAAAAATACTTGTACATTCACATGTTTTTCTTAGATTTGGTTGTGTAGAATGTTATTTTTAAGACAAATCCATTGAAAGGTCTTTAAAAAATGGTAGATGGCCAAACAAGCACTGGGGTGATGCCATAACAAATTATTAGTTAGCCTTTGCTATAGCAATCCAGTCGTGTGACATCACAACTTTGTCCATGTCAATTAATGTGCGGATGAGTCTATTTAGACCATTATATTTTTTTATTTTTTTTTAAAACTGAACAATTTGAAAAAGAGTATTTAGTTTTACATGTATTTAAAGAAAACATGTATGAATAACTTTGTTGGTCCCATTTTCTATTCAATAGTAAATGTATTTGGCAAGATTGAATTGGTTTACAATTTATATTAGAAATATATAAGTTACAAATTCGCAGTCAAAATTTCAGATTTACACATAGGTGAATTGTTCTGATTTTCACCACGTTCATCACGATCTGTGCTCCGATGTATACGGCTTTGACTGAACTTAAATGACAGCTAAAGGAGGGTACTGTTATGACTTTGCGGCCTTCAAACTCCTTAAATAAATGGGTATAACTTTGTTTTTCTTCAACAAAATACCTTTTTAGCAATTCAACCAACATCGCATTGGACTACCAAGTGTCATTTTACAAGATGGCAATGTTACTTCTGATTTTCAACACGTTCAGTTAAAGTCGTGTTAATCCGTACATCAGTAGTTGCTCTTATATTTTTAAATAAGTTATCAAAAACCAAAAAAGTCTTTCATAAATCTTTTTTGTTTGATTTTTAAATTTCTAGTTCTAAAGCCACTAAGAAAAAAGTATAAAGGTCTTAAAAAAATATGATTCATTTAAGACAAATCTATAATCTAAGTTGCAAAGATATATAAACATTTGAGATCCATATATTTTAATGCACACCCACAAGCAGACACAATGCGTACGTTCGTTGCATGTATACTCAGAAAATAAAACCCAAATCTCTAATGAATATATAAGCTCTGCAACTCTTGCTGCCTTTCCCTAAAACCGGAGTAACATTGTGAATTAATTTTTACATTATGAGTTGTCAGCTTCATACCAATGTTTAAGTCAAGGAACAATAATATTAATGCAATCAAGCTCAGTTATAGCGAGTACGAAGGGACCAAATTTTCTTTTCTCCTTATTAGCCTCGTTAGTTAACTAAACCCTCCATTTTTGAAAAGCCAGCACCGAGCCAGCCAGGTAGCTTTCATTGTCTTGTTGCTCATTACTAAACTGCCCTTAATTGTTCTTATTTTTTTTACCTGGGCTCATTGAGCTGACAATATTATTTGGATGTCATATCCATATAGGGTACTTATATCCAAACATGTTTGTATGAAAAGAAGCCCAAACTAACATATCATTACATAATTGCTCATCATAGCTGTGTACTCAATCAGCTGAAGCACTTGAGGTGTTCCAAGGAAAATGCTTCGCTGAATATGTGGTCCAGTAAAGGATTGAGAAGAGTGGCACATTAGGCGGAATGAATGATGAACTGTCCCAACATATACAAAACACGCAGTATCACAATATTTATAAGACTGTAAAGGTTGGGGTGGGTTAGACATGCTCACAGAATGCCAGGCACACAGATTCCCATAAGGATGATGTCCGGCCACCCAGAGGAAGACAAAGAGTGGGAAGGCCCAGACTGAGAGAAAGAATGAAGTCAGGAGGGATGTGGCTCAGTTTCTACAAATTGCGAACTGAAGAACAAGTTGGAGGTAGAGGTGGAAGGAGGCCAAGGCTTGAATTGGGCTGTAATGGCATTGAAAAAGAAAAGGCCGTGAGCTAGCTGTTTCAATGATCGCTATAACTGAGTTTGAATGTGGCCAAATAACCACACCTTCAACATGATCATTCAACAAATAAGATACATACTTACTAAATTATGAAAAAATCTGTCTCAACTTACATTACTTAACATACTCCAAATACATAGGTGTATTCTTTTCTATGAAATATAACCAATAATATTTTTCCAAGTAGGAACAATGATAAGAATAGATCTATTTACACTGATATATTTCTTTCTAGTTACTTAAAAAATAAAGAATTTTTACTAACAAAAAATACTTTTGAAGTAGATGACATTTCATGTTCATTGACTGCATTTTTATCCATGACATATAATTTAGTAGACTAGAAACTGCAAGAAAGCGTTGTAAGAGACACAACTGTCAATCAGTCCTGTCAAACTCAACAGTGGTGTAGATATGCAAATAATAAAACTATTTTCATTATAATTTTTTTGATAAATATTATTTCTGCTATACTTCAATAAACACATTTGTTTTCAATTAAAAACAGGTTAAACAGAAAACCTCCAGGATGCCAACATTTCAGAGCAATATTCTTGCTTCTCTGTTTAGAGTGTAGTCACACTGGGAGCATTTTTGTTCTCTTTCTAACTAAGAAAAATTTGTAACGTAAGTTGAAACAGATATATAACATCTGTTTTCACTTAAGCAATTTCCAGTCCACTATATCATAAATCAATCAAGGCTCAATTCAATCAATAGATTCTGAGAATTCCCAACAGATGGCAGTATCATTCATACAACATTAATAAAATTGATGATTGCATGGACTCCAAACATTCAAAATATCCCTCGTCTATGTGACGTCACCCATAGTAAATAAAAAAGGATTCCTACTAAAAATCCCTAATTATTAGGGATAATTAGGGATTGTTATTTTACAGTGTCTGCCTTTAACTGGGCAGGTCAAAAAAACACTGACAATATATTTTTTATTTTTAAATATCACTAAAAAATACACACAAATAGGTACCCATAAATAATATATTAATTGTAAAAAATTATAATTTTTGTAGTTTACTAAGTTAAATTACTTTTAAAGCTGAATTTCTTGCATATTATAATGTAGGTACCTACTCTGTCTGATTATACGTCAAATTGAAGTTGGTAAATTGAATGATTATAAAAAGAAATGTGTTTATATTTAACCCAAGCAAAATTGCATACTCTTTGAATTATTTTGTAGATTTGATCAATTTAGTAGCTGTATTATCTTATTTTGCATTAAAACAACCGCAAAAAATTCAATTCTAACCTCCAAAAGATCTGACAGATTCAAAAGATAAGACAAAAGACAGTATAGATGAGAGAACAGCGCCTCTGGCGGTCAGATTTGGAACCAACCCAGCCAAATGACATAATTTCCCCGGGTTTTTAAATGTTCGAAGTCCATTGCACCTTAAATTTATACAAATTAAAATATTGGTAAGCAACAATATAATACAGGCGTCAAATTGGAATCTCAACATTTCTTAAATTGTCTATTAAAAACTACACTTAACATAAAATATGACTAAGCATTAATTTATCAACAAACAGATTAAATATTTAGTCATCGGTCAAATAAAATAATTTAGAACTGTGACTGTAACTCTGTCACCATTCCTCTAGGGATGTTCAGAGTTGCATCCTTTTCTTCCTATCCTAGAATAGCGTTTTCAATTCATTCATCTATATCACCTTTCCAATACATTTCTTTTTTTACATTCATCCTTTCCATTCCATTCTTTAACAATTTATTTTAACTGATCAAGCCATATTTTCCTTTTTTTGTATTTCCTTTGCATAAACATTCTGTCAGTCTTTCATAATCCATTCTTTCCATAAGTCCAAACCATCACATTAGTTTATACCTTTTGTTATCATCCCATTCTTAAACAATTCTTTCCTTTTTCTCTTTTTCCCTTCACTACTTAATATAGTTGTTGGGCTGATAGCTGTACATTGTCTGTCTGTTGAAAAATGGATATGCTACATAATCTTTGTACAAAATATATTTTACAAGTGTCTCTAGATGAAGGAATCGAAGTGTGCTTGTAGGAATTCCTTCTTATTCTATGTCTGTAGGTCCTTTTAGGCGTTTGGATCGATGAACAGAGCACTGATGGCAAATATGAGAAACACTACACCTCCGATTATTGTAACTGAAAAAGTAAAGAAACAATTCATTACATTGTTGTTCACGTTGAGTCGCACAGAATCAAAGGCGATAATCCAGAGTTGGGATTTCTTAAGCTGTCACTAAGCCGTTTTCCCATAGAGGATGGATAAATTGTAACAGAAAATAAATGATCAGCTTTTACGAAAGGTTTGTTGATTGTGTGTGTACACAGTTTGTAGAAAACGAGAACAATGGATTGACTGAATGTCTCGATGGTGTGTGTGAAAATTCTATATCTATTGCTTAAATACTGTGCTATCAAAATTATGTCCCAGGACTTTTTCCAAAAATTAAGTATACCTACAACTGGAAACACAGAAAATGTAATTTTCTTATTTTAGAAGGAATTCTAAATTGCTGCCTTTGGTTCTTTATTACTCATGTGCGAATAAATAATAGTTCAGTTCAATAGTTGGCATTAGTTCAATGACTAGTCAGTAGTCTGTGGTTAACTTCTGGACTTTTATTGGAAGGTCCAAAGACTATTTGATTTAGGCATAATATAAAATGCATCTTTTGCATTGTAAAGATTTTTTGGATTTGATAAGAGTTACAGATGCACACAGATTCTCCAGGTGGTGGATTGGAAGACAGCTGCCTGGAATGGAAGAAGATGGAGATGGATGGTGGTGAGGAGATGTGTGAGAGAGCTGTACCTGTCCTAACTGAGATCCTCTGTGCGACGATGCGGCCCCCGAGGACGGCGAGACCCGTACACAGGGAGTGGCCCAGCACTCCTCCCACCACTACGCCCCAAACATCCTGGAACACAACAGATATTTATGTAAGCAATGAGGTCCCGCAACTAAAACGTAACTAAGCTACACATATAGTGTAACTTCTTGCCTGCGTTATCCCCGTAGGCGTCGCATGTGGCGATTCTGGATCTATTTCTTTTTACGGGTAAGGGGGCCGACCTCACACCAAACACTTTCAGTTGAAGTTGGGGTTTTCCAGCTCCCGGGGGGCTGGTTCTCATTTATTGTGTACTGAGTACACCTAGGTATCAAACCCTTGCTCTCAGCATGGAAAGCAAGCATTCTATCGACCGGACTTTTTAAAAGTTTGGTCATGGCTACAAAGCGGCAATTTTTTAGCAAGACCCAGTTGCTGTAAGGCTGGATGGACTTTTTGATGACCAGTCTTTCATAAAGGTTTATGAATTTTTAAACCCAGTGAAGAGCAAATTTGAAAATATAAAAGGTATATTTTTGTGCTCCGTCGAGATTCGAACCCACAGCCTTCCATTGAAGAGTCCAAAGTGTTACCACTGGACTACGGACCGGTCCCAACATCCAAAATATCCCCCGGCTATGTGACGTCCATAGTAAATAAAAAATGAATTCCCGATAATCAGGGATTTTTTTATAGTTTACAGCATCGAGTCTGGAGGATGTCAAAGAAAACACTCATAATATATTATTTAATGGGCATACATTTAATATTAATCTCAAATGTTAATATTTCTTTACAACTAAGATTAAAGATAGCACAAATTATGAGTTCTTGATGACTCACATTATCATATTGTCATGACAGCACTAATAGATGATGAGTCCAAGGAAAATCTGAGCATTTGAAAAACACAGATATAAAATTGTAATGGCGTCATTACAATTATCTATGTTACTTAATCACATTTAATATGTTCATCAATTATTTGGTAATCTCCTTAATATAATATATAGCTGTGCCTCCTGTGAAAAGTGATACAACTCGAGTTATACCCTTTTTGAGATTTTTACATAGAAATAATCAGAAAAAAATTAGCGATTTTTTGGTCTTACTCACATTCTTCTATCTGCTATAGTTTAGGAAATATAACTGGCAGGATTTAGGCAAAAAAACGTGAAAAGTGATATAAGTCAAGTTGTATCCCTTTTAGTAATTGACCCACACATTGTTTTTTTACAAATCTATCGTGAATATTGATACATCTCGACTTATATCACTTTACACCAATTTTTGACTGGAATTTTAGCCAAGTTATACGATTCAGGTAAATTATGAAAATACTACTATTTTAAGTACAAAAATTGTGTCTTTGGGGTAGTATTTTTATAATTAGTTTGAGCAACATTCTGCCTGGACCATTATCTTATGAGTTATTAAATTTAAAAAATATTAAGCTTTTTGTGTATCACTTTACTCAAAGACAACTTATAGGTGCAATATAATATAACTCGACTTGTATCATTTATCACGTAATAAATGATACAAGTACAGTCAAAAAAAAGGTACAACTGACAGAGTTTAATAAAGTATTTGTAAACTATAATAGTAACCATAAAAATTAGAATGCACAGTGAAAGTGAATGTTTTTATCTACAAAATAAGGTACTTATGTGTAACCTAGCCCACTTAGTTCATGAATTAGAATTTTTTAAATCTTGTTTTTGCTCTCCTGTAAAATGATGATTTTTGAGTTGTATCACTTTTCACAGGAGGCACAGATAGTTACTGAGTACTAGAAGAGTGATCCTTTATTTATTTTTAAAGTTGAAATACACATGCTATTTAAAAATTAAATTAAATAAACATAACTTTAAAATTAGGTAGTGATAAGTATCTCCTCACACTGTTCGTTGGGGCACCTCTGTAGCACTCTCACAAGTGTTAAAGACCTCTAAATTTTAAAAGACCTGAAGAATCTTCCGCCCAGGATTTGAATAGAATGCATTTGTTACCTCTCTGGCCCCGAGGATGACTGTCGCAAGCTGCGAGCGGTCGCCCCACTCGGCCAGGAAGGTCATGGACGCGGCCTGCATGAAGGTGCGCAGTACAGCACCCCAGGCCGCCTTCTTGGCATTGGCCACCCCGCGGCCGGCCTCTTGGTCCACCAGGGACATGGCCGCCTCCTTCTCATACTGCAAACACAATATGTGACCCTGTTAGTAATCTAATACATGAAGGTGCACCCCAGGCTGAAATCGAGGACAAAATCCCTTTTTGAGAACTTTACGTTGCATTCCCGAAAACACACTCTTAGATTGAATACAAAACACGTAAATAAGGGAAAAGTGCAGCATGGAAGACATGTCAAGCGGAAGAAGACCCAAGGGAAGACCTGCGAAGAAATGGCATGATAGCTGGCAGTGAAGATCAGATGAGGAAGTAACAGCATGAACAGATCCTTTGAATCTATGAAAGGAAGGGTATAGTAAGATACGGAGGCAACTCTGCAGAGCGTTCTCCGCAAAAGGTAGTCGGATGATGAATTGTGCTGACCTGATCGTCCCTCTTCCTCAGGTCCTGCTGCACCTCCTCCAGCTCCTCCTGCCCCTCGTTAGGGTCCATCTTCCAGCCATCCCGCAGCATCTTGATGCCAAACAGGGCAAAGAGCGCGGCACTCAGGTAGTAGGTGTACGCTCGCGGCACCATGGTGGCCATCCAGCCAAACCCAGCTGGAAGACACAATTTATTTTATTTACAAGGCTGTGGCTTTTAAATTGTAAATGTTGTTTTCATTAATATTTTGTATTTGAGTCCTCCGTTTCCTAACTCCGCTATCTCCACACATAACCAATTTTGTGAAATCAAGATTTAAAACTTGACCATGAAGTCATTGCAAACATGTCATATTTTGTATTTAGACTGCAAGCTATCTGCTATTATACCAGAGCGGAGAGTCAACTGTCTGCTATTCAAACCAGTTTTCTGGATGAGTTTCAAACATTTAAGTTATCTTACCAGAGAGCACAGTCATGAGTGTCAGCGCAGCTATGGCTCCAGCGAACACCAGCATCCTGGGGTGCCGCATGGCCATGATGGCTGCGATGAAGAACGTCTTGTCTCCCAGCTCCGACACGATGATCATGGACAGGGAGGCCACGAAGGCTGGCATGAAACCGGGGTTAGACTCATTCTCGATGCGCTGGAATAGATAAAGACATCAATTGATAAATAAATATGGTCATCAGTCTACTTGATAGCTCAGTTGGTAGAGGGCTTGTATTCGATCCACACAAAGGTTGTCAGAAATGATTTCTCATTTCAGTGTTCATTTTGCTACAAAGCTGCACTTGAACCATGTTGTTCCCTATTAATTTCACAAGTAAGAGGGTCAGCCTTACAACAACCACTTCACTTGAGGTGGGGGTTTTTCAACTCCTATGGGGGCTGGTTCTCATTCCTTGTGAAGGCTGAGTAAGTATTACCGGACTTTTGATTTTAGGTTTGAAATAAACACGATTATGGGAAATTGCTTCCGACACCCTTGGTGGAGATCAAACCCGAGCCCTCTGGCATGGAATGCGAGTATTCTACGGACTGAGCTACAATCGTCAGATAGGAGAAACCCATCGCAGACACAAGCTCCAGCTCTGGCATGGAGCGCAAGCATTCTACGGACTGAGCTACAATCGTCAGATAGGAGAAACCCATCGCAGACACAAGCTCCAGCTCTGGCATGGAACGCAAGCATTCTACGGACTGAGCTACAATCGTCAGATAGGAGAAACCCATCGCAGACACAAGCTCCAGCTCTGGCATGGAACGCAAGCATTCTACGGACTGAGCTACAATCGTCAGATAGGAGAAGTCCATCACAGACACAAGCTCCAGATTTGATAGACCATGACAACAGATCCTGAAAAGAAACTCTTTAATGTTTAGCCTGAGAAAAACTTTGTTTCCCTGTTCATGGAACATTACCTGGAAGAATGCACCAAACAGCATCTGTCGGATGCCTCCGTGCGAGGTCATATTAGGATGAGCAGCATACTGAAGAGTTGACACTCCGTCGTCAAAGTCAGAGTCATGAACACGACCCGTGGCACTCTGACCCAGCATCGACACTCCTGCCATATCCATGGTCTCAACAGGACACTAACTATTCACCGTTCATGCAAATCACTATCAACAGATTTTTAATGTTTTTCCTTCTTCTCTTCAATGAAGGTTGGCAGTCATCATAGCACCTTTAATTTGCACCTTTAACACTCCTGCATGAAAAGGGGATGTGCTTCTGCCAAACCACTGTCTCAGGTTCTTCAACCAAGATGTTTTCCTTCGGCCTGGAGCTCGTCGTCCCTGTATGATGATGTTGGTGATTTTTTACTTCAATCACAGTACAAAACTTCACAGTGTTAAATTAATTCTTTTAGTCCATTGCATAGATGGCTCTAATGGTAATTAGATCAAATAAGAATTAAAATTCCAAATAGACTTCGCACAAAGTATGAATTTAGAATTGTTCTCCGCAGGCAAATGTCATACTTCATACGTCATAATATTTTTTAAGGCTTGATGGTTTTTTATTGGTGGTATTTTTTTTGGTTATTTTTCTATTGGTTCACTTTGACAATATCCCCCAGACCCCCAATGTCAGGGGAGGGCGGCAAGAATTGCAAGGCTAATGTTCATTTGACATTTGGGATTTTATGTTGTTAGTTCACATGCAACATGTGTAAGCACGAACTTTTACGTATCTGCTTGTGGGAATGCATTTCATATGAATCTTACATGTTAATACAGCGGTTACCAAACTGGAGGGCGCGAGGTATGGCTAGGGGAGGCGCCAAAATATTAGTATGAAAATTAAAAAATAAAACGTAAAAAGGGAGGCGCGAATTTTTTTTTTTGAGGGAGGAACTTTTCAAAATACGTGACTACCCCCCCCCCCCCCCCCCTTCCCTAAAATTTAGAAACCATTGTGTTAATATATCTTTGCAGCTTAGATTATAGCTAGCCAATACTGATTCACTTTGTAATGGAGTGTGTTGAAACTGTGATAAGGCTTTATCTTTTAATATTGAATACTTGATTTGTTTTCTTGATAAGGTTTACCTGAGTAGTAGAACCTAATTAATCTATTTTTCCCTCCATTTTTTACCATACTTGACTATTTCACTTGACCTGATAAAATATTAATAATAATAATACAAATTGAGTATCAATTTTCAAAAAAATATTTATAGGTTGGCATGAGGCTGCCCCCCATTCTATCTAAAACTTGGTTCACTTTTGAAAATGCCACCCAGTTTCAGGGAAGGTTGGAAGGTTTTTTTGTTCATGTGAGGTTGGGTTTATTTTTTAAGTATACAAGTACCTACATACAGCGTGTGTGAGTGTGAACTTAAACGTGTGTGCTTGTGAGCATGCATTGAATAGAGGCCTTTTAAATGTCAATATATTTTTGCAACTTAAATTATACTCGTAGATGGACGCAGTAGGGGGTAGATGGGATACTCTAAGGTCTGCATGCAACATTGCTAATTATTTAGATTGCGTCTTTTGCATTGCCGGCCCACTGTTGTCAAATGCCATACCACACCAGCTGAGGGCTCTTAAGAGGAAGTCAAATTTGAAAGCATGTCTGTTCAGATGCAATGGCTCTGCAGTGCCTGTGCAGTGAATTCACAAAACGACTCTTAAAATTGCCATATTATTATTATTATTACTATTAAAGCCACAAGTCGTCATTTAGACTAAGTATAAATTTTACGGTACTAAAGAAGCCATTTATTCATACAAAAGTCAACAAGAAAGAAGATGAGAAACTGAAGTAACCTAAGTAAAAAAAACATTAGATGTAAACTCAAGAATAATGAAAATGTATGGAAACTAAAACGCTCACCTCTGGCGCTACTTTACTATCTTACATTTTTTGGTAAAAACACTACGGTTAAGTTAAGACGTAAAGTTTTTTACTTGGGGTACAGAATGCTATTTTTCTCAATAACGGTAGAATCATTGACTTAAAATATATAGGACATGAAGCCAATATAACACAAATACATGCTTTATCCGTTTCGATCTACTTTAACATAAATCTTCCTTAGTTTAAAAAAGAACAAAGATGCTCCCAGTGGGATTTCATTGTGAACAGGCGAGTGTGAGAGATGCTAGAAGATATCTCTGCAATGTTGGCATTACTAAAATGTCATCTCTGCGCGGAAATTGTGCGCACGTGTTTTAATTGTTTTGACCGAGGAATTTGACAATCTTGAAAGAAAAATTACATTATAACAAAACATCATGGCATTTTTTTGTATGAACTTTTGTTTTTGGTTACTATTTATATTATCTATATTTGGTTATATTTTATAAACTATTTTTATAAAATGTCATAAAGCGTCTTTGAGGTGATTTTTCACAGTTAAAAAAATGTCCAATAAATAAATGCATAATTATTGGGTGTCGAAACACAACACAGAGAAAGCAAGAAAACATACAATTGCACATGTTTATTCAGTACTATTCTGTTTTTGTTGACAGGTCCGGCTGACAGCTTTGTCCCATAGTATGCTTCAACGCCGTAAGCTACTTTCGTCTCCACTTACGTATACTTTACCTCGAGTAGTGCTAAATTAGTCGACTGAAAAAAATATTGAGTTCCCGCCAGAAGTGTCCATTTCTGACGCAGGACGCCATTAGCGTGACGCCAATGCTACGCGGCTGTGTTAAATTTCATGTGGGAAATATCTGAGGACAGATGTACCGGATCTGTACTATAATCTATATAATGCATGCCCACAAGTAGGCACATGTAAGTCCGCGCTTACACATGTTGCATGTGTACATGCAAAATAAACCAAACCATGAACATAACAAAAGTGACATGAACATTCACTTTTGTCAATGCCACCCCAGTTTCAGGGAAAGTTTATGTCCATGTGAGGTTTGGTTTATTTTGTACGTACACATGCAGCATGTGTAAGCGCGGACTTACATCTGTCTACTTGTGGGCATGCATTAAATATGAGCCTTCAATGTCAATCTATCTTTGCAACTTAGATTATAGATTATAGACAACGCCGGAAAAGAGTGACACTAGAAGAAGTAGAGGAAGTGATTTAGCTGATGTGACAGTTATTTTGCAAATAATGTATTAGGTAAGTTTTGGGTTGTGATTTGTGAAGCGTTCGATTAAGGCGCGGAGCATTTCTATATTTGCAATCGCGAAATGTTACGCCGTGTCGAATCTAAAGAAAAACCAGCATGGAAATCAAAGTGGGCACTTGTTGCAAAACCTAGTGGACCAATGCAATGCAAATCAAGACGAAACGACTGACTGACAAAACGTTAAATGTTCAGTGTCCCTACTCCCTACTATAAAATATCGCGTGAATATAAAAATGATGGAAGAAAGTTGGAGGCAGAAGCTATTTTCTCGACAGCAGCTGAATTCGTAAATCAATCAAAATAGTATCAAATTAAGTTGGTGAATTGTATTCGTCTTCATATCGACGGTTAAAAGGCAATAGGGCATAAGCGACAAAAACTATATTGTTTAGGAGAGCAGTTTAAAGTTTGAGATTGCAGAAAAATGGCAAAACTTTTTTATTCTTTATAATAAAACTTCGTTAAAATAAAAACAACTCTAAAATAAATAAAATAAATAAACATTTATTGGCGTTCCTATTAATGTGGTTTTACGATTTGTTTTATGTCACAAGCTCCTTTAGGACAAAAAAAGGCCAAACCATACTTCGAAAACGCAGTAGTTTGCTTGGGCATAAACAAAAAAAAACATCGTAGAGCTATGGGAGTTCGCGCATTATTAGGGCGGAATTTTTTTAAGTAAGATAGCATTCATAACTCAATTTTGACCAAAACTTCGCTTTCTATTAACCGTCGATATATTTTTTTTTATAAAAAAGGAATCCTTCCGTCATGCATTGAAATAAGAATGACGTTCATACGAGTGACTCGTCTTATATTTACTTTACGAGTAGTGTTTATTTGGTTTTTGTTTGTTTGTTTTGTCTTTACAGGTTGATATGAGGCTGACCACCTATACTGTAAAAAATGGTTCATTTAGTCAATATCACCGCCGTTTCAGGGAAGTTGCAGGGTTGGCGTTCATTTAAGATTTGTATTTTAATTTGTAAGCACACATGAAGCGTTTCGATACCTTAAAGGTAAGACTGAATACCTAAGTGACATATTTGGCTAAAATGGGATCCTCAGATAAATGTGCTTGTTTTCCTATTTTCTACGAGAGAAAATACTAAATAAATGTGACAATCCTGTAGTTTAGAAAATTTTCATGCGCACTGTCTTACAAATAGTTCACTTACTATTAGCAGTTACCCCCAATAAAATGTTAAATTTACGATTTCTCAAATAAGCCACTCAGCACTTTACAGTTTTACTTTTTACGTGGCGATTTGAAAGCGCTAATTTACACGTGTCTGTTTGTGGACATGCATTTAATATGAATGTTAAATGTGCATATATATTTGCAACTTAGATTATAGATGATAGAGATTGTATGTAGTTTGTTGACATGTTTTCACTAGTGAGACTTGTATATCATATGGAATTGTCGGTACATAGAAATCTCCATCAAGACCATTCAGTTCCAATTGCTTACATCTTTATATCATACCTACCATCTTGGAGTAGTCTATTACTCACGACACCATCTATCTATAATCTAATTTGCAAAAATTTACTTACATTCAAGATCCACTAGATCCACAAGATCCACAGAGGGAGCTCTTGAGGTGTGATACACACAAAAACAGCGCTCACCAAATAAATCATCCTAATATTATTATTATTATCCACATCTACTGCATTCCCACAAGCAAACGCGTGGAAGCTTTCGCGTACACATTAATTTTATTAAAGTAGGATGATTAATTTAGTGAGCGCTGTTTTTGTGTGAATCACACCTCAAGAGCCTTCTGCGAGCTTGGTCGTCGTTATAGAAAACAATACTCAAATAAGACCCAGTTGCTGTAAGGCTGGATGGACCTTTGGTGACCGGTCATTGGTAAAGGTATATGAATTTTTCAGCCCAGCGCAGAGCGTATTTGAAAATATAAATGATATATTTTTGTACTGCACCGGGACTTGAACTCAAGACTTTCCATTTACAAGTCCGAAGCGCTAACCACTAGAATACGGACCGGCCAGGACATGCTGCATATTTACCTACAACTTATAAAATAATAATCCAAAACTCAAATGAACAAAATAACTGCAAGGCCGCTTTTTCATAATATGAGTTTTTACAGCAAGGAGATCAGCCTCATACCAACCTATTATTCACTTTAAAATCTCGACATAAATTTTTACAACTTAGATTACAACAGGCAGATAACAATTATAATGATTAAGCTTGGTGTCTCACTAGATACTATTTGGTTTGAACAAAGATGGAAACATGGAACAGCTGTGTAGACAGTGTTGGCAGAAAGGAGCACTAATTATAAGCACCTACAATAATAATAGCAACATGTGAACGATTACTCACATGGCGACTTTAATTGTATCACTGTTCAAGTAATGAACACTTCCTCAACTCATAGGTTGGTGTAAGGCTGACCACGCAACTACACATGGTGCAACTGCTCACGGCGTTGCCCCAAGGGGTTGGGTAGAGCGTGCTATGTGAAACCTATTTATTTACATAGATATGGGGGCCGTCAACCACTACATCTGAAGTGGAGATTTCTCAGCTTACGAGGACGGCTGGTTCTCATTTCTTGTGAAGGCTGAGTAAACCTTGCCGGCATTTTATTTTACCCAAATCCAAACACCCAAATGGGAAATCATTTCTGACACCCTTACCTGTAGGAATCGAACTCTAGCCCTCTGGCGTGGAATGCAAGCATTTCACTAACTAAGCTATCGACCGCACATGGTAAAAAATATTTATGTACCATTATGTGTTCTGAGAGATGTCTGGAGTCCATATTATGAGAGAAACAATCACTTTTTCCCTTTTATGTGGTTTTTTAGTCTATTCCTGGGTCTTTGATTTGCACTTTTTTTACACTTTAGGCACTTTTCTACTCTATGGTCGCTTTTTCCCCATTTCCTGTTTCCTTATTTCCAGTTCCCCCATAACCCGGTCGCCATTTGTCATAAAGCGTCATTTTTCCCTTGTGGTCACATGTCAGTTGAATTCACCTTCGAAAATTTGAGTGAATTGACAATATTCCTGGGCAAAAACATTTAAAAGAGTGTTATTTTACCATCTTGTGTCCTTGTGAACAATTAAAAACTAAAACAGGTGATATTGTGGTGGTTAAAAGTTCGCATACGTATTTTTCTTGGTTATGCCACGCTGTCATATTTACGAAAAACGTTTTTCGTTATTTTAACGGAGTTTTTACTTTAGATAACATCAAAATCAGTGTTATGAGTTGTGATAACAAAAAAGGGCCACCTCCCGCCGAAATCTCACAGGATTCAGGTGATGTGGATGCATTGAGGTATATATACTAGAGACGTAACGTTGCTCGAAACACGTAGCACCCTGTAGTAAGTCAAAAGTCGTACTCGAGAAAAACCCGATTTTGAGGCTCGTCAGTCTCACGCAGACTTACACAGCGAACGGACGTGACAGGTGGTAATACATATTGCCATAAATGTCTAAATATTGTGATTGGAGTTTTCAAACACCATTGTTTGTGAACTTGATCAATTATACAACATGCACAAATGAAAAAAAACACAACATACTAGCACAGATTAATTATTAAAACAATTTATTTTTGAAAAAAATAAGTTTTTCTTAAATATATTTTAATTAATGTTACACATTTGACACCGACAATAAGGTTGTAAACTGCCGGGTTGCTGGTTGAAGACTTGCTCATATAATTTTTAAAAGTTAAGGACTAAAGTTACATTTCATTTTAATCTGACATTCATTTTTAATAGTATTACTGTAGGGGAATTTTATATCAGAGAATTATGACATCCAGCCCTTTTTGTCGTGTTTGAAGTCTGCCATGTGTTTGCTAAAATTATTGCTATCTCGTTTTAACCTGAGAGTACAGTGCGCGTTATTCGATGCAGAAGCTGGATAAAAACTGATTGTCTCCTTGCATCTGCATTAAAACGTTTCCAACGGACTTCGGCTTGACATTTTTTTCCTGATTGTATGATGGTTGCGACTCTATAGTATATATCTCAATGTGTGGATGTAAAAATGCGGATATGACACTTCGGAATCAGGTTCACCGCCGCGGCGTCAGAAACGGCTTAGGGTTGTCTTGGACCCAAGGATAGATTATCTGGTTTCCCAGAGGGAGCCACTTAATGCTATACCAGACGAGTCTTTCGCCCGAAATGGACTCTCAAATAAAGGAAATGACCGAATCCGGAGTTATAGAGGCAGCGGAGTCATCTCCCAGCTTCTTATCAAAAATGTTCCTAACACTCAAATCGGACGATTCCCCGAGAATGATTTTCAACCAAAATCGTTAAAACTTCTTCCTAGACCCGGCTCCGTTCGAACTCATAAGCCACTACAAAGTGTCAGAGTTTCTTATCAAAAATGTTCCTAACACTCAAATCGGACGATTCCCCGAGAATGATTTTCAACCAAAATCGTTAAAACTTCTTCCTAGACCCGGCTCCGTTCAAACTCATAAGCCACTACAAAGTGTCAGAGTTTCTTATCAAAAATGTTCCTAACACTCAAATCGGACGATTCCCCGAGAATAATTTTCAACCTGAAATCGTTAAAACTTCTTCCTAGACCCGGCTCCGTTCAAACTCATAAGCCACTACAAAGTGTCAGAGGTTCTGCAGCCAAACGATTGGTTGTCGAAAATAGACCTATCGCAAGCTTACTTTCATCTCCCAATAGCACATCGGAGATTTTTGCGACTGGTCTATCGAGGAGAATTACTTCAGATGACAAGTCTGCCCTTTGGCCTTTCATCTGCCCCCAGAATGTTTGCAACCCTCACAAATTGGGTAGCCCAACTACTTTCTGCTGCGACGAGATATCCGGACAATCGTTTATCTCGACGACTTCCTCCTTGCGAACCAATCCAAGGACGATCTTTGTCGACAATCGCATCTTTGGCCTTTCATCTGCCCCCAGAATGTTTTCAACCCTCACAAATTGGGTAGCCCAACTACTTACTGCTGCAACGAGATATCCGGACAATCGTTTATCTCGACGACTTCCTCCTTGCGAACAAATCCAAGGACGATCTTTGTCGGCAATCGCATCTTTGGCCTTTCATCTGCCCCCAGAGTGTTTTCAACCCTCACAAATTGGGTAGCCCAACTACTTACTGCTGCGACGAGATATCCGGACAATCGTTTATCTCGACAACTTCCTCCTTGCGAACCAATCCAAGGACGATCTTTGTCGGCAATCGCATCTTTGGCCTTTCATCTGCCCCCAGAATGGTTGCAACCCTCACAAATTGGGTAGCCCAACTACTCACTGCTGCGACGAGATATCCGGACAATCGTTTATCTCGACGACTTCCTCCTTGCGAACCAATCCAAGGACGATCTTCGTCGGCAATCGCATCTAGCAGTAGATATCCTACAATCTCTGGGGTGGTATGTAAATCTCCAGAAGTCAGTGCTCTTCCCCACTCAACAATTAGAGTACTTGGGAATCGTTTGGGACACGCATAACAATTGCAAATTCCTTTCTTACCGGAAGCAAGAGGCATTGTGCCACTCACTTCGAGCAATACTGACTTCTCGAAAATGGTCCTTAAAACTGGCGGAAAGTCTCCTAGGAAGACTAAACTTTGCCAGCTTCATGGTCGCCTCCACTGCAGACAATTGCAGATAGCGAGCAGGCCACTGAAGCACCTGTCACCAAGAAGGTCTTTCTTGCCGGAAGCAAGAGGCATTGTGCCACTCACTTCGAGCAATACTGACTTCTCGAAAAAGGTCCTTAAAACCGGCGGAAAGTCTCCTAGGAAGACTAAACTTTGCCAGCTTCATGGTCGCCTCCACTGCAGACAATTGCAGATAGCGAGCAGGTCACTGAAGCACCTGTCACCAAGAAGGTCTTTCTTACCGGAAGAAAGAGGCATTGTGCCACTCACTTCGAGCAATACTGACTTCTCGAAAATGGTCCTTAAAACTGGCGGAAAGTCTCCTAGGAAGACTAAACTTTGCCAGCTTCATGGTCGCCTCCACTGCAGACAATTGCAGATAGCGAGCAGGCCACTGAAGCATCTGTCACCAAGAAGGTCATGACAAATGACCGAGGACAGCTTACAAGTAATAGAGTGGGGGATAGGGAATGCGAACGAATCAAGTTCCATCCACAGGGAAACCTGCGAACGTTTCTTGACAACAGATGCGTCAGACTAAGCTTGGGGAGCAACTCTGGACGACTTGATGCTGTCAGGACAGTGGACCGTTCAAACAAAAGAATCGGCACTCCAAACGAAAAGAGTTGTTCGCTGTTTTCACAACCCTGCAACGCACAGCGCACGACCTTTCTGGCTCCGAAATTCTGGTACAATCAGACAACAAGACAGTAGTCGCCTACATCCGCAAGGAAGGGGGCACCAGATCCAAAACACTCCTAAATCTTACCCAAGATCTGTTGACTCTGGCAGGCCAATGGGAGATCTCGCTAACAGCGCAGTACCTACCGGGAAGATACAACGGAGACGCGGATCACCTATCAAGAGGAAGATCCCCTCCAGAGTGGCATCTTTTATCAACAGCAACGAAGGCCATTTTCAATCATTTCGGAGTACCAGATATAGACCTGTTCGCATCCACGACGGCACACATGAGTTCAACTTACGTATCCAGAGACTCCACAGACTCATGCGCAATCTTTCAAAACGCGGAAGAGAAAAGACTGCTCCTGTCAGGATGGAGAGCTTCCACACTCAACACATATAAACCTGCTTGGCAAAGATGGTGCCGCTGGATACTGGCGGAAAATACCCATCCCAACACATCATCTCCTAATCAATTGGCAAGGTATCTAGCGCAACTGTTCATAAACAAAAAACTGTCATACAGGACTATACTGGTACACAAGTCAGCCATCGTAACCTTCTGCAACCCAATGATGGAAAAGAATCTCAGCTCAGATTTCCTAGTGAAACATACATTAAAAGCCATAGCAATGGTAAGGATTAACCCTCCTAAGTCCCCTGTGTGGAATTCGCAGATAGTGAAAGACTGGCTAGTCAGGAACACTCCTCGTTCAGATTTTCTCTATGAAGTTGCGTGTAGAACAGCAATCTTACTTCTGTTATCCTCAGGAAGAAGAGTACAATAATGCTAAATATCACAGAAGGAAACATTCTAGACGAAGGCACATCAATTGTGTTAATTCCATTTGTTGGATCAAAAACAGATACACTTCTGGAATCCAAGGAACACAACGTCAACCCAGTCTTCTGGATAAGGAAGCTGATTGAACTATCACGCGAAAGGAGATCAGGACAAAATATTTATAACCTGTTCATCAGCACCCGAGGACAAGTGAAGGCAGCTACAAGAACAATCATAGGAGGATGGGTAAAGAACACGCTAAAATCAGCAGGAGTAGAGGCCACTCCCGGCAGCACACGTTCAGCGGTCGCATCACTTAATTGGCTGGAGAACTACCCAATAGAAAACACTTTCAGAAAATGCTATCAGAAAGAGATGTTGAAACATACAGCTCCAGAAGATCCCTCCCTATTTCAACCAGTTAATATCAAATAAAGACGTCCCCGGTCACCAGGAGATAATAGACAGATCTCTCATAATATGGACTCCAGACATCTCTCAGAACACATAATGGGGGAGTTTTACCTACCATTAAAACTCTTATTATGTTTCTATAGATGTCTGGAGTCCAGGTAACCCCTACCTGGTGTATTATGAGCTTTATGACAAATGGCGACCGGGTTATGGGGGAACTGGAAATAAGGAAACAGGAAATGGGGAAAAAGCGACCATAGAGTAGAAAAGTGCCTAAAGTGTAAAAAAAGTGCAAATCAAAGACCCAGGAATAGACTAAAAAACCACATAAAAGGGAAAAAGTGATTGTTTCTCTCATAATATGGACTCCAGACATCTATAGAAACATAATAAGAGTTTTAATGGTAGAAGCAATACCTCCCATCTTCAGGTGTAAATATAAACTAACATACAAATACAATACATTATGACGTGAGGATTTGAATTACTGAGGGGGAGGGGGGGGAGTGTTATGTGGGCGGGGTGTAGTAGGAAACATAGAAAGTAGGGGAGAAGTGTTAGGAAATATAATACTATTTAAGAGGTTATTTACTGAATTAATATTTTTTTGGATTTCTAGGTTTTCAAAATTATTCATGATTTTACCTTTGTAGGGAATGGAGTGAAGGAGTTTTAGTGTGTGGGTATGAAAGGAATGGTTAGACTCTATTATATGGTTGGCGAATTCAGAATGACCGTTGCTTGTTAGGCAACGGCGGTGTTCTTGAATTCTAGTTTTAAGGTTTCTTGCAGTTTGACCTATATATTTCAGATCGCAATCTCCACAAGAGATCTCGTAAACTCCACTTTTCATCATGTAGTCTATTTTATCTTTTGAGTTAAAGAGGATAGTTTTTAAGTTCGTATTTGTATAAAACGCGGGCTTAATATTGGTGGGGAGTATTTTTGAAATTTTCGTGGATAATGGGCCTGTGTATACAATTTTTTTCCAGTATTTATTTTCTGTGATATTATTATCGAGTCCAGAGTACAGATATCTTTTGGTAAGTATTTTATGTTTTTTATTATTAAGTAATTTGTCTATTAGTTTGTGTTCATATCCATTGTTGCTGGCTATTAGTTTGATGGTTGACAGTTCCTGATTGTAATCATTATTATTGAGTGGGATTGTGAGAAGTCTGTTGATCATTGATGTATGTTAGTTTATATTTACACCTGAAGATGGGAGGTATTGCTTCTCCCGAAACCGGTAGTGTTTAAAAAATAATAAAAGCTCATGTGAATTGTAACAAATAAGTTTTTTTATTTTAATCTATTAAAATGAACTTTCACGAAGTAACTGCCAAAAACCTAGATAATGTTTTAATGGTAGGTAAAACTCCCCCATTATATTACTTTTGCTGTTTTGTCTTTATTTTATTTCTTTTGAAAAAAGGTCAGTGAACTTTTGAGCACTTTCTTTTGTCCCATTTCCTACAATTCCTTGACTTATAGATTGATGTGAGGCTGATCAGCCATACTGTAAAAAATGATTCAGGAAAGGTCGGCAGAGTTGCAGGGTCTATACGTATGTACATTCGCAGTTAGGATTTTAATTTGTATGTACACATGCAGCATTTGTAAGCTCGAACTTACACGCGTCTGTTTGTAGGCATGCATTTATGTAATATTATTTGTTGATGTTAATATATTTTTATAACGGGTTTGTCTTTGATACATAGATAAATGCATGGGAGTTATGATAAATATAATATGGAAATATAGAAAACGGCAATCTATTTTTCCCCATATTTTCTACTTAACAGTCGGAAAGTATGTTTGTTTATTTTTCAATATTTTTCTAATTTTGCGGAGAAAAATTGTGATGTCATTACGCCTGTTTTCTAGCGAAAAAGCATTTATTTATTTAATTAATATTGCTAAGCACCGCAGACCCATACAAGTGTAACGTTTGCTCGCACGAGAAAAATGTAAATTCAAATTTATTTCCATTATTATTTTTTTTAATATTCACTTTACTCCTTTTATTTTTTTCACAGAAAGGTTTAATTTCCACAGTTCCCGGTCATATTATAAGACTCACGTTGGTTTCTTTTCGGGTATTTTTTTTCAAATAAAAAATCGCGTCAGATCGTCTGACTGTCTCGCGTTGGACTGGCGGCACAGCTGACTGCTAAAGTCAATGTTTATCAAAGACTAGAATCGAGTAGGTACAAACATTTCGAAAAAATGTATGGAAAGTAAAGCAATCCCTAGAGGCGCTGCTGTCGAATCTTCTACACATTTTTCCGTTTATAGTTGAGTATTTACGCAACGTTTTTTACTCGAGATAAAGATACGAGTCGTTACCTAACGTTTCAACTCAAAACATGATTTTCGTTTTTTTTTTTAATGTATGGACACTGAGACAGCACCTCTATTGAGCGTTTCAGTTTCCCTTCACATTTGGTGAGTAGGGTTTATAATAAATGTTTTACTGTGTGCTGATATTGACGTGATGCAGATTAAATATGTTTATTATATCAGTACCCCGAGTATGAAGCATTACGTAAAATCTGGTCGATCGCGGCGATAAAAAATGTATGAAAACGAAATCACTCAATAGGAGTGCCGTCGTATATTCCATACATTATCTATTTACGCGATCCAGGTGAGTTTATGTAAATGTTTTATACTCGGAATACTTGCCTATATAATAAAGAGAGGAATGAATGTACCTGAAAAAATACATAACAGACACTTGGGCAGGTATTTTATAAAAAAAATATAATAATAGCGCAACTAAACTGCACATAAAGTGTAACTTTATACCGCGTTATCCCCGAAGGAATCACGTGTGACATGTGGTACCTAATTATTTCACAGATAAACGGGCCAGTCTTGCGCCAACCACTTCAGTTGAAACGGGGGGTTTCCAGAACATAAGGAGCCTGGTTCTCATTTCTTGTGAAGACTGAGTAAGCCTTTCCGGTATTTTTATTTTAGGTTTGAAACAAACGCTGGAATGGGAAATCCTATCTGACACTCTTAGTGTGGATCGAACGCTAGACCTCTGGCATGGAACGTAAGCATTTCCCCAACTGAGCTATCGACTTCCCTTCCCTGAAACATGAGTGGCATTGGCCAAACTAAACTATTTTTTTACAGTATGTGTGTGGTCAGTCTCATATTAGTCAGCCAAACTATTCGTCAAAGAAGAATAGGTGTCATATTTAAAAAAAGGTACTGGAAAAAATATGCAGGTTAACTAAATCACTCACTAGAGGTATTATTTTATCTTCTATACATTTTTTTACGCAAAGGAGGGGAGTTGACACAGTTTTTTATACTCAAGACAGTGAAACGTAACTGAAAACAAATTCACAAGAAAAGAGCAGAGCGAGTCATTGGCCACCTCTAATGAACTGTCAGCAGGTGACAGTTACAGTTACAGGGCAATAAATGAAATATAAGGGTTATCACATAAAAATTCCATTATTATCATTTTTCTAGTAGCTACTGTATGAACAGGTTTTCCATTCTGACATAAATATTTTTGAAGTTATCCACCTATGATAAATGAATAGGTACCTGTTTCACATTTAGATAATAATAATGCTGGAAAGTTGCTTTCTGGGATCTGTTGCTGTGGTCTGTGGGAGCTGGAGCTTCAGGACGTTTCGTCCATGCCTACGATGGGCTTATTCAGCTTTTCAGCGTGAAAGTGAGTGATGATGGTGTTAATGTATGGATGCATTAGGCCATTAGGGATACGGCATCAGATATTAGAAAGCAACTCTTACCATCATCAGCCAGCTGTGTAAGCCTAAAACTCCTATTCAATAATAGTAATATTAGGATATTTCTTCGGTGAGCACTGTCTTTGTGTAAATCACACCTTAAGAGTCCTCTGCGAACTTGAGCGTCGCTATAGAAAGCGACAATTCTTAAGCAAGACCCAGTAGCTGTGAGGTTGGATGGACCTATGGAGACCGGTCTTTGGCTCAGGCAGATTAATTTTTCAACCCAGGCAAGAGCATATTCGAAAAATTAAATATTTTTAAGTGCTCCAGCAAGAATCAAACCCTCTACCTTCCAATAACAAGTCCAAAATGTTAACCACTACCAGACAACCAGACAACACACCGGTTAAGATAATCAAGTTTAGATAATCATTAGAAACAACAAAGAAATCATGTGTTATATGTAAAACAATATAACAGAGAACTGATCCGTAGTCTAGTGTTTAATACTTGGGACTTGTAATTATTGGAAGGTGGTGAGTTTGAATTCTAGAAGAAGTTATTAGGCATGTTTCAGACAATTATTGCAGGCAATGTGAGCATAGACTATTGTTACTCCCAAGATGCAGACCTAACCTACCTAAGGTCATAACCTAACTGTGGGGAGGGAAATGACTATGCTCAATGAGACCTCCTCTTCGTGGTTGATATCTTCCACCTGAGTGAGAATCAGCTTGGACAGAGGCATATGTTTCTCTTGAGCTGATACAGTTTTTCATTTAAATTATTTGTTAATTAAGAATCTATCCATAATCTATTATCTAAGTTGCAAAGATATATTGAAATTTAAGACCGGTCGATAGCTCAGTTGGTAGAGTGCTTGCATTCCATGCCGTGAGCTCGGGTTCGAATCCCACCGAGGGTGTCAGAAATGATTTCCAGTTTCGGTGTTTATTTCAAACCCCAAAATAAAATACCGGCAAGGTTTACTCAGCCTTCACAAGAAATGAGTACCAGCCCCCTCGGGAGCTGGGAAACCCCCCACTTCACTGAAGTGGTTGGCGTAAGGCCGGCCCCCTTACCTGTAAAAATAAATAGGTTCAAATCGCCACATGCGACCCCTTCGGGGATAACGCGGCAAGAAGTTACACTATATATGTAGCTAAGTTGCGTTTTAAGGCATGTATCTAATGCACGTCCACAAGCACATGACACTTGTAAATTCATGCTTGCACATGCTGCATGTGTACTTAAAAGATAAACCAAATCTCAGATGAGCTTAAACCTTACAATTCCTGCGCCTTTCCTTTTAAAACCGGGATGGCATTGACAAAAGCGAACCAAGTTTTTACAGGATACCAACCTATCATCCAATGAACAAAAAGGACCAAAATTTTTACTTAATTTAGGAGCTAACACAAAAATAATGAAAGTAACAATACATTTTAATTAAATTACATGCCCAAGATGCCATTATTGCAGATCAACAGCCAAATCTTTCCATCCTTGCATACTTCTAATCATTTAATTCTTATATTTTTTTCTATTACACTACTCATATTTTTTTCTAAAATAAATCTATTCGGTGATATTCACACATAGCAAATCCATGGCTCAACAGCCACCGAACATGGATTTTCCATACAAAAAAACAAGGATCTATGGATCAGCTATGGATCAAATGTGTTGTGAATAATCCTGTAGGTGTATCGTCTGGGACTGAGGTTATAAAGATTTACCAATCCTAACCTATAAGCATTTTTTTAATCAAAAATACTTCAATGCAAATAAAAGTCAAATTTAATTCGAGTCTTACCGTAGATTCAAACCAGAGACCTTCAGTCGATTTATCCATGATCTCACATTGACATTTGAGCTATTTAATCGTTCAACTAAACATGTACTTATTTCTGTAGGACAGAACTTAAGTAACTACAGGAGTACACGACTTAAACAGAATTTAGATGACGACTAAGGGAGGGCGCTGTTATGACTTAGCAGCCTTCAAGCTCCTAAAATCAATCGGTGTTATTCTTACTTTTCATATTTCGCCGTCGGCCTATCTGGCGACTACCTACAAAGCCGGACTAGACCAAATTTGAAATATTGATTCTCGTTCATGGTGTACCTAGGAACAGTTGAGCCTGCGACCAATTTTGGACGGCTGAAATTAAGTCCGTTCAATGTCGTATTTAAAAAAAAAATCTGTTCTAGAGATGTCACTTTATAAATATTATTTAAAGAATAGGGAATTTTCAGTCATATTTAAATCATTATTAAAACAATAACCATTGACAATAATGAACAAAAAGATGAAAAATAAAAGCAAATAATCAATTTATAAATTTGTTATGCAATTTATAATTAAAACAACTTTGAAAACAATTGATAAGCCAAATGAATCCGTATATTTTTTGTGGATCGGGAAAAATAAACCAAATGTGGGGAATATGCGTTAGGGACGACCACACAAATATGGCCGCGGCACGTCTGTCGTCGCTAACGTCACAATGGCGGACGGCTGATTTTTTTTTTTTTTTTTTTTAAATCAGATGTCGCCCGCAATGCATCTAAATATTTTATTTCAGATGGAAAAAGTGTCTCATATGTGTTCGTGGAGTGTTGAATATCCTCTTCACTTATTTTAAACTATCTACTTAAGTTCAGTTTTGTAAAATGTGTCATATTGAAATTTGCCGTGAGCCGTGATTCAATCTTTCAAATGATTTCTTTTGCTTCTTATTTTTTTGTGTTTTGTGGCTCAAAAAGTGATTGATTAGCAAAAAGGTGCTGAATTCTGTCAATTTGACCAAAATGACAAAAACAAATCGCAAAACAAAACAGTAATAAAGCAAATATTTACGATTTAATATTAAATACGGCAGTTGTCAAAATCGACCATGTAAAACCGTCTCCGAGGCGGATTTGTCTCCGCCTAAGTTTGCATACATTTGGAGGTTAGAATTGGGCGGGCGTTGAGCTCAGGACACGAGCGTAACTCCTTTAGAAATGTTCAAGAATCAAAATTAAGCAAAACGTGGGCTCAACGGGCGACGAAAATGTCTAAGAATAACACCAAATGGGTATTATTTTGTTTTTCTTCAACGAAATACTTCTTAAATTTTATCAATTCCGCTGACATCACATTGAACTATCAAAAGTGATGTTTTACAAGATGGCGACATTAGTTCCAATTTTCAGCACATTCAGCTTAAGCCGTGTCAATCCGTAACTACCTTTACAAATGGCAGGAAAGCAAATAAAATCATATATTTATTTGCAACACTTTAAATGATAGATGGTTACTAATTTCATATACGAGAAAGTGACTAAGTGCCAGGAGTGTACGCTGGATAGAGGTAAACACATGTCAGAATAAATAATTGTATTTTGCCTTTTCAAAAACATATTAGTAATGAGCCAAATGAGCAATGTTGGGCATCAAGCTGCATCCGCTGCGGATCCCCAGTAATGGTATCCTTACTATCATCATTATTTTAATTCGTCATGCAACTTGTGATCTAGCAACAATGCCACAAGGAAAGCCACCCGAGGCATGGTCTTAGCTTCAGTTACATTAAACCACTTAGTTTTAGAGTCATGGGTACTCCTCTGACATAGAGATTCTTGTATTTGTCGTGCTGTTGCTTTTAACTTCATGGGAAGGCCCTTTGTCAGTCGTGAAAATATATGGCTTTCTATGAGCGTCCATATGATGTGGGTCCTTCTGACACATACGTAGAAGCCAGGTATGAGGAGGGTTTGAGCATAAGGGCCTTTGGTATGACCAAGAAATGAAAGTCATCATAATCATCATGAGTTCGACAGCCCTGGGTGAGCCTGGACTGAATTCGGGATTCTCCTCCGCTCTCACCTATCGACTTTGCTCTCCAGCTACACATGTCTGCCTTGGCTGCATCTGCACTAACACCATCCATTTATCGCATTTTTGGTCTTTCTGGTCTCCTTCAACCTTGTGGTGCTGAGAGTGTTAGGTGCTTAATGTGGTTGGAGTCGTCCATTCTAATAGTGTGACCAGCCCACTACAGGCGCCCTACTTTGATGGAACTGATCACATCGGGCTCTCTGTAGATGTCATACAGGTCTTTGTTGTACTGACAGACACCAAACATAGATGAAAATCAAGAAAAGAATAGGCGCTGTAAGAAGCATGAACTTTTGATTAGATAGTCACTTCTTGTTTAACAACGTTGATATAATAATGAATCTTATTCGGAATGAAGCATGGATTATTAAACACAAAGGTAGATGTCAGTTATTAAAAATCATCAGTTGGTGTTGTCACTGATAAAAGAATGCAAATAATAATAATAAAATGTATAATGCTCAATATAATTTTTATGACTTGTAGCATTCAATGCATATTCTGTCATCATCATGATTCTACAGAATTTTAAAGTAATGGACTGAATCATTCAAAATATATGTGTGACGTCACCCACAGTAAATATAAAATGTATTCCTGATAATCGGGGATTTTTTCTAGTTCACAGCACCATACAGTTGGTGCTAACGCTAAATGCAGTACGGTGCCCTTTAGTACCTTTTTAAACTACCTTCTACTAGACTACCGGTCTTTTTCTAGTGGTTAATGCTACGGACTCGTAAACCAAAGGACCGGAGTTTGATTCCCGGAGGAGCATAAAAAATAATATCATTAAATTTTCAAAATTTTCTCTTCACTGGGTTGAAAAATTACATTTTTAATTACAAAGATTGGTCACCAAACATTAGATAATAGATTGTAGACACATCAAGAGCCCTCTGCCAGCTAGGTCATCGCTACAAAAAGCATCAATTTTCAAACAAGACCCAGTTGCTGTGAGGTTGGATGAACCTGTGGCGATCGGTCATTGGTAAAGGAATTGAATTTTTCAACCCGGGGAAGAGCATATTTGTAAATCAAATGATATTTTGTGTGGTTTGCCAAGAACTACCTTTCAATTACGAGGCCCATGCATTACCCACGAGACCATGGGTCGATCCATGTTCAGGCTTTTTTTTCTAAGAACACACAGTTCATGTTTAAGAGCAAACTTGCCTGTGTGTGTGCATAAAGTGAGAATTTTTATCTTATTATAGCCCTGCGACTTTAACTAAAATTGATTAAACAATTAAATCTGCAAAAGTACAAAATCTGCTGATTGATATGGAAGGTTGAACTGATAATGATGCTATTGATTTATACCGCTTAAGATAACAGAGATTCTATCATTTTTGCAAATCTTAAAATGAAAAAAATACACGCTTTATCTATTAAATATGGCCATGGAATGTATCATATAATATTGGGTGCATAAGCATACATAGTTTTTGAGATTATCTTAAAAAGACAGTGCGTTGTGATGGCTATATGTCTCTGCTTGTCCCCATCCTCTTGTAAAGGTACTGCCTTGTTGCACCAGCCAATAGTCTCTAGTGGTCCCCATTCTCTTGTTAAGGCAGTGCCATGTTCTGTTAGCGATTTGTCTGTGCTAGTCACAGTTTTCGAGTTGCGAATAGGAGGCTTCAAATCCTAGAAGAATGTTTTTGGACGACCTCTAGTTTCTCTCCCACAGATTCTTCTTTATGAATGTTACTAACAAAGGTGTTCTGTCTTATGAAGATGATGAACCCTATCACTATTCTTCTGAAGGTGTTCTGTCTTATGAAGATGATGAACCCTATCACTATTCTTCTGAAGGTGTTCTGTCTTATGAAGATGATGAACCCTATCACTATTCTTCTGAAGGTGTTCTGTCTTATGAAGATGATGAACCCTATCACTATTCTTCTGAAGGTGTTCTGTCTTATGAAGATGATGAACCCTATCACTATTCTTCTGAAGGTGTTCTGTCTTATGAAGATGATGAACCCTATCACTATTCTTCTGAAGGTGGCCAGAGCCTTTATCAGACTTGCCAACATTTCTTCCCAATCTTGCATACCTCTAACAACTTATACTCATCCTCTTCTCATGCATTTCTTTCTTTTTTAATGTTAAGAATGGATGTAGGACTCACCGTGGCTTCTGGAGACACGGCATTGGTGGAGTCTTCAGGCATCTTGGCTGTGGAGGATATGGAAGACAGTGACAGCACTCCCAGCAGGACCAGGGCAAGCCTTGAGATCCAGTCCATCTTGAGGAGTCTGCAAAAGACCAAAACATAGTGTTCAGTAGTCAATAGATGTCTCGCATAATTTTCAAGAAAAAAAATACAAACATTCGTTCCTGATGCCAATTGATTACTTTGCCACCATAAAGTAGTGCTAAAAATTGTTTTCCCTACATTTTGGTAAGCTATTTTTGGGGTTTCTGTGTGAGTGCTAGATACAGAACAGACAGTGGGAGTATTTGAGTAAAATGTATTTTTATTGGTAAAACTTCTATCTCGATTACTTAAATTCCCCCGATAGGTGTGCTGGCAAAATTGGGCCCCTGCTCTTTGAGAACAATATTGTTTAAAAAATGTCCTTCTCTTAGCTACTTTCCTAGAGTTCATGGTCGGACATAAAAATGATCTTATTTAGCATTGGATGCTCTTGATAACATAAATACGTGATGGATATCTGCAGCACCCTTGAGACTCACTCAGCACTTTCTTTATCCTAAATCTGAAGATTAAAGATAACATTTTACCTTCAAATTTACACGACGCAAGTGGGAAGTGGCAACAACCCAAAATAACCCTGGACGCTCTACAGTGTATAGACTATAACTGTTTTATAATGTGAAAAGTGCATTCCTCTTTGATAATTAAATCTATAATCTAAGTAGCAACGCATATTTACATTTGATATATGCCCACAAGCAAACTTGTGTAAGTTTTCACTAACACATGCTGCATGTGAACTCATTAAATAAAACTCCAAATCTCAAATGAACATAAGCCTACCCTGCAAGTCTTGTTCGCTTTCTCTGAAACAAGAGTGGCAATATGTAAAAATGTGCTGCTATATAGCAGAGGTGCCCAAACGGGCACCCCTGCTATATAGTATGCAAGCTTTCAACCCCAGCGTAAATAGCAAATTTGGTAGGTAGGTACTTTATTTACCTACTCAAGTTTATAAGGAGTAATGGCTATAAGGAGCCAAGTGGTTGAAGCCTTTGTGCTCCTTGTAACAAAGTTTGACTGTATATAATAAATCCACTCGGCACTTTAACATCAGTGCTCCCCAGACCACACGTGTAAGGATTTAAAAATATATAAGTTAAAGAAATGAATGATTATGTTGGTATCATGGTTAGGAGATTACTGATAAGGAGTGCTTTAATGGGCTTATCACACTCCTGAGTGTCAGCCCACAAACAAAGTAACTGAGGGCTTAGTGTGCAACAAAGATAAAACAATCATTTCTTATGTATGTGGGAGGTGATGGATTTGAATCAATTGAAATAGATACAGGAGGATAGAATTTGTTTAAATAACAACTATATGGTCAAACTCAGTTATAACTAAGGACCAATCAATTTTGCTCCTTACAGCTCCTTTGACTAATAGGTTGGTATGAGGCTGACTCCCCATGCTGTAAAACTTGGTTCACTTTTGCCAATGCCACCCCGTTTCAGGAAAAGGCGGCAGGAGTTGCAAAGTTTTAGGTTTTTTTTTTAAATAGATTTGTGAAGAGGAATGCAATTCACCAACCTATTCTGCCTGGCCAGAAACAGGTATTAATATCATCAATTAATAATTCATTATTGTTTATTTTAATGAATTTTCAATTAATAATTACCCAATAACATATGTTAAACCAGGGTCATAGTTATGGTCAAATGACCCAGGCGGGGATCGAATCAACGTTGTTCTATTCCAAATACGCTAGAATGATCAGCCCACTTGGCCCCCTCGACCATAGCACGGAAGGTTTGGTTTATTTTGTATGTACACATGCAGCAAGTGTAAGCGCGAACTGACATATGCCTGCTTGTGGGCATGCATTAAATACGAGCCTTAAATGAGCAATATAGCTTTGCAACTTAGATTAGAGATTTAATATATAAAGCCATCACTCATTCTAAGCTTTAGGTACAAAATGTTATGATCGGTGTTATGGTATTCAAATGGCTGATCTTTCTACCGTGTTTGGAATAGAATAAAGTTGGTTCGATCACCGCCTGGGTCATTTGACCATAACTTAGATTCTGGTTCAACAGATGTCATTAAATTATTAAGTAATTATTAATTAATAATTCATTAAAATATAAAATAATGAATTATTAATTGATGATATTATTACCTGTTTCTGGCCAAGCAGAATATGTTGGTGATTTGCATTCCTCTTCACAAATCTATTTTTTTTTAAAAGTGCCTACCTGCTTATCATGCTATAAATCTGAGGTATGAAAGCTTGCATAGTATAGAGCACATTTTTATGTTTTTAAACACTTTAATGAATAAACTATGTGAGGAAACATGACTTTCATACGTTTTTCTATTTTATGTTTTGTCTTATCTAATCTTATCTAATCTAAGTTGCAAAGATGTTACATTGGAGATTCACATTACATGCATTCTCACAACCAGACACGTACAAGTTCGCGCTTGCACATGCCTCATGTGAACCTACAACATAAAAACCAAATCTCAAATGGACATACACCCTGCAACTCTTGCCGTCCTTCCCTGAGACAGGGGTGACATTGGCAAAGTGAACCATTTTTACAGCATCGGTGGTCAGCCGAATACCAACCTATAAGTCAAGGAACATGCAATTGGGAAGAATGCAATTGGGAAAAAACAGATACAAGCTAGGCATGTAGTAGTCGAAGAAAATAATACATTTGGCTTTGAGTGATAACTGTCAGGGTTTATTTTCCGTAAGCCCTCGAGTTACGGAAAGTCCACTGCCGAGCTGGCCGGGTAGCTTTCTGTGTCTTGTTTATGACATTGTTGGACAATTGTTTTGTGTTTCATTGAGCTGATTATATTATTTGGACAGTATATCTGTGAAGCAAGCTCCTTGTATCCGAATATGTTTGCATGACAGTACATCCCAAGTCATGTAAGAGTAAGTCATTGCTCAGTAAAGCTGTGAACGTGCTTTATCCGTGATCGCTTTAACTGAGTTTGACTGTATTTGATCATTTTCTTACATTGAAACATTGGCCTGGGTAGAGTCTGACACTTCATCATCTTTCTCTGCCACTTTTATCAAAGATCGTCAATCATCGTGGATATATTTATTGCCATTTAAACTGTTTTTGAGATGATTTCTAATAATAATGATAAAAGAAAAACAGTTTTATTTTCGATTACGTGAGTATTTATTTTTATATACCACAACCGGTGGTGTAGAAACGGAATCAATCTTAGAGGGTGTCATTGTGTGAGGGTGTGAGGGTATGAGGGAGGGGGGGGGGGGGGGGTGCAGGACAGCCATGTGGCTTGTGTCATCTGGATCGTTTAGCTTCCTTGGGAATATGGTCAACAGGGGGGATGGATTGGGTACTAACATATTATTTATAAGTGTATTAGGTGAATTTTTTAATTTGTTAATTTCGATTATTTCAAGTGCAGAGAGGGTTGGTCCGTAGGAACTAGGGTGCAGAAGTTTAGTGGTGTGGTTGGGAAAAGAATGTCCAGTCTCTATGATATGGTTAGCAAATTCGGAGAAATTATTATTAGAAAGGCATCGTCTATGTTCGTCTAGTCGTATTTTTAGGTTTCTAGAGGTCTGTCCAATGTAAATTTTATTGCAGTCTCCACATTTAATCTCGTACACTCCACTTTTTAGTAATATATCAGTCCTGGTTTTTGCGTTCAAAAGTATATTTCCCAGTTTATTAGTGGTATAGAAGGCGGTTCTTATTGTATCAGGAAAAAGTTTCGAGATTTTGGTGGAAATGTCACCTGCGAAAATGACTTTTTTCCATGGCCTGTTCTGGTTGTCGTTGGTGTTGTAAGAGTGGTAGATGTACTGTCTGTACAGAAAAGTCTTAGTTTTTTTGAGTGAAAGTTTGTCAATCATGTTAGTATTGTATCCGTTATTATGGGCGATTTGTTTAATAGTGTTGAGTTCGGTCCTGTAATCGTCATTCATTAGTGGTGTTGTATGGAGTCTATTAATCATGGCAAGGAAACCTGACATTTTGTGAGAGATTGGGTGCATAGAAGAAGCGTGGATGGTGGTGTCTGTGTGGATGGGTTTCCTGTAGATGGAATATTGAATGTTGTTATTATTTAATTTTAGAGAAAAATAGAGAAAGTTGAGAGTATTATCGGGGTTATGTTCTAAGGTAAATTTAATATTGGGGTGTAGTTTGTTCAATTCGTCTAAAAGTGAGTTGATTTGTCTTGTGGTACCTTTAAAAATACAAAAAACGTCATCGACGTATCTAAACCATTTTACAATATTGTTTTTAAGGTAGAAATGATCAGAACTAAACATCTGTTCTTCTAGGTGATTAAGAAAAATTTCAGCAATGTTAACTGTTAACATCAATAAAATTTCTAATATACTTTAATAAGATTGTTTCCAGTGGTCTTTCTGATCCTATACCAATGACCATCCTATGTATTGGTTCATCCACCTTTGTAAATGGTTTCTCCACTGCAGGATAAACCTACTTTATATTGTACAAGGAAACACTGACGAGGACATTGTGGATGAAGAACCTGCGACAATGGTTTAACAAAAGCCCCAAGAGCTGCAGTATCTATAATCATAGTTGCAATACATTGAAATTTAAGGTTTATATTAAATGCACAATCCCCAATCAGACTTGTGTAAGTTTGCATTTACACATTCTGCATGTTTACTTACAAAATAAACCAAACCTCAAATGAAAAAAAACCTTGCAACTCCTTTCACCTTTCCCTGAAACTGGGATGGCATTGGCAAAAATGGTGAAAGTTTTTACAGTATGGGGTGAACCTCATACCAACCTATAATTAAAGGAAAAAAATAATCCAGGTATCAAAGAAAAAATACCCGTAATGATTGCAGATCTTCAACAGAAGTGCCACTAAATAAAGAGAAGTAAGTGTCCCTAGTTGTGGCTCGAACAGGAGGAATTCATGAAGAAATTTCATCAGTTTAAAATCAAGTGGGATTCAGTTTTATGAGGGATGCATTTTTTTCTAAATAAAGTATTAATTATGTCGCAAGAAGTTTTACACAGACATGTCTGATAAAAGATTCAAGTGGATAATCTGTCTTTATCGCTCACTACTAACCCATTGAGTACGGGTGTCATGTATAGATGTCATGAGCAGACTTGCACTCAGTGTGGTTAGCATCTATGCACGTCATCAAAGTCTGAAGGTACTTCTGCTATCTGCTATTGTAAGAATAGAGTGTTTTATTTTAAATTAAATGCATTTTATTAAAACAACATTTATATTAAATGTATTCTCACAAGCAGACACGTATAATTTTGTGCTTAGACATGCACCCTGTTAACTTCTAAAATAAAAATCCAAATCTCAAAAATTACAGCCGTGCAAAATTCTTGCCGTATGGGTGCTCAGCCTTATACCTACCTATAATATGGGTGCAACATTCTTACAGTATGGGTGGTCAGCCTTATACCTACCTATAATTCAAATAAAACTAAAAACAATGTATTATATAAAAGTTTCGTCCATCCAGCATCAAATGTCACTGTGGCGGAAAATTTAAAATTCATAACAGTGTTTATCTGTTAATAGCGTGTGAAATCATGGAGAAAATAAGAGGAAACCTACGTCCAGGAGTGGAGGGAGAATGGCTGACGAAGAATAATTATTGCAGATAAGTTAATTGAGGAAATTCCACACTGAAAGGGTTAAATACAATCGGGTTAGAGAGAGATGGCATTGTCGGTTGTTTGGAGTGCAAAAGTAAATAAGAAGTTTTTGATATGGTATCGGAAAGATTAAGTGTATTAAACATTTACTTATTATTACTTTTATACCCAATAAAATCAAGAAAAAAAAACACAATCAGTAATAGCTGAGTGTCTGAGTGTGTCGTTAGATAAAATAATATACAAAAAAATGTCAAATAGATGTTAGCATCACAAACTGTTTTAAGACGTTAATGTGGTCTGGATTATAAAAGTCAACAGACTGCATTGCCTGGGTCACATCAGGTGAATGAACCACTGGAGCCTGGACAAGATGGTTGTGATGGTAGATCCAAAGGGGCGCAGGACAGTGGGAAGACCCAGATTAAGGTGGCTGGACGGAGTGGTGGCAGACTGCTGTGTGGTAGAAGTATGGGATTGAAGAAGTATGGCAATGGACAGGCAGCGGTGGCTGCGGTTGATCAAGGAAGACAACATCTACCTCGAGTTTTCATGACAGTGATGATGATTGATAAAAATGAACTATTTCTGATGAGGTTTAAGTAATGAAGTGAACATTATATATTTGTATACACCACGAAGAAGTCAAGCAGATAAAATGACATTTTCTGTTGATCCATGTATTTGTCTCAATGAATTCGGCACAAATATCATAGACAACAAAATTGTGGCATCTCACGGCTGGGTCACTCGGGAAAAGGCAAATAAATATTTTGTTAATGGTTGCTAACGACCGTAATCCCATACAAGTGTGATGTTTGCCTTTCTAAAATATTTTTCGATGTTGACATGGAAGGCTAAATTCTAGCCCTATAATAAACTAAGGTGCAAAGTTATATTATGATTTTGAAGATTTGTATATAATGCATGCAAACATGCAGAAATGTACACATCGCACGCTTAATAATAAAGAGCAATAACTCAAAAATTGGGAAAATCGAGATTTTGTAATAAAACGCAAGAACAATGCGAGAAGAATAAGTAGAATGCGACAGCCGTTCAATTTGGACGAATATGACCGAGATAAAACATCGGTCGCCTTTTTCATCCCATACAAGTTGTACTGGTTGTCTGAACTTCAAACGTGATTTCCCAACATTCTTGTTTTTTGAGTTATTGCTCTTTATTATTAAACGTGCGACATGCTGCATGCGTATTAACAAAATAACTCCCAAGCCTTAAACAAACATAAAACTTACAGACTTTCCCTGAAATAGGGATGGCATTGACCAAAGTAGATCAATTTTTACAGTACGGGTGATCAGACTCATACCAACCTATACTTCAAACAATTAAAAAATATTTCAAGCCTGCAGTGTAATGAATCATGTTAAAAATAACACTGTTGAATTAAACAGAATAACATAAAAATTTGAAGGACACGTAGGTATATAATTTTATATTTTACGAAAGAACTAAATTAACATTGACACTTTAATTAATAGTTATTTGTAAATTTAAACAATGCATCTTGTATGCCACGACACATTTCAGATATAGCGAAAATCTTAAAAGAACTTCCAAATGCCATGTTGAGAAAAAGCGTGCGCCTTTCTAAATGAAAACATGGCCATTTTGGTTTTGTCTTTTTAAATAAAATTTAAGCAAACTTACTGCAGATTTTTTAGAGCACGAGACGTATTTGATTTCAGATCTCTCGCTGGTATTTTTCTATTATAATTTACGTTAAATCCTATTTGACATTTTGTAACTTTGCATTTACTTGTCAAAAATTTGACACCGGTGACGTATCTACTTTAATTTGAGTGCCAGTCTAAAAAAATAATATATTTACAAAAACTGGTTAGGTAGAATTTTTAATAGTTGAAAATCATTTTGATTTTTTAAATCTGTTAATATTTCGTGTTTTCTTTTCTTTTTTGTTGTGAATTTATCATTATTTATTTTTTTAAATTTACAGTGTTACACTGACATCTAGCGGATTATTGTTTTACTTTTTGTTCACTCAGAATACGTTTAGTTTTAGTAATACGACAACAGATTTCAGTAGACATTTTTTAAAATAAATTTATTTTTCTTGGGTGCAGTTTTCTTCCTTTAATTTTTAAAATAAACATAAAGCGTCGATTTGACAAGTTAGATAATATCTAACTTGTCAAATCGACGCTGTAACAGAAAATGTGACTACGGCACTTTTTGAATTTTTGAAACAGCATAGCGTTACACGTTACACCGTAAGTCTCTTGCTTGAGGATTGGCGTTTTCTATAGCGATAACCAAGTTCGCAGAGGGCTCTTGAGCTTCATAATATACTCAAAAACAGCGCTCACCAAATAAATCATCCTAATATTATTATGGGGTAGGATGCCTAGACTGATAGGTTGGTATGAGGTTGACCACCCATACTGTAAAAAATGGTTCACTTTGCCAATGTCACCCCTGTTTCAGGGAAGGTCGGCAAGAGTTGCAGGGCTTATGTTCATTTGAGATTGGGTTTTTTAATATTGTAGGTCCACATGCGGCATGTGTGAGCGCGAAATTATGCGTGTCTGCTTGTGGGAACTGGGAATGCATTTAATATGAATCTCATATGATACATACCTACCTATCTTTGCAGCTTAGATTTAGATGCGTATGAAAAATAATTTCCGTTTTAGCTTGACTGATCCTTGACTGATAGGTTGGTATGCGGCTGACCACCCATACTGTAAAAAATGGTTCACTTTGCCAATGTCACCCCTGCTTCAGGGAAGGTCGGCAAGAGTTGCAGGGCTTTTGTTCATTTGAGATTGGATTTTTATATTGTAGGTCCACATGCGGCATAGGTATGTGAGCGCGAAATTATGCATGTCTGCTTGTGGGAATGCATTTAATATGAATCTCAAATGATACATATATCTTTGCAGCTTAGATTTATATTTTAGATTTAGCTAGTCATCATCAATAGCACAACAGCCCGGAATGAGTCTTGACTTTCTTGATCAACTACTGCCACCGCTGGCTGTCCAACGCCTTCCTCCCCAGCCTCATACTCCTACCGCCACCACTCCTTCCAGCCACCTTAATCTGGGTCTTTCCACTATCCTGCGCTCTGTTGTATTTGTAACAATGGACTCGGCACAACATTCGAAGTCAGATATTTTTTGGAATGCCTGTCTACCAAGCAAACAATAAAATAAATTGTACAGTGGACTGCACATGACTTTATAGCACAAAATACGGTCATGTTTAGGTCATAGCCAATTTTCATAACAAAACATTTAGTTGTGTGTAAGTAATGAAGCTAATCTTTTTAAGCAATCGTCTTTTTGCAGTTTTATCATTGATCCCGTTTTTATCAAAACTAACACTTTGTTTCGTGGGTACCTATACTTTTCATTGATATTTTGGAAAGTTATGATTGATTATTATATGGGTACAACTTACTAGATTTTAAGACTCGTGGCCTAGTATTTTATAATAGGCGTTTTAGTACCAAGAATATTACAATTATTTTTGTATTAAAATTTGTCACTTTGTATGGTGACTACACCTTATAATATTTATTTGAAAAAAGTAATGATTAATTTATGTAGGTATATATAAGAGCTTTTCAATTGTAGAACATTATTTTTTAGTTAACCCGTTCTCTGCCGGGAAAACTTAAAATATTGTTTTCTCTTGTATGGCAACCCCCAAAACAAAGAGTATTAAGAGGCAATGCTTATTGTTGTCATATGGCAATTGATTGAGCGAATTGTTTTGTAGGTTTATTTATGGGTATTAGACGTTTTGCTACCAAAAATATTACAATAATTTTTTGTATGAAAATTTGTCAATTTGTATGGTGGCTATACTTTATAATACTTTTTTGAAAAAAATAATGATTCATATATGTAGGTATATTTTAAGGCTTTTCAATTGTAGAACATTATTTTTTAGTTAACCCTTTCTCTGCCGAGAAATTTAAAATTATTTTGTTCTCTTGTATGGCAACCCCCAAAACAAAGAAAATTATGAGGCAATGGTTATTGTTGTTACATAGCAGTATTATAATGACGATTATGCAGAAAAAATAAAGAAAATCGTAGGAGCCGTTTTTGAGAAAATCTCATTTGAAACTTTCAGCTGTTCGGAAACCATCTTGAATTTTCTAAAGTTTGAAAAATGTTTCACTATGAATTATAGTGATATAAAGTTTTTTCTGATAAAGTTAATAAACATAAAAGTTTTTTGCGTTCTGATGGGTTTTTGTAGTCTTTTAATTTCAATTTTTGATATCATGTAAACGGCACTTTATGTTTTTATTTTCAAAATTTTTATTTAATTTTTATATAGAATTTGATGTTACGTATAAAATTGTAGAACCTATCTTTTTTGTCAACGCTTTCACTTCTGAGAAAATCACAATTGTTTATTTTTTTCATATCGCAACTCATAGACGCAGATTAGCAAAAATGTTGCCATACCTAAATTTGGTAAGAATGTATCAAGCAACTACTTTACTGAAAAACAAATTATAGTATAAAGAAGTTTATAAATTTTTATTTCTTGTGAACCTAAAAAAAGTTTTACAAAATTGCGTTTTTATGGGTCTTTTTAATATATTCGATGAAAATTTTGAGATCGTGTAAACGGTACTTTAAGTAAAAAAATTTTTAAAGCATTCTTTAAATTTTTGTAGAAATTAATATTGCGCGTAATATTGTAGAACATTTTTTTTTTGTCAACCCAGCCATTTCCGAGATAATCACAATCGTTTTTTTTCTTTCATATGGCAACTCATAGACGCAGGTTGGGAAGAGTGTTGCCATAACAAATTTTCTTCGCGACAATTTAAGCAACGACCATACTGAAGTTTTAAAGAAAATCTTTACAGCCGTTTTTGAGAAAAGTGCAATTTTATGTTTTTTTTGTATGGCAGCCATCTTGAATTTTCAGGTTGGTGCCATGCCGGTCGGCCCATCATAATCTGTGGTTGTCAATTCTCTAAATCCAAAAATTGGTGTCTCTGCGATTAGTAGTTCCGGCTGGGACATACATACATCCATACGGACGGACGGACGGACGGACGGACGGATGGACGGACAGGTTCGACAAATTAGGTTTTTTTGCATGTCCTGGTGCAGGACAACTCATTTCCGTTGAAACCTCATTTTTTTTTTTTCGGACGAATACAATACTTTATAACAGTCCTTCGGACTGCTATAAAGTAAAAATGCTAGTTTTCCCTTTAGGTACATAGTAGGTACAGGCCCGGATGAACCCCTCTGGGACCCTGGTGAGGGAAAAGCTCGGGGCCCCCTATATTCTTCCCCTCCCTGAAAATAACCCCCCCCCCCCCTCCTTTTAACCCCTATTTTGTTTGCAAGGCCAAAGATGCATATCATTGGCCTTGGTTGCAAATTCTCGCAAAGACCTGAGCACTGAAAAAAACACAAAAGAGTTTTTTTGACACTTTGGGGGCCCCCTAGGCATGAGGGCCCTGGTTCGGTCGCACAGCTCGAACCGCCCTTAATCCGGGCCTGACTGTAGGTACCTAACGCAACGCAACCTTACCTGGCCGTATAACGTCCCATTTTTTTTACCCATGGAAACAATGCCAAGTTTTGGTACGGTCGATAGCTCAGGTGGTAGAGTGCTTGCATTTCATGCCGAGAGCTCGGGTTCGGGTTCGGTTACAGGAATATGATTTTTTCACCCTATTAGAAAATATAAATGATTTATTTATTTTTTGCTCCGCCGGGATTCGAACCCCCAACCTTCCATTTACGAGTCAGAAGTGTTAACCGCTAGGCTACGGTGCTTGGACGACGCTACAATAGACGCTAGGCTGGATTGGCCTTGAGTGACCGGTCTTTGGTATGTAGGTACTTACAGGAATCCTGTACCTACCAAAGACCGGTCACTTAATTAAGGTTCATCCAGCCTTACAGCAACTGGGTATTGCTTGAGTATTGGCACTTTGTAGCGACGACCAAGCTCGTAAACAACACCTCTGCGGCACTACAACAAGTAGCATAGACCCCTAGAGTCTGAAATTTAGGGATTTCTTAAACAAAAAACTCACAGAGGGCTCTTGAAATGTGATTTGCACATTGAGAGGTAGGTAGGGGAGGGCTAGGCATAATTACATACTTTTTGCAATTTCATGAACACGCTTGTTATCGTTTACATTTATAGGTATTTAATTTTATATTGCAAAGCCTATGTTATCTGTCTATCAAAATGCATACAGTTTAAATGTACAAAACATCACAATAATAAATGAAAAAAAAAATTCCAAGGTCCTTAAAGTGTCATTATGCCCTACCCCGGGTGAGGCATAATGACATATTCGATTTGTCATACAGATACAGGCATAATGACATACCAGTACATAGTCAAAATTTTGTACAATTTTAAAATTTAATAACAGAATGAAATTTCAAAGCAAAACTAATTTTATTTAATTCTAAGGTTATAATAATATTAATTCTAATACAAATATTCCTATAACTAAGCATACTATAACAGACATACTACCATGTCATTATGCCCTAGGGGACTTGTCTTGGGAATAATTCTCAATTTAGGTTAGAAACTCCGTTTTTTCTTTTATCAAGGACCGAAGCATGCAGCCTATACATAATTGAAGGTATCTTGGACCGGTCCGTAGTCCGTAGTGGCAACACTTCGGACTCGTAAATGGAAGGTTGTGGATTCGGATCCCAGCGGAGCACAAAAATATACCATTTATATTTCGAATGTGCTCTTTGCTGAGTTGAAAAATTCATAAACCTTTACCAAAGACCGGTCACTGAAAGGTCCATCCAACCTTACAACAACTGGGTCTTGCTTGAGAATTGGCGCTTTCTACAGCGACGACCAAGCTCGCAGAGGGCTCTTGAGGTGTGATACACACAAAAACAGCGCTCACCAAATAAATCATCCTAATATTATTATTATTAATATAAGTGGGTATAAAGGAGCACATAATGAGATAAATAGGTTACCAAAAGTATAGTGAGAAATTGTACCTACTTACGTTTATCTTTTTAAGCGCTTTTTAGAAATGTTTTCGTGTCGGCGAATCCGAATGACATTTGACAGCCATGACGTTTCTGATGCAGTGTTACCAGTTCGCCCCAAAAGTGTGGCTGCTCGAAAAATCAAATTTTGCCAGACTTGCCGTAAAAAAAGGCTATGTGTCGTTATGCCTTCCATGTCATTATGCCTTGCTCTCCCCTACGAGGTAGGTAGGTACCTTTACCAACGAGTAACGATCCCCATCCAGCATTCCATCACCCATCCAGCTTTAGGTACCTACAGCAACTGGGTCTTGCTGGAGAATTGGCGCGTTACATTGCGACGACCAAGCTTTCACTTTTGGCTTTTGAGGTGTTACCTATTCATACAAAAAAGCAGCGCTCAAAAATAAATCATGGTATTATTAATTATGACTTAGATACAATAGATAAATGATATTATTATATCCACTTTTTAATTTATATGTAAGTGTCTACTTGCGAGTTGCGAGCAGATTTCCATTTTTAATCTTAATTTCAGAGTTTAATTCCCTTTTTCTACCCTTAGCTGTCTACTCTTGCCTGTATTGAGTGATCGCCCCTGGCAAATAGCAATTCTGAAAATAGAATTCAATTACCCCAACCCTAGTATTTTTCATTACTTTCTAGTAGGCGCGGCTTGATCAAGGGTCGCCTTCCTATTGGCTGAGAGAACAGGAAAAGGAGGAGCCAAGCGCGTCTGTGATTGGTCAGTAGGAGGCGCCATACTTGAGTGGATTATTTCACTTGGAGACGGAGGAGATAATGTTTATTTTAATATAATAGGTTCAAATAGTTTAATTGTCATATGTTTTGGATGTTAGTATAGAAGTAGTAAATACGTTTTCCTTTTGAATGTCACTTCTCAACGATTTGGCGTTTCTTTCATACCCAAATAAAATACCGGCAAGGATTACTCAGCCTTTACAAGACATATGGGTATCGCCGTCGAAATTTGTACCTTTTGTCTTGTGCGTGTGTCCCCTAATGATTTTCAGCTTTTTCATAAAAACTGGTGATCTCTACTGAATTCTAAAATTATCAGAGTAAAGTATATAAAAAGCGTATCGAAATACAAAAAAAACTGCAAAAAGCATTAAGTGGCGATGTAATTAAAAAATAAAACAAAAACGCCTTTTTTCCATTCCCATACAAATTTTACATGTCCGCACGTAAACGTAATACGATCAAAATAGTCAAACGTTTTTAAAGTTGAGTATTTTTGCATATACCTTAGTAACGTATCTTTCATTTTCTGTACTAGCCACAATAATATTTACTTATTTAAACACGAAATATTGATTGCTAAGGGTTGTCTCCATTTTTGGCTCCGAAATTTTTCTTTTAGTATGTTACCAATTCCATTGGAACTGACAAAAATCTTGCAATCTTAAGTATTTGTTCACGTATGGTAACTCTTTGATGTAGTGTGGACAACACAAAAAAACTCATTCGATACCTTCATTTTCTTTTGAGAACGTTTACATCAGACTCGGGAATTTGTCGTGTGTGTTTTGAGTGGAAGTTAGCTTGGCATTATTAAGGTATGTATTCGAATATGTTGTCAGTTGTATATTTTTTACTTAGATCCATTAATTCTTCTAATGATTGTATGTTTTTATCATTGCTGACAGTATTATTTTTCAAATGGCACAAGTTTAAGGTAATGTCGGGCGGTTTTTTATTTACAATCTTTACCGTATGTTACCAGTATTAAGGTGTATTCACGTAGGTTTAAAAAAATACACCTACTTACCGTTAATTTATGGTTGACTAACAAATAACATTTACGTACCTAATTGAAACATAAAACTATCTAATCAACCTTATTACATGCTATTAATATTTTAAATGCACCATTTGATGTTTGTTATTCAAAATAGCAAAAAGGTTTATTCCGTGATCTGTGGGCTAAACGATTAAATGAAATTTGGACCACAGAGGTACCTAATTTTTATATCGGTGCTGGATACTGTGAAAAATGTACGCAAAAAAAAACATTGCCTATCTATCTAAATCTATGATAATCTATAATCTAAGTTACAAAAATATATTGCATTTAAGACTTTAAGTTCGTACTTAAACATGCTGCATGTGAACCTACAATATAAAACCCAATCTCAAATGAACATAAGCCCTGCAACTCTTGCCGACCTTACCTGACACAATGGTAACATTGGTAAAGTGAACCATTTTTTACAGTATGAGTGGTCAGCTTCATACTAACCTATAAGTCAAGGAAACTTATTGAAATACAATAAACGAACGATTTTAGGTAGTTATTAAATGTGCGTATTCATATTTTTATTAAACATTCATAGACAAACAACATTCATATTTATAGACATTCAAAATGGTGCTCTTATATTTTTACTGAACAGTGTTTACGAACTGCTATAAAATCTTGTATTCGTCGTCGAAAAAAGAAATGAGATGTCGAAATGTAAAAAAACCTAATTTTTCGAACCTGTCCGTCATTTTGAATAGACCTTAATTTAACTCACGATGTTTTCGTTTTCTTGAATCTTGCCGGTCGACAGTTATGGTACAAATTTAAACGGCGTTACCCATATATGAGATTGAAAACCACCCGCCTCGGGAGCTAGGAAACCCCCACTTCAAGTGAAGTGGTGGGCGTAAGGCCGGTCCCCTTACTTGTAAAATTAAATAGGTTCAACTTGCCGGATGTGATTCCCTTCGGGATAACGCGGTAAGAAGTTAAACTATTGGTAAAAAGGTAGGTACATACCTACCTAGTACCTATTTAACCTACCTACCAACCAGGCGCGTGCATACGGTAGATATCCTACGCAAATACACTTCAGAATAATTATTTTCTCCCTTTACTTTAAATTTATTCATTTGAACTTGACTGAAGTAAGTACCTACTAAATTTTTTATGTTAAATCTGAATATCAAGCTTAAATGTTTTTTTACCATATACCTTAGTACCTCACTACCTAGGTAGGTATTGCCTACCTGTTAGGCGCATGTGCCTGTATGGGGCGCACGCCCCTGCTACCAACCTATGTGAAGCTTAGTTGCGTTGCGTTTTGCGTTGCCTATCTACGGCTGAAATGCAGTTGGTACACATTCCTGAGTTGCACCTGACTTCAAGTAGGTAAATATCTACCTAATTGGTGTAAGGTTGACCCTCTTACCTGCAAATGCGATGCATTCAAGGACAACACGGCGAGAAGTTGTAGATTAATTACCTATATCAGGGGCGTGCATCCCATACAGGCACATGCACCTAGAGGCAATATATGGTAAACAACGCATTTAAGCTTGATATTGAGATTGAAAATTCAAATTTAAGTTCGATTGGAGTCATCGTTAGCCCTTCAGTAAATTTCAAATAAGTTATTTTAAAGGTATGGACGAAAATATTAATTCTGAAATGTATTTGCCTATATGAAGGTAGGTACCTTATGCACGCGCTTGACCTACCTATATCTATGTATGTATGTGCAGCTTAGTTGTGTTTTTTATGTTCATTTTGGACCCTAGATGTGTTACCCGAGATAAAGATTGCCCGGATTCTGTTCTGGAGAAGAAAGCTTGTTATTACTTATTATTTCAGTTGAATGGACAAATCCGGAGCACAAAAAATACAAACAAGGGTTAGGTACCTAAGTACAAAATACTGCTTGTTTACGAAAAAACTAAAAATGAATTCCTCCTTTACTTGATTAAGATCTTACTTCGACCGGTCTGTAGGTATAGTCCAGTACCTAACTAGGTACTAGGTAGCGCTACGGACTCGTAATCTGAAGGTCGAGAGTTTGATTCCCGGCAACATGGTTTTAATTCACTTTATTCTTTTTGTTTTGCTCGAACATTTTCGCCTAATGAAGCATCTTCAGGAGCAGAATGGTTACAAATATATTTTTATAAAATATATTTCATTAGGCGAAAATGTTCGAGCAAAACAAAAAGAATAAAGTGAATTAAAACCATGTTTTACCATTTTAATTTTTAAATATTTATAAAAATGGACTTTCACTGTGTTAACAGATCAACACTACAAAATATAAAATATTTATATTTTTAAATACTGTTTTTGTGTAACCACACCTCAAGAGCCCTTTACATTCTTGGTCGTCTTAAGTCAACGTCAGTTTCTCAAGCAAGACCTAGCCTACCGCTTAGTGCCTACTGTAGAGATAAATCTGTATGACCGATCTTTAATAAGGGTAGATGATGATTACTTTAAAAATTAATTGATATCTCGTAATGCTCCGCTTGTTTCCGATTGCAAGTCCTTAGCGTTGCCCACTAGACTACGGCCGCCCCTAAATGGCAGACCTTTTATCGGAAAAGATGCAGGCAGGTAGTCAGTATTGAATCTCTTCAGATTTTGTATGGTTTTTGCATTAGCCCCCTTCACAATGTCTCCAGTGATCTTTTCGCGGATTAGGGGTCTTGTTTTTATTGTGCAACTAGCGTAATAGAGGACCCTTGAGGCGGCTCGTGGGTCTACTTACCTGCATGTTGAATGCGGGGCTGGATTATGCCCAACGGGGGCCCTGGCACTGTGTGATATTTCTATGGGTGAAGAAAATCAACTCCGAGATAAAGTAATTCCAATAATGTATTCAGTCAGAGCTCTCGGCTGACACAATATGCTGACAGAGCAGGAGGTGTAACTAATAATACCGATGTGATAAGAATCTTACCTTATATAATTATTTGATAATCATATTGTATCTATTCCTTGACTTATAGGTTAGTATGAGGCTGACTACCCATACTGTAAAAAATGATTCACTTTGCCAATGTCACCCCTGTTTCAGGGAAGGTCGGCAAGAGTTACAGGGCTTATGTTCATTTGAGATTGGATTTTTATATTGTAGGTCCACATGCGGCATATGTGAGCGCGAAATTATGCGTGTCTGCTTGTGGGAATGTATTTAATATGAACCTCAAATGATACATATCTTTGCAACTTAGATTTAGATGTAGGTACCTAGGTGCCTAAATTCGAAGTAGGTATCTACTTAGGTAGGTACCTCGTAGATGACACACTGGAGAGAACTAATCTACACATACAGTGCATTTTTTTGCTGCGTTATGCCGTTAAGGGTTTAGCATGTGACGAGTGTAACCTATTTACTTTTACAGGTAAGGGGACTGGCTTTACGCCAACCACTTCAGTTGAAGTGGGGGTTTGCCAGCTCCTGATAGGGCTGGTACTCATTTATTGTGAAGGCTGAGTGAGCCTTGCCGGTATTTCATTTCGGGTCTAAAATAAACACCAAAAAGGTAAATAATAATTGTGACATATTTTCTGGGAATCGAACCCTAGCCCTCGGCGCAACGCAAGCTCACAAGCAAAGGGGACAACGCGATAAGAGGTTGCACTTTTGGTGCAGCTTAGTTGCGTTGTGTGTTCAAATTAAATATTTTCTTTTTTTCCAAGTCTTGGACTTATGCAGTTCTTTGACTAATAGGAGTAATAGGTTAATATGAGGCTGACCCCTCATGCTGTACAACTTCGTTCACTTTCGCCAAGAAAAGAGTTGCCAGGTTTGGTTTAATTTGTAAGTACCCATAGGTGCAGCATGTGTAAGCGCAAACTTACAAGTTCTACTTGTGGGCATCCATTAAATGTCAATATTTATTTGCAACTTAGATTATAGATCACGTTTGGATTCGGGGGCCCTGGTGCAGTCACCCAGCTCTAACCACCCTTAATCCAGTCATAGGAAGATGTGCCTGTTGGTCTGTGAAGGAAATGACAAAGGCATATGGCGCCGGGATGGCAAGCATTGCACAAATATCTAACAGGCAGCTCTCGAGGGAATACCTGTGAGCCAAACAGGCACAAAGCACCAGAGATATTTCTGATAGATAGACTCCGCATTTTGTATTATTAAACTAGGAAAGCAGGCGCATGTAAGCTGTGTTTTTTGCATCTCAGGAGCACATTTAGTATCATCCCTGATCCCATACAGGCACACGTACCTACTTATAAGGCTGGCAACAGAGACGTGCACAGCATTTCACGCTTGGTTAGGCAGCTATTTAATTTTTTCCGGATCCTGAGAGGTATATAGGTAAGTAGGTAACCTTTAACTTAGTGTAAGTAGGTTGGTTTTTGAAAAAATCTTAAGAAGTTTATAATTAAATGCAACTGCTTACTGCGTTGTCCCCAAAGGGCTCGTATGTGGCGTGCGGCTAATATTTATTTTTACAGGTACCTAATGGGGCCGACCTTAAGCCAATGTAATTGAAGTGGGGGTTTCTCAACTCCTGAGGGGACTGATTCTCATTTCTTGTGGAGGTATATATTTTGGGTTTGAAATTAACATTGAAACGGGAAATCATTTCTGACACCCTTGTTGGGGATCGAACCCGAGTGCTCGGCATAGAATGCAAGTATTCTACCAGGTAATCTATCGTCCTGCATGCTTTGTGCTTAGTCTTCTGAAGAGTCTGTAGATCAAATACAGTAAATCAGTATTAGGTATTATCTACTCCACGTGTTCACTATCATTTTTTGTAATAAGTAGGTACCTATAAGCATAAATAGGTTGGTATGAGGCTGACCCCCATTCTGTAAAAACTTGGTTCAATTTTACCAATTCCACCCAGAAAGGCGGTAGGAGTTGCAAGATTTAGCCTTAGGATTATTAGATTTTCCTTGATTTATAGGTTGGTATGAGGCTGACCACCCATACTGTGAAAAGATGTTTCACTTTGCCAATGTCACCCCTGTTTCAGGGAAGGTCAGCAAGAGTTACTGGGCTCATGCTCATTTGAGATTGGGTTTTTATATTGTACATGGGTCCAAATGCCGCATGTGTTATCGCGAACTTATACGTGTCTGCTTGTGGGAATGCATTTAATATGAATCTCAAATTATATATATCTTTGCAACTTAGATTAAGATACGAATACTATTTCGAGCCGCCAGATTTAGGAAAAAAATCTCTCAAGAGCCTGTTTCAGGGAAGGTCGGCAAGAGTTGCAGAGTGTACCTACGTACTCATTGAGTATATTAAGTAATGTAAGCGAGAATTTACATGTGTTGCTTGAGAGAATTCAGCGAATCTTAAATGTTAATATTTCCTGCATTTAGATTAAAGATGTATAATAATACATTTAAACATAAGGGGCTCTGTCTAAAATGTATCTGATCCAATCAATGTGAGAATCATTACACCATGATCCATTTAGGTTTCCTGATACATCCCAACCCTACTACAGATATCGTCCCTTCACTATGCGCTAGGGATATATGCTCTCCCTACATTATAAAGCAGTGGTTCTTCATCCGAAACGACAGGCAGAACATTGAGAGATCACATCCTCGATGACCACGTACGAAAAGTCTGTGATATAGAGGACGTAGTCGCAGGACGTAATAGGTTGGTATGAGGCTGACCACCCACACTGTAAAAAATGGTTCACTTTGCCAATGTCATCCCTGTGTCAGGAAAGGTTGGCAAAAGATGTAGGGCTTATGTTCATTTGAGGCTTGGATTTTATTTGTAAGTGGGTACCTACACATTCAGCATTTGTAAGCGCGAACTACGCGTGTTTGTTTGTGGGTATGTATTAATTGATATGAGCTTTAAATGTTAATACATTTTTGCAACTTAAATTATAGATTATATAGTGAGATAAAACAGATCCAGGAGAGGTCATGTCTCTAGAATGAGTCATGCAAGGCTCGCTAATCAGATGACAATAGGCCAACGCCCAGATGGAAGACCTCCTAAAAGGTGGAAAGATAGCTGGACGTTCGTATCCGTCCACAGGATCCGCATTACAATTGCATTTGATTTTTGTTGTCTACCTGAACTTCTAGATATAAAAAGTTGTGTATGGCATCAAACTTGCAGTCACCTGGAGTTGCGTTCTGTTGTCCAAGGATTCTTAGGTTATGTTCTTTGTGTTGGGCTAATTCCAAAAGAATCCTGTAGTTTGGCATGCCTCTTGTAGTCTAGGATGATTTTGTTACAATATCAAACCTCAGCGTATCTCAGGATCTGTAGTTAATTTTATTTATTTATGTATGTGATTTAGGGGACGCACTGGACTGGAAATTTTATGTCGTGAAGACATTTTCTCATTCGTCAAAGTATTGAGGCCCCTCAACCTTCCGTACAATCCATAAGAGGTGCACTACTCTATTATGAGGTCTGCTCCTTCTGAGTGCATTCGCATCGTGGGTCGTTCAGGAGCCCTTATTTGTGCATGTTTGCAGTGCTCGTGGTACAGGCTGTATGGAAACCATTAGAGCTAACCAAGCCTTGTGATCCAAGTCGAAGCCCGCCAATCGTTGTGTGAGATTAGAGATAATGTAGAGAATCTGTGCAGAGTTAAACAAAATATACTGATAAGTAGAATAAAAAATTTAGAAAAGCTTTTTTAGGGGGTGGTGTAACGTAGGTACCTACAACGTTGGCATACAAGGGCCCCCTAATTGGATATCGTCAACTAGCAGTTTGGGAATACGGTATGTTGTTTTATAGAGCTGAGGAGGCGGTGCGAGGCGTAATACCGCAGAAATGATTTCATTATCTGTAATGATGCCAGGCAGGGGAGGGCGGACGAGAAATAGTGTCAGTATCGAAAAATATGGGGCTATTTCGTACAGGTTTCGTATTTAAGTATATGTTCTTGCTTGCGTATGAAATCTTAAGGGTTTTAAAGTCAGTGTGGAAGGAGAAGTCCGAGGGAATAACGGATTGATCAAATGAGTGAGATTGAAAATGAATTGAATGTGCATAAAAAGAGAAGAGCATACATGAAGAGAGTGATGAATATCGAGGAGATGAAAGAAGTGTGCGCGGACAGAACAAAATGGAGACACATCTGAAGAAATATCGGATACCTCTAGTGGAATGCCGGCTGCATACAGTTACAGCTATAGTCATTGAGTAATAATATAGATTAAGTAAGAATTTTGTGGAACCAATTATTTTTATATGTGAGAGAGACAACCTTGCGCCAAACTTTCACTTGTTGGTGTTTATTCAATATGGCCATTGAAAAAAAAGCGATTAGATTGGTTCGATTCCCGCTGGATCTTAAATCCATAATCTTAATTGCGTTGCGTTTTTATGTTGCAAAGATATTGGTATTGGCATTTAAAATTAATACTTAATGTGTTGACTGTTGCCTCAAGGTCAAACGTGTAAGTCCGCTCTTGCACATGCTGCATGTGTACCTACTTACAAAATAACAATCCAAATCTCAAATGAACATCAAACTCTTGTCGACTTTCTCTCATTATGTACATGTATAGATTGCAGTTTGTAGGTAAATAATGATATTAATTGGTTAGGAGTTGTTTTATACCGCCACAAGTGTAAAGATTCAATTATAACACCCTGATTGCACTCTAAAAAATCATGCTCCACATTAGAATGTATGTCCCTGGAGTCTCCATCCTCATCCCATTTCAAGAGCGTGACCCCCTCTCCAGTAGGTAGTACCCATAGCGGTCCACACACCCTTGTAAAAGAGCAGCAGTCACCCCTCCATGTAGGCACTACAACCCTCTCATGTCGAGAAATGAAGGGTAGATTTAATAAGGCGCACTTTTATTAATTTGTAGTTCTCTGTGCAATCAATTTGCTGTGGAAGTTTTAATAATAGTGTACAGGGTTGTGAATCCGTTTCAACATTAGATTCTTCCATAATGAGGTTCGCAGTAAATTTCTTCGAAGACTGAAGAGCATGCATAAAGATAATGATGAAAGAGATGTTCAAGGACAGAACAGAATGGAGACACATCTGCGGAAATACTGGCCTCCCTTAGCGTAATGGCAGCTAGATACAGTAACAGTAACAAAATCTTTTTATCATGTATTTGTTATAAATAGAGTTCAATGTCCATTGAAGTGAATTGTACACCGAGTGTAAAAAAATGCATAAACTCGACTCGATTACGTAAATATAAAAATGCATGGAAGATACAACAGCACTCCTAGGGAATGAATTAGTTTTTATATACATTTTTTCTATTTTACGCAATCTAGGGGAATTTCCACAATGCTTTGTACTCGGGGCACTGTTCTATAGAGAGCACAACTACGAGCGATCTCCTGACATGAACGATTTGACAAGTGTGGTTTGCAGATCATTCTCTCATCGTGTGTGGTTTCATTTATTAACAGTTTTATATTTACTTTCAATATCTAGCTAGCTTATGTATGTATTTAATGATCAATTAATATAGTTTTAGCAAGTCTAATAGTAACTGACATGTAAAGGAGGACATCAGGGCTGGAAGTCTCATCACCACGGTAATTCTTACCTACCGAATATCGGTAGGTAATATTGTTATGATTCATAATTGATTCATCATCGGTAGGTAATATTGTTATGATTCATAACAATATTAATGATATTCGGTAGGTAAGAATTACCGTGGTAACTGTAACTGTAACTGTAACTCTGTCGCCATTCCGCTAGGGGTGGCCAGAGCCTCTGCAGAGTTGCCTCCATTTTTTCCTATCCTTACATATCTCTTTCAATTCATTCATATCCATCACCTTTTTCATGCATTTTCTTCTTTTACGCTCACTTTGTATATCCCATTCTTTCACAATCTCCTCAATCTGATCACTCCATACTTTTCTCGGTCGTCCCTTCCCTCTTTTTCCTTTCACACTTTCTTTGTATACATACTTTGTCAGTCTATCATCATTCATTCTTTCCACATGCCCAAACCATCTCATCACATTCTTTTGTACCTTAACTTTCACATCCTCTTTCAAATTACATTCTTTTTTGGTGATGATGATGAGACTTTAAGCCCAGGCTGCCCAGGATTATCAGAAATGCCTTGGATGGTGCTTCCTCCATTGTCAGACCACTCGAACGCCCCAGAATATGGTGGGAAGACAATATCAAGGCCGACGCGGAAGCTGTGAGCCACATTGAGATCTTTGAAGAAGATGGTTCATTGGAATGGACGGTTTCTTAAAATGAACCACACTTCAAAAACCCTGTGCGAATGCGTCACTAGTCAACACCAATCAAGACCTTATGGAAGGCTTGATGAAAATGTGTGCCTGGTATTTGGTAGAGGTAGGTATGCAGATGATGGGATTTTTATTTTAAATGCGAGGAACACAACAGTGAGAGTGCGTGCAAAAAATGTGAAGGTATCCATTTGTAAAAACCTATTCTCGCTTGCCTCCTGACACCTAGTAAAATAGGGTTCCTGGACATTGCTTGGAGACATTCTAGATAAGTATGAAGGTAATTAAATCACATCGAGGATGACATCTACAGAGGGGCCGATGTGATCAGTTCCATCAAAGTAGGGCGCTTGCACTAGGCTTCTCACATACTTAATTACAATGGACGACGCAAGCCCCATTAAACGCCCCATTAAACGCAACACTCTCAGCACTACAAGGCCAAAGGACAGCAGGAAGGTCAAAAATGAAATGAATGGATGGTGTGAACCAGTGTCAACGCAGATTCAGCCAAGGCAGACATGCCTGCGGGTAGGGAGCGCAAAGGTGATGGACAGGTGAGAGCGGAGGAAAATCTTGGATTCATCCAAGACCCACCCAGAGCTGTCAAGCTCATGGTGATATTGATGTGGATGGTTTACTTTCAGTGAAAGAATAAACCGTCCAATGCTCTCTTAGGTATGTTGTCTTGTAAATGAAAATACCTATGATTGATTTAATATAATTATGTAGGTACAAAATGTTTCATCACTCACCTAAGGCTCAGTTTAGACACACGAAATTTTTTTGAAAAAGTTTCGATAGTGACGTCAAGCAAGATGGCCGCTCTGCAGTGACAGTTGCTGGCAATTTTGATATTATGATGATTTTTAAAAAATGCCGCATGACCCGCTTATTTCGTAATGTTGGTCAGACTGAGTTGTCAGACATTTCCACTTCGGAGTTAAAATGTCTGAAAAGTCAAAGACAATAATGCTATGGACTCGACAATTTTGGTAGGTATTTTAAATTTTTTTGTTAATTTAAAACTCGAAAACCTTTATTTTCTGTGAAAACTAAAAACAATTTGGAAAATATAAAATAATTGTTAACCCCTTGAAAAGAAAAAGGAAGTAGGTAATAATTAAATTGAGTTTGTTCACGAGACGTTCGCGCCAGTAGGCTCTTGGCTGGGAAACCGGAAATACATGAATGGTGGTAAATTTAAATTGGCTGCAAGGCGGTAAATTTAAATTGGCTGCAGTTTGAAAATATTATTCTGAGTATTAAAATCATGATATTATATAGCCGTTATTATAATGGCGGTAAATTTAAATTTCTGGCAGTTTAAAAATATAAATCTTAGTATTAAAATTATGTTATTAGGTATTATTGCAAAAATGTCTTCAAATTTAAATTAAATTAAAATTTATTTTCACTAAATTTTGTATTTTTAGTTAGGCTTTTGGCTGGGGAACCGGAAATATATAAATGGTGGTAAATTTAAATTGGCTGCAGTTTGAAAATATTAATCTGAGTATTAAAATCATGTTATTGTATAGCCTTTATTATAATGGCAGCAAATTTAAATTAGTGGCAGTTTGAAAATATAAATCTTAGTATTAAAATTATGTCATTAGGTATTATTGCAAAAATGTCTTTCAAATTTAAATTAAATTGTTTTTTTTTTTAAATAGATTTGGTATTTTTTTAGCTATTAAATATATATCACTATTGTGAGTAAATGGATGTGTGTGTGTGAGTTTCTGCAATCTATTTATTGTAAAGGTAAATGTGCACAACTATTTTTACCTATTTGTATCTTATTTATTACTTTACTTATTTTTATGAGTGAAACTAATTTTATTATTTTAGAATCTTGGTATCTTTTAATGTCAACATGTAATTGGAGCAATACGTAATTTTATTTATTTTCATATTTTTTTATATTCTTAAGTATCCTATCCATTATTGTATTGTTCTAAATCAGGCCTGGCCAACCCAAATTGCACCCCGGGCCGCATTGATGGCCTAAAATTTCCCCAAGGGCCACACATACAAACATTTTACAAAAAAAATATATATAAAAAAACGAAACCACAACCAGATGTGAATAGAAAACACGCATTGAACCAATAACAAAAAATGTATTTATGTAGTAAACAACATTAAAAAAATTCAACAATAGAAAAATATTTTAACAATGAAAATTATTAATTAACCCTTAACTTCATAGAGGAAAAAATTCTTAATTTTTCATTTCAAAACAATATTACAAATAAAACCAATTATCAGGACTTCTCCTTTCAGTGCAAGATTTGAGATTCTTTTCGCCTACTTAATTTTTCTAAATCTAGGTATTTCAATATTTGAAGTTACACACCTTAACTGGTTTTCCAGATTTACGTCTGTTATAGACGCCCTATTTTTATTTTTATTATATTTCATTTTTATTTTTCATCACACATGACCGCGGGCCGCGGGTTGGCCAGGCCTGTTCTAAATAAATAAATAAAAATGTGATTATATGGCCCATATATAACGACGGCAAATTTAAATTCAAAATATAAATCAGTTATCTTTAAATTTTAGTATTATAATCCCGTGATTCAATAGCCCTTATTTTAAAAGTTAAACTTGTTTGCAATAATACCTAATGACATAATTTTAATACTAAGATTTATATTTTTAAGCTGCCACAAATTTAAATTTGCTGCCATTATAATAAAGGCTATATAATAACATGATTTTAATACTCAGATTAATATTTTCAAACTGCAGCCAATTTAAATTTACCACCATTTATAATATATTCCCGGTTCCCCAACCAAAAGCCTAACTAAAAATACAAAATTTAGTGAAAATAATTTTTAATTTAATTTAAATTTGAAATACATTTTTGCAATAATACCTAATAATTTTAATACTAAGATTTATATTTTCAAACTGCCAGAAATTTAAATTTACCCCCATTATAATAACGGCTATATAATATCATGATTTTAATACTCAGAATAATATTTTCAAACTGCAGCCAATTTAAATTTACCGCCTTGCAGCCAATTTAAATTTACCACCATTCATGTATTTCCGGTTCCCCAGCCAAGAGCCTACTGGCGCGAACGTCTCGTGTTTGTTCTTACTTTTGGATTAAAAACAATTTTATTTCACAACTGTGTTTTTTCCATTGTAACGGAAGAAACATGTTAATCAATTATTTTTATAAGTCGTAAATAATTTCAGTCGTAAGGGAAAATTAAATTTAATGTTGATCTCGGCAAATAAGCGCCAAAATCAATGACACAATATAATGTGAACACAATATAAAATACCAATGCAATATTAATGACACAATTGCAATATTGCATTCTGTTTCATAAAAATATTTTTGAGGTTAAGAACCCGTAATATATTTTCACAACTAACATTGGAATATTCAGCCAGTTTGTACAACACCACGATGAATTTTAAATTATCTGTATGATTCTTTTTTTTTACCGACGCATAGTTAAACTTAACACGTATTAAAATAATTTAATTCCTACATTATTTTAATCCCATTCGATGTTTGACTAAACCGCAACAGCTAAATGCCATTAGAAGAAAAAGATTCTGTTTTGTTCAAAAAATATTTTGTTCAAATGTGTGTGGAGACGGAAAACCGATAGTTGCCGCTAAAAATCGCTGTCTGACGTCACTATCGAAACTTTTTCAAAAAAAATTCTTGTGTCTAAACTGAGCCTAAAGTCCAGTAGAATGACAGCTGAAATTTTGACAGCAAAAGTGACAGTAGGGTGACATTTCAGCCAATGGTGTTCACACAAATGATAAGAAAAACCTTGTACGTGTGTCTTCTTACGTCCTTTTCACATCCATTTCGGATGGGATTGCCGGACAAACCGTGTGAAAACTTTTACACATTCCTATACGCTACAAAACTTCCTACCCGGCACCGAATAAAAAAGAAACATAGACGTAGTATTATAGTATACTTATCTATGGACAAGCCGGACAGAATTCGTTGTGTGTGAAAAGGTTCTTAGAGTAGTTCCACATACCAACCGTGATTGCACAAAAAAACTAATGTGTTTAAATTTTTGAGGCAGGTAAAGTGTTGTCATGAGTATGAAACAGAAAGTACGGTCACATTAACAGTGTGCGAGAAAAAAATGTGGGCTCCGCACATGAATGAGATCCGCCCATGAATTAACATCGACAATATTGTGTCATCACGCGGTCTGGTTGCTGGGGAAAAGGGATAAAAATATTTAGTTACTGGTTGCGTAGGACGGCAGTCTTATACAAGACTAACTGATGTTTGCTCGCCGAGTAAAAACATCCAATTCAAAAATGTTTGGACGTCATTCATGTGCGTACCTCATTTTATTTTTTAAAAACACTGTCCTCATAGTCACAGTCTACCTAGAATCCAGTAGGTATTAAATGATATTGGTAGGTAATTATGCACAATGTTTTATTTTTTAAAAAGCGAACAGCCTTGCGCCGAAATGCGCCGGCGCGGAAGCTTCCACCTGATTGGTCGCGGCCGGGGGCAGCCAACATGGCGGACGATCCCAAACCGCATCTGACGTTTATGGACTGGTGAATGGAACATGAAATACGGACATAGGTGGTCCAAAAATCAAATTTAAAGCATTCTCAACCTGTCAGCTGGTTTTAATGTAAATATATTTTGAGTCTATGTCAACAAAGCTGTTGGTAAAAAGATTGATTAGTTGATTATATGAAAAGTGTGGTAAAAAACAGTTATCTATCCTGTTTATAATGTAGATTGCAAAGATATCATAAATATTTAACACTTACCTACTCTTATGCAACATTACACACCCTCACTCACCATTACACAACCTAACTCTGCGCCCCATACATATAATTTCTTTGATGCCACTTGACTAACATGTTAGTATTATGAGGCTTAACTATCAAAACTTTAAAAAGGACGGGAAAAGTTGCAGGGCTTATGTTCATTTGAGATTTCGGTTTTCATTTTGTGTCGTGTCTGCTTGTGGGCGTGCGTTAAATATGCATAATAATTTTAATATACCCTTGGAACTTACATTATACGTACCTCCTCGTAGATCCCTTACATTATACTCACCATTACACACCCTCTCTCTTGACCTACCCTCACACACATTTTTCTTTACTTATAACCTATGAGATAATTTTATATTTTTGTGGATGTCAGTTATTGGTTTTACTTACTTGATGTTTTACTTCTCGATGAATCTTTTTCTGTGTAAGGTAAAACCACCAGTAGATGACACCTTAAGGGTTTATTAGTATGTCTATAGACATAGTTTGGTATGAAATCATCTTACAGGGCGTTTCTACTTGGTAATATTTGCGCAATATATTACACTTTCAGAATATGACAAGAATTGTATAAATAGAACTGATGCGTATTTTATATATATTTTTTAATAAAATGAGGGTAGTAACTTAGTAGTTGGCACCTAGTAAAAACCAAAATATTTAGTAGTTGACACTTGTTATTTTCAGTAGTTGACATAGTATAGTTTCCTTTTGTCGGTGGCATCTACAAAACGAAAGAAAAATAATTCGATAGTTGACACCTAAATCTCTAATAGTTCCACCTCCTGTCAACTACTGAACAAAACGGTTTTAAATTATTTTAGAAGATATAATAGAGTAATTAAATGTATAAGCAGCAAGATGACACATCAATTATACGATATTAATCAATTTCATAAAAAAACCATTAGTTGACAGCACATGTCAACTACTCAATCTTCAGTCGTTTTAAGAATCAGTAAATGACATGACCCCTTATTTACCTATTTAATTATTGTTTGTCATGTTAAATGACATGCATTCACACTTCAGACTCTAATATAAAGGATCCAATTAATATTTATTCATAATTATAAAAGATTACGTACCTTTCCAATATTAATCTTTCGGCTTGCTCTTAACAAATTGCACAAGAAAATAACAATAAATATGGCGCAACACGACCGGCCGTCATGGATCGAACGCTGTGACTGACGATGACGTTAAGACGCCTTGGATAGTTTTTGTCGGTGTCGCTAGATGTCTATACTATTTCATAAACACAATGTCTATCTTTGGTTACTTGTTTTATTCTTGTTATTTCAGTTTCTTTGTCAAAGTGTCAACTATTGATGCAGTGTCAATTACTGGTGGTTTTACCTTAGGCTTTCTGCTGACATAAAAAACAAGATTCACACTTTCATATTCACAAACATACGCGCATAATCCAAGCTTATAGGTATTGTCAACAATATGTCAAAATATATGTCAATAACTTTGCAATCGCCCGGTAGCGTTGTCATATAAGTGCGTGTCTGGCGGAGTTTGTTTTCCTCTCACAACCAGGTGACTCCGAAGTCTCTTATTCGTTTTCCTCGTCATCGGGACCTCCGGCATAAAGGGATTAGAACACTTGACTGAACACAACATTAACCTACCATACCAGACAAGAGCGAAGGATTCATTTACTTTCTCAATATTTTGTTATTTACCATTTAAAAATGTTTTATTTTTCCTGCAAGGATGCTGTTGAAAAACGACATTGCGACTCCTTTGGCGACAACGACAAGTTGCATAGTGCTTTTTATTTGGTGCGCGCTTTTTGTTCGACATTTTGTTCTGAAAATAAAATCTCATTTTTTTCGCTCTGTTAGGAATCGATCCCACTACCTTTCGATAAGGAGTCGTAGCGTTAACCTCTAGACAATGTAGGATTTATTTGGTGAACGTTAATGTACATGTTATCGCAATGCTACTAAGCTGCACATAAATTGTAATTCATTATTCATTATTTATTCATTCATTTTAGTAAGTTAGTTTAGTTTTTGATGTCCATATATATTATTTTTTATTGATTTGAAAAAATGTAATTTGTCATGTATGTTCCTTGACTTATAGGTTGGTATGCGGCTGACCACCCATGCTGTAAAAATGGCTTACTTTGCCAATGTCACCCCTGTTTCAGGGAAGGACGGCAAGAGTTGCAGGGTGTATGTCCATTTGAGATTTGGTTTTTATGTTGTAGGTTCACATGAGGAATGTGCAAGCGCGAACTTGTACCTACGTTTCTGGTTGTGAGAATGCATGTAGTGAATCTCCAATGTAACATATCTTTGCAACTTAGATTAGATTAGATTATCCCATTATCCCAAAGGGGTTTCCTTGACTGATAGGTTGGTATGCGGCTGACCACCCATACTGTAAAAAATGGTTCACTTTGCCAATGTCACCCCTGCTTAAAAGGGAAGGTCGGCAAGAGTTGCTGGGCTAATGTTCATTTGAGATTGGGTTTTTTATATTGTAGGTCCATATGCGACATGTGTAATAATGCATGTCTGCTTGTGGGAATGCATTTAATATGAATCTCAAATGATACATATCTTTGCAGCTTAGATTTAGATTTAGATTTAAGGTCGGATGTGGTAAGTGGGATCCTTTTTATTTGCATAGGTAAAGAGGTCCGGTCGTACGCCAACCACTTCACTGGAAGTGAAACTTTCCATTTCTAGTCATTATTTTCCGGTATTTTATTTTGGATTTTAAATAAAAATTTCATTCAAATAATTTCTCACACGCTTGGCGCGGATCGAACCGTAGCCCTCTGGCATGGAACGCAAGCATTCTACCTAATGAGCTATGGACCGGATCACTCAGGTAAAATAATTGAATCTGCGAGTATCTATCTCCCTTTTATAGCAGATTGGGGGTTTTCCCATCCCCAGGTGATCGCTGCCATGGTTACCGCTTCCCCCAGTTGTTATAAGACACGCGTCTGCCACGTGGGATGCGCTGTAGCTTTTAGCAGGACGGTGGTCGGTCGCACGCCGACCTGCAACCATTACAATAATTGTAATCCTGCCTCAGATAAAGGGATAAATGGATTACATGTAATTAACATTGCTCTTTGACTAATAGGTTGGTATGGGGCTGACATACCATATTACTGTAAAATTTGGTTCATTTTGCCAGTTTATGTTGTATTTGTATTATATTTTGTTACTACTTCATTTTATCTTGTCTTCATTATATCATCATAAAGTTGTATTATGTCCTCTATCTTGGGCTATCATCTTGTTTTAATATGTTGAAGTACAATTTTTGAGGTTGTGGTCCCACCGCATTTAACAATATTGCTGCTTTTCTTGACTTCGACACATTTTGTAATCCTGATGCCATCAAAAAGATTTCGAATTCCAATTTGAAACGCTGCCATTCCTCCCATCCATTAACCAGGTCGTACATATTAATCTCTTGCGGCATTTTATATTGTACACTCGCTATTTTGAAACTATGAATTGCACGCGGCTTCTTGTTGAATCTGAATGAATCTAACAACACTTGTGTTTTTAATTTATTATTTAGCTTTGGTTTCGATCACGACTGCGCCATGTATTATATTTTGTTACTGTATTAATGTGATTTTTTTGCAAGTAATCATGCAGCATTTATAAACGCGAACTTACACGTGTTTGATTTCGGGTGTGCACGATGTAGATATGAATCTTACAAGTTAGGTAATATATTTAACCTAAGAGATTCCTTAACTAGTACCTACACTTGTAGACCTTCAAACAACTGAAATCAATGTTTATTATTTTGTGTTTCTTCAACAAAATACTTGTTAAATTTCAGCCATTCGGCTTACTTCACATTGAACTATCAAGAGTGAAGGTATAAGCCATGAAGGATTTGGATTGTTGGTAGTTAAACATTGAAGGGCTTCTGTCTAAAGTGAAATTACATTCCTCATATTATAATGTGCCGAGTACAGTCCACCCCATTGGGTTGTAATACTGTCCACCCTCATGCTCTTGGTTCTACTTACTTACCTCATACCTGCCCCCTCTCTCACCCTTACCCTCTCACTGTACTTTCCTTTTCATTTCCTGGATAAAGTGCTTCATGTTTTGTGTAGAATGTAAGCTAAGTGAAGTGGAAACACACAACTGAGCTGCACATATAGTCCACACTTCACAGAGTACATATTGTGCTCAATGACACGCAGGGCTGAGGGCACTCTATGAGAGGACACCACTTTACCTCGTGGAAGTCACACTCTCCCTTACCTGGTACTCTTCTTTTCGTTTCCTGGATTAAGTTCTTCATTTTGTTGTGTTGGGAAAATAAACTTGCTGGGAAGTGGAACTATTACCGCGTTGCCCACAAAGGGGTAGAATGTGGAACCTCTTTATTTTCATACTTAAGGGGGCTGGCCTTACAGCAACCACTTGAAATGCTGATTTCCCTGCTCCCGGGAGAGGAGGTTTCCAATTTCCTTATATTGAAAAGATTGAAAAAACCTTGGCTGCATTGTGATTTAGTGTTGAAATAAACATCGAAAAGAAAATTATTTCGGACACCCTCAAGGGAGATCATAGTAACGCCATTATTTACCCAGCTTTCATAAGAAGACAAGAAATGAGAACCAGCCCCCTCAAAAGCTGGGAAATCCCCACTTCAACTCTGAAGTGATTGGCTTATCTGTGAAAATAAATAGGTTCCACCAGCTACATACGTGTCCTTCAAAAACTATGCAGTAAGAAGTTGCACTATACCTGATGCAGATAGAAAGAATCCTTATGATTGCCTACCCATGCTTGAAATGCCATGCACGTTTCTGACATACATACGTAATAATATGTACCTGTATTAAATGGTAAGGTGTGTTAAATCATGGGTGAACTTCTCTAAGAAATCCTATTCTATGTAGAAAAAATGGTACAATAAGATGATGTAAGAAAAAAATGTATTCTCTTGTGTAATTGCGACACGCGATATTTTTGAAAAAATCTCAAATACTTACTTTTTTTCAATTTGAAAATTCGATTTGTAAGCCGATCCGTTTCGGTTAGATAATTCGTTGCCCTGAATTGGTTATAAAGAGAATGTAACTCTATACATCATCAAATATTAAGTTACTGCGTTGTTTTGTGCAAAATTTTCAAAATTAAAAAAAATCAGAAAAAAAATTATGCCACTATTGGGTGTAGGTCTTTTCCAAGTTTTCTTATGTCTAATTTTTCTAAGCGACCTTGATATGTGGCTGACCACCCATAATTTAGGAAGGGAAGGTCGGCAAAAGTTGCAAAGCTTGTTGTTAATTTGCGATTTGGGTTTTTATGTTATAAGTTTACATGCGGCATGTGTAAGCGCGAACTTATACATGTCTGCTTGTGGACACACATTCAATATTAATCTCCAACGTTAATACAGATATCTTTGCGACTTAGATTAGATTTGAAAAATACACTTTGTAATAAAATATATGGCAGAAATGAAAGCGTCGTTTGACTTAGGTACATTAAAAGTTAACGATTGAATCCAAAAATTTGATAAATATTACATTTCTAACCTTCTGGTACACATACCTACTCATTTTTTTCTCTGTTTGACCACTTTGGTCCTTAGTGATTTTTTTAATCAACCATTCATCATGCTGTTACGAGTAGGTACAAACGGCAATGGACTCGGCACAATCGAAAAATCACTCGGCCATGTGACGTCACCTATCTATAATAATCTATAATCTAAGTTGCAAGGATATATTCATTCAAAGCTCTTAGATGTATGCCCACAAACAAACACGTGTAGTTCGCGCTTACAAATGCTGATTGTGTACTTACAAATAAAATTCAAACCTCAAATGAACATAAGCCCCACAACTTTTGCCGACCTTCCCTGAAATAACTAAAAAATGGATTCCCGATAAGCAGAGATTTCTTCGTTGCTCCTACCACCCCTGTGACACGTAAATATTGCAGTACAAACTATCTATATAATTTTGTATTGAAGTTTTAAGGCGTGTTATAAAGCTAAATCTGCCATTTTTGTTTCTTACACTTTATGGTCTTAGCAAAATAGTTACAGTAATGAAAAAAATTAAGCATGTTTATTAATTTTTTATCTTAATTATAAAGCTTGAACAAAATATATAACTTAAGAATTGCCACCGCAAAAAAATATTTAAAAAAACGCGTTTTTTTACATTATTAGCTTTTTTTCGTGTGTGCTGTACTTTGGATTTTTTTTTTTGCTTTTTAATTACAGAACTATACATTGTTTGGGTTCCGTACTTAACATTTTTTTTATAATGTCAATAGTTTTTGAGTAAATATGGAAAAACTGTGTTCTTTGATTTAATTAAAATTTAATTCATTTAGTAGTTTCAGTTTTCCCATATTCACTCTAAAACTATTGACATTATAAAAAAATGTTAAGTACGGAACCTAAACAATATATAGTTCTGTAATTAAAAAGCAAAACAAAAATCCAAAATACAGCACACACGAAAAAAAAGCTAAAAATGTAAAAAAAACGCGTTTTTTTCAATATTTTTTTGTGGTGGCAATTCTTAAGTTATATATTTTGTTTAAGCTTTATAATTAAGATAAAAAATTAATAAACATGCTTGATTTTTTTCATTACTGTAACTATTTTGCTAAGACCATAAAGTGTAAGAAACAAAAACGGCAGATTTAGTTTTATAACACGCCTTAACTCGTCTTGCCTTCTAGCCCGACCAAGTGACATCACATATTTTTCTTATTTTTAAATGTGCTGAGACCATTGTGTTGACAATAAGTATGTACTCGAATACTGAATTATAACGAGTTTTTGATATTATACGTTGAAGACTTTTGTAGCCAATCAGCAAATTAAAAACTACCCACCTAACTGAATAAGTGACACAAAAATTGAATATGAAAGACAGTTCGGAAAGGTGAAACGTCAAACGCGTGCATATTTTGATTAATTTCTAGTATTTATAAAGATACAAAGTTTTTTAAAAGTGTTTGAGGTCTTTTTTAGTTGGTAGGTACTTCTTAAAAACGCTAAGATATGCTTTACGAAACTAGTGTTCCAAAAAAGTCATTCTTTGCTACCTTGTACCTACAAAGTATTTATTTTTTTAAACGAGGGTTACAAATTTCATTCCTTATTATGTAATAAGTAGTACCTAGTATTGCTTACTTATTGTTAGTTTTTAACAAGTGTGAGTGATTAAGAAAATAAACATAGTGTCGGTAATGAAATCATGAAGACATCAATGGGCCGGACATGTATTACCTACGTGTAGAGGACTCCAGGATAATCAGAAATGCCTTGGCTGATGCCCCTTCCGGTGTCAGACCACTCGGACGTCCTAGGATGCGGTGGGCAGACTATTTTGAAGCTAACGCCGATGCTCTAGGAATAAGGGGGCCATATATGGAAGTGGCACAAGACAGAAAGTCCTGGAGGATTGTGATTCTGGAGGCTCTGAGCCTTTAAGGCTTTTGAGCCGAAGAAAATAAAAAGTAAGTGATGTTAGAAGAACAGACTAGTAGTATTTAAAATGTAGCTGTACTGACAAATTCCCTGGACAGGCATGGTAATCAATGCAGAAGTCCTGAGGCGACCTAAAGTTGATAGAGAGCTATTGTTTAAAATAAATAATAATATTAGGATGATTTATTTGGTGAGCGCTGTTTTTGTGTGTATCACACCTCAAGAGCCCTTTGCGAGCTTGGTCGTCGCTGTAGAAAGCGCCGATTCTCAAGCAAGACCCAGTTGTTGTAAGGTTGGATGGACCTTTCAGTGACCGGTCTTTGGTAAAGGTTTATGAATTTTTCAACTCGGCGAAGAGCACATTCGAAATATAAATGGTATATTTTTTGTGCTCCGCCGGGATCCGAATCCACAACCTTCCATTTACGAGTCCGAAGTGTTGCCACTGGACTACGGACCGGTCCAAGATGCCAACGACACGCGTTGTACCTGAGCGGTCACCCATCCAAGTACTATCCGCGCCCAATGTTGCTTAACTTCGGTGATCTATGGGAACCGGTGCTTTCAACATGGTTACGTCGTTGACTATGAAAAATATGAAAGTTCGGAAGATTTCTTATCTGGGGCATATACCTACTGTGTGGAGAGAAATGGGTCAGACAGATGTCCTGGTTGGAAAATTTAAGGAAGTCGACATGCATTCAAAGTGTGGAGGAGCTGTTCCGAGCGGAGTAGGACCGGGACATTTTCCCCGAGGTGGTTGCCAACGTAAGGGAGATCTAACAGGAAAAGCATGCGAAGAAGATAAACCAGAGAAATTTAGGAGATTGCAGCAAACCGACAGTCAAGGTAAGTGGGACTGTACTTCTGAGATATTGATGATGATTTTAATTATTTTTTTGTATTGAATTAAAAGCGTATATTTTACGAAACGTGGTGTAGAAATTAATGGGTTTCGTCGAAGTTGTATCTACCTGATATTTTCAGGAGACGGGTTTCTTCTTCAACAAAGAGGCGCAGACTGGAATATCAGACAAAGTCTGCCTGTAGGCATACATTTAATTTGAATCTTTAATGTTACTATAACTTATCAACCTAAATTATAGATATAGAATGAGAACATTTTTAAAAAAAATATTCCTTATTTCTCTTGCAATCCGGTCGTGTGACGTCACAATTTTGTCAATGCCAATTCATGTGCGGATCGCATTCACGTTCTCTATGTTTATCTTTGGTTGATTTAGAACAAAAATACTTTTTAACCAAAAAAATTTTTTTTTATTTTTTCCATATTCACATTAACTAAAATACCTTATTTTTTTGTACAACATCACATATTCACATCTTTAAAGTACGCACATTTATAAAAGGTGCAAGTCTTGTATTCTGCACAGCGGTGTCCAGTTCCCTTCATCGCAGTCGAGTGAGCTTTGCGGGATCGAGCCCTCACATAATGATCCGCAATTTGTTTCCGAAGAAAGGCAACTCAATGATGTGGAAGGCAGAGCACGCTGCTGGGATCATTTTGTTTTGAAAGATTTGCGTTTTTTCATCGGCGCCATATTTTAAATGCATTGGCTAGACATTGAAAGTAAAGGAAAGTGATTTAGGATAAAATGTAAGAGAAAAAAATAATTGTAAACATGGTCCAAATTAATCTAATGTAGTACCTATACATTTCAAATGTGGGGGGAAACTGTGCTGTCATTTGGCCGGGATACAGACGGGCAGAGAGTTATAAATTCATTGTAAAATCAAGTTGCTAGTTTGAAAAGACACTAAAGCGTAAGCGTACTGTAACTGTAATCTTGTCACCCTTCCGCTAGGGGTGGCCAGAGCGTATGCAGTTTGCCTGTTTTTTTTCCTATCCTTGCATACCTCTTTCAATCCATTCATTTACTTTTTCATACATATCCCTCTTTTACATTCGCTTTGTAGGTTCTCGTATATCCCATTCTTTCACAATTTCACCAATCTAACCCATACTTTTCTCGGTCGCCCTTCCATGATGCAGGGGTGACATTGTCAAAGCGAACCATTCTTTACAGTATGTATAGATTTTGTAAAAAAATTAAAGAGAAGAACATAATACATACGTTTATGCATTTTTAAGGTTTCAATCGGACTCGAACAACTTTGAATTCAGATTTTTTTCTTGGCGGGCAAACGTTGCACCTGTATGAGACTGCCATCCTTGGAAACCAATAGCAAATTATTTGTCCGCTTTTTCCCTAGCAACCCGACCGTGTGACGTCACAATATAATTTATGTCAATTCATGTATTAGGTAAGTTTATTGACTGTATTTTATTGTGCTCTGGTAGGAATCGCAAACACAACCTTCCAATTTCGATTTAGAAGCGTTAACCAATAGACCGATCGAAATGGAAGTCTGATGGATGTATCCGTCTCAAATCTTTAGTTCCAAGTTAAACAAATATTTATTCTAATAGAACCAAAACTGTCAAAATGTAAGAGAAAGTAAAACCTCAGTAATTTTATTTTTTGCACTCAGCCTGTTTGTTTTCCCAGATGTCATCTGTGGAAGACCATTCATACAATGGCCAGTAGCTTAGGAGAGTTTATATTTTTGGTATGCACGGTGTTTCCATTAATCAAATGAACAGTAAATTATGGACAGTAGGAGTCTATGACCATTTTTGTTTTATGTTTTATCTGCCGACGTTTTGCTTTCGCAAACAGAAAGCATTCTCAAGGCGGGTTATCAAAGCGGCGCGGCACTCACCACTTACATTTTATGACTTACCATTTACCTTTTACCATTTACCACTTAATGATCATGTAATTTTTACCACGAATCTTTTCCCACTTACCTTTTACCACCCACATATAATCACAAAACTTGTACCAATATTCATTCCCACGTAATTGTTACCGCGAATATTTTTCCACCACTTGCCACCTACCTCTTATGACGAATCTTTTACCACTACTTTTTACCATTTAGCATGAACGTCCTTCTATTATAACCACTTAGCTTTTACCATTTACCATGACTTATCGCATATGTTATACGCAAAAAAAAAAAAAAAAAAACGCAACTAAGCTACACATATAGTGTAACTTCTTGCCGCGTTATCCCCGAAGGGGTCGCATGTGGCGAGTTGAACCTATTTATTTTTACAGGTAAGGGGGCCGGCCTTACGCCAACCACTTCAGTTGAAGTGGGAATTTCCCAGCTCCCGAGGGGGCTGGTACTCATTTCTTGTGAAGGCTGAGTAAACCTCGCCGGTATTTATATTATGGGGTTTGAAATACACACCGAAATAGGAAATCATTTCTGACACCCTCCTCGGTGGGATTCGAACCCGAGCTCACGGGGTAGAATGCAAGCACTCTACCAACTGAGCTATCAACCGGAGTTATACGTCTTTACTATTTACTATTTATCATTTATCTCTTAATTTTTACCGCGTAATTTGTACTACGTACTTTTTACCACGTAATTTTTACCACGTATATTTTACCACTTACCACGAAATTTTTACTACGTATCTTCTATCATTTGCTACGTAATTTTATCGCGTATCTTCTACCACTTACCACGTAATTTTTACCACGTATCTTCTACCACTTACCACGAAATTTTTACCACGTATCTTCTATCATTTGCTACGTAATTTTATCGCGTATCTTCTATCACTTACCACATAATTTTTACCACGTATCGTATTTTCTTATACTTACCATGTTTCTTGCACCCCTTACTGTTTATCGCTTTTCACTTGCCACTTACCACATCAGTAGCGCCCATAGGACCATAAGTTGGTCACATCTGACCGCCGGTAATGTGGTCTGGAGATGCTGTTTACATTGCTTTTCAACACAGGGACCGCAAACAGACCTCGGCCCTTCAGAGGACCCCTTAACAAGGACCTTAAAATAATAATCATGTGTGTTATTCACAGTCGAACCTTAGGACACAACCTCTCGCTTACTGATTCTTCTTCATTTAGTGTCACCTCCATCGGAAATCGCTAATCATCATGGGTATCTATCAAAGTTTGCAAGTTTTTTTTTTAAATAGATTTGTGGAAAGGAATGCAATCCACCAACCTTTTTTGCCTGGCCAGTTGTCTTCATACGAAAGCAGAAGCTTGTTTGCATGCAATGGCATCTGTTGAACCAGGGTCGAAGTTATGTTCAAGTGGGCTAGATGCACGATTCAAACCAACGTTACTCGGTTCCAAATACTTTAGTCGAACATGCGCCTCTATCCCTCGGCCATAACAGCCTCAAGCAGACACGCTTAAGTTTGGGCTTACGCATGCTGCATGTGTACTTACACAATAAACTAAACTTCAGATGAACATTAAGTATAAGCCTTGCTATTCCTTGCGCTTTTCCCTGAAACAGGGGTGACATTCCGCATTGGTAAAAGCGAAACTAGTTTTTTACAGCATGGGGGGAGAGGGATCAGCCTCATAGAAACCTATTAGTCAAGAAGCGGTATGACTAAAGCACAAAATTCCTATTTTGAGCTATAAAATTGCCACTATGATAGGCGATCTCCGGTAGAAGCGGCACTTACAGAAGTAGGTGTTTCGTAACGACTATCTCTGCATGTGAAATTATTAGCTCTTGCCCTCTTGGTACATATTGTCCTAAGGTACTGGCGCCTAAGTTTTTTTCACTCTCACAATTTTAACCTTATGTTTACCTGTTGCTAAAATAAATACTGGCTAAATATACACACCTTTAAAGTGTGGACAAACTTTTTTAAACGATTTTTCCTTTACTTATGGGTTGGTATGATGCTGACCACCCATTCATGTTTAAGACGGCTCTTCCCAAAAACTGACAATTTTTTTAAAATATGTTTTTTCTTAATATTTATGGCCTTAGTAAAAGAGTGACAGTAATGAAAAAAATCAGGCGTTTTTATTGATTATTTATTTAACAAAATTATAAAAAATAGACAAATAACTTTAAAAGTGTCGCTGCAAAAAAATATTTGAAAACAAATCACGACTGTTTATCGTAGTATTGTATTATTTTGGTAATAGGCAAGGCTCAGGGTCAGGGAAGTATTTGAATAAAAACAAAATTATCAGCGCTATAGCAAAGGGTAATTAATAAGAACTCATGAAAATTAAAATAAGTATGAATTATTAATAACTGTTTCTGACCGAGCAAAAATAAGTTGGTGACTTGCATTCCTCTTCACGATTTTTTTTTAATAAAAAAACGATATTTCGATGTACATTTTAGGGATGAATGTTGTTTTTTTTGTGCTCTGGGTTAGAGTAGATAATGTATATATGTGTCTGGATGGGATGTGAACGGGGGGCCCGATCTGTAATTCGAACCCTGGCCTAGCAACCGTTTCCTCCCAACCACCGAGCCGTGACCATCACGGTGTTGAATTTCACCAGCACACGTACTCACATTTACGTATGTAGTTACATCACGTGTAGTTACTTGGAAAATAGCTGAGTGCAAATGCTGGTGGAAAATACTGTGAAGAACTAGTGCGTTTCATCTTTCAAACAGTGCTATTCACAAAGCATTGTATCCATAGCTGATCTACGGAGCATCGATATTTTGTATGAAAAAATCACTGTAGGCTGTGGATGAGCAATGGTTTGGCTGTTTGAGAATAACAACGAAATTGCTTAAGTAAAAGTACGCCTGGAGTCTGACTCAGAAACATGAGAAATCTCTCCAGATCTTTAGGGGGGAAAATACTTCGTCGCATTCTCGGACCTGTATCTGAAGGTGACAGGTGGCGCATCCGGACCAACGCAGACCTGAGGTCCATATCCCAAGACACAAACATAGTGCCGGTAATGAAATCGAGAAGACTTCAGTGGGCCAGACATGACAGACAGTCCCACCCTGTTGGAGGGCTACAGGTTGTATGTGCCGGACGACTACACCCGAGGGCGAGGACATGATCTATTTCATGTACCGAAAAGCCGTACTGATGTCGTGGCGCAACACCCTGTGACTCGGAGTATAAAGCTCTTAAATAAGTCTAATATAGACATTTTTTAGTGTAATTTATTAACATTTAAAAATCTTGCAATAGAGTTCCTCCCGGCGTGTTGATAGCTGTGAGGGTGCACTGTAATAAGGGTGACCTGTTGTGCACAATTAAAAAAAAAAAAAAAAAAAAAAAGTAGCACTTACAGAGGACTCCAGGATAATTAAAAATGTCTTGGAGGTGCCCGCTCCGGTGTTAGACCACGCAGACATCCCAAGATGCGCTGAACAGACAATGTCGAAGCCAACTCCGAAGTCTTGGGAGTAAGGGGGCCACGGAGCGAAGCGGCACAAGACAGAGAGTCCTGGAGGATTGTGGTGCGGGAGGCCCTGAGCCTTCAAGGCTTTTAATCCGAAAAGTATAGTAAGTAATAAAAAAATGACGGGTCGATAGCTCATTTGGTAGAAAACTTGTTTTCCATGCTAAAGGGCTTCGAAAGATTTCCTTATTTGGTGTCTAGCTAATTCAAACCCATAATAAAATAGCGCCAAGGTTTACCTACTCAGAACCAGCCCCCTTACAGCTGGGACACTCACACTTTCAGTGAGGTGGTAAGCGTAAGGCCGCTACCTTATCTGTGAAAATAAATATAGGTATCACACGCCATAAGCGACCCTTTGTGGACAGATCGATAAAAAGTTTCGTTGCGGTTAACTTACATTATCAAGGAGCAAAATAATATAAGACGCAAATTCTTACCTTAGGTACCTTTTTTTATGGCAAATACGGTATTTTTTTCTGTAAATAGGTAGAAAATAACTAATAGGTTATTCACTGAAAAGGTCAGGTTGATAAAGGTAAAAATTGTATAAATAGGTAGGTAGGATCTATTGTATGTTTTTTATACTATTCTCTTTGTTACCGCACGGCAGGATTTTTTCATTTTTTTCCAATACGGATCGTATGACGCTTCACATCCGATCGTTTCCACATGATTCGTCCTTGGTTTTTTAACATTTTTTTATTAAAAATTTTAAAATTAATTTTTGAATTTAAAAAAAAAAGATGATTTTTAAATGAAATGTCATTATGAGTTAAATAGAAATGTTGACTCTTTTCCGCTGAGGGTGGATCTACATAATATATCCATTTTCAACTTTTTTTTATTTTCACGCTTGCACATCTATAATCTATAATCTATAATCTAAGTTGCAAGGATATATTCATTTAAAGCTCTCAGATGTATGCCCACAAACCAACAAGTGTAGTTCGCGCTTACAAATGCTGAATGTGTACTTACAAATAAAATCCAAACCTCAAATGAACATACGCCCCACAACTTTTGCCGACCTTCCCTGAAACAGGGGTGACATTGGCAAAGTGAACCATTTTTTACAGTATGGGTGGTCAGCCTCATACCAACCTATAAGTCAAGGAATTGCTTTTTTTACATTTTTTACAGTATGGGTGGTCAGCCTTATACCAACCGAAAAGTAGAGGAACAAGAATAATAATTTTCACTCACTATCTAACAAATAAAACGAAAATTTGAAATGCATTACATATCAACCAGTATTTTTTTGTCTTTGCATACTTCTTTTATTTCATCCAGAGTCATAATCTTTTTTCACACAAGATTTTCTTTAATGATGACTCTGGAAATCCCATTCATTCCCTATTTCAGGAATTTGGTCCATTCATACCTTTCTCGGCCTTCCACCCATCCATTCTTCTTTCATCGTATTCGATCAGCCTTTCATAATTCAATGTCTATCTTCACTTTCTCTTGCACCACAGTCCTCTCTTACTTCTCGCACCTTTTTTTCCATACATCTTAGATTGCCAATTTCTACCGGATGGACTTTACTAATCTCACTTTCATTCACCGTCCAGATTTCACTTCCATACACGAATCAAGGTGGGTATGCCACCGCGTACCGCCAATCGGACGTGAATAAAAAAAATACGAAGTTAATCAAATACATTATATTTAAATGACTCTTCCACACAACGGACAGAATGTGTTTGTCTATGCGGGACAGCCAGCTATGTGCACAGGCGCAGTCGAGTGCGGCAAGTCCCATTACTGCCCCTGCCACCCCATTATTTCAGGAGTGAATTTAATCTCGCCCCATCACACACACTGCTCCTGCCTCTGCGGGCAATAATGGGCAGAGCTACATAGACGAGAAAGAACGATCGCTATTACACCTGTTCTTTGAAGTCAGCCAAAATTTGGATGGCTGGGCAGCGCGTGCAGCATGAGCAGGATCAGTGGGAGTAGCGTGTTTAGGTGGTTACATTAAAAGTGATGTAGAAGAGAATTTCTTCTAATCTACGTTTTTATTAAAGTCAGTACATTTAATGTGATTTTGATGAAGTTTTGAAGAGAAAATAGAGAGTTGACAAAGTGCAAAGCCAATTTATATGTTAATATTCCCACTTGTCGTACTGGGAAGACTCTGAATGATGGGGCTCGAAAGGACTGGGCTGTGAATAAGTGAGATATAAACGAGAATATACCTAATAGTGAAGAGAGTACAATGAGGTTGATCGTGCATCTAGAAAGAATGGACTCTCATCCATTGTGACAAAAAGAGTGTACCAAAGGAATGCCAAAGGTAAACGCGTAAGGGGAAGACCGAGGAAATAATGGATTAATCGAATAAGCCAATTCGATATTTTAACTTGACTGACTTAATTTGACCGGTCCGTAGCTCAGTGGTAACACTGCGGACTCTGAATGGGAAGGTTGTGGGTTCGATTCCCGGCGGAGCACAAAAAATATACCATTTATATTTTCAAATTTGCTCTTCGCTGGGTTGAAAAATTCATAAAACCTTTAGGTACCAATGACCGGTCACCAAATGTCCATCCGGCCTTACAGCAACTGGGTCTTGCTTGACGACGATCAAGCTCGTAAAAAGGTCGATAGCTCAATTGGTAGAATGCTTGCATTCCATGCCGAGAGCAAGGGTTCGATCTCAAAGGTTGACTCAGCCTTCACAAGAAATGAGAACCAGCCCCCATGGGAGCTGGGAAACCCCCACTTCAACTAAAAGTGGTTGGTGTGAGGCTGGCCCCCTTACCTGTAAAAATAAATAGGTCCCGAAGCGCCACATGCGAACCCTTTGGGGATAACGCAGGCAAGAAGTTACACTACCTACATGTATAGCTTAGTTGCGTTGCGTTTTGTAACTCAAATCTGCAGAGTGAGAAAAAGAGAAGAGCATGCATGAAGACAGTAATGAATGTCCACGGATGAAAGAAATGTGCAAGGACAAAACAAAGCAGAGAAGCATCTGCGAAGGTACTGGCCACCTCTAGAGGAATGGCGGCTGGATACAAGAGTGTGTGTGTGTGTGATGGGACGAGGTTGGCATGACTCCCGGAATGCTAACCTACTAGGGGTCCCGCCCCTGTTCTACAACGGACATCCAAGGCAAATATTTGACTGCATTAGGCCCTGTTTTCGGCGCCCCCAATTTCAAGTACCGCCCGTGCAAACAATCCTATTATTATCGAACCACAATTGTCAAAAAAATAATATGAATATGGCTAATAAAGTCAATAGAAATCGGTAGAGCTGTCTAGATCGAAAAATTGTTTTTTAATGTTGAAAAATAGACAAGGGATTCTGGAAAAAAAATCTGGACTCAATCCTTATTTGAGTTACTCGTATACTGAAAATAACGTAAAAATCAATTCCGGTCGACAGTTCAGTTAGTAAAGCACATGTTTTCAATATTCAAACCTCACCAAGGGTGTCAAAATTGATTACTCGTTTCAGTGATTATTTCAAACACATAACCAAAACATCCGGCAAGGTTTACTCAGCCTTAACGAGAAACGAGAAGAAAAGAAACGAGAAATAGCCTCCCCGGTGCTCACTTACACCAACCAGTTCAACTAGATTAGTTGGTGTAAAGCCGGCTCCCTTACTTGTAAAAAAAGTATGTTCCACACAAATCTAGAACGCAACAACGACGGGGTTTTTGGTTCAGCTAGTATTTATGATAATATTTTAAGCTTCTGTATACTCAAGATTTTTTCTGTATACTCAAGAACTTCTGAATATCAACGTTTATTTAACAAAAGATACAACTCTTAACTATATGCGACCTGTACCAAGACGTTGATGTGGTTCGGTGAATAAAAGTCAGAAGACTGCATTGGCTGGGTCACATCCAGCGAATGGACCGTCAGATCCTTGAAAATATGGTTATGATGAAGGACATAATAGGGCGTATGCTAGTGGAAGGACACAAAGGGCGTATGGCAGATAATAGTGGTGAGTATGGGATTGGAAGTGGAAAACGTTGGGCAGGCATCGCTGGCTGAGGTTAGTCGAGGAGGTAAATTCCCACCCCGGCATGTCGTGGCATTGCTAATGATGAAAATGTGATGATGATGTAGCTATTGCTCTTCATGAATCAGATTTATATGATGAATGAAATGATTCAGAAAGTCAGTAGAGGGTGTCTGGACTCCGTAAAGATGTTTAACATGGCTCACAGTGCGTTACACACATTTAAGGCAGTGTGTACATTATTTTGTATTATTTTAAGGAAAGGAAACCATTTTGGACCTCAAGTGTTTTTATATTAAACACTCGATGCACATGTGTTCATTTGATTTCACGCAGATCCGAATCGGTAGTATAGACAGTAATCTAAGTTGCAGTCGTTGCAGAGATATATTAATATTTCATGTTATTTGTCAAAAGAAACAGTGTTTCATTAGAATTTGATTCTAAAAAATATAAAAATCCATCAATATGAATTTTCACAATGTTAATGCGAAAACCATAAAAAAATAATTAAATTTTAAATTTTAAATATCAATATCAAGCTGAAATGCGTTTTTTCACCATATATACTTAAGTGAGCAGAGCTCCGAAGAAGTCACACACAGAGGTGATGAAACGTCAGCTGAAGTCTTCAAGAAGTATCAAGAAGAAAAAAAATAAAAAGAAAAAACAAGAAAAGAAGCAAAAACTATGAACCACGGTCAAAGCCCGGAAACAAAAAATCAAGCATTTACCATATATTGCCTACCTATTACCACTAGGCACTAACCTACTACACGCCCCTGCCCCTAGTGGTCAAGTGGCCGAGGGATTTTTGTCCAGGCGGAGTCTATTAATTAAACTGAAATATTTTGTTCTCCTCATGCGGTTCTGTTAATTTTCAATACACGCACATTTTAAGACTGTGGCATGATTGTTCTGGATCCGAACAAATATCCCGAGTATAAACCATTTATATAAGCTGCCTTCGATCGGCTGAATCGAAAATGTATGTAATATACAACGGCACTTCTAGTGATTGATTGAGTTTTCATACGTTTTTCTTCGTTTTACGCGATGGCGGGGAGTTTACGCAATGCTTTATACTTGAATACAGGCCATAGCGGCCGACATACGTCACATGTCAAGAGCCTGTCTCACACACGTCAATCAGGCAGGCCGGGGTTAGACGGTGGCGGCATCCCAAAATAATATAGAAAAAATACATGTAAGGATTCATATAAACATAGAAAATCCACAAAGAAACAATAGATAGAGTTTTGTCCTCGCCAAAGTAGTACCTACCAGCATTCGAGTAGGTGTTTTATGACAAGGATATACTGGCATTTAAAGTTCATATTTAATGCACGCTCACAAGAATCATAATATTGACGGTTAAAAGGAAATAGCGCATAAGCGACATTTTGGTCAAAAATGAGTGCTATCCTACTTGAAATTTTCCTCTCTTTCTAATGCGCTAACTCCCATAGCTCTACGATGATTTTTTTGTTGTTATGCCCAAGCAAACAACTGCGTTTTCGAAGTATGGTTTTAGTGTAACCGACAAGATTTTAGCCTTTTTTGTCCTAAAGGCGCTTGTGACATAAAAAACCGTACAACATCATTAAACCGCATTAATAGGAATGCCAATAAATGCCTTTATTTTTATTTATTTTAGAGCTGTTTTGATTTTAACAATATGATAAAAAAAAAAAAATTAAGCCATTTTTCTGCAATCTCAAAAACTGCTCTCTTGAACAATTTAGTTTTTGTCGCTTATGCCCTATTACCTTTCAACCGTCGATATGTAAGTTCGCGCTTACATGTGCTACATAGCCCTATGTTTTAGTATATGCTCGATGTTTTAGTAGCTTCTTCACTTATTTTCTTTGTTCACACCTTTACATATATGGTTTCCATGTATTAAATGTGTGTGGGTGTATATTATGTATGTGTTTGTTTCTTCTTTTTTTCTGTTTTTGGTGCCACTTCTTTCGCAGGTCGGCGATCATCATGGGTATTTTGACCGTGGATGCTTCGGCTCGAAACAGGGACTTCGTGCTTTTGTTGTCCCATTGTCGCAGGGTGCACTTATGTATGCGTGTATTTACTCACATGCATATGTGCACATGCACATCTATATATATTTTTTGTTTTTTTAATCAATAATGGAAATTTTACAGGTCTTTTAAACTGTTAATGTACTACTGGGTGTATTTCCCTGTAACTGTTTTTTTTTTTAAATAAAATAATTCAAATGGCAAAAATCAAGTTATTTAGTAAATTTTGTAAGAAAAAAGTATACTGGTGAAAGATATAATTATATTTTCTTTTTAACTAATGGTTTTACGTGTGTAAATAAATAAGTTCCCAATACCTGTTGACGTAAAAATTTATGTGGTTCCCACACATTAAAAAGTATCAAATAATTATAATTTTCTCACAAAAATCAAGAAATTTCATACACTTGCCATTTCAAAAACATTCAACGATTTTTTCTTATTGTTGATTCAACTGGTCACAAAAAGCTAAAATTGTAACCCTTTCATTGAAAATTGAAAGGTTACCAAATGCCAAATGCATACAATGGTCAATACATTTTTTTGTAAATTTTATTGATAAAAATGCATGACAAATGTGAATTTATTCAATTTAAAAAAAAAATTGCGGACAACCAAAAAAACTTTTTTAACCCTTCCGATGGGGGTTATTTTTATTGAATACAATATTTTGTTTCATTGTGTTTTTTTCGCACAATTTTAACCCATTCCCATGGTTTTCATTTCCCCATTTTTGCCACAAATATACGTGTTTCTTAAAAATGTAACCTTTTTGGGTCGTTTGGCAGGTAGTGGGGTCATTTTTTACTTTTTTTAAAGGGTTGATTTTTTATCAATTGACGATCGTTATGCTGAAATCGATACATTTGTAATAACACAAAAAGACTATGGTGAAAAAGGGTTAACATTCTGATTTATTTATTTTTTATATCATAAAAGGTCGGAGCATTGAAAAGGGCGAGAAAGTAAACTTCATAATTTCGCCGGATTACGTCCAGATCTGACCGCCAGAGGCGCTATTCTCACCCATACAGAGGTACTTTTGTCTGTCAAATCTTTTGCAGGTGAAATCCTTAAAACTTTTATTGCATGTTGTAAGCACGTCGTTTTAATGCAAAATGAGATAATACACTTACCCAATAGGCCGAATCTGCGAAATAATTAAAAAAATATTAAATTTTTCTTGGTTAAATACAAACAAAATGATTTGAATTATTACTCCAATCACTGATTTCATTTTGACATATATTCGAGTTAGGTTCCGAGTGCATTTTAATGTGCAAGAAATTCTACTTTCGAAGTTATTTCATATAGAGTCCGTGGCGTTAATCACTAGACTACGAACCATGCATGATAAGATGGTATTTTTCGTTCCTTTTCATTTTCATTTGATAGAAAATTTTGACCTTCGGCCGTTTGCGGCCGCAACTTGGTAGAAAAAAGATCGAGGGCACCCATGACTTTGAGAAGCCTACTCTAGAGACCCTCGCGCACTGTGTTCGGCTGTAGCTACAATAACAATGAGTAGGTACGTCATGGCGCCTTCCTCCTCCCATGTCCTCCGCGATGATTGATCGGCGAAGCTGGCTTCCGGTTACCATGGCAACACCCCCTAGCCCCCTCCTACACCCCACCTCTACTTCTGCCGTGCAAAATAAATATACCTCCTCTAGATGTCTGCTCTCCCTTGACTGTAACTCTGTCACCATCCCACTAAGGGTAGCCAGAGCCTCAGAAAAGTTACTTTCAACTGTACTTGTAAAGTTATATCCAGCCGCCATTCCACTGGAGGTGGCCAATACATTTACTGATGTATCTCCACTTTGTTCTATGCATGCACACTTCTATCATCTACTTGATATTTTTACACCCTCCTCTTTTCCTCACTGTGCATAATCCAATCATCTACAATTTCACTTATTTGATCAATCCATTATTTTTTGGATTTTACTATTGACATTTCTTTGCACTCTTTTTTCGTCAGTCTTTCACCGTTCATTCTTTTTAGATGCCCAAACCATGATACGGAAGAAAATGCATTTAAAGTTTTGAATTTTTGCCATCTAACCAAAGGCGGCTCTCCTCTTTCTCAATCTGTATGATCCAGTCATTTGTAATCTCGCTTGTTCGATTACTTTAATCTTTCCTTGGTCTTCCGTTTCCCCGCTTACATTTTACATTCCCATTGTGTACTTTTTTTGGTCAGTCGTTTGTCGACCATTCTTTCTAGATGCCCGAACCATCTTATTTTACTTCTTTTTATTTTATTTTTCATATTCTCGTGTGATAAGTATGCCGCACTCATTCAAGCGATGTTTCAATTTTAGACATTACTTTAACACTTAAAAGTATAGATTAAGTACGTAGGTATGTCTAAGTTACAAAGATATATTTACATTCATATTAAATCATGCCCTCAAGCAGACACGTATAACTTCGCGCTAACATACACTGCATATGTTAAGGTGGATCGCTGTATGTATGGAAAAAATTAAAAATCATTTTTTCGTAATTGCGTTATGCAGAACAGTTGCTCTATGGGGTAAGTATCTGATATAAAAAAAAATCTTATCAAAATATTAATTTATTATACTGCCCCAAGTCATCAGAAAAATTACAAAAACACATAAAACTACTCATTTTTACCCCTGTGTTTAAGAATCAAGTATTAGATAAAATCAAACGAAATATAATTTTGTTTCTTTAAAATGAATGAAATAGTTATCATTACGTGTTTGGTATCTTGTAATTTGAGAGGGATGGGTGGAGGCACCCCCTAACTTTGTTACTCCGCGCAGACGCGCGTCACCAATTCGGTGCTCTCAGAGATGTCACTATAGTTGTACGCTACTCATATTTTTTGCACATACAAATTTACGAGAGATCTTAATTGTATTTTTAATATATCAGCGTGTTAATGCAACAGATTGGCTTCATTTAACTATGCAAAACATCTTAAAGTACAGATAACTGAAAAATATTCTGATTGATCAAAGAACCAAAAGATAAATGATCATAAGGAGTGTTGATTTGAAAACTGCTGCGGGAAATTTAAAAAAAGCTGAACCGGAAACAGAAATATGAACCATACGAAGAAAAAGCTACAAGTTCATTGCCAAATCTGTCTGACCTATCAACTGATGTCTCTCAACAACCAGTCTCAACAGTAATAGTAAAACTAGCACTTCAGAGACCGCTATCTCAAATTTCGTATTCATATTCATTAAAAAATATTGACCTTGGCATACTGGAAAAACCTGTGGATAAATTTGGTATTTCCAATAAGGCTGAAGCTGCTCTTGTTTTGGCAACAAAGCGTTGGTATTATTTCAGACAAATATTCATCCAAAGTTTTCGATCAAAATAAAATTAGAAGAGCCCGTGAAAAGCAAATAACTAAGTTCAGCGGTGTGACCATTGATTCTAATTACTAAGATTTGGGTTAATACTTTGATGGACGTAAAAATAAAACCTTTAATATAGTGGATCATAAGAGAAATATAATTATAGAGAAGCGTATTAGTTTACTTAAGGACGCAAGGTCACAGTACATTGGTCATATTTCTTTAAGCACTGGAAAAGCAGCAATAATAAAAAGAAAAATTATGGATATTTTAATCAGTAAAGATATCAATGTCATCCTTTTTGCTGTAATCGGACGTGATAGACTATTGTTAATACAGATGGAATTGGTAAATTCATTCCAAAAAACTTAAAATATCTAGTAAAACCGCTGCAGTGGTGTATTTGTCAACTCCATGCCAACGAACTGCCGCGCCAATTATTTGAATATATTGATGGTTGTACAATTGGACTAAGAAGTTACTCTGGACCCATAGAAAAGGGATTAAAAAGTTATGAAGAGCTTCCAATAGTCTCGATTCTAACTATCCAATGTGATCTACCTATTGAACGGAGAATAACTATAAAGTCTGGATATTGTTCTCAAAGCTTATTAAAAAGAAACACTGGAAAACTAGTGCATTCAAGATGGCTCACAGAATACTACGGCTTTATGTTTTTTTTTTAACCATCTGACAAGCTGTTAATATTATCAATTATATAATGAAAGTGGATGCTCTTATGTGGTCTTACATCAAAACTAACCACATTGCATTAATGGTGCTAGACACTTACACAAGACAATCTAAATGTCGCGATATTTGACAGATAATTTAAAGCAGATACTACATCCTGCTATACAGAGAAATGGATATTTCAATCATATAAAAAACATCTTACTTGCTTTGCCTTTTTATGAGTTCTAGCCTTGTGAAGAATATTGAAACGCGACGGGAAATAATTTTGAGAATTCGAACTACGATCGGCCAAAACTTGATTTTGATGCAGACAATTATAAAAAACCTTATAAACTGGCACGAAAATAATGTGGCCAAGCCGCCTGTTACAAAATTTATGAACGGTGAATTAACATCACGTTATTAAGAATATCCACCGCTTGTTGACGAACTAATCTCAAGCCATTTCCATTTTCCTTTCTACACGTTAGCCACTGAAAGATTAGTAAAAATTGTAACAAAAACTTCAGCTGCTGTTTGCGGTCTTATCAAAAGAGATCAATTCATTAAAAGAAACCTGGAATCGCGACAAATAATGCCTTTTTTCAATTTAAAGAAAGATTACCAATTCTCTTAAAATCACTATTTTCTAGACTTCTGTTGATTGCCATTTTTTAATTTTTTTTGCCATAAAAGGGTGTTTTTTCTATCATTTATAGAAAATCATGCTTTGTGCTTAAATTTGAACTTCATTTTACTTCAATTTTTTTTTCTTAATGAACAAAAAAAAATGTTAAGTATATAGCAGTTTTTATGATTTTTATTAACTTTTCGAGGCTTTGGGGCAGTATAAGATCAAATATTTCGACCTTATGGTGGTACAATTTATTGTTTGTATTGATATAGAGCAGCTTTTTGCCAAACGCAAAATCGAAATTCCCAAAAAAACGATTTCGATCCACCTTAATATATGTCCTTACAAAATAAAAAAATCGAATCTCAAAAATAAATCCTGCAACTCTTTTGAATTTCACTGAAACTGGAGGGCATTGGACAATGTGAACCAAGTTCTTACAGCATAAGGAATCAGCCTCATACCAATCTATTAATCAGGAAAGTCAGGCTAGAATAAGTGAAAGATCATCTGCAGAGGTTCTGGCCACCCCTAGTGTGCGGCGACAGCGTTACACTACAGCTAGAACAATGTTTATTCTTTCAATGGTTAAAAACATTGATAATAAATTTGGATTCAGGCATTCAGTAATGTAGGAATAAATGGCTGTCAAAAAAGTGTTTAGTAATTGGTAAATGTGAAACGTTTAGATTTAAACCTTTCTGTCTTTAATCTCGACACTTCGAAATTTCTTAAAGAATTCTTTAAACGAATTCCATTCCAACCTACAGACTAATAAATACAAATTAGTAAGGGACATGGGATAACATAGACAACGCATGAAGAGACAGAATTAAAAGCAATTTATATACAAAGCCAATTATCAACAATATATTTAAAAGGAAAATTCACCAATAAAGGACAGCAGAATACGGTAAAGGACAGGAATAATTACCAATAAAGGACTGGAACATATGACAAAGAAGATACAATTCTGGACTATACAACCTACAGCAATACGTTGGTGTGGTCCAGTCAATAAAAAAATCAGTAGGCTGCATTAGCTGTTATCCAGCGAATGAACTATAGAAGTTTGTGAAAGATGGTTATGATGACAGACCCAAAGGATCGCTAGACAGTGGGAAGACACCGATTAATGTGGCTAGACGCAGTGGTAGCAGAATGCTTGTGTGGTAGGAGTATGGGACTAGAGGAAAAATGCATCGGGACAGAGAGCGGTTGATCAAAGAGGGTTGTCGTGCTACTGATGATGACATGCCGATTTCTAAGTTACCGAACTGTCTACACGACTGTTCACGTTACCACGGTTTCTTTGTCATCTTCTCTTCATTGGTGTGTCATCATATCAGCATGGACCGATTTTGCACAGTCTAGTTCTTTCTAGCATTTTCTTGTACCTTCGTTACTAATGTATATTATTCCAATGTTTTGTTTTCGTATATCTATGTATCTACTTAACAAGTACTTTTAGGAACACTGATCATCATAACAATATCCTTCTCACTTGGATTACCTAAAGATTTTAAAGTTACCGAACTACCCACACGACTGCTCGCGATGGCGCGTTTTCTCTGGTATCCTGCCTTCTCATTGGTGTGTCAGCGTATGAGTAGGAATGAGGCGCACCACCAGCATTCTTCTTGTCACATGTGCAGGAGAGGTACGGCACGGCGTCGCTGTAAACATCAAAATAACTGCCCGACCAGGTTTCTCTCCGCTGTGGACTCGGCAGGTATACATTTCTCCATTCTTTATGGAGAAGTCACCCTCAAGATGTTAGGCCTGGAGACCCCTGCAAAAGTCAAGAAGATGAAATTAGTGTTATGGAAAAAAATACAAATGCGATTGAACTAAGGGCACTTTATGATGAGTCGTTTTCATAAATAATATATGTAATGTCGTAAAGTGGTCGTAAAGCATGAAGCAAAGTATGACACACAACTGACAGCCAGACCTGTCAAACACTGTCCTTAAAATCCTATGTTTTCTTGCTTTCTCCGTCTTGTGTTTCAACTCGACACCCAATAATAACACATGGTATGTCTTATCTAAGTTGTAAATATACATCAACATTTAAGCGCCTTTGTATGATGAGGTATTGCTAAAAATTTTTTTTTTGAAGAATTGGATATTGTACATCAAAACTTTCTTTGTAACAGTTTTCGAAGAATAAAAAAAATTAAAAAAATATTATGCTCGCAAGCAGGCACATGAACATTCTTAACTTGCCTGAAACGGGGTGGCATTGGCTAAAGTGAAACAAGTTTTTACGGCTTGGAGGTTCAGCTTCGTACCAGCCTATAAGTCAAGGAACTACCAACCTATTAGTCAAGGACTGGCTGTACTAAATGAATGCACACAACACATAACTCCGCATAGCTCTGCTACTAAGGATTAGGTCTTCAGACCCCACATCACCTGCACCCACACCTCTGCGGTATTCCAATAAGTGTAAGACCTCTAGAATATTTGAAATGTAACGAGTCTCTCGCACAGCGATCCTTTTAAAAAATCGCGACCGGATTTAGATCGTGTGAAAGGGGGAAAGAGTTGTACTTTGAAAAAGTTTGAGAACATTTCTTGTACAATACATTTTATTATGACTTTATACCGCTTGTATCTAGCGTTTCTTCTCCTTGTCTCTCCCACAGTCTCCCAAAGAGAGGAACAAGAAAGAAACACGCGGCTTTACATTCTGTATATTGGTAGGCGTCACCCCGCCACGGAACATAGATAAAGAATAACGTTTTTATTACTGGTGTGAAGTGAACTCGGTCAGGGATGACACATGAAGAATACGAAAATATTATTTTTTTAAATTACAATAGTATCCAGAAAGTCATTTATAACATTAAAAATCTTCCAAGATGAAACTCACTTTTAGAACTCCAAGGAGTTCCGGATTTCACTTTTTACTGGACAGGTTGACGACACAAGTCTAGGTGAAGAAAAAATGCAACTAAGATGCACATGTTCAAACTCTCCTCATACCCGTCCTGTATGTAGGTGTCAGAAAAACCTACATCACATGGATGCTCATGCAATGCTTTCTGTTTTTTCAAGTGATGGAAGGCCTTCCCGTGAAGTAAAAGCAACGGCACGACAAAACAAGAACCTCTAGGTCAGAGGCGTGACATGACTCTAAAAGTGAGTGGTTCGATGTTACATAAGCTAATAGCATATCTCGGGTGGCATTCATTGTTGCTAGGTCACGGGTAGCGTGAAGAATATAATAAAAATTACAACAAGAAATATTGAGACTTCTTATGAGACTTCATTTGGCGCGTAGAACCTAATTATTTACACAGGTCTTAGTCACAGGCCGGCCTTACACCTACCACTTCTCTAAAAGTACCAAAGGATATTCCAAGTCGCGAGGGGGTTGGTTCTCATTTCTCGCGAGGGCTGAGTAAACTTTGTTGGTTAATGATTTTCAGTGCTATTCTTAGACATTTTAGTCGTCCGTTGAGCCCACGCTTTGACAAACTAATGATGCATTTGTATGAAGACCTGTCAATCCACTGATTAGCCGTCATACAAATATTACCAAAATTCGGTAGGTAAGAATGACCGTGGTGATGAGACTTCCAGCCCAGGCATCATTAGTTTGTCAAAGCGTGGGATCAACTGACGACCAAAACGTCTAAGAATAGCACTGTTTGGGTCTAAAATAAACACCGACACGGGGAAAAAATATTAAATCCTCCGTAGGAATCGAGTTCTAGAACTGTGGCATGAAATGCAAGCATTCTACCAACTGACCTACCGACCGAACTGTTAAAATGGACTATCTAATTTGTATTGGGGAAAAACGGAGTAATGGAGCGAGGAATAATTTCGTAAAAGAAGAATGTGGTATAAAAGAAAGCATTAAAGTGAAGATTAAAAAAAATAATCCCATATTCAGAAATATTTTTTCTTTACTCCAGATTTATGCAATTTTTTTTTTTTTTAAAAGAGAAAAAATACATAATTTAACAGGATTGTGTTTCTGGCAACCCTGCATTTGTTGGGCGCAGGGTTGACATCTTCGGACCTCCGCGGAAAGAAAAATAAGAGGCTGTCAGGGAGTAACGCGACACCCCTGGAGAGACTCAGTCAGAGTCATGATCAGAGCCATGATTAGAGTCATGACCGGAGTCAGAATTATAGTCATGAACAGAGAAAGAGTCATACCATCCCTGACCCTCCTCTAATTTACACACAAAACCTTTTGACACTTTATGAAGTTATTCCAGATTAACAATGAACACCACACGTGAATTGACATGGACTAAATTGTGACATCACACGGCAGGGTTGGAGGGGAAAATTAATACAAATATTTTGTTCTTGGACGATAATCTATACAAGTGTGACGTTCGATAGGCGAGAAAAAAATCTAGATTCAAAATTATGTTCATTCTTATTTTTCCTAAGATCTTTCGATCTGAGATTCACAAAAAAGCTTCATATTGGCTCAAGGGTCTGAGATAATTGTTACTTTGCCACCATTTCACTAGTGGTGGACAGAGCCTCTGCAGATTTTCCCCCATTTCTTCCTTTCCTTGCATACCTCTTTCATTTCACTGATATCCGCATCACCTTCTTCATAAATTTCCTTCCTTAACATTCACTTTACACACTATATTCTTCATTCCGTAACAATTGTAAAATCTGATCCAGCCATACATTTTTAGGTCTTTGCTGTTCCTTTCACATTTCCTCTGTATATTTTCTTTGTAAGTCTTTCATCATCAATTCTTTCCACGTGTCCAACCAATCTCATCACATTAATTTTTATAGTTTCTGGACCTTTAATATCACATCCTATTTCACCTTGCATTGTCTTTTACCCACTCATTCTTAGCTCCATTTCTCATATCTACTCTTCAAGTGTCAATGTATAATATAAGTTCTAAGGATATATTAACATTTACGATTCATATTAAATGCATTCCCACAAGCAGACTCGTGTAAGTTCTTCCTTACAAATACTGCATGTGTAGGTAGGTACTTACAAATTAAAATCCAAATGTCAAATTAACATAACCCTGCAACTTTTGCCGACCTTCCCTGAAACATGGGCGACATTGGCAAAGTGAACCATTTTTTATGATAGAACGTCCAGTGGTCTGTCCTGCCGGAAGGTGCTTCCGGAAGGACGTGCCGGCGGTATCGGGTCCTGCCAGTAGGACTCATTTTATCGTTAAATTTGTATGGACTTTCCTCACTGGTCCTGCCGGCAGGCCCGACTCGCCGTGCGTAACGAATGCGGGTAGAAGTAGACAACCTTTTGATGACATTCTAGTTATGCTTATAATTCTAACAATAAGTTTTGGTATAATTCTAACAAAAGTATAGTAACATGTAATTGGAGGTTGAGAATTGTATTGGAGTACTTAAAAGTGAGTGTGAGATATGTGTATGGGTGTTTTGTATATTTCAGAAAAAAATGGGTGTATAAAATAAGGTGAATAATAAAGAACTGCTCATATTAATTTTGCTATTTATTTATTCCTACACAAACAAGATTAAGTAATAAACTGCGTATTAGTAAATACTGCGTTGTCGAAATGTCCAAACAAAATTTCTTTAGGAACGGTTGAAACTTTTCGATCTATGTCCCAAAACACCCATACAAAGTTGTTTTTTACTTTTCTTACTGTGTCAGAACAATAATATGTATTTTTGTTACAAATCCAAAAATGTATTTTGAAACAATAACTACTATCGTAGTCGTCCCCAAAATGTTCACGACCCCACGTGTTTTCGCCATTGTGTTCATAGAAGAATGTCGCTTTAGCGCGAAAGCGCACCCCTCGTCTTATACTCGCAGCCATTTAGGCCCAACTGATTGTATCGGCATGATTTAAAATTTCGCTAGGAGCCAATCAGATGGACTATGTATCAAAAAAAATTACGTCCTGCTACTAGGCCTAAAAGTCCTCAAATAAACAGAAAACGCGCGTCCTACCGGTAGGACGTAAAGTCCCGCGAGTAGGACGCTGGACTTTCTATCATTTAAGTATAGGTGGTCAGCCTCATTCCAACCTATGAGTCAAGGAAGGTATACTAAATTAAATAAGATTTAGATTTTTTAGCCTCTAACTATTGTTACGAACTGTGAAATCAAAAAACCTACGCGCACCTACATGTACGATAGTGTGAGTAGAAGAATCTGGGAGTAGTCCATGATGGTGGTAGTGCATAGAACGGCGTTCTGGTGTGAGCGATAAATCGAAGAATGATCTGGAGTACATGCGAGAAAGATCTCTTTTGTACCTATATATAGGGACTGCAATTGTGCGGAGAGCGATTAGTCTCGCTCCAAGCATTTTGCCGTGAAGACCAATACGCGGAGATTATGAATTATTTTAAATTCTGAACCAAACCGTGTAAAATAAATTTTGTTAAAATAAATAATTGCAGTTTCATTAAAAGAGAAGTAAGAAGAAGAGTAGTCCGGTCGATAGCTCAGTTGGTAAAGTGCTCGCATTCTACCCCGTGAGCTCGGGTTCGAATCCCACCGAAGAGGGTGTCAGAAATGATTTCCTATTTCGGTGTTTATTTCAAACCCCATAATAAAATTACCGGCAAGGTTTACTCAGCCTTCACAAGAAATGAGTACCAGCTCCCTCGGGAGCTGGGAAAACCCCCACTTCAACTGAAGTGGTTGGCGTAAGGCCGGCCCCCTTACCTGTAAAAATAAATAGGTTCAACTCGCCACATGCGACCCCTTCGGGGATAACGCGGCAAGAAGTTACACTATATGTGTAGCTTAGTTGCGTTTTAGAACGCCAGTACAATTTTTACACTATCATAAGTATGTAAGTATATTTAATCAGAAGCAAATAACAATATTTTTCTCTCCATGCCTTCTCGGTATCCGCGTACGTGCTCCAGGCTTTGTTTTAATTTGATATCTGCCATGAGGATTTGATTATGAGAGTTATTTGTTTGTTTCATTGCATGAGAAATATTTGCCCCATCCACCTGTGCTAATACTGACACACGATACGACACAGGATGTAGGTTATGCCAATGCTACACTCCGAGGAATGATGCTTCCATTCCGAGGATCTATAATCTAAGTTGCAAAGATGCATTAAGGATTCATATAAAATGTATTCCCAAAAGTAGACACGTGTAAGTTCGCGCATTCACAGTCCGGTCGATGGCTCAGTTTGTTAAAATGCTTGCATTCTATGCTGAGAGCTCGGGTTCGAATCCCGCCGAGGGTGTCAGAAATGATTTCCTGTTTCGGTGTTTATTTCAAACCTTAAATAAAAAAAACCGGCAAGGTTTACTAAGCCTTCACAAGAAATGAGTACCAGCCCCCTCGGGAGCTGGGAAACCCCCACTTCACTTAAGGGGTTGGCGTAAGGCCGCCCCCCTGTAAAAATAAATAGGTTCACTCGCCATATGCGACCCCTTCGCAGATAACGCGGCAAGAAGTTACATTATAGCTTAGTTGCGTTTTTTGATGTGTCTAATCTAATCCAAGTTGCAAAGATGTATACATATTAAATGCATGCCCACAAACAGACACGTGAAAGTTCTCGCTTACAAATGCCGCATGTGTAGGTACTTACAATTCAAAAACCAAACCTCAAATGAACATAATCCCTGAAACTTTTGCCGACCTTTCCTGCAACGGAGGTGGCATTGGCAAAGTGAACCAGTTTTTTACAGCATGGGTTATCAGCCCAACCAACTTATAAGTCAAGGGATGAGTAATTACAAAAAAAAACAAATATCTGTACTGAAAAGAAATAACGTTTGCAAATGGAACCAATTTTTGCAATACGGGTGGTTAGCCTCATACTTTGCTAGATAAATATATCTGACTTTTTTGTTTCTTCGTTATGGAATCGACCCTTTCGATATGAAGTACAAAGCTCTAACCACGAAACTATATACGAAAGACATATTCACGTGTCCATGATCTTGTTTTAAGCCACAGATATAGAGTTACTAGGTTTAAAATAAAAATATTATTGCGATAACGTTGTGGTTTGGCGTTGTGGTCCACTGGTCAACGGATTCTCACGGAGATGCCGTGGGTTCGAATCACATTAAATCATTATTAAAATACCCATCAATCTGCTTACCTGCTTACCACGTCTTTGTTATTTTATTTGTTGGCTTCCGCAATGACCACATACGAAAATCCTGTGAAATAGAAGACATAGTGAAAATGGAGCTGATCCATGAGGTGATTTTGTAGAGATCATGTCTCCAGGCTGAGTCATCAATGATTCGCAAACATCGTAGCCAATGAAATGCCAATAGGTCAACTCCCTGCTGGAAGACCTCCTAAATGGTAGGTAGATTTTCATCCCAAATTCCATGAGCTGATATGAAGTTTATTTAATCTCAATCGATATCACTTGACGTGGGAGGTCTCAGTGAGGTTCCCTGGTCCTTATTTCTTGTGAAAACCTAGTAAACCATACTGTAATTTTGATTTAGAATTTGAAATAAGCACTGTTTCTAAATTCGTAAAGAAAATCTGAATCGAAAACGAATATAGCCTTTGCTACTGTTGCAAACCTTCCCAGAAATACGGATAGCACAAACAATTATAAACTGATTTTCATCTAATCTAAATCTAAATCTAAGCTGAAAAGATATTAATCATTCGAAATTCATATTAAATGCATTCCCAACAGCAGACACGCATAATTTCACGCTTACACATGCCGCATGTGGACCTACAATATAAAAAAACCCAATCTCAAATGAACATAAGCCCTGCAACTCTTGCCGACCTTCCCTGAAGCAGGGGTGACATTGGCAAAGTGAACCATTTTTTACAGTACATGGAACATGAAAACTCCAAATTCAACAAACATCAATGTATCCTTGCAACTTATATTAATCTGAACGATAGTTGAACGTTATCATTCCAGGATCCGTGATCCGATCTGAAGTTTTTTTGTGAACCACGGATTGAAAGATCTAAATCAAGAAAAATAAAAAGAAGACTTCTTGATTCAATAATGAGCAGGAAAATTGGTTCAGGTTATATCTTGGTTTAATCGCTGATAGATGATCAGAGCTCTCCAGCTAAGGGAAGGATAACCCTGACAGGAAAACTCTGGTCCTCTTATTGGGGGTTGGGTGAAGCGCTAACGACCCTTTCCCGTAAAAATATTAGTGTTGCTATCCCGCATATGCAATATCCATGCCTCGGACGAGATAGTCCTCGAAGATTGTGGTACGGGAGACCCAGAGCCTTCAAGGCTCGTCAGTCGAATAAGAGTATCACCAGTGTAAGATTTAGCTCCTTCTTACAATTTCCTTTATTAAATCTATGTTAAAAATAATCTCTAACTAGGAAGTAATGAAAAAAATATCCCAAAACAAAAAGCAATAAAAACTGCTCATTCCAAAAAAAGGCACACTTAAAAAGTGTCATCTCCTGAGGATGCTCTTTTTTGCAGGTCTTTAAACTCGTTGAAATCGTTAAACTCAAACATCCCGTTTTACCAACACTATGTACGAAAACGAATGCACTCACTGTAGGCGATGTTTTGCTTTCCATCCGCTATGGCTGAGTTGAACCGTGGTGTTTTATACTTGGGTTAGTGTTTTATGTTGTTGTGCCCCCTTTTATTTCACTAGGCGCTTGTAAATCAGGGGCGTAGTCTCTGCGGGCAGAGTCCCAAGAGGCGTACGCCCCCTAAACATAAAACATATACACTCGTCACAATCTCACACTGATTATTCAATTCGACACCATATGCGATGTGGCTCTATTACTGAGGTATGAAGGGGAAATAATACCTACAGTTATCATGATGATGATGGTCATTACATTTTTTTCTCCGATTATTTCTTGAAAGCGCTATTTCGTGATGTATTCACCCCAAGGGCATTCGTGCAAATGATGCCAGAAATTTGCTCGTCTTCATGCATTTTGGAATATCCCATGGTCCTCTATCTCTCTCACATGACGGGGCAGTTGGTTCCAGACCAGAGGACCAGCAACTGCAAATACAAGCTCTCTCTGAGTTAGTTATTCATTTCGCTGATTTAATTGTCTCGGCACAAATTACATAAATAAATAAATTGACGTCACACTATTGCTAGGTTGCTAGGGAAAATGCAGATAAATATTTTATTAGAATAATCCTTCACTAATAGGTTGGTACGGTATGATGCTGGCCATGGATTAACCTGGAGGATTGTGATGCGGAAGGCCCTGAACCTTTAAGGCTTGTGAGCCGAGGAAAGTAACAGTAAAGTAAACCATTTTCACTCCTTTAAACATCTCAAATTCAATTAATTTGTTGCACACTGCTTATCTTTACCGCTGCCCCATGCTCGTCACTTGGTTGGTAATTGCTCGCAGCACGCCCGAGTCTGTCTGAATCAATGATCAGCCCTTCCGGCAACGGGGAATACCCCCCGGCTCAGTATAACGCCTCCCTGGGGAGCGGTAGCAAGGAAGAGGGATGTTTAGGAGAATGAGCTTTAATTTGACAAATTGGCGGCAATAAAAGTTAAAATAAGTTAAAAAAGCATCAACTCTATTTTAGTCGTACAGAACCAAAGGCGTCAATTTAGGATTTCTTCTATTAATAAAAGTCTTCAATCTGAGTTACAAAGATATTTTACTATTTAAGATTCATTTAAATGCATGCCCACAAATAAACACGGATAGGTTCATGCTTATAGATGCAGCTTGTGCACTTACAAACTTAAATCCTAATGAATATAAACCTTTCCTGAAACATGGGTCCCTTTGGCAAAGTGAACCATTTTTTACAGTATGGGTAGTCAGCCTCATTCCACCAAAGTATCGAAACCGTTAAAAAATTCTGATCTCCTCGGTGGCGATCGAACCCCAGCTCTCGGATGTTTATGATAAAGGTGATGAATATTAATGAACTGAAAGAGATTTGCAAGCGTTACAAAAAATGGAGGCTAAAGTTGTGGGGCTCTGGCCAACTCTAACGGAATTCCTTCAAATTACAGTGCTTTAAAAACAATTTGTCAAACAATGCTCACGTATATAAATAACTAAGAGATCTCATTACACTGCAGAATTGAGGTTTGGCTGCTCCGGCACAAATATGTTAAAGGATGACGTCAGTGTGCCTCCAGAAGTTCCTGGAACCCCCTGAGGAATCAGAGTCAAAAGCACGTACTGGTACGCCGAGTGTAAAACATTGCGTAATCTCACGTCGATTGTGTAAATCGAAAATGTATGTAATATACGACGGACGGTACCTCTAGAGAGTGTATTAGTTTTCATATATCTATTTCGATTTAGTCAATCGAGGTAAGTTTACAAAATATTTTATACTCGGGGTACAGATAACAAGAGAGAATCGGGTTACAAGCTTATTGTGCATTTGATGAATATCATTTTCTTCATTTCTTAATTAAAATTGAAATCAATGATTTTTTGGTAAATTTGCACTGAAGTGTGCTTGCTACGTAGGCAATATGGTCAGTTTTTTTTTTTTTTTTAATAAAGCCTATGAGGGAAACTCTCTAGATTCGAGAGACACTTGTTATAGTGCCGCAGAGGTGTTGGTGATGTGGCAGTTGTCCATGTCCGGTTGCAGGGTCGTTAGCTGCGCAGTGTGGTGTGTAACGCAACGCAACGCAACTAAGCTACACAAATAGTGTAACTTCTTGCCTGCGTTATCCCCGAAGGTGTCGCATGTGGCGCTTCGGGACCTATTTATTTTTACAGGTAAGGGGGCCGGCCTCACACCAACCACTTTCAGTTGAAGTGGGGGTTTCCCAGCTCCCGGGGGGGGGGCTGGTTCTCATTTCTTGTGAAGGCTGAGTAAGCCTTTGATATCGAACCCTTGCTCTCGGCATGGAATTCAAGCATTCTACCAATTGAGCTATCGACCGAGACACTGAGAGGAAATGGCGATTGATATTGGATTTGAAAGGGCAAGGTTAAATTGGGATGGAAACACAGATACCGGTAACTCATTCCATAAGTCAGTGTGTCAGTGTGACGAGTTAATAGTATGTTTTCATTGTGACACGTTTTCAGAGGACTTTGCCATATGTTTTCAGTGCACTGCATGACGATATTTTCAGTGTGTGACAACTTTTCTGAGACGGTATGACAAGTTTTATGAGAATTGTGTGATAAGTTTTCAGAGTGTGATCAATTTTTGGTGTGTGTAGTAAGTTGTCAGTGTGACGAGTGGTCTGTGAAGAGTGTAGTAAGTTGTCAGTGTGACGAGTGGTCTGTGAAGAGTGTAGTAAGTTGTCAGTGTGACGAGTGCTCTGTGAAGAGTGTAGTAAGTTGTCAGTGTGACGAGTGGTCTGTGAAGAGTGTAGTAAGTTGTCAGTGTGACGAGTGGTCTGTGAAGAGTGTAGTAAGTTGTCAGTGTGACGAGTGGTCTGTGAAGAGTGTAGTAAGTTGTCAGTGTGACGAGTGCTCTGTGAAGAGTGTAGTAAGTTGTCAGTGTGACGAGTGGTCTGTGAAGAGTGTAGTAAGTTGTCAGTGTGACGAGTGGTCTGTGAAGAGTGTAGTAAGTTGTCAGTGTGACGAGTGGTCTGTGAAGAGTGTAGTAAGTTGTCAGTGTGACGAGTGGTCTGTGAAGAGTGTCCAAATTTTCAGTGGAATCTGTGATCATTTTTGGTGGACTGCGCGACAGTTTTCTAGTGCACAGTGTGATAATTTTTCAGTTTGATAAACTTTCAGTGTGTTATAAATTGTAGATATGGCAAATTTCTGTCTACAATGTGACAAGTTTTCAGTGTCTGTGTGTCAAGTTTTCAATGTTACGTGTGTGGACTGTAGGACAAGTTTTCAGTGGTCTGTGTGACAACTTTTGAGTAGTCTATAGGACAAGTTTTCAGTGGTCTGTGTGACAACTTTTGAGTGGTCTATAAGACAAGTTTTCAGAGGTCCGTGTGACAACTTTTCAGTGGTCTGTGCGACAAGTTTTCAGTGGTCTGTGTGACAACTTTTAAGTGGTCTATAGGACAAGTTTTCAGTGGTCTATAGGACAAGTTTTCATTGGTCTGTGTGACAACTTTTAAGTGGTCTATAGGACAAGTTTTCAGTGGTCTTTAGGACAAGTTTTCATTGGTCTGTGTGACAACTTTTCAGTGGTCTGTGTGACAACTTTTCAGTGGTCTATAGGACAAGTTTTCAGTGGTCTGTCTGACAACTTTTCAGTGGTCTGTGTGACAACTTTTCAGTGGTCTGTGTGACAACTTTTGAGTGGTCTATAGGACAAGTTTCCAGTGGTCTGTGAGACAACTTTTCAGTGGTCTGTGTGACAACTTTTCAGTGGTCTATAGGACAAGTTTTCATTGGTCTGTGAGACAACTTTTCATTGGTCTGTGTGACAACTTTTCAGAGGTCTGTGTAACAACTTTTGTGTGGTCTATGTGACAAGTTTTCAGTGGTATTTATGAGAATTATTCAGTGGTTTGTGGGACAAGTTTTAAGTGGTCTGTGTTACAACATTTCAGTGGAATGAAAAGTATATTTTTACGGGGATAGTGTGATAATTTTTCAATGTGAGAAGATATTTTTAATCTCAGTGTTACAAGAAAATTGAAAAACTAGTGATATTGGCATTGACTTATGGATATTGGAGACTTTTCAGTATTACCAATTTATAGTTGTTATCTATAGGATGATCAGGATTTGCAGTGACCAGCTCTCAGTGTGACAAGTTTTGATTGTGACAAGTAGTCACGTGACAAGTAATCCACTGACCAGCAGCACCACGTGACCTGTGGCCATGTAACCCTACACCTGACTACAACAACGCAAGGCACTGCATGCATGTGCGCGCGTATACATGCTGCTCGCTGCCTTGCGAGCGCTTGCGGTTACGAACTGTGGCTAGACTAGTTCTCGCTCTGTTAACCACCATCCTATCTGTCAGGGGCGACCCTACAGTAAAGGCAAATAGTTTGAGCACATTTATTAGAAAATAAATTTCAAGTACATTTTAACTGATCTGTAGGTACCCCGAGTATAAAGTATTAGGTAAACTCCCCTCGATCGCGTAAATAGAAGAAATGCATGAAAACTCAATCATTCATTTGTAATTACTCGATTCAAACTATGTAGGAGTGCATAAAACTTTTAAAAGCAAAGCATGCACATAATTATGTTCTTGCACATATTTGTAAAATTAATTAATATCTGGCCTTCCTAATGATTGCCTACTCATGCTTGAAATGCAATGCACGTTCCTGCTATTATCTCATCATCATCATAACGCAAACATAACTTAGCTGCGCATATAGCACAACTCTATACAGCGTTAACCCGAAGTAAGAATTGCATGTGGCGTGTGTCAGTGTAACCTATTTATTTTTACACATGAGAGGGCTGGCCTTACGCTTATCACTTCAGTTGAAGTGGAGGTTTCTCAGCAGGCTGATTCTTATTTCTTGTGAAGACTGAGGAGACCTTGGCGAAATTTAATTTGGGTTTGACACTGGAAGGAGCATTAATTTCTGACACACTTGGGAATTGAACCCTAGTATTCCTTCTAGGATGGAACGCAGGCATACTTTCTCCTCTATGTTAAATTTAAAGATTACTTTTTTTGCGAGTATCTTATTACCGTTTGAACGTTGAAATCATTTCCTCGAATCACAAATTATGTGTATGTTTGTCTATGGAGCAAATATATAATACATGAATTGTTTGCTCAAATTGGCTCATCACTGAGATCGTGCGAAAAGCGATAATTATCTCTCCCACAATGACATATAGGTTCGCGCATAGACAGTGTTGTGTGCTCATTTAGATAAGGGAATCAAGTATGCATAACTGCATAATCTCAGTTCAAATAAATATTTCAATTGTTAATTATTTGTTTCGCGCAGTTTCTGTGTGAATCACACTTCAACAGCCCTCTGCGAGCTTGGCCATCGCTATAGAAAACACCAATTCTCAAGCACCATCCAGTTGAACATATTTTTTTGACCGCCCTTTGTAAAGGCAGATTAAATTTTCAAAAATATTGTAGATACGACTGTTATTTTTTTTTAAACGAAAATCGAATATTTTTAAAAATTAAAAAGGAAGAATAGACTAGTGTTTTTACAGAAATATCTTTATGGGAGAACTTTCAGTATTCTCGACGTTTCGCCGGCTACGTAGCCAAGGTCTTCAGGTGGCACTCTTTCTGACAATTTAGGATAACGAAGTTGCCACCTGAAGACGTTGTCATCGAAACGTCGAAAATATAAGTTATATACCTAATATAAGTTCTCCCATAACTGTTCGTCTAACATCCAATCTATAATCTAAGTTGTAAAGATAAATTACATTTAACATTTATATTAAATACATTCCCAAAAGCAGACACGCCTAAGTTCGCGCTTAAACATGCTGCATGTGAACCTACAATATACCTGTATAACCCAATCTCAAATGAACATAAGCCCTGCAACTCTTTCCGACCTTCTCTAAAACATGAATGACATTGGCAAAGTGAACCATTTTTTTACAGTATGGGTGGTCAGCCTCATACCAACCTATAAGTCAAGGAATCCGAAAAATATAATTATGCTTGAAAGTTAATAACAATATATACATAAATACATTATGTAGGTAGGTACGTACCAAAAACCCAGTTCTAACATTGTGTCATAATTTGACATATTTCTTTGTCTCTCCGAGCTGTCAGAGCATGCGACGTCGAGTCCGGTTGACATATGACACCAAGAGAGTTGTCAGCGTTGGTAGAAGACTCCGTGGAGCTGGAGGAAGCTGGAGGAAGCTGGAGGAGACCAGGAATCGTCACGGGAGGTGGACCAGCTCCAGCCAACCGCATCTCCGCCAAAATATCACAAACAAGCGACGAAGGATTTGCCCTTTCATCGTGACAAAATGTATGTTTCAGATTTGAAAAAAACATCCAACTCTCTGCAAAGATATATTGACATTTAAGACTTATATTTAATGCACTCCTACGAGCAGAGACGTGTAAGCTCGAACGTTTGCATATGCTGTATGTGCACTTACAAAATAACCTCACAAGAACATTTAAACCTTGCAACGCCTGCCGCCTTACCCTGAAAGTGGGGTGGCATTGGCAAACCAGCCAATTTTACTGCATGGGAAGTCAGCTTCATACCAATCATGCCAACTTATCAGTCAAGGAACCTTTTATACCTGATATTGGTCTATGGTTTTTTTATAAAAAAAATCCTGTGCGGAAGACTTCCCACATTTCAGAGATCAGGAGTGCCGCAGAACTGTGAGTGTTGGTAAGGTGGTGGTTGACGGCCATATCCTTTGTAGCAGGGTTGTTAGCTTGCGTAGTGGTGTGTTGTGTGCTTTGAGACACTGAAGGAAGTGGCGATTGACATTGGTTTTGAATATTATTCTTCTTATGAAGCCACTTCTATCGAAGATCGACGATCATCACGGCTATTTTGACCTTGGATGCTGTGGTTTGAATGTATGTTTTGAATATACCAGGATTAAATTGAGGTGGGAACACAGATACCTACCAGTAACTCTTTTTATAAACGGGCAGTTCTCATTGTTTTGATGTCGACTACAAAGGGGTGATTGTCAGTTGTTCTAAGAGTTGACCTTATTGTGACAAGAGGAGGAGGGATTAGTGAGGATCATTTCATATGTCATCTGAACAGACGCTGTTTGTGCTTTGCTTACTATTACTTAGAAATCCGTTAGTAACTTCTGCAGTGTTTTGTTAGCGAGGGGTGCAACGCTGGTGTACTTATATAAATTTGAGATTTGAGTTTTTACTTTGTAAGTATACGAGTACATGCAATGCAGCATGTGTAACATTGTGACGTATTTGTTTTTGGGCATGCATTCAATATGAATCTTAATTGTTAATATAGTTAAATGTGCAACTTAGATCATAGATTCAATGTAACAAATGAATTTAAGATGAAACAAACAATCGGCATCTTCCGTCAATCAAGCTATGGAAACACGATCTCCTGTAGGAGTAGCGAGTAGGTACCTACGAGTACTTCCTCCGACACATATTCTTCCTCTGAATGGAAGATATTTTGGGGTTTTGACCCAGTGGTTCAATTAAGACTCAAAAGCAGTAGCTCCTAACCTTTTTTTTACAAGGACATTATAAGTGTGCGCTATTCTAAAGGAGAATATTAGAGTGAGACCACAAAAAAATTCGGGCACCTAGAAAAAATAGACGATGAACGTATGGCAAAAATTGGATACAAAGATAATATTGGTGAGCGGGGAAGGGGAAAATTACAAAAAGAACGGATTGATCAAACAAGTGAGATTGCACGCAACGCAACTAAGCTGCACATGCAGTGCAACTTCCTACCGCGGTGGGCGCGAAGGTGTCTCATCTTGCATGTGGCGTATGCAACATATTTATTTTCACGAAGGTTTCCCAGCAACTGCAGAGTATGGTTCTCATTTCTTGCAAAGACTGAGCAAACATTGCCGGTAATTAGATTTTGAGTTTGAAGTAAGCACCGAAACGGGAAATCATTTCTGAGACCGTCATGATCCTTGACTTATAGGTTGGTATGCGGCTGACCACCCATGCTGTAAAAAATGGTTCACTTTGCCAATGTCACCGATGTTTCAGGGAAGGACGGCTAGAGTTGCAGGGTGTATGTCCATTTAAGATTTGGGTTTATATATTGTAGGTTTACACGCGGCATGTGCAAGCGCGAACTTGTACGTGTCTGATTGTGAGAATGCATATGATGTGACTCCCTAATGTTACGTATCTTTGCAACTTAGATTAGATTAGATTAGACATCTGGTATGCAACGCAAGCATTTTACCAACTGAATGTTTCTATCTTTTAGCGCTGGATATTTCAAATAAAATACCGGCTAAATTTATTCAATCTTCACAAGAAAAGAGGGTCCAAATTCAAACGCAACTAAGCTGTTCATATTGCGCAACTACTTGCGCTTACTTTAGTACTCTTTAGAGTTGTAAGGCTCTCACGGCCCGCTGGTTGAGTACCACTGCATTTGAGGCATGCACGGTGTATCCATCGGTATGAAGCGGGAGGCGCGTTTGTGTCCTTGTGTGTGTGACACAGCGCAAGTGACAGCTGCATTAGGGAGCTGGCGGGGTCTGATTCTATGAAACAAGAAACATCTCATCGCGCCATTGTAGTCAGCTGAAAATCACAAGTAGACGGGGCATTCATATGAAACCCTGCGTGCCAGGCATATAGCGTCTTATGCAGGAGAATATGGTACAGAACGTTTAAAATTCAAATCAAGTGCATACCCACAAACAGTCACGTGCAAAATTTATTTTTTACATTATTCTTCTTCTTATTGTACCACTTCAGTGAAGATTGGCGATTATCATGGCAATTTGCGCCTTCGATACTGCGGCGGGAAAGAGAGAACATGTCCTTCTGCCTTTAGGTTCTTCAACCAAGATGTTCTCCATCAGCCAGGAGCTCGTCTTCTCTTAATTCATCCCTGTAAGATGAGATGCAGGAGTGAATACTTCTCATTTCTCATTATTTTCCCGAAACAAACCAGCTTTTACCTTTTGATGGACATCACGAGTTCAACTCTGGGCTCGATAGGGAAAGAACCTCGGTATTTGTGACTCGATTCATCCAAGAAGCCTTCAAAATCTGACGGTAGCTCCCGAGGATGCTGCTTCTCATTTCTCATGAAGGCTGGGTACACCTATATCTTGGGTTTGAAATAAACACCATAACACGAAATAATTTCTGACACTCTTTGTTGAAAGTCGAGTCGAACCATTGTTTTCTTACTTGGAACGCAAGCATTCAACCAACTGAGCTATTGACTGGACTATAAACTGGATTAAAGAGGTTGGTCTACTGTGTTTGTCTGATGGTATATGCCATATGGTATATAAAGCCATCAATGGCTTGGCTGCACCTTATCTGACTGACATGATTTCGCCTGTTGAGATGGGTGTGAGGAGGCAGACACTCAGATCCGTGGGCGGTGGTGCGATCAATTTGGTTCAGCCGGATCGTCAGATCCGTAAAAATTTCGGGGACCGCGCTTTCCGTATTGCAGGTCCGGTGAAGTGGAACAGACTGCCACCTGGAGTGAAAAACTCCAAATCTGTGGGTGTATTTCGTGGAGCACTCAAGATACACATTTTTAAAAAGACTTATCCGTGATCGGAGAGGGCCTTCGAGGTGTGAGGCACACAAAAACGGCGCTTTCTTATCATATGCAATTTAAAACAAATAAATAACAAGGTATTTATATGCAGATCATACAATTCCCATTTCTCATTATATCCACTAATACGTATTTATTTGTGATGTTATGATAAATGTGGAGCCAGATGTACCAACAATATATGCATACGTAGGTAGGTACAACACACATGTATCCCCGAACGGCTTGTAAATATAAAACAGTCGAAATCAATGCAGAGCTGTACTGGGAATTAATGGGCATTCATTTTTCATATACGAGTATGCTATTCGCTGGGAAGAAAAATCCATCTGCTTTAACAAAGACCGGCCACCAAACGTCCATCCAGCCTACATTAATTGGGTCATGCTTGAGTTTTGACGGTTCACAATAATACGAACATGAAGAACATTTTTATTACAATGCTCTTGTGTTTTTTTTTCTAAGCTCCACATAAAGTGTAAATTCTTGCCGCGTTTTCCCTGAAAAGGTCGCATGTGGCGAATAGAACCCATTTATTTTTTACAGGTAAGAGGGCCAACCTTACGCCAACCACTTCCGAGTCAGATTGTACTTTTTTTTTGTTAAAGATTAGTAAACACCGAAACGGGAAATCATTTCTGACAACTTCGGTGGGATTCGAACCCAAGTTCTCGGCTAGGAATGCAAGCACTCTGCCAACTGAGCTATCGACCGGAACGTTTGATTTCAACAAAAACAACGCTTACTATAGAAGTTGATCATTATTATTATTATGATGTAACCCTTTTTGATGACATCCCGACTCCGCGTCTGCTCCTGTTTCTGGCTGGCCTCTTCCCTGACTGACGTCTTCCTGCCTTCCAGGAAGTTCTCAGGGCAGCAGTAACATCAAGACTAGGAGGAGCCCCGGAGCGTCTGCTCCATACACCACAACGCCTCCTCATCACAACAAGCTATGATGTTCAACAACAACTCATAGCTTTGTAAATAAAATAACCTGAGGCAGTGATTTGGCAGAAACACAAGATACCTTTTTCGTGCCGCAATATGGTATGTGGCTGACCACCCATGCTGTAGAAAATTGTTCATATTGCCAATGTCACCCCTGTTTCAGGGAAGGTCGGCAAGAGTTGCAGGGTGTATGTTCATTTGAGATTTGGGTTTTTATGTTGCAGGTTTACATGTGGCATGTACAAGTGCAAACTTGTACTACGTGTTTGCTTGTGAGAATGCATATAATGTGAATCCCCAAGATGTAATATATCTTTGCAACTTAGATTAGATTAGATTAGAGTATAAAAAGGGGAAAAAGCTATGATGATTGTCAATCTTCACTGAAGAGGCACAGGAAGAAAAAGGAGAAGCCTCAAAGGAAAACATGCCAGACTTCTTTCAAAGGAAACTCTTTTTTTTTTTTTAATTTTCCGAGCCTTTGTCACGTAAGAAGGTGCCATAGACTTATAGGTTGGTATGGGACTGAGCTCCCATAATGCAAAAAAAATGTTCACTTTGCCAAAGCCACCCCAGTTTCAGGGAAAGGCGGCAGAAGTTACAGGGCTCTGTTTATTTGAGATTTGGATTTTAATTTCTTAGTAGGTACACATGCAGAATTTGTGAAGCGCGAACTTACACGTGTCTGTTTGTTGGCCTACATTTTATACAAATCCTAAATGTATGCATTTCTTTGCGACTTAGATTATAGCAGGCGCGTGCATAGTGTATAGGCAAATAAAAACATTTCAGAATAAACATTTTCTCCCATTCCTTCAAAGTAACTCATTTGAAATTGCTAACGATGGCTCCAATCGAACTGAAATTTTTAATCTGAATATCAACCTTAAATGTTTAGCCATATATTGCCTACCTATTAGGTGCATGTGCCTGTATGGGATGCATGCCCTCGAATTATAGGTAATATAGGTAAACCCCTCTAAAGCTGAGAGTCCTTTAATTTGTTTATTTTTTTGGTGTTTTCAGTAAAGAATGAGCCGTTTTTTTTTTTATTTTGTCTACTTTACAAAGTAAAAAAGCTGGTTTTCTGTTTTGTTTATTCCAGAACCTGGTAAGCGCTAGCAATTAAAAATATGGGGGAGAAAAAACAAGGGATGTTCAGAAGTATTCAACTTTATTTTATTTCAATGTTTGTTCGCACGTGAACGGAGTGAAAAAACATTTATGAATGTTAATGAATGACTGATTCCTAGTCTAGTGGTTAATGCTACTTACTCGTAATCGGAACGTTGTGAGCTCGATTCCCGGCGGGGCACAAAAACATATTTATATTTCCACAAATGCTCCTCGTTGGTTGAAAAAATTCTGAGCCTAAGCAAAGTCGGTTATAAAAGCTCCATCCAGCCTTACAGCAACTGAGTCTTGCTTGAAAATTGGCGAAATTCCTTACACTTTGGATTTAAATCCAAGTCGGAGCTTGCTAGCGCTTGCGAAAGAACTCCATAGATTAAAAAAAATCACAGTAGGTACACCTTATTTTTGGACACGAATCGCTATCTCCTCGTCTTCAGGTCGTAAGGAATTTAGCAGAATAGCGCCTCAGGATCGATAGCATAGTTGGTAAAATGTCATTGTTCCATGCCGAAAGCTCTGGTTCGATCCCTATCGAGCAGTGTCCTGAAATAATTTAACATTTCAGTGTTTATTTCAAAACTGAAAAAAAAACTGGTAAGGCTTACTCAGCCTTCACAATAAATGACAACCAGCCCTCTCAGAAGCTTGGAACATTTTCACTTAAATTGAAGTGATTGGCGAAAAGCCGGCCCCTCACCTGTAAAAAATAATAAGTGTACACGCGCCACATGCAACCCCTTCGGCGACAACGCGGTGAGAAGTTATTCTATACGTGCAGCTTAGTTACATTTTTTTACATCAATAAATCATTAAATATTTTTCAAACGTCTGGAAAATCCGTTGGTTAAAAAAAATGTTGTTTAGTTCAACACCTCTGCAGTACAATGTACGAGTACGTACTTGCCTTCGTAAAGAGGAAGTACAGAGAAGCCTTGGAGGGAAACCTTTTTGAGCGGTCCAAAAAACAACAAACAACATGGTATATTGTTCATATCACCACAAGTTTGTAATTAAAAATAAAGAAGCCTCAAAGGAAAACATGCCAGACTTGTTTTAAAGGAAACTTGTGCGGTAGTGACAATTTTGTTTAATTCAGAGTCTATAGCACGTAAGAAGGTGCCGCAGAAACACTTATTTCTGAACTATTTAATTGCTCAGTTGTTAGAATGTTTGCGTTCTTAGTCAGACGGCTAGGGTTCAATTCACAGCGATATTGTCAGACACGTTTTTTCGTTGATATTTTCTTATAACCCAAATAAGTGCCGGTAACGTTTACTCAGTCTTCGGAAGAAATGAGAGTGAGAATTGCTTATTTGATCATTTCTTCCCCCTCCACACATACCTTCGAAAAAAAGTAGCAGACTATAATATGTGCAGCTAAGATGTTAAGCTGCAATTCTGCATCTCTTACCACATTTCCCTGAAACTGAGGTGGGACGTTAAAACAAACAAATAATACTGAGAGCTGTTCCCGCTTTTTTCTGTTTGTTTTACTTTTTCACCGTTTTAAGTGGTAAAAGTTGTTTTTTTTTGTAGCCATTCATTTGTTGGAAAAACAAGCTTTTAAAATCGCCAGAAGGTAAATACGGTTTAAGGAAAATAAACTTACGGTGAATATAAAAAAAAACAATGCATTTATAATTAATATATTGATTTTGTACAGATTGGGTACAGGCGTATGGAACCTATTTATTTCTACAGATAAGGGAGCCCGCCTTTCTCCAACCACTTCACTTGAGGTGAGGGATTTCTAGCACTCGGGCTGGTTCTCATTTCTTGTGAAGGATGCGTAAGTCATGTCGGTATTTTATTTCCAGTTTAGAATAAATACTGTTAAGGGAATTTGCTTTTTGACACCCTCGGTAAGACTCGAATGCTTTGGATTGGAATGAAAGCGTTCTACCAACTGAGGTATCGATAAAGATTGGAAGATGAACTTACAAATGACCGAACAAAGATGCTTCCATATATTTATATAGTTTGGGAAAAAAATCCTAGATCACTCTAATTCTGTACGACTCGTTGTTTATATTATCTGATAGAAACGTATAAGTCTCACATTATTGTAGTTAAGTGAAGCACCCTTAAGGCTTAAACATTACTCTAAGGGTGCTGAATTGAGGGTGCAGCTTGCCAATCATCATCATCATTGGCATGCCAACCCTGAAGGGAAGACGAGGGTTCGGAATTCCTTCATCAACCGTTGTCAACGCTGTCTTTCCATCACTTTCCTTCGCCAGTTTTAAACATCCAGCCACCTTGCTCTATGTCTTCCCCCTGCCCCTCAGGGTCTGTAATCACAGCTATCCTCTCCATGCGCAGGTGGTAAGCCAATGCCATTTCGTCGCCTTAGTGCTTGTTTGTCTTATCTCCAACAGAAGTAAGTTCACATGAGCAATGTTTGTATGTGTCCTGGACGAATGTGTCTTATTAATGCTGGAAATTAATTTTGAAAATATTTTTTTTAAAAACTCTCACATTATTGTGCCGTACGGTTTTTTCTTAGCTCAGATTGTGTGGAATTTGATTCTTAAGACCAATTCATTTAAAGGCCATCTTTGAATTAAATGGAAGATAAGACAAACAAGCACTAGGGGGACGATTTATTGAATGACATACATAAATTTATTCTTCGTCTTGTTTCAGTGCCACTTCTATCAAATATGAGTACAAGCAAGACGTGAAGGTGTGCATAAATAAATCGTAGAAATATGTATCAGGAGAGCAATTTTTGTGTGAATCACATCAATCTGCAAAGATGGTAGCCAATTCTCAAATAAGACCTTCAGTGACCGGTCTTTGCTAAAAGAAGATGAATTTTTCAACCCAGCGAACTATTTATAATCTATAATCTAAGTTGCAACAAAATATAACATTTAAGATTATAGTACCTACCTACTTACATGCGTTCCCATAAGCAGACATGTGAAATTTGGCGCTTACACATGCCGCATGTGGAACTACTACATAAAAACCCAATCTCAAACGAACATAAGCCCTGCAACTCTCACCGACCTTACCTGAAACAGGGGTGACATCGGCAAAGTGAAACATTTTTTACAATATGAGTGGTCAGCCCTATACCACCTTATAAGTCAAGGAACCATGATATTGATAAAAATGAAATTATGTTTTTTATATGCTCCGCCGGGAATCGAGCCCTTGGCCTTCCAATTTCGAATCCGAAGGGTTAACCACCAGACTAGATGAACTATGCTGGGATAAGGCTTGACCAGAAGTCATGATTATTTTACTTCTGATTCTGCAGCTCTGAATAGTACATGGTGCTTTTGTTATAACACTGTCGTACTTCTTCAGTCATGACGTCGACTTCTTCCCCCTCGTCATCATTATCATTTTAGTATTAAGGGGAGATGGTGTACGCGATAATAATATGGAATAAATAAACTCTTTAAACGTTTTTATTCATTATCTTACATACCTATCTTTATTGCCTAATTAAGGCAGTTTGTTTATTTATTAATTTAATTTCATTATGTCAATTGGGCGATTAATGCGGCAAGATAATCTTGTATCTTGAATCTTGTGCTGACATTGGCTAAAGGGAGCAAATATTTACAGCATGAGGAGTAATTATAAGCCTCATATCAATCTATTAAAAAAGGATCTTTATTAACAATTACGTTGGTACGAATAAAAGGTATCCCTCAAAGAAATAAATTTCATTCGACCTTATTTCAAATTGTGATTCTACCTTCTACTGCTTTGGACTTTAGTTTGCCTTTAAAGGGAATCAAAATATTTTTTTGAACTGCATTCCTTTCTACAAATTTATTCTAAGAAGCAGACAAGCACCCCGAGTAGAAAACATTGCATAGACTCATCCAATTGCTTGAATATAAAAAATGTTAAAAAAATAAATCATTCACTAGGAGTGCCGTTATGTATTTCATACATTTTTCTACTCACGCAATCGAGGTAAATTTACGTAATGTTGTATACTTCGGTACCTAAAGGAATTGGTGTTTAGTGTTTGAAGTCGCGTGTCTTTGTACCTGCAAACAGCAGTCACCCTCTGCGAAGTCTCTGGCCACCCCTAGTGGAGAGAGAGGAACAGATCATGTTTCAAATTACTCCAGAGGTGTCGGGTTCCATACCCTTCCTTCCCCCCCATCAGCTACCCTCAGAAGAAGGGAGGAGGGAGAACTTTATCATGGAAGAAAGCGCCTGCTTGTTCTGCGTTTTGTCCCTCAAGAATACAGAAAATGTGAGATAAAATTAAATGAGTTAACTAAGTAACTTAGATCCGAGTGTTTCAAACTTAGCTTAGCATAGTTTTGATCGGTCATTGGTTTAACGGGTAATACTATGGACTCGCAATCGGAAGATCGTGCGTTCGAACCCGGCTGAGCAAAAATTTTTTTTTTGAAATACACCTTTGCTTGATTAAAATATTCACACATGAGTAAAAAGTGAATACCAAGGACCGGTCATCGAAGATCTTTCCAGCCTTACAGCAGTTGGGTCTTGCTTGGGTAATTGGCTATATATTAGCTTTCTATATAGACACGACCAAGCACTTTGTTTTTGCGTCATTGATGATATTCCTTGCCGTTGACTCTAAAGAACAGAACCCCTTGTAGGTACCGCTGTGACTGGAAATTCACATAGGTCAGTTTTTTACCACTCGGGCGTCCCAGAATACGGTGGATAGACACTGTCATGGAAGTTCTGGGAGTAAAAGGACTATGGGGGGAAGCGGCACAAGACAGAGAGTATTACTTAAATGGTTGTGATGAGGAAGGCCCTGAGCCTTCAAGGCTTATGAGTCGGAGAAAGTAAGTAGGTAAGTATTGTTAGGTTATCTGAAATGCATATAGATGGCAATGTATTCATTTTTTCCATGTCAAAATATTTGGCAGTCCTTGCCTGCTTATTTTCCCACAAGTAAAGTTCATTTGTTATCCTTGGCTACTAGTAATTAAGTGGGAATGAGTGCAGTTATGTCACTTACTTTATCGTTAAGTAACGCCTCGACAATGAGTTTATAATTGACTCTGGTACACGAAGTACCTACTGGGTTTAGCGCTTCCTCACTCAATTGACAGTAACAGCTGTCCAGCAACCAGTTCCAGAATAAGCCCATCGGGGGCCCCTGGTGCGAGGAAAGACAAGCTTCCCCCTTTATATTTTTTTACTTGCAAACCAAAACGAAGTAGGTTGATTTAAGTGAGGTTTGACAATTTCTACGCCGTCTACATATTGATTGGTCGCGATAATTTCATTTTCATGTGAATTTGCAAAGCTCGAACTCTCTGCATCAGTTGAAAACCATTAATTCATCTAAATAGTTGCTTTCCGGGAGCTGTTGCCGCAGTCTATCGGAGTTGCAGCTTCTGAACGATTCACCCTTGTCTTCAATGAGCTTCTTCATTGTGAAGATGATGTTGAAACTTGGAGATACAAGTAGGTGTACCCATATGTAGTTAAAAAGTTATTTCACAATATTGTTTATGATTTGCTAAGCCTAATTTAAACAAAATCCTGATTTTTCCTATAAGGATCTGTTCCTGGGAAGGGGGCACCCTATGAGATTCATGTTGAAAAGTTTTTTTTATCGAATTTAATTGTGAACCCCAAAGACAATATAATTATTATTCGTTTGAATTGTTTGGACGCAGGGGCCCTGGTGCAGCCACTTCTAACACTGCCCTTAATCCACGCCTGCCAGCGAAAATAATCAACTGCGCCCTGCATACATTTACATCTCTAACTATAATCCATGGACAAGTTTATAACTAAACATTGGATTCACATGACTTTGATTATGGATATGAGCAGACCAAGAGAAAGACTGAGAACGAAAGTGTATAATGACTTGGAACAATAGTTACAAGAAAACTTATCTTTTGGAATGAATACCAAGTTGACCGGTCCGTAGTCCAGGTGGGAACACTTCGGACTCGTAACTGGAAGGTCGTGGGTTCGAATCCCGGCGGAGCACAAAAATATATACCGTTTATATTTTCAAACTTGCTCTTCGCTGGGATGAAAAATTCATAATCTTTTACCATCATAATCGGTCATCAAAAGGTCCATCCAGCCTTACAACAACTGGGTATTGCTTGAGAATTGGCGCTTTCTACAGCGACGACCAAGCTCGCAGAGGGCTCTTGAGGTGTGATACACACAAAAACAGCGCTCACCAAATAAATCAGCCTAATTTATTTTTATTTTTATTAGAACCTCGATTATCCAACCTGATAAATAAATAGTTGGTGAATAATTGAAAGATATGATGAGGTTAAATATATTTATCATATTTTTGTACAAAAATCAACAGTAACTTGTTTATGTGGCTTATAAGACGCCCGTTTCTCCGTACAATGATAAAATGTAAATATAATCTAAGTTGCAAAGATATATTAACATTTAAGAATCATATTAAATGTACCTACGCCCACAACCAGGAACTAGCCACGCGTAAGTTCGCGCTTACACATGCTGCATGTGCGCTTACAAAATAAACACCCAAATCTAAAATAACATCAACCGTCGAAGTTAAATAAGATCTACCTAAACCATTGAGGCTTCTGCCCCAGGATAATCAGAAATGTCCTGGATGGTGCCCTCTCTGGTGTAAGACAACTCGGACGTCTCAGAATGCAGTAGGCAGACAATGTCAAGGCAGACGCGGGGTCCTGGGAGTAAGGGGACCATGGAGGGAAGCAGCACGAGACAGAGAGTCCTGGAGGATTGTGGTGCGGGAGGCCCTGAGCATGCAAGATAGTAAGTTAGTAAGTTAGTAAGTAGTTAGTAAGTAAATATTCGAGTCACAAAATACAGAATAGACACTATGATTCCCTTGTCTATGTTTGGGATTATAATGTGCTGTACTGTGAATGTGACATAATTAATAATTGAATATTAATTGTTAACGCTCACAGGCGGCGGCAGCGTGGTAGAGGTCGCCCCAGCAACGTCTGAGTTGATCAGATCAGCGCAATTCATAATTATGTACTTACCAACTAATGCTACGTGCTCCACTAACATCAATAATGCAATGAAAGCACTCACTGATGGAAGTGGCACTTACTTCGTATAAATAAATATGGATTGATATCGTGGCAGAAAAAGACCGAGAAAAGTGTGGATAGACGAGAAAGGAGAGGTTGTATGATAAAGGTTATGACCTTGAATTAAATTAAATAGGTACTTAGTAGGTATGGAAAGAGCGAAAAAATAGCGGTTAATCTGCAATGTTGCCAGCGAAGGCTTTAAAATTTAAACGTTCACTTTTATTGTTATTTTCTCTTTCAGAAATGTTTTTACATTATTGTCTGTTTTTTATTACAGTTAGTGAATAGTGATAACCGGCCCGTGGTCTGGTGGCTGATGCTTTGGACTTGTAATCTGAAGGTTGTGAGTTCGAATCCTGGCGGGGAACAAAAAAAATTTTTTTTCAAATTGTGTAGGTAGGTAGGTTAATCAATGTTGAAATAAAAAAATCGGAAAACAGCTGATTGAAAGAGATGAAGGAGATAGGAGGCCAAAGATTAAGAGTGGAGAGAGAAAGTCTGAAGAGGAAGAAGAGGATTTTGTAGGAATATTCATTTTGTGGGAGCTGTTTATATTAATCACACCTCAAGAGCCCTCTGCGAGCTAGAGAAACCGCCGTTTTTCAAGGAAGATCCAGCTGCTGTTATGTTGCATGGATCTTTTGATGACCGATCTTTTGTGAAGGCATAATAATTTTGCATTTCAATGAAGAGCATATTTTGATTATGTCGGAATTCAAACTCACAACCTACAGTGTACGAGCCCGCAGCGTTTAACACTAAACTACAGACAAGTTATCAAATATCTCAGGTACCTAGAGTTATTTTTATTCTTTCAACTCAAATGAATTTTCAATTTCTTCCATATAATAAATCCATATAATATGTGTCTATTTGTCTCTATACTGTGCTCGCGTCTGCCGTATACCCGTCAAGGATGCACTTAAAATTATCCCCTCTCTTATGTTACTCGGGGGTTGAACTTTACACCCCTAATGTCCAATCAGAATTCCATCAATCAGAAGATGAAACTGATTCCAATGCAGTTGTCTCCTTCTTGGGTATGAAAAATAAAATCCATCTCCCTCACTCGTTTCAAGTGCCTAGAGATAGACTAGGGATGTTCAAGATAAAATATAGCACGAGCAAAAATAAATTATTGAAGTACATAAATAAAATAATGGTTCGTAGTCTAGTGGTTGACGCTTTAGACCGTAATCGGAAGGTAAGAAGTGGGTACCTCTATCATTTAAAAAAAAAACAACCAATGTATAAATAAAAACTAAGCTTAAAACACGTTTTTTAGTGATAGATAAGTAACACTGTAACTGCCAGAGCCTCTGTAGAGTTGTCTCCATTTCTTACAATCATTGCATAGGTACCTCTTTCAATTCATTCCCATCATATTTTTTATCCATTTATTTTTTTACATTCACTCTGTAGGCAGTAGATAGGTATAGTATTCTATTCTTTCTATAAGTTCACCAATCTGATCAAGCCAATTTTTTTTCGGTCATCAGTTTCCTCTTTTACCTCTCACATTTCCTCTGCATATCATTTAATAATATTTTGACGGATCGTTCTTGCACGTCCACATTTTATTTATTTAAAGGCTCAGTAAACCTTGCCGGTAATAAGATTGAGAAGGAAAACGTATTAGGAATTAATATCGGGGAGAGTTTTGACCCTGAATGTGACTTTGACTCTTGTTCAACAAATTCAATAAATGACAACTGTCTGGGTTATTATTAACAAATAATTAATTAAAATTAAAATTATAAATTATTTTTTTAATTGAAAAAAAAATGCTAATGAATACGGATATCCATGACATCCTTGATACCAAGCTATACCTTAGCAAGGAACATTTAGTACAAAACCATCTTTCGTTTGTCCTCTACATGCCGAGATCAGTATTTCACTGAAATCTAATTTTTCTTCCGTCAATTGAAAACAAAACATTAATTTCTAAGACAACCTTTGCTCACAGTTAGTACAATTTGCAGATCTGCCTCCGGTCGATACCTCAGTTGGTAGAATGCTTACATTCCATGCCGAGAGTTGAGGTTCGATTCCCACAAAAGGAGTCAGATATTTTTTTTAATAGATTTGTGGAAAGGAATGCAATCCACCAACCTATTTTACCTGGCCAGTTGTCTTCTTGCGAAAGCAGAAGCTTGTTCCAAATAACCTGTCTTGATCCCCGCGGCTATAACACCGACAAAACGTGATTTAAAAATATAATTTAACGTTTCGGCGGTTATTTCAAACCCAAAATAAAATACCGGCAAGGTTTAGGTACTTAGTTTAACAAGAAATGAGTAGGTGACAGCCCCCTCGGGAGCTGGAAACCCTCCACTTCAACTGAAATGGTTGGCGTAAGATCGGTCCCCTTACTTGTAAAAATAAATTCATTCGCTAAATGAGACCTCTTTGGGGGAAACGCGGCAAGAATTTATAGTATCTATATCTATATGTGTAGCTTAGATGCATAGTTGCGATGCGTAATTGTTCCTTGACTTATAAGTTGATATGAGGCTGACCATTCATTCAGAAAAAAACTTTGCCAATATCACCCCCGTTTTAGGGGAAGGTCAGCAAGGATTTCTAGGCTTGTGAACTTGCGATTATTTGATATTGGGTTTTTTTATGTTATAAATACACATGCGGTATGTGTAAACGCGAACTTGTCTGCGGTAGGAATGCATGTCATATGAATCTTAAATGTAATATAGACTTGCGACTTAGATTATAGATAGTAAATCTTCACCCAAGAGACGCAAGAGAAAAAAAAAAAAGGAAATGAAAAGGAATTGTTGTCGTATTTTATAATAATTAAATCAGAGGAGGCCCTGGAGCTGGTGGTGTAGGTGAAATGGAAAACAAACAAAAGACGAAGCGTGTAAACACCCACGGATCCTAACTGAGTAGGCAGCCAAGCACAACCAGTAATAGAATTAAATAAAATAAAGTTAAAATAATATTGTTTTTTTACTATTTTTTTTCTTAGAATCATATTCCAATGAAACACTGTATATTTTCACCAATTGTGAATTTATTTAAATTAGGTAATATTTATCTACGAACGTTTTCGATTTACAATCATCGTCAGATATCTACAATAAAATTTATAAATCAAATGTCCTAATAAATTAATAATTAGTGAAAGTATAGGAATTTGATTCTAAAAAATATATATCAAAAATCAATATGAATTTTCAGTGTTAATACACAAAAATAGGTACAAAATACAATGAAAATAATATATTGATTTTAAATATTTCGAGCCGCGGGAAGTGAGGAAAAATGAAGTGAGGAAAGTGAAAGTCGACGTCGAGAGGACCTGACGCGGCATTGGAAGTAGTAGAAGAAGAAGAAAATAATTAACTACACTTATTGTACTGTTTGGTGAAATTTAGCTTTGGATGGTTTATTTGATGAGCACCATCATCCGGCAGCAGGCGCGTGCATAGGGTATAGGCAAATACGTTTCAGAAAAAATATTTTCTCCCTTTCCTTTAAAATAACTCATTTGAAATTGATTTCAGTGATAACGATAGCTCCAATCAAACTGAAATTTTGAATTTTAAATCAGAGTTTCAACTTTAAATGAGTTTTTTACCATATATTTCCTACCTATAAGGCGCATGCGTGGGATGCACGCCCCTGTCCGGCAGATCTTCTGCGAGCTTGGGAATCGCAATGGCCCATTTTTCATGTAAGACCCAGTTGCTGTAAGGCTATAAATATGAGTCGACAAATTGCGGTTTTTTCACCCCTAAAGTGAGTCTCTCGATTAAAAGAGTGAATCTCTTGTTTAAAAGTGAAAAAACTTTTATAGGTAGGTATGATGTTGACCAAGCTAACTGTGAAAAATGTCACCCTTTTTTTTAGGGAAGGTCGGCAAGAGTTGTAGGGCTTGTGTTCATTTGAGATTTGGATCTGAATGTGTAAGTTTCCACATATGCTACATTTGTAAGCGCGAACTTGCAAATTTCTGCTTGTGGACATGCATTTAATGAAAATCGTAGATGTTCACATATCTTTGTAACTTAGATTATGGATTATTGTAGAGTTTAGTATTTTTTATCGTCCCTTCCTCCCTAATCGAATGTGACTTCCAAAATTTCTCTCACTCCTAGTCAATCACTGTTTGGCTCTTTGGCGAAAAATTATACCTAGCGATCACTAAGCTAGAAGTCCCTTTCACACGATCCAGTGCAGTGCCGGTAGCATAGTCTATGGAGATGTATTTTAGCTTTCATAAAATTCGATGTTGTTACGTCCCATACATTTTGCGACCGGAGTCGGATCGTCAGCGGACTCAAACTGCATCGTGTGAAAAGGTGACAAGCAAAGAAGAGAAAAGGTTCTTATATGTGATGTGGGAAACAATCTCCATTTTAAATTATATAATTAAAAGCATTAAAAGGTCAGTTTATGATTTTACTGAAAATAATTTAGAAAATAGTCCGGCCAATAGCTCAGTTGATAAGAGTGTTTGCATCCCGTTTCGCTGTTTATTTAAATTTCAAAATAAAATACCGGCAAGGTGTGCTCAGCCTTCACAAAAAATTAGTACCCAGCTGGGAAGCTCCCACTTCAACTGAAGTGGTTTGTATAAAAAATAAATTGATTCACTCGCCACCTGCGACCCCTTCGAGGAGAACGCGGCAAGACGTCACACTTTATGTGTCGGAGTTGATTTTTTTGCGTTGGGTTTTAATTTATTGTTTTTATTTTGTGTCATAATTTAAAAGCCAAATGCATTTATCTTTTTTTACGTGCTCGGAGTATTCGCCTTTTCCTTTTTATTAAGCAAATGGGCTGCAAATCATACCTTATTATTTAGAATTTACATTTAATTTATACTTTTTTTTTATCTAATATCCTTAAATATTTTTTGCTCTCGTATATTTTTTTGTGACTAAATGCACACATATATTTTTTTTCGAATTCCTGAAATTGCACATCACTGCCATATTGTGAGCCATAAAGTATTGTCAAAATTCAAAAACCGTATCCGCCCCACCAACAAAAGTGAGCGAGACACACCTATCCACTTCATACTCCCTTCTCCTTCACACAATCCCACCTCTCAACATGCCAGAACGAGACGCATGTATCTAGAAATGTTTGCCTTTCAGCCAGTTGAGACAGAAAACCGGGTTCGGGTATACAAAGAGCGTTTAGAATTTCAGTATACAGAGAGGTGGCGTCGCGTGTACTGGGGACCCCTTTTCGAGCATCATCTTACGTACATGTCCGAAAATACACCCCTACCTATTTCGAATACGGTTTCCCTATTCGAAAAGAATCCTATTACACATCCCTACGGCTCAAATTTTGAATTTCGATCATCTACCTACCGTCGCTGCAGAGTTCCGTTTTTGAAAATTTGAAACGCGTAAACAAAAACAAGTGCGGATGTTTAAATATTTGAATTTAAATACAGAACATTAAAATAAATTATGTACCTACCTAATTTAATGAAAGTGCTTACGTGAATCAAAATTCAAATTTAGAACAATTTAAAAATCAAACATTCACTTTTTTAAAACCGTGAAAAGATTTCAAATTAAAATATTATCTACCTACCTACTTACAAAATACCTACCTTTATATTATTGTGGTAAAAAAGCAAGGTAGGTTGAAAACTAAAATCGCTCAAAAAATAGTGCAAATTTTTTCAGTGTGAATAAAAACGAAATTAATATCTAATTTAAAAAAAACTGTGCAATATATTTTATTAATTCAATAAATATTTTCATGTCAACTTAGAAATTAATTTTTATAATAGATGCAAGTAAAATATTAAAAATAAAGGTTTTATTGAGACGTGAGTGGTTGTGGAAAAATCAATGATGAAATGTAAATTTGTGTTTTGAAACCAAAAATGATTTTCAGAACATAAAAAATAAAAACAATCGTGGCATATATCCGGCACACAAGTATTTTTTCTCATGTATCGCTGACCAACCATCATAGAAGAGGTACCTTTTTAAATTATTTTATTTTTATAATATTGTTAACATTAATACATTATAAATGTTATTGTTTCTTTTGTATTATGTCATAGGTTTCCGGTCGACAGCTTGATTGATAGAAAAGCAGAGGGCTAGAGTTCGATCCCCATCGAGGTTGTCTAAAATGATTTAACGTTTCTGTGTTTATTTCAAACGCCAAATAAAAGTACCGACTAGGTTTATTTAGTCCTCAAATTAGAATCAGCCCATTCGGTAGCTGGTAAACTTCCACATCAAGTGAAGTGGTTGGCGTAAAGCCGGCCCCCTTACTTTTAAAAATGAATAGGTTCCACTCGCCGCATGCGATTCCTTCGATGCAGCTTAGTTGCGTTTGCCATAAAAGACATGTAAATACCCAATAGGATGCTGTTACTTGACTTGAAGTGTGGTATGACGCTGACAACCCATACTGTAAAAAATGTTTCACTTTGCCAATGTCAGCCCTGTTCCACGGAAGGTCGGCTAAAGTTGCAGGGTTTATTTTCATTTGAGATTTGGGGTTTTATGTTGTAAATTCGCATGCGACATGTGTAAGCGCAAACTTATAGGTGTCTGCTTGTGGGCGTACCAACATTAAATATTAATTTAAAAATCAATACATCTTCTCAACTTAGATTATAGGCAGAATATGTCTATAATACATAATACCTTAATTTTTAAATTTATGTCGCAAAAATAAAAACTAACTTTGTCTTCACTAGTTTTTTTTAATCTCGAGCGCTTTCGGAGTGTTATCACACCATAATCAAGAAAACGACTGAAGTAAAACGTTGTTTTATTTTTGTAGTATTTATTTAAAATCTTCTTCTTCATAATGTCAATACACAACCCCTTAATATTTTCCGTAATATTTATTTAACTCATTAGTTTTTCGTGATTTAAGATAGTTGTTATCTATGAATAGCAAGCAGCCTTTCCTTCAGTTTTCCATAAACAATGAATGGAGTGACAGCGTAACAAAGGACGCGTGGAGATAAAGCCATAAACTTAGTAAATAACGACTTAGTACCGGACTGTGAATCACTGGGGAATATTAGGACCTAGTAAATCTTACCAGCTATCTGTATCAGAGATCTTCATACGAATATCCGCAAAGACAGTCAATCATGCGTGACAATTTTGCCTGGATCAACTGCCTGACATTCTTATTTTTAAATAACAATGGATTCAGCACATGAATTTACAATACAAATTTTGTGGTGTCACGCGGTGAGAAAAGATAAACAAATATTTTGTTATAGGTTGTTTAAGACCGCAGTCGCTACAAATTTGAGTCAAGTTTATTAATTTTAAAATTAATTACAAATTTCGAATAATAAACGAACCGTTTTGGGAGAATTAACATTATTGTCGACGTTTCGCTGGCGTCATAGCTACCGTATTCCCCACTACTGCAATTACCCCATTGAGGAATAACTGATTCTTATACATCACTAACTTTCCAGTTTTAGAATAATAATTAATTTTATGGAACCTTACTTTTGTCAAATCTTATCAAGTGTTGTGTAAAAAACTTCATATCGGCTCTTGGACAATGAGAATAGGACGTCCAGCTATCTAACCACCTTTAAAGAGGTCTTCCAGCTGGCCGTTGACTTATGGCATCCCATTAGCTTTGACAAATCTATGGTCATCATCATCAGTGGCATGACAACCCGGGGTGGGTCTTGGCCTCCTTGATCAATCGTAGGCACCGCTACCTTTACAACTCCTTCCTCCTCTAATCCCCCAATCCTACCGCTTGGCAGTCTGCCGCCACTCCATCCAATCACCTTAATCTGTGTCTTTCCACTGTCGAGCACCCCTTTGGGTCCGTCATCACAACCATCTTTTCCGGACTCCAATGGTCCATTCGCTGGATGTGACCGAGAGAATGCAGTCTATTGACTTTTATTGACCGGACGACATCACCGTCTTGTTACAGAACGTATAGTTAACAGTAATATCATCTTTACCATATATGTCTGTCCTTTATTGAGCCGTAAATACGGCGCATAATTTTCCTTTAAAAAATGTTGTATGAGCTTTGGTTAAGCTTGGTCAGATCTCGGAAGCATAGATATCTGAGGATAGGCTTAAGAAGGGGTGTTATGGATAAAAAATTAAGCATATAGGAATAATATTATATCACTTCGGATCTTAAAAATTAAATCCGTTTATCATGCATAACGCAAAAGTGGCACGCATGATTGATTGTCTGTGGCGTGCAGTGTTTTCCCACAAAGTGTGACTTTATCTTGTTTTTTTAATCACGGTTTTATTTATGGAAATATGTTTGATATCTGAAAGATGACAATATTTTCTCGCTTATTATTTCAAAAGGTATTTCTAAGTTAAGACAAAATATGTATGTACCCACTAAAATGTTCTTCAAAATGAAAAAGACTAAGACTGTGATGAAGATTTTTTTTTTAAAAGGAGATAAAATATGGAAATGTTTTCCGATTTATCATATTTTCGAAAAGAACCGTAGATTGTTGGCCTGATTCTGTACGAATCAAAGGTGTTTTCTAAGTGACGATAAGATTTTTTTTTATTTTTTTATTAATTACTTGACCAACAGGTTGCTATGACACTGAGCAACCCTTACTATAGAAACGATTCACTTTTACTAATGCCACCCCAAGATTCGAGAAAAGCGAGAAGATAAATGCGATGATCACTTCCTTGACTTATACATTGATATGAGGCTGACCATCCATCAATAATCTATAATCTAAGTTGCAAGGATATATTTATTCAAAGCTCTCAGATGTAGATATGCCCACAAACAATCACGTGTAGTTCGCGCTTACAAATGCTGATTGTGTACTTACAAATAAAATCCAAATCTCAAATGAACATAAGCCCGCAACTCTTGCCGACATTCCCTGAAACAGGGGTGACATTGGCAAAGTGAACCATTTTTTACAGTATGGGTGGTCAGCCTCATACCAACCTATAAGTCAAGGAAAGGAAGAATCCATAATGTAAAAAAATGGTTCACTTTTACGAATGCCCCCCCTGTTTCAGGGTAAGCTACTATGATTTGCAGGATTTGAGTTCATCTGCGGTTTGGCCTTAGACATTTTTGCGTATTTACATTTGTTTGCTTGGGAAAATGAAAACCTGCCCTTCCGGGAGCAGGAAGCCTCTACTTCAATTTAAATGGTTGTCATAAGGCCAATTCCCTTTCTTGTAAAAAATAATATATTTCATTGGGGACAACGCTGTAAGTAGTCACACCATAAATGTTGCTCAGTTGCTTTATTTCCGTGGTATACTAAAACCCCATTTTGGAATGACTGCGATAGACCCTCGGTTTGCTTTGCTACAGACCGTAACGTAGAAACTAGCAGGTTGACCGCTTAGGGCTCGTTTGATGGGCCGGACCCTGATTTCGGGTTCTTGGAGTCCACAAAAACAACGGGCCATGTGTGCGAGTCTCAGAAAATCTGAACCAATTTTCACAGGACGGGATTTGGATATCATTGAAAATATTTTTACATCTTGAGCCTCTAGTATTTTTTTTTAATCAACCGTTCATTTATACATATATCCATTTAGGAATCTTGATCTAGAATAATGTTTGAATCATAAGTCAAGAGACCTCTTTGAGCTTGGTTGTCCGCGTAGAAAGGCTGAGCTCAAGCATGACCCAGTTGCTATAAGGATGGATTAACCTTTGGTGACCGATATTTGGTAAAGGCAGTTTAAATTTTGAACCTAGCGAAGAGCCTGTTTGATAAATATATATTTTTGTGCTAGGGAGGGAATCAAACCCGATACCTTCCGTTAACGAATCTGAAGCATTAACCACTAGACTAAGGACCGGTTAATATTAATAACGGTCGAATACATATAGGAAAATTAAATTGACCATTGCAATTTGAGTCCCATAAAACCAAAGTTGGCGATGTAAGATTTTTTTTGAAAATATAATAAGTATATTTTATGAAAGTTTCAACAAAAATCAAAATGTTAGTATCTGCATTTTCATATACTTACATATTTATATCACCTTGGAAAAAATCCTATGAGGCCTTCTGAGGTTCTATACGTTTAATTTGCAACTTTGATATGTTTTATAAAAAAATCCGATTCTCATTGCGGTCCTGATTCTGTCGTTAATTTTTTTGTTCCATTTTTTAATGACCTGCAGTCCACACATGTGTGAAAAACGTTCCAAATTTGAAACGCCCAAAAAAAAAAGCAATCGTTCTTAATTTAAAATCATTAGGTCGGTATTTATAATATGCCCACAAAAAAATGTCCCTAAATAAATAAATAATTATGTCAGTAAAATTCTGTCTATTCCATCGACTTTAATTTACAAAATAAACAAAAAATCACATTCTTTTGTAAAATTTCTTTGACTAATAGGTTGGTATGAGGCTAACTATAGATGCCTACATTAAAGATGAAGCTCTTTTTGTTTTTATTTACAGCGTGAAGGTTTCCTTGACTTAAATATTGGTCTGAGCCCCCCATGCTGTAAAAAAATGTTTCACTATGTCAATGTCACCCCAGTTTCAGGAAAAGGCGCCCAGAGTGATGTTCGAATTTGGATTTTTTTTCAAACTTGGGGTTTTTGTTTCGTTTGTACCTACACATGCAGCGTGTGTTTTCGAGAAATTACTCTTGTTTCCTTGTGGGCATTCATTAAATATGAGCCTTGAGTTTCAATATATCTAAGTAACTTAGATAAATAAGATCTAGAAGAGGAAGTGAGGATAAAGGGAACAAATAATGAGATGGTTTGGGCATTTGGAAATAATGGATGATGAAAGCATGACAAAGAGTATCTACAGAGAAAATATAGGAGGCAAAAGGGGAAGGTAAACGAGAAAGGAATGGCTTGATCAAATTGATGAAATTGCGTAGGAATGTGATAAACAGAGTGATCTAAATGATGTAAATATTTAAAAAGTAATTGATGTGAATGAACTGAGAGTAGATACTACTTCAGGTCAGGATAGGAATAAGGGGCTCAGATTCTCTGAGGAGGTTTTGGCCACCCCTAGTGGCGTTACATGACTCAAGTTATTCTGTGACGTTAGCAAGGTGAGAAAAAAACAAATTTGGAAATTCCGTTTCGTATTCATTTTGCTTCCATAATAAAAATCTGCCCTACAGTCGCATTTCCGCACGTACCCACCAATTTATCTTGAACATCAATGAAATCAGCTTTTAAGCGCGTTTCATACAATGTGTTGAAAATAAATGAATTTTGTTTTTGTGGCTTAAGAAGACAGCACAGCCGGACGTCCTTAAGGTCTAAGCTCATTATAATATAATAGGATTACTCCGCATAATCAATATGAAATAAAACGCGCGTCCCTTATATCGACAAATTAACGAAGAAAAAGGTAAGTATATTAACCTTTTCTGGAATTAAAATTACTAATCAGGTACCTTACTTAAGAGCTTTCAATTACAAAATGTATAAAATAAATGCTGAAGCTTTTTATTCACAAATGGACTCCTAACATTCAAAATATCCCCTGGCTATGTGACATCATTCACTATATCTATTTGCAATCTAAGTTGCAATGACATATTGACTTAAAAGGCTCATATTTCATACATTTCCACGAGTAGACTATTTAAGTTCGTGTATTGTATAATGTAAGTTCGCGCTTACACATTATGTGTGTGTAGGTACTTAAAAATGAACCAAACCTCGCATGAACATAAACCTTGCAACTCCTACCGCCCTTAACTCCTACCGAAACCGGAGTGGCAATCGCAAAAGTGAACCAAGTTTTTACAGCTTTTTGGGTCAGCCTCTTACCAGCCTATTAGTCAAGAAAAAGTCGCAGTAAATTATAAACAGATTTCCGATAATCGGGAATATATTTTTATTTCACAGCACTGTGAAACGCATGCATTTGGCGGTAATGGTGATTAAAGGGAGGTGCACTTTTGTGTCTTCAAATTTCCTACATAATATTACATAGAAGTTACGACTCTCTGTCCTGTCTTTACCCTGGCCAAGTGACATCAATAAAACTGTGATGACAGTAAGTCCGTTGTTTATTGTCAAAATGGTTAGGTTGCACCAAATTGTACATTTCAACTACACGCAGTATTCAATACAAGCGAGAATACAAAATGTATGGGCAATGTCGATAAATTAAACAATTTCTACGAGTGTGAGTGCAAGGCGCTCAAAGGAACGCATCACAGTTACAAAGCAACCCATCACAGTCACAAAGCAATTCATCAAAGTCTATCAGGCATTATTAATAATAAGGTTATGTTTAAATGTAAAAGGACTCACCAATAATCCACTGATGTTATATGCAAAAAATCTCCTCTATTTCGCGATGTTTCCACTACCAATGGCGCTTTGAGGCAATTTTATATTCATCTGCTGTCACGATTTTTATTTTAATTTTAAGCTCTATTAATTAATTAAATCTGTTGAATAATTTGTTATTTCTTTGACTAACATGTTGGTATGACAAAGACCACACAGGCTGTGAAAAATGTTTTGTAATTGCCCAATTATTTTTCTCATAATGGTCATGTAAGTTTATTTAACAATAAAATTTGAAATTACAATTGTTTTAAATTTTACATTATTTATTATCATTTTTTAAAATAATTTAAGCATATATCCGCGAGTGAATGACTCGAAAACCTGTTTGTAAAATTATAGAAAATAATTTATGAGTTAATAAAAAAAACGTTGTCATCTCAAAACAGTGATTTTCAACCTTTGGGACTCGGTAGGTACAATTAATATCGATTTCCTATTCAGTAGTACTACTAAAAATTAAATATATACATACGTTATACGTATATTAGACTGATCTGTACTCCGTAGTCTAGTGTTAAACGTTTTTTCTTTTCATTTATAATTTTTTAGTACTGTGTTCTTCGCTTGATCAAAAAAATCATCTGAATTTTCTACAGACCGCTCATCAAAACTCCATCAGCCTCACAAAAACTGATCTTCAATAACTAGTCTTGTTTTAGAATTGGCGCTATCTCACTCGACGACCAAGCTTGCAAAAGGCTCTGGAGGTGTAATTCACTCAAAAACAGCGCATAAAAAAGAAATCATCCTTGCACTTACAGAGGAAATGTGAAAGGGGAAAGGGAAGACTAAGAAAAAAATGGCTTCATCAGTTTGGTGAAATTGTGAAAGAATGGGACATTCAAAGCGAATTTTAAAGAAGAAAATGTATGAAAAGGGTGATGGATATGAATGAATTGAAGAGATGCAAGGATATGAAAAAGTGAAGGCGAATCTGAAAAGGCTATGTCTACCCCTAGCGGAATAGCGACATAGTTACAGCTAGAATTATCTATACTTTTCGTAGCCGCCATTCCGGTATGGGTGGACAGTGCCTCTGTAGATGTGTATTTACTTTGTTTCTTTCATCTCGACATTCATCGCTCTTTTCATGCAAATCTCTTTTTCTCGATTTCGAGGTTTCAGTCATTTGCGATCTTGCTTATTTAATCAAACCATTATTTCCTCTGTCTTCCCCTTCCACATTTACCTGGATATACTTTTTGTCAATCGTTCTATTCATAACCGAATCATTTCGGAACCTGACATTCAGTCTTAAATTTATATTATTATTTCAAAGTTGATGATCACTACCTTGTGGCATATTTTCTTTCTCAATCAATTAATGGGCGATTTAAATTCTGGAATCAATTAGAGAAGAACACATGTTTGTTTTTGTATGATTTGGTGGATTTTAAAGTCAATAAAATGGACGTAAAATTATCAGGACAGCTGACATGATTCATAATTTAAAAAATTACTGAATATTTAACAAAAATTGCTTCTTAATTTAATTAATAAAAAAACAAATCCTTTTCCCATATTTATGGATTAAGATTCTTTGGAATATATATATTTTTTTAAATAATTTAACCACCAAAATATATTAACATTTACAATTCATATTTAAGGCATGCTCACAAGCAGGCATACGTCAGTTGACGCTCACACATGCTTCGTGTCTACTTACAAAATAGAAGCCTATATCCCAAACGCACATACTTTCTTCGTTAGCCTTTCATCACTCATTCTCTCCATATGTTCAAACCATCTTAAAAACTTTATTTTATCTTCATTTTCACACTTACACCACATTCTTCTCTTACGAAGTCATTCCTAACACCATCTTTCAGTTTGTTTTCAAACACACTTCTTAGATAGTCCATTTCTACCGGATGGACTTAGGTGTCCGAATGATGGAAAGGGATGTATCTAATATCGCCACCTTAAAGGTAAAAAAGTGCTGATTCACTGATTTGAGAAATCGTGGAGTAAACCTTTTATTGGGTGTAACATTGTCATAATGTAAGTGAACTTATTATAAGGAAGTGCTCATGAAAACTTTCTAAACTACAGGATATTCACATAATTTTAGGATTATTCTCGTAGAAAATAGGTTAAAAAGTGCATTTATCTGAGAAAAAGAATGGTATCGATATAGAGTAAATATATGAGAAGGAAATTTATGAAAAAGGTGTTGGATATGAATACATACATTGCGAGAGCAATGATAGAAACGGAGGAAACTCTGCCAAGGTTCTGGCTACTTCTAACGGAACGGTGACCAGAGTTGCAGTTATAGTAATTAAATTCAATGCAATAAATTTTGTAACAACGTAATAGCTTTCTAATGTCATACAATATTGTTGAAAGCGCCAACCTATAACATGGACTCGGTATATTATCTACGGGAAGTCATTTCCTAATTTATTACAACGATAAGGGCTTTAGTTTTAATTTAAATTAACATAAAGGGGTAGCAGTCATTTCACTGACCATTGGCCACCCTTAGTTTTACCAATAAAATCTACATGTCGACATCGTACAGGAAAATATGACCAACTAACAAAATTAACGTACACAATTTTAATTTTAAAAAAATCTGATTGAAGGTTAAATAAATATAGCATCTATAATAATCTAAGCTGCAAGGATATAGCTTTACCCTAAACCTGTCGTTTTTGTTTCTATCATTTTATGGTCTTAGTAAAAAAGTGGCAGAAATGAATAAAATCCGGTGTTTTTTTTTTTTAATATTTAGCTAAATTATAAAGGTTAAAAATATATATAACTCAAAGGCTATCACCACGAAAGTATATTAAAAAAAACTATTTTTTTTCACATTTTTTAATCGTTTTTTTATAGGCTATAATTATTTTGGAAATGTATTTTTTTTAAATTAAAGCCTTGGTACAACATCTGGGAAAATACGGACATCACGCTGCCTTAGTTCTTGTTTACGCCATTGAGAAAATTTTACGTGAGCAATGTTTGCATGTGTACTGGACCAATGTGTCTTATGAAAACAAGAAATTTATTTAAAAAATATTTAAAAGAACTCTCACATTATCGAGTTTTACGGTTTTTCTTAGCTCAGATTGTGTAGAATTTGATTCATAAGACAACTGCATGAAAAAGTCATATTTGACAAAATTGGCGTACATACCGTAAACAAGAACTGGGGGAGCGATCAGTCTCACAAGAAGCCGATTTTTGATAATGTGAAATTTTTTGAGAAAATATGAAAAATTCTTGAGATAAGTTTTATTCTTTTGAATTAAATATTGATTCTATACTTATTTTTTCTTCTAACAGATTTTTGATGATGCCTGATAATGATTTGAAGTTTTCTAGAAAATAAAGAGAAAAGTCATTGATTCATATTTCGAAAAAAATGCACTTAGTAACTTTTTCCTGTGCATCTAAAAAATCGAATTATTTTTTTATAGATTTTTTAATATTTAGGGGTAGTTTGAGTGGAGCCTACCGCTGAGGGATGAATTAGAATACCACCCGTTTAGCTTACAACCAGAAATATACGAGGAAGGTATATTCTAGAATTTTTATTGTAATTTTAATGTTTACTTTGACCCTTCTGTGTGGGTTGTCCATAAGATAGTCAGATAAAAATGAGATGCACCGTAAATTTAAAAACATTTCACTTTTTGTAACTTCCCAAATAAATTCAAGTGATTATAATGTGTCCGGTCAATGGCGCAGTTGGTAAAGCGCTTCCATGCCAGAGGGCTAGGGTTCGATCAACAACCTAGGGTCTAAATCTAAATCTAAGCTGCAAAGATATGTATCATTTGAGATTCATATTAAATGCATTCCTACAAGCAAACACGCATAATTTCGCGCTCACACATGCCGCATGTGGACCTTCAGTATAAAAAACCCAATCTCAAATGAACATAAGCCCTGCAACTCTTGCCGACCTTCCCTGAAACAGGGGTGATATTTTTTTTTTTTTTTTTTTTTTTATTTAACAAACAACACAAATACATAAAAATATACATAATTTTAAGAAAAATGAAAAAAAATATATATAGCGTACTGTGTCAATTAGATGTTAAAACTAATAATAAATGTTTAAAAGATTACATAGAGATTAAAAATATGGAGCTTAAATAATATTAAAAATAGGAAAACAAAAAAAAAAATAATAAAAGATAAGAAAAGAAAAAGGAAAACAAAACACCAATCATTTAAAAAAATAAAATTAAAAAAAAGTCAATCTTCTAAGTTTCTACAGTCAATGCCTCATTCGTGATAGGTGAAATATATCGATGTGGTTAAAATTATCATTATAAAAGCCGAGAATCCTTCCGAAGATGGAGTTGTGTCCATAGTTAGTCCGGTGAGTTTTAACGTGGAAAAGTGCATTCAGTCTTGTACGTCTAACATGAGGGACTCGGAAAGTGACTTTTTCGACAAGCTCCATCGAGTCGATTGCCCCATGTAGAATACCATGCAGGAGGCTCATGTCCTGGGAGACGCGACGAGACCTGAGCGAAGGGACTCCATGAAAGCGAGCGGCTTCCTGAGGATTAGCAAAAGAACTATGTGTTCTGAAATTAAGGTGTCTCAGAAATTTATTCTGAACACACTCCAATCGTCGAATGTATACATCATACATGGGACTCCATATTGGGGAAGCAAAGTCCAACAGGCTACGAACATAGGCTAGATATGGCGTCCTAATTGCCGGCAGAGACTAGAATGTCTTACATGACCTTAGAATGAAACCAAGCATCTTGTACGCTCTATCAGCCAGTGAGGATATATGACAGTCGAAATACATGCCGCCATCCATGATTACTCCAAGATCTTTAACCTCAGTCACAAAATTCAAGGACTCACCCTTTAGTTTATAATTATTAAAAATAGGATTTCTCTTACGAGTGAATATAATACCGTGACATTTGGATAGAGAACCTATTTAGGTCTTCCTGCAACTTTTTACTATCGTCAGGATTAGCAATCCTGGAGAAATTTTTTGTGTCGTCTGCATATTGTAGGCATATTGGCAAAGTGAACCATTTTTTATAGTATGGGTGGTCAGCCTCATACCAACCTATAAGTCAAGGAATACGAATAATAACTAACATTTAAGTATAAAAAACGAACAAAACCTAGGGTGTCATAAATCGATTTCTCGTGTCGGTATTTATATGAAACCCAAAATAAATAAATGCATCAAAGTTTATTCAGCCTTCATTAGAACTTGCCTCCTTTAACAACAAATTAACCTCTATTTCAAGAAAAGGCCAACCTCTTTACCTGTGATAATAAATAGGTTCCACAGCACATACGCCACACGCAACCTCGTCGGGCACAACGCGGTAAAAAAGTTACACAAATGTGCAGATTTTTCGTTATATCAGCAACCAGGCTTTTCCGTGACTTAAAGTTTGGTATGATGCTGACCACCTATACTGTAAAAAAAACAATGTCACCCCTGTTTCAGGGAGGGCTGGCAGAAGTTGCAGGGATTATCTTCATTTGAGATTTGGATATTAATTTGTATGTGCACATGCAGCATTTGTAAGCGCGAACATACACGTGTCTGCTTGCGGGCATTTATTTAATCTTAATCTGAAATGCTAACATATCTTTGCAATCTTAGACAAGATTATAGTCGGGATCATGTCATGTCAACACTTAAAAGTGAACATAAAAGTGGGTGGTCAGCCTCACACCAACCTTTTAGTCGAGGAACATGAAAACTTCCATGTAGGTAATTATTAGGGCTACCGACTTGTTGCTCAAACCTCCCACAGGCGCGACACTCCAAGTATCTAACATAACGTGCATACTCAACCGTAGAGTTTATTTCCCACAACAGAAGCACAAGATCGCTATTTTGCGCAGAAGTATCAAAGGTGCAAACTGCTATGATGATCGCTACAGGCACAATAATGAGTAATAAAGTATAGAGCTACTAAGCTACACATTTAGTGTTACTTATTGCCTCGTTTTCCCCAAAGTAGTCGCATGTGGCAAATGGAACCTATATTTATTGTTACAGGTAAGGGGGCCGACCTTACGCCAACCACTTCAGTTGAAGTGGGGGTTTCCTAGCTCCCGAGGGGGTGGTACTCATTTATTGTGAATGGCGAGTAAACCTTGCTGATATTTTATTTTTGGTTTGAAATAAACACAGAAACGGAAAACAACACCCTCGGTGGGATTCGAACCCGAGCTCTCGGCATGGAATGCAAGCACTCCATCAACTGAGCTATCGACCTGAGGAGAGTTTTATCAAAAAATATATGAAAATTAAAACTCTCACTGAAGGTTGCATTTTAGTTTCCATACGCTTTTATAGTGATAAGTCCCGGTCATTATGACTCTATGGTCCCAGTTGTTCAGTATCAGCCTTGCGCCCCACAGGGAGCCATGGGGGTCCCACGTACGGGACCCCTAATCTCACATCTACACGCTTCTGGGGACCATGCGAGCCATAAACCAGGGGCGAGTGCTCCACACAAGCAGACGTGTGTCATGCGGCAATTTAAAACACTCAGCCTACTGGTTACTCGTCATCTATATATATAATGCCCTTCGCCGTCGTCGTTCGCTTACAATTTCAATTTTCAAAATTAATGCCATCACAGAAGATGAAAAACATTCCTGATCAATGGCAAATTAATTTTTGTATATATGCTGCAATGCTGCGAGCTTTCGCGTTTGTGTTTAAAAATGTATGAAAACTTTTTTCAATTAACCTGTTTCTTCATACTGAAAATGTATGGAAATAAATTGACATCTAGCGGCAAAACGTGAAAGTTTTTTTTATATTTTCTTTTATTTCATGCAAATTAAAAAAAAAATACACAAAATAAAAATGGATTTAAATCTGTAATCTAAGTTGCAAAGATATAAAACATTTGAGATTCATATTACATGCATTCTTACAAGCAGACATGTATAAGTTCGCGCTTACATATGCTGCATGTGTATTTACAACACGACTTTTCCTCAAACAGAGATAAAATTTGCATACCTTGACTGATAGGTTGGTATGCGACTGACCACCCATACTGTAAAAAATGCTTCACTTTGCCAATGTCACCCCTGCTTCAGGGAAGGTCGGCAAGAGTTGCAGGGCTTATAATAATTTTAGATTGGGTTTTTTATATTGTAGGTCCACATGCGGCATGTGTGAGCACGAAATTATGCATGTCTGCTTATGGGAATGCATTTAATATGAATCTCAAATGATACATATCTTTGCAGCTTAGATTTACATTTAGAATTAGATTTAGATGGTGAACCATTACTTACAGTATGGGTGGTCAGCCACATACTAACCTTTTAGTCAAGGAAATTATTTTGTTTAGTTCTATAATCTAAGTTGCAAAGATACAAGCACACACTTATAAGTTCGCGCTTACACATGCTGCATGTGTCCTTTCAACATAAAAACACAATCTCTAATAAACATAAGCTCTGCAACTCTTGCCCATCTTCCCTCAAACAGGGGTGACGTTAGAAAAGTGAACCATTTTTACAGTATGGGTGGACAGCCTCATACCAACCTATAAGATAAGGAAATTATTTTGATTTCTATTCTTTATAATCTGTGATCTAAGTTGCAAGGCAAACAGTGACAAAACGATACATGACCAAACAACAAAGTAACAAAACAGCACAGTGACAAAAAAGCACGGGGACAAAACAAACAGTGAAAAAACAGGAAGGTGACAATAGAGCACAGTGACAAAGCAGCACGTTGACAAAACAGCGTAGTGACAAAACAACACGGAGACAAAAAAGCACAGTGAAAGAACAGCACAGTGACACAACAACACGGTGACAAAACAACACGGTAACAAAACAGCACAGTGACAAAACAGCACAGTGACAGAACAGCATTTAAACCAAAAATCACAGTGACATAACACAAGTACACTAGCAGACTCGTAAAAGTTCACGCTTACACATGCTGCATGTGGACATACAACATAAACACCCAACTCAAATGAACATAAGTGCAACTCTTTTTGCACTTATGTTCATTTGAGTCAAAAATTTTAATATTTGCATACACTATCGATGTATTTATTATATTAAGGTATAACCGTTTACAGTGCGGGATATTCCCAGTATTTTTTTGTAATGGCGGATTTTCATAAATTTATTTTATCAAAGCCTAACAAATCTTAGTTAATGTTCTTTTACAAAAACTGAGTGTTTTTATTTTACATGTTTTATAATACTACGAAGTTTAACGCGAGGAATATACACATTTCACAAATGTTAAGGGGTTGGGCTGCGTAGCAGCCAGGGGCAACGCCCCTAGTTTTTTTAAATGTACGATTATATTGTAGTTTCGTCATCTTTTAATTTTGGACATTGCATGTAAAGGTTCTTTTAAAGTAAATTTGTGAATCACCAAACTATTTTACCTAGTCAGAACTGTTCCTACCTTTTGTATATATTTTTAATATTTGCGTATCCAATCATAAAGTGTTGCTGGGTGGTTACCATATGTTAATTTGGTATTTGAGTTTTTAATTTTTATTTCGTAAATTGGCATGCGACTGCTCCAACGAAGACTGCACTCTCAAAAAAGAAAGTTTTGCAGGAAAGCCAATTGAATGTTATTTATTCCATGATGAACAATTTTTTTTTGACATACAACTATTTTTTACATTAATTTATTAACGAATTTACTTAAAAGAGATAGAGGCACGGAACGAAGATAATGATTTATTACCTTCAGAAATGGAAATAAGTCAACAACCTGAATTTCGGAGTTACTGCCTTCTTCGTTGGAGCAGTCGATGTATAAAAGCGAACATATACGTTTCTGCTTGTGGGCATGCATTTCAATATATCTTTGCAACTTAAATTAAAGTTCCTTGACTTATAGGTTGGTATGCGGCTGACCACCCATGCTGTAAAAATGGTTCACTATGCCAATGTCACCCCTGTCTCAGGGAAGGACGGCAAGAGTTGCAGGGTGTATGTCCATTTGAGATTTGGTTTTTATGTTTTAGGTTCACATGCGGCATGTGCAAGCGCGAACTTGTACGTGTCTGGCTGTGAAAATGCATGTGATGTGAATCTCCAATGTAACATATCTTTGCAACTTATATTAGATTAGATACATGCGACAAGTATAAGCGCGCACTTACACGCGTGTGTAAGTTATTTTGATACATCTTTGCCACTTCAATTATAAATAGCGTTGAAAATGACTGAAAAAGGGATCATAGTGAATGGATGTACGCAAATAATAAATAAAGCTTCAGTCGTGCTTTCCCCTTTTCCCGAGAGATCGGTGCTTCATATGATCCCTCTACTTTCGGTCTCCCTTTTCTACCTCTTTGCCTTATATATTGAGGTAACCGTAATAAATTGCCCTACATGCCTAGCTTAGTGATTTTAATACTGAATGAATGTACGCAATAAAATTAAAGCCACAGTTGTGTGTTTACCTGTTCCCGGGAGATCAGTGTTTCGTATGACCCCACAACCTCTCAGGTCAGCTTTATTCTCCTTATAAAGTGAGGGATATAAAATTTTATGACGTCAGCACGTATACTAACATGTGAGTTCTTACTTCGTTCGTCGTAGTACGCTACAATCAGGCCTGGATTTAGGGAGGTACGAACGTTGTGACTGCACCAGGGCCCCCTAAGTCTTAAAATATAAATATGACCGCCTGAAGATTCAAACGGTATGTTTGCGAAATCGTTCGTGGATGTATTATACTTATGTTACTTGCCTAACAGGTTGGTATGAAGCTGACCACTCATTCTGTAAAAACTTGGCATAGGTACCTACTTTTGCAAGTGCCACCCCAGTATCAGAGAAATACATGAATTGAAAGATTTATTTTCGTGTGAGGCTTGATTTATTTTGTGATTGTATATGCAGCCCGCGTAAGCACGAACTTACACGTGTCTGCTTGTAAACATGCATTTAATATGAATCTTCAATGTTGATATATATTGGCAAATTAGATTGTAGACCATTTACTTTAATTGGCAAATTTACAATCTGTACACAGTTTTTTTTATTTCTATGTAAGAAGGTGAAATTACTAAGTTAATGCATCTACAATCAACGAAACAAAAATATCATTAGAACTTGAATAAAGTAAAATATATATTTTTAAACATAAATCTTTTTACGAGCTGCTTTCTAAAAATAAACAGACTTTTTTATCGATCCTGACAAATCATATTGGACAACATTTTAAAGTTATTTCATAAATTATTTTTCAACAGTTGAAATAACTTATACAGTGAATTGAAATATTGTAAATTGGCAAGAAAATTGTATTTTCGAACTTATTAATAAATGGTCGTACTTCACTGTAAGCTCCGTAGTTAGTAATCAAGTTCGTTTTAGTTCTAAATAAGTAAAGAAAAAATTTTGATGGGGGGGCCCCCATGTATCTCCTTGAACCCGGGCCCCCGGTGGGCTTAACCGGGCCTAATTTTACAATAAGTAAAACAGTGAACTGAATCTACGTGTGTATGTTTGTTAGTCTGAATTAAACAACGACCATAAAGCTTTCATTAAGTTCGAGAGAACTGAGGTTTTAATGATAGAAATGCGAAAACTTAATTCACTAGTATTTATTTTGCGTTTTTATTTTACATGTGCCAGCTTGCAGTCATGCATTTTATACTTATCTTATTTGTTAATATGTCTTTGCAACTTGGATTATACCGGTTGATAACTGAGTTGGTTGAATTCTTGTATTTCATGCCAGAGGGCTAGGGCTCAATCCCTATTAGTATCGGTATCGGAAATGATATCCCGTTTGGCGCTCCATCGGGAATCGATCTCGCGTCCTTTGATTACGACAGGTCAAACAACTAGAATTACGGCCGTCACGTTTTGGAAAGAATTAAAAATCGTATTTTACGAACCGTGTTGAAGACTAAACTCCTGATGAAGTTTTGTAACCTTCATAATATACGGTTATTCGTTTTCTCAGGTTTACCACTGTGGTACTAACAACTAAGTGCCTTTTTTCCTAACTTATGGGTTGGTATGTGGCTGACCACATTTACTTTGCCAAAATCCCCCTTTTTTCAGGCAATGTCGGCAAAAGTTGGAGAGCTTTCGTTCATTTGAGATTTGTTTTTTGTATGTTGTAAGTTCACATGCGGCATGTGTAAGCGCGAACTTATACATGTCTGCTTCAGGGCATGCATTTAATATGAATTATTTACGTTATATATCTTTGCAATAAAACAATTAATGCTTCTATAATTTAAGGTTTTAGAAGCATTATTTTTTAACGTGTCGAGTACCAACTTACCGCTGACTACTTAACAGCTGCCCTAAACGACTTGTTCACTGTCTCCCTCCGAACAGACAGTTAGGCATCATCGTTTACTGTCAACTAACAAGCGATGTTATCTGTGAACAAGCATGTAGATGCGTGAACATACACGTAGATATAGCTGGTGTAACGACACCACACTAACCAGATAATATATTCACATTTTTCAACAGGCATGCTGTAATTTTATGAGTAAGCATCGTTTTGTATTAATTACAATCTACATATCAACATATTTCTGTATTACATATTGTAACTGTGTTTGAAGGAAAAGCGTCAAGAGTTGCTTAAATCTGTCAAGCATTAATTTATTAAAAAGTATTACCTTGATTTATAGGTTGGTATGAGGCTGACCACCCATACTGTAAAAAATGGTTCACTTTGCCAGTGTCACCCCTGTTTCAGGAAAGGTCGGCAAAAGTTGTGGGGCTTATGTTCATTTGAGGTTTGAATTTTATTTGTAAGTACACAATCAGCATTTGTAAGCGCGAACTACACGTGTTTGTTTGTGGGCATACATCTGAGAGCTTTGAATGAATATATCCTTGCAACTTAGATTATAGATTATATTATAGATCCGAAATAAATTGATTGTAGAGCCGATAGTTCAGTTGGTGCTAGGTAGAATGCTTGCATTGCGTGCCTTAAATTCTCTTTGACATTGATTTTATGACACATGCTAGGTGGAAAACCAAAATATAAACAAGACATCTGATTAGACATAGCGCCTTTCTTAGCAACATCTTTGAAGGAAATATCTTGAGAAGACCAACAAGAGGTCGCCCAAGAACTTCACACTTCCAGGATTTGAAACGCAAAAACGCAACTAAGGTACACATGTAGCGGAATGTAATTTGTTGCTGCGTTATCCCCGAAGGGTTCCGCATGTGGCGAGTAGAACTTATATATTTTACAGGTAAGGGGGACGCCTTACGCCAACCTCTTCAGTTGAAGTGGAGGTTTCCCAGCTCCCGGGGGGACTAGTACTCATTTCTTTAAAGGCTAAGTAAACCTTGCCGGTATTTTATGTTGGGGTTTGAAATAAACACCGAAACGGGAAATCATTTCTGACACTCTCGCCCTTGGTGTTCGAATTCGAACCCGAGCTCACAGCATGAAATGCAAGCACTCTTACCAACTGAGCTATCGAAACGGCTCGTTGATATTTAAGAGGATGATCACCAACAGACACATAGACACATGGTACAAGACACTGCCTTTACAATAGGCTTTTGGGAGATCTCTTGTTAGTCTTCCCTATGTTTTTCCTTCAATTATATTTCTAAGAAAGGCGGTATGTCTAATCGATTGTCCTATAAGTTTGATTTTTTTCTTCAAAATGTGACTTATAAGCTCTCTTCTTTCTACTTCCTGCAGCACCTTTGCGTTGGACTTCATTTCAATTCATGTCTTGGTCATCTTCCTCCAAACCCACATCTCAAATGTCTTTATTCTGGCCCTTTAGTATTTTTGAAAGCTCCAGGTTTTACATCCATACAAGATTCTCCCAACAAAAGCTTTCATGAATCGCTTAGTACTTAGTTCCATTAGTTTTAGTTTCTAGATAACTAACGTTATTTATAAAAGAAACGTATTTTACAAGTATGTACTTATTTTTCAACCCTTGCCCTATAATTTCACCCCCATTCTGACGTCACAGATTGCTCATATGATAATTTGTACCGCCACATCGGATACTAATAAAGATGGAATCTAAAATATTAAACTCAACACTAAAGCAATGCCATAGGGGTCCGCATCTCCGCATATGGGAAGTTCAGTGGCGTTCGGTAAAATGGTAAGACGACATTGTCGTGCTAGGGTCTACTCTAGTGCGGTCTTTGTCAAGAATGGGGAGCCATACCAAATCCCTGTCTATTCAGTCGAATACTTGCTTGCAATATTTGTTCTGTGCGGACTTCGGTCAAAGTGAGGGGAAACCCTAATGTTCATATGGGGGTAGCATATTATCATAGAGGACGCATTCTGAACTGAACATCGATCAATATAATATAAGACTTATGTAGATGGTCTGTTTCTTCCCATTGTAACAAACCTACCATGAGCCCGGAATAATAGGTTAACAATGAAAAATTGAGACATTAGATATTAACGTCACCCGTCAAAAAGAGACATATACATGACGGCTGCCTGGAAACTGATTATAACAAGACCTCGTTTGTACGAAGCGTGAGCCCGAGGACCTACTCTTTTTTGGTACACAATACGGCTCACGCACATCATCTATGTATATCTTTTATGTTGATCGATGCGGATTTCAAAACTTTTCTGGTCGACAACTCATTTAGTAGACGGCTTGCTCTCAAAGCCAAGAGATGAAGGTTCGATCCCCTCTGAAGGGGACAAACTTGTCTTTCATTTTCTGTATTTCCTTTATTTTCAACCTTTATAACTTTAAAGGAAATAAGAAACCACTCTTTCGAGAGCAAGAAAATCACCACATAAGACTATATGGTTGAAATACATGCCTGTCTGTATTAGGAGAGAGGAACTTACTGTTTTTTTAAATGCCAAGAGACTAGCTTCGCATCAATAGCTATGTTTTGTGATAGGGATTTTCCTGCTCCCGATGGAGTAGGTTTCCATTTCTTCTGAAAAATTAGTATACCCTTGATTTATTGGAGGTTGTCTTTTGTAGTTTTATTTGGAAGCGTGAGTTTGATTCTGGGTGAAATAATTTAATCCAAAAGACCAGTCTCAAATGTTCACCCAGCCCTACATCAACTGGGTCTTGCTTGCGAAATTGGCGCTGACTGGCCTTTTGAGGTGTGATTCACCTAAAAACAGCGATCACCAAATAAATCATCCTCGTGCATATTACTTAACTATTAACATATAAATGTTAATGATGTTTTATTAAATGGATGTGAAACCTGGACCATATAGATCAACCTCAATGAACAGACTGTATATGAAATGTGGCTCCATCGCCAAATGCTTAAAATTCCCTGGACAGACATGGTAACCAATACAGAAGTCGTGAGGCGAGCTAGAGTTGACAGGGAGCTGTTGAAGCTGTTGAGCAACAAATATCAAAGTTCGGAAAATTTCACACCTGAGGCATATACTTCGTAGGGAAAATAAAATATTGATGGGAGAAAATGAGAGACGATAAGGGCCCGGTATGAGACAGAAGTATCCCAAGTGTGGAGGAGCTGTTTCTCACGAAGCAGGACAAGCTGAGATGATCGCCAATTCGGGAGGACCCTACAGGGCACATGAAGAAAAATAAATTCCAACATATCTTTTCAACTTAGATTATACTTAGTTCTTTCTATGTCCCTCTATCTCCTTGTATTTGTTGAAAAGCTCCGCTAAACTGACAGGGGCGTATACAAAATGGCGTCAGGTCTGTAGCTCATGCTCTCCATGCATTGCCACCGTGCCGCACGCATCTGTGTGTGTTATAATCTGTGTACTTACAATATAATAGAGTGAGGACGCCATTTTGTTGTCAGGCATCCGGCCCATTCAGGGCGAATCTTTTATTTCATATTTTTATAAGCAGTGGCGTATCTAGATTATTTACCATAACACAATCGAAAGTTCGAGGAATACTGATAAAGGTATGAATTGATCAGACACGTAACTCGGTGGATATTCCGCTAGAGATGGACAGAGCCTCGGCAAAATTTCCTCCATTTTTTTGTATCCTAGTATATTTCTTTCATTTCATTCATTTCCATCACCTTTTTTGTACATTTCCATCGTTTACATGCACTCAGTACCTATATCCTACTGCTCAAGACAGTAACAAAGTTGCAAAAATGTACTCATTACATTTAAGATTCGCATTACATGCATTCTTATAAGCAGACATGTAAAAGTTCGCGCTTGCACATATCGCATGTGAACTTGCAACATAAAAACTCAAATATGAAATGAACGTAAGCCCTGCAACATTTGCGTACCTTCCCTGAAACAGAGATGGATGGTCAGTCTCATACCAACCTATAAGTCCCCCATACTGTAAAAACGTGAAACATGAACGGTCGATGTTAGGCTGAGCATCCATAGGTCTATTGTAAAAAATGGTCATAAACTTTTGCAAATGCACCAGGGTTTCACGGAAGATCGGCAAAAGTTGCTGGGCTTATTTTTATTTCAGATTTGGGTTTTTATGTTGTAAGTTCACATCCAGCATGTGTAAGCGCGAACTTGTGGGCATGCATTTAATATGAATCTTAAATGTGAATTAATGTTTGCAACTTAGATTATAGATGGTATTGCGTTACCGCTATGCATGTGATTGTTGTTGTGCAGGGCCACCTCCCCTTGTTGGAGCATAATGAAGTTCCACAATTCCCGGCGCACAAAAGAACGGCTGGCGGAGGAAAGCGCAGTTTTCAATGGAATAGGTCACACTGTGACCTTAACTGCATTTGCGCTATGACACTACCTTATCTTAATAAAAAATATTTCTTACTTAATTAATTCGGCTCAAAACCCACCAGGGCTGGAAGTTTCATCACCAGGGTAATTCTTACCTACCGAACATCGGTAATATTTATATAAAGACTAATCAGCTGTTCACTTGCGGCCATCTTGGATTGACAGGTCTTCATACAAATATTACCGATATTCGGTAGGTAAAAATTACCGTGGTGATGAGACTTCCAGCCTAGCAGGGCTCTCTGTCTTGTGCCGCTTCCCTCCTAAGGGGGGCTCATCCAGGGTTATTCACACAACACATTTGATCCATAGCGTATCGATGGATCATCGTTTTTTTTGTATTGAAAATTCACGTTAGGTGGCGGTTAAGCCTTGGATTTTCTGTGTGTGAATAACATGGTATGGATTTGTATTGCTCTGTACGGACGCTCACACAGACACTGGAGAGACAAAGCGTTCGACATGTACGAGAATGCTTAGGATCGGATCACCAATGAGGCAGTCCTGCGACGTGTACGCACCACAAAGGAACTTCTGCCAATCATTAATCAGAGAAAGCTGATGTACTTCGGTCACTAATTTAATCTAAGTTGCAAAGATATGTAACATTGGAGATTCACATCACATGCATTCCCACAACCAAGACACGTACAAGTTCGCTTGCACGTGCCTCATGTGAGCCTACAACATAAAAACCAATCTCAAATGGACATACACGCTGCAACTCTTGCCGTCCTTCCCTGTAACAGGGGTGACATTGGCAAAGTGAACCATTTTTACAGCATGGGTGGTCAGCCGCATACCAACCTATAAGTCAAGGAACACGTTATGAGAAATACCGTCTTCTCCATCTTGTCATGCATAAGATTGAGAGGATATGAACTCAGGGATGCCGAAGGACATCGTGGCTGAAAAACCTACGACATTGGTTCGACAAAAGCACCAGGTCTCTATTTCGATCCGCACCATCCAAGGTGAAAATTGCCATGATGATCGCCGATCTTCGATAGAAGTTTCACCGAAAGAAAAAAAAAGTGTAGATACAAAATAACTGAGTATGAGATTATATGAGCGCATCTCATCTTATAAGCATCTTCTTGATGCGTTGTCTCTCAAGGGGTAGCATTGACGTGTGTAACCTTTGGTTTTCACAGCTTAGAGCCTTACTGTAGGCATTGATACATTAATACTAGCCATTCTTCTAGGGGTAACCAGAGTGTCTTCAGAGTTCAGAGTTGCCTCCATTTTTTACTATCGTTGCATACTTCTTTCAATTCATTCATATTGTTACGTTCTCTATTGAATTCTTTTTAATAAAAAATGCCGGAATTCATTATTTAAGGATTTATTTTTCACATTTTATTTTTACAATCTACAATTTATTTCACACTTGAGAGTCACTGGTTATACCTATGTGATATTTAGCAAAGTGCTTTATTGCGACTGCTTGGCTGTCCTATCATTTTTACCTCTTATGGATTATATAGTAAAACGGAGAAATCTTTCTGCCAATTTCTGGACTATTCCATCACCTGAATATTTACGCACACTATCAGGGACTGCTAGATGATCCCATACTACGTGCATTGGTGTGTGTAGTCATTTTGATGTAGGTACCTATGTGCGTACGAGCGCATGTACTCGAAGTTCGCAACAATATCCATTATCTTTTTCATACATTTCCTTCGCTGACATTTACTTAGTATAACCCCTTGGTCTTCCATTTCTTCTCTTTCTATTCATTATCTCTATGGGCATGTACACATTGTCAGTATTAATTTAGTCTTTCATTTGTCCTACGTGCAACCGAACCATCAGATTCTTTGCACTTTTTTATTTTTCATCCTCGTTCAGCTTATCTACTATTGTTATTCTCAAACAACAACGATAGCGTTCCCATCCAAAAAGGTTGAGAATCTCTGTCAACTAAGGAAGAAGAAGAAGGCATGGAAGAGTGAAAAAGTTGTTACAGAAACAAGCACACTCCCGAATGTCAATAAAGAACAATGGTCAGTCCACGAACAAGCCTGGCTTCAATAAAATTAAATTTTACGACGCAGAACAGTGTTCCTTCCTAATTGTACATTTTCCTCTTACTTATTTATTTCTTGTTCTTTAACTGTAATGTCGCTGGACCGCGGACCACCCACTGAGACTCCCATGGGTGCTCTTTTTCAGATTATCTTGATATTCTTTTCTCTTTTCAATGGCGCTTCTCGAAATTTGTCTTACTCCTAGCAAATCAAATTCCTCTTGTCTCCTGCAGCTATCTCCCAACTCCTTCTGTCTGCTCAAGCTATCCTCCAACTTCTCCTATCTTCTATAGTCGTCCTCCAACTACTCCTGTCTTCTGTATCCGTTCTCCAACTCCTCCTGTCTTCTGTATCCGTTCTCCAACTCCTCCTGTCTTCTGTATACGTTCTCCAACTCCTCCTACCCCGCTGCAGCCGTCCTCCAACTTGCCACCTGTAGTATGTGGGTGGCATCTCTCCTCACTCCATACTCCCATCGAAACCTGAGTCTCTTTCCACCATAGCATCATTTTAGAAGTTTTTTCTAGACACGACAATCTGGCATTCTCAAAACACCCGTATCTTATCACTTTTATACAATTCTATTACTTTCCTGTCTCGACAGTCTAGGATTCACTGCCAGTGACTTTGTGAGTCTCAGAGCTGCTGACAGAGGAACTAATCAGAATAATTATTTAAGACCCTCCCGTCACAACATAATAAGGTTATACCCAGGCCCGGATTAAGGGCGGTTCGAGCGGTGCGACCGAAGCAGGGCTTCCAAAGGACCAAAAAAACTCGTATATTTGTTAAATTTTTTAGGTCTTTGCAGGCATTTGTGACCGATTACAGACTTAATAGAAATAAGTTTACATGCATCACAATAAAAATATTTCTGGGCTCGAGGCTTATGAGGCATATCTACGTGACCAAGCCCCCCCCCCCCCCCAGAGGGCTTAATCCGGGCCTGCTTATACCATAATCTTCGAGAGGTGAAAGGACATATTTATTATAGTGCGTTGCTGTTCCGATAGATTACAGCATATGGAATACTGCTGACTGAGGCATTATCCACACAAACCGTTTTGGAGAAATGTTCACACAGTTGCAGTAATAGATTTTCTGCTTGTTATTTATGATTTGTTTGTGTGCTGATGTGGTTTTTGTTTATTTGAAGCGCCATGGTGACTCTGCTGCCGTGCTCATACGCATCCGGAGCCACCCTGGGCCCCGCTCCCTCTGCGCCCCCTTCAGGGCAGGCCCCGCCCCCTGATGACGCCCCACCCAAGGTATCACGCCCACTACAGCAACGCACAGCATCACAGTCGCTTTTCTAGATTCAGTCGCACTTTTTTGTTCACTCAGCAACGCAATGTTTGTTTCTTACTTGATGTTGAAGTTGCACCGTTTTGAACGCACAGAACTTTAATCGCTTTTCTACATTAAGTTGCACAGCACCTTATTAATTGCACTTCTATATTCAGTCTCACTTATTCGTTCACACGCACAGCACCGTAGTCGCTTTTCTACATTCAGTCGCACTGATTCGTTCACTCGTTCAGCAACGCAGTGACTTTTTTTACTCTCAGTTGCACCGCTCCACTTTTTCATACTTGGGTACAAAGCACCGTAGTCCCACTTCTGCACTCAGTCGCTCGTTTTCGTTCATTCGCCCAGCCCCACAGTCGCTTTGCAAGATTCAGTCGCCCAGCACTCAGCAGTAGGTACCTACAGCTGAATATAGCAGGTTGGAGATCAAAAAGTGGAAGTTCTGCTTTACGCTGATGACGCTGTATCAAATGCTGATTCAGCAGCAGAGCTACAGACAATGCTCTGTGTGTGATTTTTTTAAATAATGTAAGCAAGACGAAGGTTTTGATTTCTGATAGAAAGCAAGAAAGGGGAGAATGCTCGTTTATACTTAATGGTACAAAAGTTGAAATTGTGGATGAATTAAGTATCTATGTATGAGAAGAATGGGAAAATGTCAAGATAAATTTTGAGAATGAAGCTAGGTATGTTAGGGGAATAGAGTGGTAGGTGCGGTAGAAAGAATTGTAAGAAACAAACGGCTGGAAATGGATTTGAGAATGGCTTCTCTCTTGCCAGTGTTGCCTATGTTGTTTTTTTTTAAGTTAACCCTTCACATGCGTTTGTTATTGTTTCTCTAATGTGGCAACTGACAGTTATCTGTCACCTGTCACCTGTCAGCTGACACCTGTCACATTCTGTTGTCGCCACAGGAGTCCTGGAGAGCAAGGGGGTCACAATATTTAGGCAGGCGGGGTCGTGTTGTTTAGGTGACAACTAATTCCATTCTCAACACGTAATATTTGAAATTCCTGACATTTCCACGACGTTTGTTGCAAGTAAGCACTTTTGATTGGGTTTTTCTTTTGTTAGTGTATACATATATCGATGAGTGCATATTACCTATGTAGCAAACTTACAAACGTCTGCTTGTGAGACTTCTAATCAATGTTAATATGTATATCCAACTTAGATTATGAATTCGTGAAGGGGTTCAGACCTTTCAAACAATGCAAAATATTTATTCACTCTAAGAAGTTTGACTCTGAAAAAGATTTTTATTGTTTTTTTTTCTAAAATAATCGGTATATAAATCCAATTAATTCAAACCCAGAGGGCGAGGGTTAGATTTTCAAAGGTTTCATGAATTATCACAGTTTCTGTGTTCATTTAAAAAATCTAAAAAGCATAGAACTAGAAAGGTTTAATCAGCTTTCACAAAAAATGGGGACTTGCCATTTCGACAGCAAGGAAATCCCTAAATTAAGTGAAGTGGGTTTCTTCGTTCGATTCCCACGTGTGATTCGTTTGGAGACAGCGTGGTAAGAAGTTTCACTGCATGCAGCTCAGTTGTCTATGTCTATTTCACATGGTGTAATATGGAGTAGGTGCGGTAGTGTATGGAGGCGGGGAAAAAAAATGAAGGGATTTTCAACTTCGAAAAGTAAAGATGTTGAAAACGACCATCTGCATTATGCATACAAGACGTTTGTCAACCTGATCAACTGTTCACGCTCAGTCATGTTTTATCGCTTTCTATCTACAATCTCCTATGTGATCGGTAGATAGTCGAGACTGCTTGGGCTGAACATCTTATATTTGAGTTGTATAGTACCAAATGCAGCAACCTAGGATCTATCTATAATCTATAATCTAAGTTGCAAGGATATATTCATTCAAAGCTCTCAGATGTATGCCCACAAACAAACACATGTAGTTCGCGCTTACAAATGCTGATTGTGTACTTACAAATAAAATTCAAACATCAAATGAACATAAGCCCCACAACTTTTGCCGACCTTCCCTGAAACAGGGGTGACACTGGCAAAGTGAACCATTTTTTACAGTATGGGTGGTCAGCCTCATACCAACATAGGATACTTTTCGAAAATAAAATAAGTAAGATATGAGAACACGGCGATCGGTATTTTCTTTAGTTCTATAATCTATAATCTAAGTTGCAAGGATATATTCATTCAAAGCTCTCAGATGTATGCCCACAAACAAACACGTGTAGTTCGCGCTTACAAATGCTGATTGTGTACTTACAAATAAAATCCAAACCTCAAATGAACATAAGCCCTGCAACTCTTGCCGACATTCGCTGAAACAGGGGTGACATTGGCAAAGTGAACCATTTTTTACAGTATGGGTGGTCAGCCTCATACCAACTTATAAGTCAAGGAATACAAAAAACAACAACAAAACCTTAAAAATAAATCTATACAAAAAAAGTCGAAAATTTCTTATGCAAAAAAATGTAGCAAACTAATAAACCAACATTACAAATCAGCATTGCAGATTACTTTATAATTACTTTATATTAATTACTTAATTACTGCTTACTATTTATACATTCATAAACTGTCTTTTCTCTTGTTTTTTTATCTCATCTCTCTATTTTTTTTTAAAGTATTAATACCTACTTATGTAATCATTATTTTGTTTTATGTTACTTTTTATCCCGGATAGTTTTCAATTGTAGTTCTGATATATTTGTTGTTTCATTTTATACTTTTTACTTACTCTTGTATTTATAACACTATTTTTAGTATGTATTGTAAAAGGCACTAAGTGTCGTGAATTTATAAATAAATAAATAAATAAATAAATAAATAAATAAATTAGCCGCCACTTCTTCTTGTCCTTGCATACTCCTTTCATTTCATCCAGAGTCATAACCTTTTTCATACAAGCTCTTCTTTTATTATGACTCTGGATATCCCATTCACTCGCTATTTCGAAAATTTGGTCCATCCATACCTTTCTCGGTCTTCCTCTTCCACGACATCCATCAATTCTTGCAGCATACACTTTCTTCGTCAGTCTTTCCTCATTCATTCTCTTCAAATGTCCAAACCATCTAAGTATACTTCTTTTAATCTTTACTTTCACACTTTCTCTTACACCACATTCCTCTCTAACAAAATAATACTTCTTAAGTAGTCCATTTCCACTGTATGGAGTTCCGTAGATATATTTATCCCATTTCAGAAAGGAATCTTAGATTGCCGCCTTGGGTTCCATGCGCCTCATTTATTGGTTGTCCTGCGCAGTGTTACCATCTGTAGATTGTTTTCCCGATAGCCTCATAACATGTCGTTTATGGCCGTGTCGCACGTTACTGTACCTACCTGCCTACTTTATGGTCAACTGTCAGTGCCACAAACTGTCAGGAGACTAAAAACTAAAAAGTATTATCTATGTGTGCCAGAGACGACGAAATCCCATTTTAGGCATGTTTGATATTACTACACAGAAAGCTGCAAATATAGTATAACTTATTACCGCGTTGCCCCTGAAGGGATCGCATTTGGCGTGTGGAACCTATATATTTCTCCAGGTAAGGGGGTCTACCTTAAACCAACCACTTAAGTTAATGTGGGAGTTGCCAACTTTAGAGTGGGCTGGTTCTTTTATTTTTATCTAATCTAATCTAATCTAAGTTGCAAAGATATGTTACATTGGAGATTCACATTACATGCATTCTCACAACCAGACACGTACAAGTTCGCGCTTGCACATGCCTCATGTGAATCTCTTATTTTTAAAGGCTAAGTAAACCTTGAAAGTATTTTATTTTGGGCTTAAAATAAGTACCGAACCGGGAAATCATTCTAAGTGTTTCTAGGTTTCCAAAAAGTTTTCTATAAAGTCTTAACTGAGAAAAGGCATACATTTTTTTTGTTATAGGTTGCTAAGGACGGCAGTCTCAAACAAGACTGACGTTTGCTCGCTGAGGAAAAATGTTGCGACTCATCTTACAAACCATAAGCCGAAGAAATGCTACTTTTACTACGTTTCGTTGTTTTTTCTATCCTACATCATCAGGAGACATCCCTGTTGAGATATGTGCGAGAACGAATTCTGTGTTTCCAGCTTAAATGTAATAAAAAAAGCAGTTCTGGTTATTTGTGTTTTCGTTCACACAATTTGTTAACAAAACACATTGTTAAAATGTATCTTGCCAGGATATAAAACACTGAAGACCGCGGGATTATTTTTATTTTATCTCGATACATCTTATAAGGCCACATTGGTCACCAAGCTCAGGATCCCGGGGCAGGCTTGGCCTAACAAGGGATTCAACAGTTGAATCCTAAACCAGAATCTCGGTATACAATTTAAATCCCGCATAAAGTCAAGTGGAACATTTTCCAGAGCAAACATTCCTTGACATATTATTTGGTATGACCACCCCTGCGCCATCACTTTCTTCATACATATTATGTACTCTTCTCTTATTCTCACTCTGCAGGTTCTATTCTTTTGCAATCCTATTTGGTCTATCCATTCCTCTCTCGGTCTTCTCCTTCCACGCCTTCCTCTGTAGATTTTCTTCGTTAGTCGTTCATCATCCATTCTTTAAAGATATCCGAACCATCTCATTCTTTTTTTTTTAATTTCTATAATCTTAAATCTAAGTTGCAAATTGCAAATATATATTACATTTAAGATTTATATTAAATGTATTCCCACAAGCAGACACGTTTAAGTTCGCGCTTAAACATGCCGCATGTGAACCTACAATATAAAACCCAATCTCAAATGAACATAAGCCCTGCAACTCTTGCCGACCTTCTCTGAAACAGGGGTGCGTGACAGCGGCAAAGTGAACCAATTTTTACAGTATGGGTGGTCAGCCTCATACCAAACTATAAGTCAAGAAATGCTTCATGTACTCGTACTTTCATTCTCGAATTCTCTTTTATACCACACTCGTTTATCACCCGATCATTACGAACTCTATCATTCAGTGTCTTTCCAGTCATTGCTCTCAGGTATATTACAGGATCTAATCTAATCTAAGTTGCAAAGATATGTAACATTGGGGATTCACATTACATGCATTCTCACAAGCAGATACGTACAAGTTCGCGATTGCACATGCCGCATGTGAACCTACAACATAAAAACCCAAATCTCAAATGGGCATACACCCTGCAACTCTAGCCGACCTTCCCTGAAACAGGGGTGACAATAGAAAAGTAAGCCATTTTCTACAGCATGGGTAGTCAGCCTCGTACCAACCTGTAAGTCAAGGAATGCTTTCATTGCTCTCAGGAACATTAGATACATGATAATAACCGGTATTCATTTATTGACACCCCTAGCGCCTCCCAAGTAACAGCTTGAAATAATGTGAACCTTGTCCGGACTCGAGAATAATGTTAATTCACTTAAAAGTCCATAAAAAACAAGCAAGCTCGGCTGGGGTCTGTACCTGCCCACTGTCCCAACTACCATACAGTGCGTGTCAACTAAAATGTATGCAGGCTGAAGCAGCGCCTCTATTGAGCGTTCACGTTTACCTGCAAGCTTAGTAAGTGTTATACTCGGGTACTGTCCCCATGGCCACACAGATCTCAGATGCTTATCGGGCCGGGGAACCCCCGCTGGAACTTATTTATTTATTCACACAAGAGGAATGCAATCCACCAATTTATTTCTACACTTTTAAACGAACAGATGGGGACCTAATTACACACGTTTTAGGACTTGGGGATCCAGGTTATTGTGTAGTCAGCTTTGTTCTTGACTTGGTATGAGGCTAAAAACGAATACTAAATTTAATTAGACTTTTTGGATATTAGACGAACCGTTGTTTGTGAGTTAACATTATTCTCGACGTTTCGTTGGCGACGTAGCCAACGTCATAAGGAGGCACCCTTTCTGCATGACGATTATGGATGAACATTATAAATATATCAAACGACGGAAACTTCAGTTTAAACTTTACCTGTAAAACATCGGTCACTTTGTCAATGCCACTACAGTATCTATTCGGAAAAGGTGTCAAGAGTTACAGTAGGTATTTAAGTTTATTTGAGATTTGGGTTTTTATTTTATAAGTAGGTACACATATTATGGCATGTTAAAGTGTAAATTTACACGTGTCTGCTTGTGGGCGTACATGGACTGTTAACTAGCAAGTAGCAACTTTTATAGGTTGCTATGAAAGTGACCACCTGAAATTATTTTATTTCTTTTTTCCATTGACAACTCTATTACAGGGAAGAGCGGCAGGACTTGCAGGGCTTATATTGTATTGAAGTATCTGTTATTTTGAAGGTACACTTTCAGCATGAGTAAGCGTGATTTCACACAAATCTGGGCATGTATTTAATATGATTCTTAGTGTCAATATATCCTCGCAACTTAGATTATATGGACGGATCCTGGTCCCAGCTGATATCAGATCCACACTTAAATACATCCAGTATAAACCTTTACTTGTAAACTCGACCATAGCGTTAACCGATATAATACAGAAACTAAAAAGCTCGCTAGAGCTGCTGTTTCAGTTTCCATACATTTCAGGTGAAACGCGATAGTTGAGTATTAACTTGAGGCCCTGTCAGTCTTTCTTCGCGCCTTTTTACTTTATGGCTGGACCGTTTCTCGCGTGAGAATCTCAGATCAAGAAGTAGCTTTTTTTTCAGGTTCAGTTAGAAACGGCTAAAATTAATCTAACTAATAAAAATAAACCCGAAGCGCTATTCTGCTGAATTCCTTACGACCTTAAGGTGACGAGATAGCGATTCGTGTCCAAAAATAAGATGTACCTCCTTTGATTTTTTATCTATGGAGTTCTTTCGCAAGCGCTTGCAAGATCCAACTTGGATTGATATCCAAAGTGTAAGGAATTTAGCAGAATAGCGCTTCTGGCCATGTAAGAACCCTTTGACAAGCACGGCTCAACTTCTCTTCTTATTTAGTCGTAAATAAGCAAACACGGCCATCTAGGTTGATTTTTGAAACTGAGGATGAGGTGAAAGAAGTATGCAAGAGCTGAAAAACATGGCGGTTGATCTGTGATTCAGGCTGTTAAGGTTTTTTGTTTTTGTGTATGTTCAAATCATATTTGGGATATTGTCATTGTATTTCATAGATTTATTTAAGTTAATCTATCATTGTTTTGTCCTATGGTTTATTGTACTCGTGTATTGATTGTAAAAAATGGTTCACTTTGCCAATGTCACCCCTGCTTCAGGGAAGGTCGGCAAGAGTTGCAGGGCTTATGTTCATTTGAGATTGGGTTTTTTTATATTGTAGGTCCACATGCGGCATTTGTCAGCGCGAAATTATGCATGTTTGCTTGTGGGAATGCATTTAATATGAATCTCAAATGATACATATCTTTGCAGCTTAGCTTTAGATTTAGATTATTGATACTTTTTTCCTTGACTTATGGCCGTTTGTCCACCGCACGCCGTCACCGTCACGTCACCGGGAACGAGATGACGGCGCCAAAGTAGCGGTACATGTTATGTATTTATGTTTTGCCTGGTTATAGGCAATACAATATATAACCTATAACCAGCGAAATCGGTCGCGGTGGACAAAAGATCGCCGTCACATCAATAAAACTCGGCCCGAAATAATCTCGTTCTCGGTGACGTGACGGTGACGGCGTGCGGTGGACAAACGGCCTATAGGTTGATATGAAGCTGACCACGCATAGGTACTGTTAAAAATGGCTACCGCTGTTTCACGCAATGTTGAAAGTTGTAGAGTTACAAGCTTTATGTTCGTTTGAGATTTTTATGGACATTTAAAAAAAAAATCACTGTACGAAAAACAACAGCATACATACTTAATTACATATAAATTATGAAAATATGAAATAAAATTGTAAACTGCATTCCAATTTTTAGTTCATTACGGTTCAGGCTTGCTGGGCACGGCGCTCTCCAGCAATATATTGTAATCTCGACATTCCCCATGCCAGCTGATACTACACGCAGATAAAGCGCTTATTTTATCCACCCAGCCTTTGTCTGCCTTCCTCATCCATGCCTTCTTCTCGGCTCGCGTGATTACACATTATATTTTATTATTTTACACCTTTTTGGTTTGTTTTTCTCCCTCACTCTGGAATTTAAATGCTGTTGTAGAAAGAGATAGACATCTCAATAAATCTCTTTGCTAATACTACATTCATTCATTTAAGATTTTTCATTTACATTCATTTTTTATTCAAATTATTTATGTGTTGGTATGAAGCTGACCTCCCATACTGTAAAAATTGGTTACTTTTGACAACACCACTCTTGTAACAACTGTATTCCTACATATAGAAGAATAGTATAGCTGCTCATATAGTGCAACTTCTTACCGCATTGTCTCCGAAAGAGTCGCACGTGACTAATAATATTAGGATGATTTATTTAGTGAGTGCTGTTTTTGGGTGAATCACACCTCAAGAGCCCTCTGAGAGCTTGGTGGTCAACTCTTCGCTATCTAAAGCGCCAATTCTTGAGCAAGACCCAGTCGCTGTAAGGCTGGTTGGACCTTTGGTGACCGGCTAGTGGAAACGTTTTATTTAACAAACTTATAAAGGACCAGCCATACGCTAAGCACTTCACTCAAGTTAAACCGTATGTTTCAAGGTTAAATGCAATTTTTACCATTTCGCTGCCTTAGTTCTTGTTTGCCGTATACGCCATTGAGAAAAATTTACATGAGCAATGTTTGCATGTGTACTGGACCAATGTGTCTTATGAAAACAAGAAATTTATTTAAAAAATATTTAAAAGAACTCTCACATTATCGAGTTTTACGGTTTTTCTTAGCTCAGATTGTGTGGAATTTGATTCATAAGACAACTGCATGAAAAAGTCATATTTGACAAGATTGGCGTATACGGTAAACAAGAACTGACGATTTGTTGCCAACCTCATACGTACATGTGGCTATAGGAAATATATGGAAATATGGGATGCACAGTGCACACCCCTGATTCGTTGTTGTATGTTGCGACTAAGCTACACATACAGTGTAACTTCTTGCCGCGTTCTCTCCGAGTGGAACCTATTTATTGTACAGGTAAGAGACCGGCTTTAAGCCAAGCATTTCAGGATAATAAGAATTAAATTTTCTCATGTCTTCGTGGGATTTTCCTGACAGCTGATGTCCAGTAGAGTCCGCATTAAAAAAAGCTATCACTCATGAATGTAGAACGCTGAGTGACGTGTGGTTTTGTCTTGTACGTCTGGCCTCGCATGTGTCTTCTGAGAAACTCTCGGGTGACCCACCAGTTCGCATCAATGGACGTGCGAGTGTGACAAACAGCGCGCAACACGACGCCCGAATATAATAGCAATTAATCACGTCACTGGCGCGTCGCCCGCAGAGAAGGTGAATCAAAACGAGAGTTATAGCTGTCGTGCTATTCAAACAATGAAGGAAATTGTGAATCAGTGTTTTATCAATGAATGATGTAAAAATAAAACGCAAAGTTTTTCTTCGCGAGCTGATTTATTCTCTCGAGCGCTTTCGATGTTATCACACCATTATCAAATGTTACATATATTTTAAGCTCCTACTATTTTATTTTTTTAATTATGAGAACCAACGCAAACGATCGATATGTAAAACAATATTATATCAAAATCAAAACGGTCGCAAGATGGTTTTCACGAGAAAAGTGTGAAGAAAAACTTTTTGTTATATTTTTGCACTACTAATTGAAAATGAATCTCCGTCAATACACAAGACCTGAAAGTTTTTTTATTGAACGGCTGTTAACGCTTTTGCATATCTATAAGTTCAAGGATTTATTCAAATTTAAGAATCATATTTAATGTAGGTATGTCCACAAGCAGACACGTCGAAGTTTGCGCTTGCATGTGCTGCAGCCTGCATGTGTATGCTTGCCCACAAAATAAAAACCCAGATGTAAAAAGAACATTAACCCTGACACTCTTGCTCACCTTTCCTGAAACAGGTCAATCGCCGATCTCCGATAGAAGTGGCACACTCAGGGTACAGGTCAATATGTGAGAACATAAAAATTCCATTCTCCTTGTATGTTTTTGTAGACATTAAAAGCTGTTCTCATGGGATTTTTTAAAACACAGCTTCATTCATAAAATTTTGATATGACAGCCATTCATTCAGTGTTATAAGTGAACTGCCCATTTTTTAAATGAATGAACAATACTGTAACTGTAACGCTGTCGCCGTTTCACTAAAAGTGGTCAAAACCTCTGCAGGGTTTCCTCCACTTCATCCTATCTTGACATTATTCCGTCAGTTCATTCATATCCATCACCTTTTTCACATATTTCCTTCTTTTGCATTCATTCTGTAAGTCCCACACCTTCCCCATTCCACTAATTGTATCAAGCCAAGATCAACCCTGACTTTTAAAATTATCTACCTATGTACTTACATATTCTTTGTCAGGTGTTCTTCATCCATTCTTTCCAAATACCCAAATCATTGTTGCGTCTTGCTTATATGCCGTAAAAGAGTATGAGAATGAAAGTAAACAGAAATACAATCAGATGGTTCGGTTATCTAGAATGGACAATGGACGAAGAACGATTGATAAAATGAGTTTACAAAGGCAATGTCAAAGGTAATCATGAAAGGAAAAAATTGGATTGATCAAATAAGCAACATTGAATATTAATTAATGAGGGTTTTTTCCCCCTTGTAACCCTCAAAAGAACTTGTGTTTGGTTTCTACAAGGATTGTTCACGAAACATGTCGCACATGAATAAATTTTACTCGCTCCGTAACCAACTACACTTTTTATTGTTTTTTTATTACATATTTTAAGATTGAAAATTATCGGGCTCTGTAGAGTGACAAAAAGAGAAGAGCATGCATGAAGATAGTGATGAATATTGAGGAAATGAGAGAACAGAACAAAGTCGAAACACATCTGCGGAGGTACTGGCCGCCCCTAGCGGAATGGTGGCCATGCCTAGGAAACTTAGGGCATATTTTGGTTCCTGGCAACATTATTTGGGTAGTTATTCACAGTCACGGTTTCTCCGACCAATCAGAGCTCCGATTGGGTCACATGTCTGGTCACGAGTGGTCACGAGGTATACCGCCAGTCCCCATGTGGCGGCCATTTGTGTTTTTGCAATCTACGCAAGGAGCGCTTCCCTTTTGAAAATTCTTTAAATTTTGTGATTTGGCAATTTACAATGTCCAGTCGCCGTTGTTGTGTACCTCATTGTTTTAATACGGAGTTAAAGTAATCGGATTCGTTTCTATTTCACGATTAGTAATGTACTTACTGGAAAAAACAAAAAGTTTGGGTGAACTGTACTTTTTGTATGAAATGAAGGACTGTACTTTTTGTATGAAATGAAGAACTGTTTTTTTAAGAAAAGTTGTACTTTATAAGTGTGAAATGTGTCTTCTTGTGGGAATACATTAAGTGTAAATCTTAAATGTGATATATCTTTTCAACATCAGATTATGGACATAATTATTAAATTTGAATTGAGCAAGTCACAATGTATATATTATGATAGAAAAATAAGTAATAACACATTAAAAAAGAAGAAAATGTATTTATAACATAAATGTAATTTATAATCAATTGTTGTAATGTAATTAAGTTGTGCTATTTGAAGTTTTTTTTTTAAATAAAATATGTTTTACCATCTTCAATTGTTTTTATTTACTTGGCCAACTGAGTAGAATAGTAATAATATAGAATGATATTATGATGATAATTTAGTATTGTCTAGACACGTAGGGTAGTTGCTGGCGCTACCCATCGTTTCATATATAAATAATACTACTTGGTTACATTTTTTTTGTTCTAAGACCGCCCTCTATAAACCTACAATACTCTGTGATGGTGGCTGGATACAACCAATGTTGCCACCTTAGTTTTAGTAATGGGGGCAATTGAAGAAGCTAAAAAGTGCTAGATCGGGCTAAAAGGAGCACAAAAAGAGTTGGTGTAAAAAAAGGCTAAAAAAACACCTGGACTAATGATTTCAATTATGCATTTATTTTTTAGTTTGAATCACAATAATTTTTTTCAAAATTAGGTTCAAAAATTAAAAATATTAGTTATTTTACAAACTAAAATTAACAAATTTTCCGTTTAGAATCATTTAGTTGCCATAGATATGTTGCCATAATCGAACAAATGGTATCTACCAAAAAAAAAAAAACAATATATACGACAAAAATCGCGAAAGTTCGATGTTATCGCGATGTTAGCATGGCGCAAATTTCAGATTTTCGTACAATATTTTTAAGTAAATGAAAAGGGCTAGATAGCCCTTTTCGGGCTAAATCATTAAACAATGAGTTCACCTACAGTAAAAAGTGCTAGATCTAGACCCAAAAGGGCTAAGGTGGCAACACTGGATACAACAGCAGAATATTACAGTATTCATGTCGGCATCCGCTCTGTATAGCGAAATGTTAAACATAAATATCAGTTATTGTACAATCCTTCTATTGTTCTAAACATCAATGGAGTTGCGATTGACGGTTGCTTGGGAGGTCTGCGTCATTTCAATTCCACTCCATTGTTAAAACTTAAACAGGGATATTATGGATATGAAATTTCGGATATGGATATACATTATTTGTATTTTCTCCAATTTCTAAATGATGTTTTATTTTCAGGTGAAAAAAGCGCGCACTCACAACCACCTCCCTGATACTTCTGACCGGTGAGTGAAATTAAATAGCATGGGCCGTGTGAAAAAATGAAATATGGAACCGAAAAAAATTGTAAGATACTACATCTAAGGCCCGGTATTTTCAACGTTAGAATAGCAACTTTATATTAATTTTAAATGTATGCCCACAAGCAAATACCGCATGTGTATGTACATAGGTAGGTACTTAAAAAATAAAAACCCAAATCTCAAATGATCATAAGCCCTGCAACTCTTGCCGACTTTCCCTAAAAACAGGGGAGACATTAGCAAAATCACTTTAGCCAATGCCACCCCATTTCCGAGAAAGGCGGCAGGAGTCGCAAGATTTGTGCTCATGTGAGGTTTGGTTGATTTTGTTAGTGCGCATGCAACATGTGTAACGCGAACTTACACGTGTCTTCTTGTGGGCGTACATAAAATATAAGCCTTAAATGTCAATATATATTTGCAAATAAGATTATAGATGATTGACGATTTTTACAGTATGGGTGGTCATAATCATACCAACCTAATGGTAAAAGAACCCAATCCTTATGTTATTATTATTACTATCAGTAGATTATCAATATATTAAAAAGAATTGATGTCAACTGATGGAAGTATGCCCCTTTATCAACCCAGCCACGGTGTGAGAGTTGCTATAACGCAGGGTTTTACAGCGCTCATGATGATGATGATAATGTATGGGTGTTTAATGTACAAGCCATAAAGATAAAGATATCTGTAGAGGATCTGTAAAACAAATAACCCAAACCCGACAGCGACGGTTGGGGTCCTTTTTATAGATAAATAAATAAAAACAATTAAATAATATTCAAGTTTTGTGCACTCTCATAGACAAGGATAAAATAAAGCATGCTTGATTTTCTGGTTCCGGGTTTTGACCGTGGTCCATGTTTTTGCTTGTCTTCTTCTTTTTTCTTTTTATTCTTTCTTGAAGACTTTCTTGAAGACTTTCAGCTTACGTTTCGTCTCCTCTGTGCGCGACTTCTTCGGAGTTCTGTTCGCTACTGAACAGAACTCCGAAGAAGTCGCCCACAGAGGAGATGAAACGTAAGCTGAAAGTCTTCAAGAAAGAATAAAAAGAAAAAAGAAGAAGACAAGCAAAAACATGGACCACGGTCAAAACCCGGAACCAGAAAATCAAGCATCTAGATCCGGCCGTGAAAGCCTAAAAACAAAAATGAAGCATGTTTCTAATACAAAATAATTGTATGCTTTTCCCCTAGCAACCCGGCCGCGTGATGACACATTTTTGTCTAGGTCAATTCATGTGCGGACCTCATTATTCTTTATTTAACAACTGTTTTGTGTATTTGCACTTTTTTTTTGCATAGAATATTGACATATTTTTCCTTGTTTTCAAATTTAGCTTACCTTATGATGGCATTAGCACCGAAACGCAAAAAATGCAACAAGCTACACATATAGTGCAACTTCTTGCCGCGTTATCCCCGAAGACTTTTCGAAAGCGTTCGTAATTTTTAATCAATGCAAAAAAAGGAAAAGAAAACAGTGCTTAAATAAACAATATTCTTGTTTTACTAAGTGAGCGTAAAAGAAGAAAATGCATGAAAAAGGAGATGGATATGAATAAATTGAAATAAATTTGTAAGAATATGAATAAATGGAGGCAGCTCTGCAGAAGCTCTGGCCACCCCTGACGGAATGTCGACAGAGTTACAGTTACAGTTACTTGGTTTTATTTTTATCTCTTTGAAAATAAGAAAAGTCTACGCAAATAAAAGAAAGAAGTTGATACATTTCTTCTTGAAATAAATTGACTACTGCTTTGGTCGTGTAACGGTTAGATGGACTTTGAGTGGTCCCCCCATTTATCCCACCTCAGCTTGGCATTCTTCCTTCTTGCCTTCTCCGTTCCTCTTTCCTGCTCTTCCTCTTCCACCTTTTCTTCCAGGATGGGGTCCCAACGTCGCGTCGGTAACAGGAAATAACATCGCAGTGACAAAAAATATCAAGGACAAAACATCACATTATGGCAATACATAACAGAAAAAATCATCACAATGACAAAAAAATAACTCGGAAAAAACATCACACGGGGAAAAAATCATATGACATTATATCACCTGACGACATATCACAAGACATAACATGATAGGACAAAACATCACGATGACAAACCATAATAGGAAAAAACATCACAAATTCAAATAATCATAGGAAAACCATCACAATTACAAAACATCACAGGAAAAACTTTGCACTGTTAAAAAATCGCTTTGACAAAACATCGCAGGACAAAACATCACATTGCAAAAATCACAGGAAAAACATCATAATGAAAAAAAACATCACTGGAAAAAACCTTAACTATGGCTAGACATCACATACCTCAAACAAAATATACTATAAACGGGACACGAAAAAACATCCCATACCTACAAAGCAGCAAAACAGCATGTCACAAAAAACATAATATGTAGATGACTAATGCTATAATGTTTCGTCATGTGATGTTATGTCATGCGATGTGATGTTCTGCCATGGAACTCTCAGCGTCCCCCACCTGGTCGAGCATTCCTACACATGTTTATGGCAGCCAACAGACGAATAATTTGATGTCGTGGGGACGACACACTAAACCTTATCTTTAAAACAAATTATTAAGTATATTGTTATGGATTTCGGGTACGTTTTTTAAAATAATTAACAGTGCATTCCTTGACTGGAGGGTTGGTGTGTGAGGCTGACCACCCATACTGTAAAAAATGGTTCCCTTTGCAAATGTCATCCCTGTTTCTGGGAAGGTCAGCAAAAGTTGCCGGGCTTACTTTAATTTTAAATGATATAGGTATTATATTATTATATAGTATATTTAGAGGGCTCTTGAGGTGTGATACACACAAAAACAGCGCTCACCAAATAAATCATCCTAAAATTATTATTATTATTATATTTATAAGGGTTTTTTTTTATTCCGTGATCTGTGGGTATCTCTGTTAACACAGTGAAAGTCCATTGTATATGTATTTAAAAAAAAAAATGGAAAAACAAAGTTTTAATTCACTTTTATTAAACCTCCTCTCTCTCGTCGTTGAGAGGGAACTAGAAGAGAAAAGAAGAGCATCACACTCTCTTTCTCTGCCTCGGAAAGGAAAAAGAGAAAAAAAAGTGAATTAAAACTTATTTTTTCCTTCTTCTTCTTCATCTTGATTTAGGACTAGGTCCTGTTTATTCTCGGGTTTCACTCCTGGGACGCGGATGTCCAGCTGTCCTTCCACCTCTTTGGTGGTCGTCCAGGGGGTCTGCTGGTTGATGGTATCTCGTCTGCCGCTATTTTCACGATTCTCACCGGGTCCATTCTTTCGACGTGATCTCTCCAGTAACGTCTTCTGTTTCTACCCCATCGCACGACATCCTCGACATCACAGATCCTCCGAATTTCGGAATTTCGTGTTCTGTCTCGCATGGTCAATCCTGCGATAGGGCGGAGAGTTTTCATTTCGGTGGTTCGTAGGAGACTCTTCGTTCTCGTGGTGTCGGCTCTTATTTTTTCCAATTGAATTAAAATAAAAAAAAGATACAGGTATTCTTTGATTTAAAAGGTTTTGTGTGAGGCTGACCACCCATACTGTAAAGAACCGGTAAGAAAAGTAATGTCTGTGTTTGGAGCGCGTGCGTTTAAAGTTGCTGGTCCTCTGGCCTGTAACCACCTGCCTCATCATGTGTGAGAGAGAAGACGAAATGGAAAAAGGAAAGGAAAAAGAGAAAAAAAAGTGAATTAAAACTTATTTTTTCCTTCTTCTTCTTCATCTAGATTTAGGACTAGGTCCTGTTTATTCTCGGGTTTCACTCCTGGGACGCGGATGTCCAGCTGTCCTTCCACCTCTTTGGTGGTCGTCCAGGGGGTCTGCTGGTTGATGGTATCTCGTCTGCCGCTATTTTCACGATTCTCACCGGGTCCATTCTTTCGACGTGATCTCTCCAGTAACGTCTTCTGTTTCTACCCCATCGCACGACATCCTCGACATCACAGATCCTCCGAATTTCGGAATTTCGTGTTCTGTCTCGCATGGTCAATCCTGCGATAGGGCGGAGAGTTTTCATTTCGGTGGTTCGTAGGAGACTCTTCGTTCTCGTGGTGTCGGCTCTTATTTTTTCCAATTGAATTAAAATAAAAAAAAGATACAGGTATTCTTTGATTTAAAAGGTTTTGTGTGAGGCTGACCACCCATACTGTAAAGAACCGGTAAGAAAAGTAATGTCTGTGTTTGGAGCGCGTGCGTTTAAAGTTGCTGGTCCTCTGGCCTGTAACCACCTGCCTCATCATGTGTGAGAGAGAAGACGAAATGCACTGAAAACAAGCAAAGTTCTGGCATCGTTTACTCCTGTAGCCCTTGGAGTGACTGCATCATGAGAGTCATCAACTCATCATCATCATAGTAGTATTTCTTATAGTGAGACATCTACCAGAAAGTCAAAGAAAATGCTGTTTTGGCTTCGTCACGATGACCTTTTAATCAACGATTGATTTAATTGCCTCATTGCCAGTGTTGCGTACGCGAAAAAATCACCACATAAAGCAATTAGAAGTGTCTGGTTACACCAGTAAAGTGATACTCAAAAGAATCCGATTTCAGAGCAACACTCAAGCTCTTCTTCTTCATCTTTGTGGCTCTCTTCCTCTCTTTTTTTAACAGAGACAGAGAATTGAATTGAAATTATGTGTTGTTTAGTGGTTGTCAAGGTCATGTGTAATACATTCAATTCATTACTCTATGTTCAATTCTATCAAAATCTACATTTCAACAGTTTCTAGTATGGGTGGCTAGCCACATACCATCCTCCAAGTTAAGGAACTATGAAAAATGTCTAATAAATATTAATATTAGGATGCTTTATTTGGTTAGCGCTGTTTTTGTGTGTACCACACCTCAAGAGCCCTCTGCGAGCTTGTTCGTCGCTGTTGAAAGCGCCAATTCTCAAGCAAGACCCAGTTGCTGTAAGGCTGGATGGGCTTTTAGTGACCGGTCTTTGATAAAGGTATGTGATTTTTTCATCCAGCAAAGAGCATATTTGAAAATATAAATGGTACTTTTTTTTTGCTCCTCCGGGATTGAACCTACAACTTTCCATTTACGAGTAAGAAGTGTTAACCATTAGACTACGGACCGGTCTAACCTATAATCCAAGTTGTGCAATGTCAATTTATGTGCAGACCTCATTGAAGAACCTGAATTACGCAACAATATGACGTATTTTAGTCAATGAATGTGTGTGCTGATTACATTAGTCTGCATGTCTGCGGACAGCACGGCGAGTCCCGCCAATTATCACTAGCAGTGTTTAATTACCCTGGACTAGTCTGACTTCCGCTGTGTCAGTCATGCTAGCTGAAGCACTGAGCGAAGTCTTTGAATTAGGCGTACAGCTAGGAGCAGCAAAACTAACCCCAGAAACGCAACAAGTATAGCGTAACCAGGAGTGGTGCGTCATTGGAGGATGAAGGGGATGATCCCTATGTACAAAATAGGAAAATTAAGTGTCTTTATAACGTTGAGTTATTGAGCTCTTAATAATATCTGTAAAAAAAGTAGAAAATGTAGGTGGTGAGAGGCGAGGACCTGCACAGTGCCCAGCCTGGTGATATGTATGTAGTGTCTGTGCCTGTGCTCTGTATGGTGGTGACCAGGTGTGGGCTGGTGCCCTGGTGGAGTGCATGGTCAGGTGAGCATCAGACTTACAATGTCATCCCCTCTCCTAGGACTTAGCTAGAGCCGCTACTGAGCGTAACTAAGGAGTCGCGTGTGGCGAGTGGAACCTATTTTTTTACAGGAAATGGGGCTGGGTGGCTTTATGCCAGCCACTTCAGTTGAAGTGGGGGTTTCCTAGCTCGCGGGAGGCTGGTACTTATTTCTTGCAAAGGCTGAGTGAACCCTGCCGGTATTTTATTTAGGGTTTAAGTAAGGTGGTGAATTTTTCCCAACTACATTACTATAAGTGAGGTTTTCCTAATCCCTGGGGGAAGGTTCTCATTTCTGATGAAAGCTGAGTAAATTTAAACTTTGCACGTGAAAAGATTTTTGGTTTTGAAATGAACACCGAAACGAGAAATAATTTCTGTCATCCTTGGTGGGAATCGAACCCGAGCTCTCTGGAATGCAAGCACTCTACCAACTAAGCTATCGACCGGACTCAGTCGTGAAGCATAAAATAATAAATTATGTAATTTTCAAAATATTCTCTTCGCTGGGTTGAAATAATTCATATACTTTTATTAAAGTTCCATCCAGCCTTACACAACTGGGTCTTGATTGTGTAGTTGGCACTTTCTATAGCGACGACAGAGCGTCGTGTCGTCGCTATAAAAAGCGCCAAATCTGATGGACCTTTGGTTACTAAATAGTAATCGGTCTTTGGTAAAGGCACATGAATTTTTCAACCCAGCGAAGTTCCACGCAGATTTGACAAAGAAATATATATTTTTTGTACCTAGTAGCTACCTAGAATCGACTTCCTTCAGCTAACGAGTCCGGAGCGTTAATCACCAGACCACTGAACGTCTTCTTTATTCCATTTTTTGATAATGCAATGACTATAACAAAGCTATGTTAGAATGAAGGAGATGAGCATGAAAATAGTATTATATTATGAATTAGAAGTAACTTTGATGTCCAAACAATGATTATCTTGACACTGGAAAGGCTTGAATGACAAAGCAACCGACTGCTCCACAGTGTAGTGTTTATCGCATAGCACTCATAATCTCAAAGTTCGTAAATTTAATTCCTAAGCAAAAAAATAAATACGCAACGCAACTACGCAACTAACGCAACTAAGCTACACATATAGTGTAACTTCTTGCCGCGTTATCCCCGAAGGGGTCGCATGTGGCGAGTTGAACCTATTTATTTTTACAGGTAAGGGGGCCGGCCTTACGCCAACCACTTCAGTTGAAGTGGGGGTTTCCCAGCTCCCGAGAGTGCTGGTACTCATTTCTTGTGAAGGCTGAGTAAAACTTGCCGGTATTTTATTTTGGGGTTTGAAATAAACACCGAAACGAAAAATCATTTCTGACACCCTCGGTGGGATTCGAACCCGAGCTTTCAGCATGGAATGCAAGCCAAATGGAATGGAATACCACCTGAGCTATGACTAAAATAAAATCCAAATATGCTCTTCGCTGAGTTGAAATATTTATTTGGATTGAGTAAAGACCGGTAATCAAAGGTCCTTTAGGCCTTACAGCAACTGGAACTTGCGTGAGAATTAAGCCGTGTTATAAAGCTAAATCTGCCGTTTTTGTTTCTTACACTTTATGGTCTTAGCAAAATAGTTACAGTAATGAAAAAAATCAAGCATGTTTATTAATTTTTTATCTTAATTATAAAGCTTGAACAAAATATATAACTTAAGAATTGCCACAACAAAAAAATATTTAAAAAAACTCGTTTTTTTTACATTTTTAGCTTTTTTTTCGTGTGTGCTGTTTTTGGAATTTTGTTTATGCTTTTTAATTATAAATAATTATATATATTTTTAATTATATATATATATATAATAATAATTAAGATAAAAAAAATAATGAACATGCTTGATATTTTTCATTATTGTAACTATTTTGCTAAGACCATAAAGTATAAGAAACAAAAATGGCAGATCAACAAAAACAGCGTTCACCAAAAAAATTACACGTAAATATATTTTTTGTAATCTGTAGAGGGAGAGAGAGAGAGAGAGAGAGAGAGAGGTCCATATCCGGTCCATAGCTTAGTTGGTTGAGAACTTGCGTTCAATGCCAAAGGGTTAGTTTAAGCGCCCTTGGGGTGGCTAGTGCCACTAAACGGCGCTGTATACAAATTGTCCAATTATTATTATTAAGATTCAATCCTCGCCCAAGGTGACAGAAATGATTTCCCGTTTCAGTGTTTATTTCAAACCCAATAATCATACCACCTGCAAAAATTATATCTACTCAGCCTCCACAAGAAATGAAAACCTACCCCTAGGGATTAGGTAAACCTCATTCAAGTTACAGAGACACTGGAGAGACAAATTGAAGCGTTCGAGATGTGTGTCTACCAAAAAATGATTTGGATCTCTTGGCGTGATCGGGTCATCATTGAAGTCCTCCGACATATGCGCACCACAAAGGAACTTCTGCCAAACATTAAGCAGGGAAAGCTCATGTACTTCGGTAGCTTTATGAGAAATAAGAAATACCGATATTAAAAATTCTTCATCATATGGGGTAAGATTAAGCGGAGAAGAACTTAGAGACGCCGAAGGAAATCGTGGCTGAAAAACCTGCAAAAGTGGTTCAACAAAAGCACCAAGTCGCTGTTTCGAGCCGCAGAATCCAAGGTCAAAATAGTCACGATGATCGCCAATCTTCGATGGAAGTAATTCCAAAAGAAGAAGTAATGTGGTTGGCCGAAGTTCGCCCACTTATCTGTGGAAATAAATAGATTCCACAAATGTCATAGACCTTCTGAAATTTGGGAAGTCGTCTGCGCAGGATTCCTTTAAAAAAATCCTTGTAAAATACAGGTTCAACTTACAAATTAGTATTTCTTCGAAAGCTTTTGGTTGGACTAAGTCTTGATTCTGGTGAGTTGACGCGTTAGGCGTTGGTTGTTCGGGGTTTATTTTTGTGCGCATTGAAACCGTCCTAATGATGACAGTAAGCGGCGCTGACAGACAGCGCATGGTTAGGGCTCGAACCCGTGACGGCCCTTCCTGACCACAGACAACCACCAAGCCGTGGACTAAATACATACTCACATATGCGCAATAATATACCCTGGGCTCAATACAGCAACTAAGCAACTAAATATATGTTTTTGCTGACAAAATAATGTCATTTCAGGAAAAAAATTAACTGGAGTCAACTAGTTAATTTGTAAGTTATTTACGAATGAATTTACTTTCCCGATAGTAAACAAACTGTAATCGTATAACTTTATTCCCGTCGTTTCGCTGGCATCGCAGCCAACGTCTTCATGAGGCACTCTTTCTGCACGACGTTTCTGGATGAATCGTAATTATTTTTTAACTTTTAGGTGTATATTATAATATTGGCTTTAAGTGTATTATAATATTGCCCTTACCTGTAAAAATATATAGGGTCCACTCGCCACATACGAAACCCTTTGGGAATAACGCGGCAAGAAGTTACACTATATTTGTAGCTTAGTTGCTTTTGTAAACACACCAACGACCAATTTAATCCAAATCTCCTCAAACTCTTATCCTTCTTTTCCAAATGTAATTACTAAATATTACGATGATTTCTCAAGAGCCCTCCAAACAACTACATTTAGTACTTTTAACTAGTTCATACGGTCTATTACCTTCCAAATTCCTTACAAGCACAGTATCCAAAAAAAAAACAATACGTTAAAGCTCAAATAGAACGTTTTCCAAATCTAAAACGTTCACTAGAAATGTTGTTTAAATTTCACAGATTTTTCGGTGAACGCTATGGTTGAGTAAATGAAAGTTTTATGCTCGGGGCACCTACAGGTATAGGGATGAAAGTGCCCTTGCTCTAATACCCCCATGCAATAAGGGTGCTTTTATGTTGATGCTCCATAAGGACATATTGTTGTTCCCACTTATCTGGATGGTCCTCAAAACTGATTTCAAGTTTATTAAATAGATAAGTGCCCCCTAGTCTAAAGCATCGCGTAAACTCCCCAGTCCCCACCATTGAGCTAATACAACTGAATCCCTTACTCAGAGTGCTGTTGTTTATTTTATAAAAAAAACGCAACGCAACTAAGCTACACGTAAAGTGTAACTTCTTGAATACGTTATATGATGATGATGATTTATTTATCAGCGCCGTTTCGTAACTCAATGTCACTCCAAGGGCGCTTAAAAGGCGTGTTATAAAGCTAAATCTGCCGTTTTTGTTTCTTACACTTTATGGTCTTAGAAAAATAGTTACAGAAATTAAAAAAATCAAGCATGTTTATAATTTTTTATTTTAATTATAAAGCTTGAACAAAATATATAACTTAAAAATTGCTCCCACAAAAAAATATTTAAGAAAACGCGTTTTTTTTACATTTTTAGCTTTTTTTTCGTGTGTGCTGTATTTTGGAATATTTTTTTTGCTTTTTAATTAAGTACAGAACTATACATTGTTTAGGTTCCATACTTAACATTTTTTTATAATGTCAATAGTTTTTGAGTAAATAATGGAAAAACTGAAACTACTAAATTAATTAAATTTTAATTAAATAAAAGAACACGTGATTTTTTAAATATTTTTTTGTGGTGGCAATTTGTAAGTTTTATATTTTGTTCAAACTTTATAATTAAGATAAAAAATTAATAAACACGTTTGATTTTTTTCATTACTGTAACTATTTTGCTAAGACCATAAAGTGTAAAAAACAAAAACGGCAACGCCTTAAGTTCCCGAAGGGGTTGCATGTGGCGATTCGAGACCTATTTATTTTTACGGGTAAGGGGGCCGGCCACACACCAACCACTTTAATTTGAAGTGGGGGTTTCCCAGCTCCGGGGGATTAGTTCTCATTTCTTGTGAAGGCTGAGGACACCTTGGGATCGAACCCTTGCTCTCGGCATGGAATGCAAGCATTCTACCAATTCGAATTATCAACCCGACTTTTTAAGAGCTTGGTCGCCGATACAAAGCGACGACCAGTTGCTGTAAGGCTGGATGGTCCTTTAGGTCTTTGGTAAATGTTTTTGAAGTTTTCAACCCAGCGAAAAGCAAATTTGAAAATATAAATTGTATATTTGTTGTGCTCCGCCGGGATACGAATCCACAACCTTTAATTGACGAGTCCTAAGTGTTACCACTGGACTACGGACCGGTTTTACGTTTTTTCTACATACGCGATGGTGGGGAATTTACACAATGTTTTGTACTAACACGTGTCTGCCTGTTGCCATGCATTTATGAAACTTAAATGTTAATAAATAGGTATACCTTTGTAACTTAGATTACATGTAGATCATTCTGCCGCACGATGAAGGATCATTGCTTCTGCCAAGATTCTGTCTCAGATTCTTTGACCGAAATGTTTTCCTTTGACCTTCCGCATTTTGACGGACATCAGGAGTTCGGCTTTGGTATTCATACGAGAAAAAAACCTCAACATTTGTGACTCGATCCAGGAGACTTACACCCGAATGTTAAACCCACATTTCAAAGGCAGTAATTTCATTTTTGAGGCACTGTGTTAGTGTCCACCCTTCCATACCATAGAGTGAAATTGAGAATTTAGCATGTCACCATTCGCAAACGCAACTCCAGGTTTATGATAGTATGCCATTCAAAAATAACACGCAGAAATGTTGAGGAAACATCTGTGAAAAGCATTATTACATCGTCGCTGTATAAAATCTATTCTTTATTCCTCAAACACATGTCGATGCATTGAAAGTTTTCAATAATGCACTTCATTCCTATTATCGCATCGCTAATCCCTCTTATCCCCACGCTCGCATTCTTCCATTCCTCATTCACACTCTTCCTTTTCATTCTCACACATCGCACAATCACTACAATGATCGCACATTTCGCACAATACCGCCAAAGCAGAGGTTCCCAAAGTATTTTTCCTAGTGCAACCCTTTGAATGAAAAAAATATATCCATTGGCCTTTTTTTATAGGTTAATATGAGGCTGAACTACCGTACTGTAAAAATGGTTCACTTTGTCATTTTGCCCCCAGCAATGGCAGCTTTGATTTAAATTTTATCTTATTTTATTTTATTTATTTAACGTAAAATCTTCGCAACTTTGCAAGATTGATTAAATACCTCTAAAATCTATAATCTAAGTTGCAAGGATATATTAACATTCAAAGCTCATATCAAATGCATGTCCACAAACAAACACGTGTAAGTTCACGCTTACAAATTCTGGATTTGTACTTACAAACTAAAATCCAAACCTCAAATGAACATTAAACGCTGCAACTTTTGCCGACCTTCACTGGAACAGGGGTGAAATTGGCAAAGTAAACCCATTTTTTACAGTATGGGTGGTCAGCCTCATACTAACCTATAAGTCAAGGAATGAAAAACTTAAAAAATATATGGAAACTCCATTAAAAAAAATCTACCTGTCTTGTCTGTTCAGGAGGTGCTATGGGTATGCACTGCCTTTTCAGTGAATTCACCAAACGGCACTTTTAAAAAATGCCTTATTACAGGGATGATATTGGCAAAAGTGAATCATTTTTTAAAGTATGGTAGTGTAATACCAACCTTTGAGACAAGGAACCTTTGAGTCGCATATTCAGTTTTCTCAAATTCATAATATTAAATTTTCTTATCTGGACACAAATCAGGACATTAACTGCAATCTCACAAACATCCTGCCTGCCTGCTTGTGGGAATGCATTTAATATGAATCTGACATGTAATGTATCTTTGCAACATATGTTATATATCCACATTTAACACTTTGGGAATCACTTCTCCAACGGAAGGTGTCACTATGACCCTATTCCACCTTTACATCCATTCTAATCTTCTGGATCTGCAATATTCTTGTATGGATTTTTTTGTTCATATCTTATAAACGCATCCATCCAGTTATTGTCCCTATCAAATTTACTGTTCGTAAGATGGTAAAAAATGTCAAAACGAAGAAAAAAAATTTTTTTAAAAGGTGACAATTTTGAGTAAAATATTTTGGACCCATTAATTTTTTTGTATCCATGTGCGCATTAAAAATCTTCTATATAGGTAGGTATAAGTATATACAGCATTCCAGTTATCTGAAATCCAACCTGTCAGTGTTGTTGGTAGAACGCTTGCGTTCCAACCCAGACGGCTAGGGTTCGTTCTCCACCAAGGGTGTCAAAAAATATATTTCCCGTTTCGATGTTTAGGTACCTATTTCAAACACAAAAAAATACCGGGAAGATTTACTGAGCCTTCAAAAGAAATGACAACCAGTTTCTTTCGGGAACTCGAAAACCTTCACTTCACGAGAAGTGGTTGGCGTAAGACCAGCTCCCGTAACTGTAAAAATAAATATGTTCTTTGCGCCACATATAAAGACAACACGGTAATAAGCGGCACTTAATGTGCAGCTTAATTGCGTTTTGCGTTTACTCCGCCTTCACAATAAATGAAAACAGTACCCCGAGTATGAAATATTGCGTAAATCTCACCTATAATCTATAATATAATATAAACCTCGATTACGTAAATCGAAAATGTATGGAATATACGACGGCACTCCTAGGGAAGGATTTAGTTTTCATGCATATTTTGTATTTACTCATTCTATGTGATTTGTTGTCTGTCGAGTGCTGGGAAACCCTTCCATTTAGTGAAGAGCCCGCTTACCTGTAAAAAAAAATTACGTAGGCTCCTCTCGCCTCACCATAATGTAAGAAGTTGCACTGCGCGAGCTGATTAGTTGCGTTTACGATTTTTGCGATTGCCGATTTTTGCTGTTGCTATTTTTTGTATTTCGTCGTGTTGATTTTATATTGCCGCGTCAGTCGCTAAGCACGGCATATCACATTACTCTTCTAATTCTAAGGGATTTATCAGAATGAAGACGAAGCGGCGCAGTCAGTGCGGACAGTGGGGAGCTGGGGACTACTAATTAATTACTAAGTGCAGGATATTAATGTGAACACGCACCGTACAATCCGCTGAATTCCTTTCTCGTATTTGTAACAAGAATAGAGGGACACGGAGTTCGCAACCTTAACTCAAATTACAATAGTTGTACGTGCTAACAAATCCAAATTCATTCAATTTAAAAAACCTGATATGATGTGGTCACATTGACACATACATATAATAATAATATTAGGATGAACTATTTGGTGAGCGCTGTTTTTGTGTGTATCACACCTCAAGAGCCCTCTGCGAGCTTGGTCGTCGCTGTAGAAAGCGCCAATTCTCAATCAAGATCCAGTTGCTGTAAGGCTGGATGGACCTTTAGTGACCGGTCTTTGGTAAAGGTATATGAATTTTTCACCCAGCGAAGAGCATATTTGAAAATATAAGATATACTTTTTGTGCTCCGCCGGGATTCGAACCCACAACCTTCCATTTACGAGCCAGAAGGGTTAACCACTAGACTACGGACCGGTCTTATTCTACATAATATGACATACCTGTATGTCTTATTCTACTTCAATTTCTTAGTCCTGTGCATCTATAGTGCGGATTGGCAATCTTCGATACTGCGGCACGATTGAAGGGGCTTGTGTTTCTGCCAACCACACAAGAACAGGAAGAAGTGGCGGCTAATCTGCAATGCTGATTTGTAATGTTGGTTTATTAGTTTGCTACATTTTTTGCATAAGAAATTTTTGACTTTTTTTGGATAGATTTATTTTTAAGATTTTGTTGTTTTTTTTATACTTAAATTTTATTTCTTACTCGTATTCCTTGACTTATAGGTTGGTATGAGGCTGACCACCCATACTGTAAAAAATGGTTCACTTTGCCAATGTCACCTCTGTTTCAGGGAATGTCGGCAAGAGTTGCAGGACTTATGTTCATTTGAGGTTTGGATTTTATTTGTAAGTACACAATCAGTATTTGTAAGCGCGAACTACACGTGTTTGTTTGTGGGCACACATCTGAGAGCTTTGAATGAATATATCCTTGCAACTTAGATTATAGATTATAGACACAACCAAGATGATATTTTTCGATCTTCTCTCGATTCTTTCCTGTATTTCCTGTACTCCTGAATCATGAGATGTAGGAGTGCATATTTCATATTTCTCATTATGTGGCCGAAATCAAGCAGTTGTTGTATTTTGACGGGCATCAGGAGTTCAGCTTTGGTATCCCACTTTGTTCTGTCATTGCCTACTTCTTTCATCTACTAGACATTCATCACTCTCTTCATGCATTTTTTTCTCTTTTTTTCACTGTAACCCCTGTCATCATTCCACTGGGGGTGGCCAGAGCTTCTCCTGTGTTGCCTCACATTCCTACTATCTATGCATAGTTTAATAAAGTTAACCGAAACGCAAATGAAGTAATTTTTTATTGCATACTGGACTCACCGAATTTCGCTATTAAATATTTAGCAACTATTACATTTTCACGGTAGCGTCGTCTAGTTACTGACTATGCCAGCAGCTGTTTTTGCTGTGAATGTAGATACATCAAAATTGCCGCGAACGGAACATTTTTTGTGTCGTTTTCTGATTTTTATGACCAGTTTTAAGTGTTGAAGCTTTTGAATGATATTGTATGATTTAGAACGGTGCTTGTCACTTCGGGTCTATTTGGTTTTTAGTTCACTCTCGAACTGGAGTATCTCGAGTAAATTAAAAGTAATGGTTAACTATCATAAAACTGTAGTAGAAAATACCGGGTCTATGAGTGTTCCGAGTCCGCAGCGTTAACCACTAGACCATGGGTAGGTCCAGTTATACTTCAAATTTCAGAATTATTTAAATGAAATTTGAATTGATGGCGTCTTCCATGATATTGTCTGCAAGTTGCTCTTGTTGTATTCCATTTGGATGATGACTGATGACTGATGACTGATGACGGTCCATCCATCTGGACGTCAGCGTGCGCGACCAGGATCCTGATGAATGCCCAGACGTTTATCATACCGGCTGCCGCATTAATAATGTTCACCCAGTCATCGCGAAACTGCTGCTTCAGATGCCAAATAGTAGAGTACAGAACAAGATGGGATAGCGTTGCCCATTTAACACTTCAACAACAATATGCATACTCACTCATATCCTTGACTTACTTATAGGTTGGTAAGAGGCTGACCACCCATACTGGTAAAAACGTTTGAATTTTCCAATGTCACCGCTGTTTTCAGGAAAGGTTTTCAAGAGTTGCAGGGCCAATATTAATAAGAGACTTACTTTTACTTTGTAAGAAAACATGTGACGTGTGTAAGCGCAAACTTATATGTGTCTGCTTGTGGGCATAGATTTTATATGAATTAATTTTTAGCTATTATTGAGTTGTTCCTTGACTTATAGGTTGTTATGCAGCTGACCACTCATAATATAAAAATTGGTTCACTTTGCCAATGTCACCCCTGTTTCAGGGAAGGACGGCAAGAGTTGCAAGGCTTATGTTCATTTGAGATTGGGTTTTTATATTGTAGGTCCACATGCGGCATGTGTTAGCGCGAAATTATACATATCTGCTTGTGGGAATGCATTTAGTGTAAATCTTAAATGATATATATCTTTACAGCTTAGATTAGATTAGATTAGATATTATTGAGAACAAGTATTCTTGTATATTATAGATTATAGAATATAGAGAGTGAATGTAGAAGAAGGACATTAATGAAATAAGTTTGTCTTGATAGCATTGATGTTATAACTCACTGCTGGATATGAAGAAGTAGAGGAAACTCTGCAGAGGTTCTGGCTACTCCTAGTGGAAAGGCGACAGCATTACAGTTACAGAATTAAATCGTAGATGGCCTTTAGTTCGACTGTACGACTCTATTTAAACTTACCTATTCTTAGATGAACTGTTCCTACTACATAAGTATTTGGAGCATTTATTTTTTTATTTTTGAAAAATTTGGGCGTGACAGGAAGGTTCCCAGAAAAGGTATCCGCCAGCGCAAGGAGGCAGACCCAAGGTCCTTCTCAGAATATGCTTAGAGCTTAGGGTCAAAGTATAGGACAAACAATTCTAGAGACAGATATTCTAATGAGAGTAAATCAGTCACAGTATTTCTGAAGTCGAGTCAAGGCGATATTTCTTTATTTTTGTACCACATCGGCTTCAAATAAAGGCGATCGTAATGGGTATTTTTTTACTTCACATGCTGCAGCTATTAATATGAATCTGGTGCTTGCATAAAACCATTGGTCCACAGTATTGTCGGCTAAGGCTTTGAATTTGATTCAACATTATTTTAATTTCAATTATTTATTTTTTATTTGAAAAAGATGGACTTAATGAAATACCATGTTATTCTTTACTTCTAACACTTTTATTTTGTAAAATATGTAATCCTTTTCGGTCCTCACACCATTGTAATGCATGCACTATATCCTGTCGCCGCTCCACTAGGGGTGCTCCGTACCTCCGTAGATGGGATTCCACTTTTTTTCTGTCCTTGCATATCTCTTAAACATTCATCACCTTCCTCGTACATATTCTTCTCTTATACTCTCTCTACAAGTTCCTTTCTTTCGCAATCTCACCTATTTGGTCTATCCATTGCTTCCTCAATCTTCCCCTTCCACGCTTTCCTCATTTCCTCTTTACACTCTCTTCGTTATAAGAAACATATTTTTACAAACAACAGATATTTTTTGAAGATCCTTTTGGAAACAAAGAATTTTCAGTTTTCTTTTTTTCACACAAACTTTACTGTGAATCCTTTCATTATTTTGACTGACTTATAATGGTTTGGTTTGAGGCTGACCTCCCGTGCTGCAAAACAATGCTTCTCATTTACCCACTCCACTTTGTTCTGGCATTGCATACAGCTGCCATCTCCTCCACATTCATCACTCTCTTCATTGCTCTTCTCTTTTTCTCACCCTGCAGATTCCAATCATTTGCAATCTAGCTTATTTAATTAATCCATCATTTTATCTGGCTACCCGTGCCTCTGCATTATTTATCATTGGAAAATTACCTAGTTGTTTTTTGCAGAATAATACGTCCCGTAGAGTTAGAATTATTACCTCTCACCCTCTTTCATTTTTTCAGTCAGTTTTTTGTTGACATGTTTTGCTACTTTAGGGTAAACTAGGGTTAATGGGCTTCTGTAAGCGAAAAATAATTATAGTCATCCAACCCGTGTTACTGTTCCTGTTATCGTCTTATGTTTATCCTAGTAGACTCGGCATATTAAAAATAATCCCGATTCGGTGTTTTTTCCTAACCCAAAATAAAATATCGGCAAGGTTTACTCAGCCTCTTCAAGAAATGAGAGCTAAGCTACTCTCGAGCTGGGAAACCTTCAATTCAATTGGCGTAAGGCTTTCCGTTAAAAACAAATAGTTTCCGCACGCTATTTCGATCCTTTCCGGGACTACGCGGCACCTAATTGCACAACGTTTGCAGCTTAGTTGCATTGAATATCCAAATACGTGTAGAGGTAGTTGTCCCCTGGAAAGGGTCTTGCATTTTTAATATTGTTTTATGTACAAACAAATATTTCATTAAAAGTTGCTAAGGACCCTAGTCACATAGACGTGGGACGTTTGCCCGCCGTGAAAAGTATTATATTTTTAATTTGATTATTCTAAAATAAAATGTATTCGGGAGGGAATTAGGTCCATTATTAAAAGTCGTTTTTATATTGAAAAATAAATGAAATGTGAGATCATTATGCCGAGTATAAATCACTGTGTAAATAATCAGGCATCTCGTAAGCAGGAAAACGCATAAAACTAAAACACTCTCTAGAGGCGTCGATGCAACTTCTAAATATGTTTTGTGTACGCGATGGTTGAGTATTCACGCAATGCTATATACTCGGGGTCGTGTCATCAAATTAAAGTGATAATCCGTGAAATTCTAATATATCTTAAACTATGAGTGTTGAATTTCACTAATTAAAATAATTTATAATTTGAAATTTATCACAAATTTAGACCTTCTCTTAATTTCTCCATTAAAGAAATGGCTTCACAAAATATCGTTAGGGCCTGTTGCACCAAACTCCAATCGGACAAAAATCAAAATTAAGTGTGATTTCTCCCATCAAATAAAAAAAATGGTTGCATATACGTAAACCAGCTGATGTACATCATCTTTCCTGTTCAAATTCCATTATATTATTACCCACTTCCGAGAAATATTTAGCTGAGGTCCTTACCAGAATTAAGCTATCAAATATTGATTGCAGTTTTGTGCAACAGGCCCTTAATATAATATGTTGAAATGAAAGTCCATATTTATACACTTAATTTCTTGGGCTCAAAAGCCTTGAAGGCTCAGCGCCTCCCGCAGCACAATCCTCGAGGACTCTCTGCCTTGTGCAGTTGTGCTGCTTTTCTCCTTTCCTCCCAGGACTTCGGCGTTGGCCTCGACATTGTCTGCCCACCACACCTGAGACGTGCGAGTGGTATGACATCGAGGGGCACCATCCAAGGCATTTCTGATTATCCTGGAGTCCTGTGCGCGTGTTATATCTACGGCTTACTGAAGTCATCTTGATGTTATTAATCATATTTTACACATCTTTTTTAAAAAAATTGTGAAGTACATACATTATTAACCGTTAAAAATTAATTAAACTTATGTAAAACTATGATGAAATTCACATTAAATAAAAAATGTATTTTTTTACACTCGAAGGTTTTTGTCTAAGAAGGCATTCACAGGAGCAATCACAATGACTCAACACATGCATTGACGTAGAGAATATTGTGACGACACACGGCCGGGTTGCTAGGGAAATGGCAAGGAAATATTTTATTATTTGTTTCCAAGGACTGTAATTCCGTACAATTGTGACGTTTTCCCGCCGAGGAAAAAGATAAAAAATACAAATTCTTAACGTTATCTGTAACTCTGTCGCCGTTCCACTAGGGGTGGCCAGAACTTCTGCAGAGTCTCCTCCACTTATTCTTAAAAGTTATAAATTCAAATTAATTTTCTATAGGTACTCTTCGTTTGATTTTTTCAGTCGTGTCTTTTTTGTTGTCAATCAGATCTCCAAAAATTTGTAAACTACCCACATAAATTTACTTCCAAAAAGGAGAAACCCCCAAATTTTTTCAGGCTACCTTTTTAAGCTGATTTATTGTATTTTTTTCTCCCAGCAGGGGTTGCAATGGCCTGCACGTGTGTCAGTTCAGTACCCAACTCTCCTCGATCGCGTAAATTGAAAATGTATGGAAAATACGACGGCACTCCTAGTGAACGATTAAGTTTTCATAATCGTTTCTAATTAACGCGTTCGTGGAGAGTTTATATATTGTTTTACACTCGGGGTACAGCGGTACAGGGCACATCGGGGCACACGAGGCACCAGGCAATACATCAAGTGCCGTGACGCTAAAAAACTGCCAAACCAGCGGCACTAATTGCCACATCTGTGCCGCCTTTTCCTGGTCCAGACAACCCGACACCTATAGGGGTAGGAATCAGACGGAAGAGGCGAAAAAATTATAAGTTTTTTACTTCTTCTTCTTCCTGTGCCTGTTCAGTGAAGATCGACAATCCGCTGCCTTAGTTCTTGTTTACCGTATACGCCATTGAGAAAATTTCACATGAGCAATGTTTGCATGTGTACTGAACCAATGTGTCTTATGAAAACAAGAAATTTATTTTAAAAATATTTAAAAGAACTCTCACATTATCGAGTTTTACGGTTTTTCTTAGCTCAGAATGTGTAGAATTTGATTCATAAGACAGCTGCATAAAAAAGTCATATTTGACAAGATTGGCGTATACGGTAAACAAGAACTGGGGGAGCGAATCATCATAGTGATTTGCATTCTTCGATACTGCGGCAGGAAAGAGGGATCTTGTGCTTCTGCCAAACCACTGTCTCAGGTTCTTCAACCAAAATGTTCTTTTTCGACCTGGAGCTCGTCTTCCCTGTACGATGAGATGCAGGAGTGAAGACTTCTCATATACCTACTTCTCAGAATAATTCTCATATGTGGCCGAAATAAATCATATTTCTCGTATTTGTACGAAGAAAAGAGGGACACAGATTACAATGGCTTTACATGGTAACAAATTAAAATCCATGCAATTTAAAAACTCTGATGAAACGTCACATATGTCTTCTTCTTTTTCTTTGTCTTGTGCTTTTTTAGGCGATCATCATAGCGATTTGCATCTTCGATACTGCGGCGCGGTTGAAGGATCTTGTGCTTCTGCCAAACCACACAACCAATATGTTCTTCTTCGACCTGGAGATCACCCTCCCTCGATTATTTCCTGTGTGATGAGATGTAGGAGTGAATACTTCTCATATCTTATTGTGTTGCCGAAATAAACCAATTTTTGGCTGTTGATGGACATCAGGATTCGGCTATGGTGTCTATACTAGAAAGAACCTCGGCATTTTTTATTCGATCCATCCAAAAAACAACCGACAGCAGACCCACATTTCAAAGGCAATGATTCTGTTTTTTAGAGACACTGTGTAAGTGTGCCCAGCCTTCCATGCCATAGAGTACTCGCAAAAGTTGAAAAGTAGATTAAAAAAATAAAACAAACTTAGTTATAGATTACTTTGAGTGTATAATATTCCACAACCGTTTTCGCAAACAACTTGTTTGCATCGTCAGGTGGCCCAATTATTACAATCAATTAAATTAAAAAAGTAGAATCTAACAACTAACTAGGTGGATATAGTACGACTTATACTGACTCGTAGACAGGGGTTTAACGTCGCACGGTTGGATTGCTAGGGACAATTAGTCCAATACAAGTGTGACGTTTGCTAGCCGAGAAAAAGGTTAAAATTTATGTATATTTTAAAGACATTTTTTCTACTCTCGATAGGGATCGAATCCTAGCCCTCGGCATAGTATGCAAGCATTCTACCAACTGAGCTGAGCTATCTACCAAACTCTAAGGGTCTGTTGCACCAATCTCCAATCAATATTCGATGGACACATAAAATTTGATTGCTTAATTCTGGTAAGGACCTCGGTTAAATATTCCTCGTAAGTGTGTAATAATATGATGGAATTTGAACAAGAAAAATGATGTACATCAGCTAATATACGTATATGCAACCAAATTTTGGATGTGATGGGAAAAATCACACTTAATTTGGATTTTTGTATGATGAGAGTTTGGTGCAACAGGCCCTAAATGTTAATATATTATGTTAGCAACTTAGATTATAGATAGAAGCAGAACTGTTTATTCGAGTGTTTACTTGAGAACAGCTTGCCACTGTTTTCACAGCACGGACCACATCGCATCGGTTTATGTCTTTATCTTACTCGTCAGTCGTCCATAGCAGCACAGAAAACATTTCTCAATCTTTCCACCCAAAGTATAGAATTGTACGTGCAAACTCAACCATGACGTTTACCAAAAAATGTGTGTAAGCTAACACAGCGAAACTAAACGCTTAAGTTTGTATACATTTTTGAGTAACACCATGGTTGAGTTCTACTACGAGTATAAAGCTTTATACTACGAGTACCTATTGATCTTCAAGCGATTGTCAACTAGTCGTGTCCGGTCTTATGTATACCAAACCAGAAATAGCAAACCTGTTTGTTGAAGATTTTTTCAAAAGGTAAAAATAATAGAAAGGTAAATATTTAAAGTATTTAAGAGTAAGTTAAGCTTTCCAGCATGACCTAGCTGCTTTAAGATTGGACGAACTTGTGAGACAGATCTAAGTAAGAAGCGCTTGAATCTAAACTGCTTCTGAAGCAGGCCAAAGCAGACGTAACCTATATAAACCTAGTATAAAATATCGCGTGAATTTTCCATCATCGCGTGGATGGAAAAATGTATGAAACGTATCACTCACTAATCTTCCATTCCTTTTATATTTCTCTTAAATTAAGTATGACACGAAAGACAGATAAGAGTTAAGAATGAATGGATAAAAGAGAAATTCAAATTTGAAGACGATGTGAAATCAAATATGCAAAATAATGTGATGAGGTGATTTGAAAACGTAGAAATAATGCACGAAAGACTGATAAAATTTGGATACGTCGGGGTTATAGCCGCGGGAGCTAAGAGGGCTGATCTTTCTAGCGTGTTTCGAATGGAACAACGCTGGTTCGATCCCCGCTTGGGTCACATGACTTTAACTTTGACCCTGGTTCAACAGATGTTATTGGGTAATTATTATTTAATGATTCATTAATAATAAACAATAATGAATTATTAAATGATGATATTAATACCTGTTTCTGGCCAGGCAAAATAGGTTGGTGAATTGCATTCCTCTTCACAAATCTATTTTAAAAAAAAAAAAAAAAAAAAAAAAAAAAAAAAAAAAAAAAAAAAAAAAAATGTGAGAGAGAAAAGGAAATCGAGAAATGTATGGCTTGATCGAATTAATGAATAAGGAAATGTACGAAAAATGTGATGGAAATTAATGAATTAAAAGAGGTATGCAAGTATTGAAAGAAATGGAAACAGTTTTGCAGAGTTTCTGCTCACTTCTACCGGAATAACATCAGAGCCGCGGTCTTTGAGAGTTGAGCTTCACTGGTCTATCGGAGGGTGACACTGAGGCAGTGGTGAGACAGATGAAAGTGACCACAGCCAGGTGGACGCACCGGGGACTGTCAACAGCGTAAACATCATAAGTGTCAACACATCAAACAACACAGGACTATGGTGCTATTTCCAGAAATAGCAGGGCTTGTACTCAACTTTAGGATATTTAGCCGGCCGATAGCTCAGTTGGTGGAATGCTCGCGTGCCATGCTAGAGGGATAGGGCTCGATCTTCATCAAATCTTCAGAAAGGATTTCCCGTTTTGGTGTTTATTTTAGACCTAAATCTTAATCTAAATCTAAGTCGCAAAGATATATATCATTTGAGATTCAAATTAAATGCATTTCCACAAGCAGACACGTATAAGTTCGCGCTAACGCATGCCGCATGTGGACCTACAATATACAAACTCAATCTCAAATGAACATAAGCTCTGCAACTCTTGCCAACCTTCCCTGAAACAGGGCTGACATTGGCAAAGTGAACTATCTTTTTACAGTATGGGTGGTCAGCCTCATACCAACCTAAAATAAAAATACTGGAAAGGCTTGCTCAGCTAAAAGGTTATGACTCTGGATGAAATGAAAGGAGAATGCCAGGACCGCAAAAAATGGTGGTTGATTTGCGGTGTGGGCGGCTAAGGTTTTTTAAGGTGCTCTATTACTGATGTACTATATTTAGAGATTTATTTAATTAATTGTTTTTCGTATATTATGTTCCTTGACTTACGGGTTGATACATATATAAGGCTGACCGGCCATCCTGTAAAATATTGTTCACTTTGCCAATGTCACCCCTGTATCTGTCGGCGAGAGTTTATGTTCATTTGTGATTTTTAAAAACACATGCGGCACATATAAGCATAATTTTACATGTATCTGCTTGTGTGAACCATTTTTTACCCTAAGTGTCGTACCAACCAATAAGACAAGGGATTTTTGTTTGCATATGTCTGCAACTTAGATAAGAGTTGCCGTGAACCCTGCTGAAAGTAGAGGAAAGGATGGTAATTTGGAATACTGATGGTAATTTGGAATACCTCAGTTAAAAAATAACTAGGTGCGATATCTATGAAATAACGCAAGAAACAAGTTGTCTATGGCACAGAGAGTGCACGATGTTGAGGACCGATCCGCCATGTTGGTAGTTTTGCTTTGACTGTCAGCAACGAAAAACTGTCGTCGGTAAACATTTTTAAGTAAGTGGTTTAATCCAGTGTAATCACTGTAAATTTTAATATAAATTAATTTGTTTTGGTGTTTTTCTGATCATTAAGGTATTAGCAAGGTGTAATGATGTATAGTTCTGTGCTATTTAGATTGAATTTTTTTGGTTTGGTAATTTTTGGTTATAACGCCCATGTTGTTAATTTGGAATACTTTAGGTGAAGCTAATTTGGAAAGACAGAAGAGGAGAAGAATGGGTCCAGTGCCTTAGTTGTGAAGCATGGGTGCATAATGTATGTGCTGGTTACGAGTCGGGTTGTTACGTATGGGAATCTTGTAAACAGATAGAAACAATCCATACTGGGCAAGGTGAATATAATTCGGAATACCCCTATTCCAAATTATATTCACCTTGCCTAAGCCAGCCCTTTTTTTCATTTTCTGGTTAAACCAAAATTTGAAGATGTTACAATTTAATTTCACTAGTGAATATATTTTTAGTAAAAATAAATATGTTTTTTTAACAGTTTGCGTGATTTTTAATCTCTTGTACTTATAAGTTAATAAAATTGTGTTTTTTTTTAAAACTGGTATTCCAAATTTGCATCACTTCCTCTACTTTCCTTCCTTTTTCCTCTTTCCTTTTCTCTGGCCGTCAATTAGTGCTGCTTTCCCTCCATGTCTCAGACTTGTCCTTGTATGTTTACCTTCTCTGCCAACAGGTGCGTACACAGCTTTTCACCTTTGGTTAGGCAACTATACAGATCACGGAATATATAGCAACTATAATCTAGAATCTAAGTTGCAAATATATATTGGCATTTAAGACTCATATTTAGTGCGCGCTTCTAAGTAAAGATATCTAAGTTCGTGCTTACCCATGCTGCATGCCTCCTTATAAGTATAAACCAAATAAACCAAACCTCACATTAGCATAAGCCTTGCAATTCCTGCCGCCTTTTCCTGAAACCGGGGTAGTATTGGCAACAGTGAATCAAGTTTGTACAGCGGTCATGGGGGGTCAGTCTCATACTAACCTATTAGTAAAGAAATATGATCTTTTTGGGCTTCCCGGAAGATAATTTATTCATTTTTCATTTTTTTTTTTAAATAGTGCACAATTAGATAATTATGTACCTACATACCTGCTATGAAAGTTAATGATAGGAGTTTAAATTATGGAACTTGGAGCTGGAACTTCCGAACGTTTCGTCCATGTCTGCGATAGGCTTCTTCAGCATGTTGATGACATGATGGCATCACATCACCATCGCAGATACTGGTGAAACGTCGGGAAACTTCAGCTTCGATAGACTGCGGCAACAGATCCTGGAAAGAAACTCTCCAAGTTATATATAACCATTTTGAATGTTGCTTATTGTCATACACTTATAATTTACTATTATCCATCATCCGATCTTTGGAAAAAACTATTCGCCCTTGAGATATGCTCGCCTCTGCTTGCCACAGGGACGAGTAAGCTTAAACCAACACGCTGCTGTCGAGGTAAAATAACTCACTGACTCCAAAACAACAACGCAGGAATATATTCTTATTTTATGTCATACTAGCTGTACCCTGACACGTGTTGCTATGGCTCTTCAGTCTAGATTGGTGATCATCATGCCGATCTGCACTTTCGATACTGCTGCACGAAAGAGAGATCTTGTGCTTCTGCTAAACCACTGTCTCAGGTTCTTCAACCATGATGTTCTTCAACGGCCTGACCGCGTTGCTCTATAATCGAGAGTAGGGAATTGTGTTTGATTCGCCATTAAACTTTACAGGAACCTTTCCGAGTATATTTTACGAATTTCTTGAAGCAAAAAAAATATCGGTTGAGCGGTCTAGGAGTCCATAGGGAGCATACCTGCATTGAATTTATATGAAAAAACGGATTTTCGGAAACGTGATGGTGGAGACTGTCAAATTTCTCAACGTTTTGTCGAAGTCATATACAACATCATCAGGAGTCGTGTTTCTTTTACGCCGATTACGTATACATTTTTGTATGAAATAATAATAAATAATAATGCAACTAAGCTACACATAAAGAGTAACTTCTTGCATGCGTTTCTCCGAAGGGGTCGCATGTGGCGATTCGGGACCTATTTATTTTTACAGGTAAGGGAGCCGGCCTCACACCAACCCCTTTCAGTTGAAGTGGGAGTTTCCCAGCTCCCGGGGGGGGGCTGATTCTCATTTCTTGTGAAGGCTGAGTAAACCTTGAGATCGAACCCTTGCTCTCGGCATGGAATGCAAGCATTCTACCAATTGAGCTATCGACCTTTTTACGAGCTTGATCGTCGTCGCTACAAAGCGCCAACTCTCAAGCAAGACCCAGTTGCTGTAAGGCTGGATGGACCTTTGGTGACCGGTCATTGGTAAAGGTTTATGAATTTTACAACCCAGCGAAGAGCAAATTTGAAAATATAAATGGTATAAAAGTTTTAGGCTTACGTGATGCTGGAGTGATGTTTTCCGGGATCTGTGAGAGCTGGAGATTCCATAAATTAAGCTTTTATAAATGGTATATTTTTTGTGCTCCGCCAGGAATCGAACCCACAACCTTCCCATTCAGAGTCCGAAGCATTTCATTTCATATTTGAGGCTTTGTACCACTTGTAAAAATAAAAAGCTTTGTATGAGCGTCCATGGGCTGTGGGTCATTCTGACACATTCCAGTTATTACAAACATACGGGACGGTTACGAGAAAAGTTTGAACATACCTGTATGTAGGCACATTTTTAAAAGTTTTATTTATCTGGAAATGAGATGTACCTACCTACATTCAAAAATATTTGTAACAAATTGTGAAACCTTATTTTGTCTATTGGGCTCAGCCCTATCCTCTGTTTGTATCGAGCTGTCAAATGTCATTCTAAAATTTGAAATTTTATATCCGGTCGCCCCGCCCACTTCGCGACGTTCCATTTTCAAATGCACTCCCGTGAAATGTCAAAAAAATAATATACAATAATTAATTTTTATTATTTCTATCATTTTAAAGTAGATAGGTATTTAGGGATTGTATGGAGACGTTTTCGGCACGAATTTCCTTTTTTTCTCGGTGAACATAATCATTCTGCATCCTGGATCCTAGGGAAGACGCTGCAGTGGTGGGTGGAAATGTCCAGACCTCACAACGCATCGTTGATGTGGTGCTGAAGGCCTTTGAGGCTATTTTAAATATTTTACGTTAATCAGTCTGATGTGTTTTCAAGCATCGTACGTCCAAATTGTCAGAAAGTCCTCATCAAATGGATAATTTTTGAGCTTTAGTCAACATTTTTGTTTTATCTCTTAATTTGATTGTTTATTTGTTTTCCCCCGTTTTTAAACACTTCTCCGTAAAGATACAAACATCCCTGATTTATTTATTTTTTCTTTCGTAAAAAGAAAATCAATAAAAAACGATTGTAAATGGTGTTGTAGATAATAAAGAAGTAAAAATAACAAACGCTTATATGTAAATACGACGCTGCGTTTAACAAAGTTTTATTTATTTTTTCGTATTTGTAAATTCCATGGTTCGGGCATCTAGAAATAATGGAAGATGAACGAGTGACAAAAATCACTATTTTTGTCACTACAAAGGGAATGACAAAAGCAAGAATGGAAGGGGAAGACCGAGGATGAGGGAAGTATTTTAGACCCTATCATTCAGAGTCTTAGCCAATGAAAATTTATATTTTCAACCATTTTTCAACCAACGTAAAAATCATCTACCCATCTTTTTCTTAATATCTTGTAAATAATAAATAATTTAAACTAATAAAGAAATTTACAAAATCAATTTAGTAATGTCAGTGATATTTTTTTTTAAATAAAATCTTCGCTTGACACAATCGGACGTTAAGCCTGGCATGGACGGGACAATTTTATTTATTTATTTTATTCGTTTTTTAACCCTGTTCTTACCAAACATCGGAGTTGGCAAATGTGATATAGTCCAGGGCTTATATTGATTACTCTAGAAAGTTCCGAGGGCTAAAAGTAACCTGCAAAAATGTCTAACTAAGCTGCACATATAGTGAAATTTCTTACCGCGTGTTTCCGAAGGTATCTCGTGTGGCGTGTGGGCCGACCTTACGCCAACCACTTCACTTGAAGTGGGAATTTCCCAGCTCCCGAGTTGGCTGCTTCTCATTTGTTGTGAATGCTGAGTAACCCTGCCGGTGTTTTTATTCTGGATTTGAAATCAAAACCGAAACGGGAAATAATTCCCAACACCCTTCATCATCATAAGCTCGTCAGTCCCAGAGAGTCCTTGGCTGAATCCAGGATTCTCTTCCACTCTCGCCTGTTCATCGCCTTTGTATGTTTGTCCATCGCCGGCACCCTTGGTGGGGATCAAACCCCCTTTGACTTAGAATGAGCTTATCGACCGGACTCGAAACATTTCAAATATATATTATAGGTACGTATTTCTCCTTAGCGTTTTGGCCGTCTGATGTCACAAAGTTTTTTGTCTTTATCAAATGTTTGGGCCTCATTAAAATAAAATAAAAACCTAACCCTTCATATCGCACGCTTAATAATAAAGAGAAATAACTCGAAAATTGGGAAAATCGAGATTTTGTAATAAAACGCAAGAACAATTCGAGAAGAATAGGTAGAATGCGACAGCCGTTCAATTTGGACGAATATGACCGAGATAAAACATCGGCCGCCTTTTTCATCCCATACAAGTTGTACTGGGTGTCTGAACTTTAAACGTGATTTCCCAACATTCTTGTTTTTTGAGTTATTGCTCTTTATAATTAAACGTGCGATATAGTAACTATCTTGATCAATGTATTAATTTTGGGCCTCACAGGGTTATGTAGGTATGCCTTTTATTTATTGCCATCGTCTCTTTTCCTTTCTTCTGCCATAAAAAACTTAAAAAAGAACACAACCAAACGGCCTAGAGGGATATATGTATGTGCCCGTTGGCAATATCTGGAAAAGTCACATACGGCCACCTACAAACAAAACGTCTGATTCATCATCGACATCATCATGATGAGCTCGACAGACCTGTGTGGGCTTTTTTTTAATCCAATATTCTCCTCCACTCTCGCCTGTCCATCGCCATTGCTCTCCAGCTACGTCTGCCTTGTTTGCCTGGTCTGAATCTCCGTAAACACTCATCCATCGCATTTTTGCCTTTAACTTTAAAAAATAATTACACTTCTCGGATAACTTTGTGGGAGAGCTTACAAAATTTTCGAAGTTTCGGCTGGTGACGACGATTGAAAATGAACTCAAATGTTCATCGTTACTCATTTTTTTATACATTGAGTCGTTTTTTGTAATTCCTTATTCCTTCCGTATATGGCTGGTCACGTATTGCACACGCCGCTTGACCACGGTTGAATAAAATTCACGTATTTAAGCTGATTCTAGCACACCTTTTGTGGTTTCATTCAAGCGAGAAAATCATGTGCAGTTCCTTGCAAAAAATACTTTCAGTAATTTAACGTTGAACCTACTGGTTGGCTTAGCTCCTTTTTTGGTGGGGATTTATTATTGCTTGTTTCCTTGTTTATTGTTTTCTTATGGCGGGCATCTTTAGTTTATGGTCCGGACGCCATATTGTTTATGGGCCGAGTTCTTTTTTTGAATATGTTCGTTCCATCTGATTTAAATTTTGGCGACGACTCAATTATTCAAAATCTACAAAAGAAAATGCAAACCAAAATAATATACAATATCCACGTCGTTCACAAAAGTTTCTAACTTGAACTTTAGGAGGATCATAACGTTTAAGTTGCTACTCATTTAATCCATATTATTTTAGATCGTCATGATCGTCGTGTAAAGGCAGTTGTTGTGATAGCCATATATCTCTGTTGGTTGCCATGCTGTAGAGCTGCGAGTAGGAGGAGCATCCATAAGCCGCTTCGAATCCTAAAAGTATGAAGTTCTTGGGCGACCTCTTGACTCTTGTTCGCCGTCATAAGATTTTTCCTTCAAAGGCGTGCTATGAATAAAAAAAGGTCCTATGTCTATTCGAGTATCCTGAGTTGGGCATTCCCCCATTTTCTTCTGCTTATTAATTAAATATATTTTATTACAAACGGATTTTTTCAATCTTTCAATTTATTTTTTAACGTTTACGCTATAATTTCCCCTATTTGAATGTCACAGATGCATTTGATAATTTGTACCGCCACATGGGATGCTATTAAATATGACACCTAAAATATTAAACTCCGCACCAAATGGGACTTAATTTGTCTTTATCGAGTGTCCAAGTTTCTTCTATTTTTTCTTCTACTTCCTACAACTTCTTTTCGCTGGACTTTCTATCGACTCATGTCATCTTCCTCCAAATCCACATCTCAAATGCCTTGCGCCTTTGTTTTGGATACGGACTTTAAACTTTATTCTATTTTGTTCCAGATTATCAGCGGAACGCAGCAATTCCAGTCTTTGCGGCAGCCACACAGACTCCAACTGCGGATCTCCAAACTGTCTTCTGCAAGAACCTAGCGACCTGCATCCTGCTCTCCTGGCTTCTCCAACCACTATATCTCCATCTCCTCTCATCCACTGCTCTCTATCCTCATTGTATCCACCTTCCTCCAACTCCTACAACCACCACAACATCCAAAGCATCGACAACAACAGCAACACCCTCCCATTCTCCAACTCTTTCAACATTCATTCATCGCCTTTGATACACTGTTCGCTCGCATCCATTCTCCCTTCTATATCAAACAACAATTCATTCCTACAATCCACGTCGCCTTTGAACAATTGCTCTCTACCTCCTTCGCATCCATCTCCACCTTCATCCTCGTTACCTTACCCATCATTATCATCAATTCTTCCTTCACTTTCTTCTTCATCTATTAGCATACCCACTTCGCCTATTCTTGCAACATCTTCCCATTCTTCTCTGATCCACTGTTCCCTGTCTTCTCTCCTGCCTCCGCATCCGTCTTCACCCCTCCACCTCTCTCCGGGAGACTGCCAGCCTTCCCTATGCTTAAGCACGTCTTCTCCACATCATAGTCTGGTTCCTGGAGACCAGCAGAGCGGATGCCCTGCTCCTGCTTCCCCCAGCAACATATCTGAAGGTCTGTGTTCCTCCGTGGCGGCATCCACTGCAGTGGCCTGGTTGATGAATGATTCTTCAGGTAAGGAAGTCCTCTTTTTCTGATTTAATTTGTAAAGCACTTTCTATCTGCCCAAAACCTCCTGTTCAAAGACAGCATTGTAAAATTTAAAATAAATTTATTTGGTGGGCGCTGTTTCTTAAACGATTAAATGACGCCTCAAGAGCCCTCTGCATGAATTTGATTCGGCGCCAATTTTGCAAGCAAAACCCAGTTGCTCTATGGCTAGATGAATCTGTGTGTCTAAACAAAGGTAGAATATTTTCAACCCAAAAAAAGAAAAGAAAATGTGCTCCGCTGGGAGCCTAGCCCCACTACCTTGTGCTTATAGGTACATACCCCGACCCGTACAGACATAGCTTGCCAATCTCGTTGGTGGGACTTTAGAAGCTTTATGACCATGTAAACGCATTTGATTAACTCTGTTTTTTTTAATTAAAAAAGTGTACTTTCCGGGATCTGTTGCCGCGGTCTACCTGAGCTGGAGCTGGAGCTCTTGGACGTTTCGCCCATATCTGCGACGAACTTCTTCAGCGTGATAATGCAAGAATGTGAAAGATGAAACAGTTATGGCAGTTTCAACATCAATTACAATGACAGTTTCTTGAACATCAACAGTTACTACAAGATTCTAATACATCACAATTTAAAACATTTTGATTTACCCTCGAGCGTAGACTGTAATGATGTTTGGGTATGTTATGCCCACAGATCACGGAATATATTATGTTATGCCTGTGCAGGAGGCGGTGTCAAGAGTGAGGTGCGCAGCCCGGGCGTGGCGGGGGCGGAGGGGGAGCCCCCGGGGGGATACTGCGCGGGGGCGGAGGCGCTGGGTGGCAGAGACTCCTACAACGCCTACTATCACAGGTAGGTTCCCGCATGCATGCAAGTGTTAGTTGAAATATGATTAAAGTGATGTCAAACTTTGAATTATATTTAATTTTTCCTACATTAAAAAAAAACCCAGTGAAAATGAGCCGTTTACACTGATTTTTCCCCTTAATCGTGCTAGTTGCATTCAGAGCGAATTCCTTGTAATCATATCCGTGGGTCGTGGTTGAGGAGCCCCATGTGCGCATGCTTGCAGCGCTCCTAGTACCTACAGCTACAGCTTGTGTGGAAATGATTTAGGTCGAAGCCCACCAATCGTTATGCGGGATCACAGACAATTCTGTTGTTGCTAACATAGCCCCTGACCAGGCCCGGATTAAGGGCGGTTCGAGCGGTGCGAGCGAACCAGGGCCCCCGCGGCCTACGGGGCCCCCAAGACATCTAGGAAAAGTATACTTCAACTTATACTTCCAGGACCAAAGACCCCCCTGGTGACTTGTATGACATTGTATGGAAAAATATTTCAACATGTTTTTTACAAAAATTACAAGACAGAGCTCTTCCAAGAAAATTCATAGACCTCCAGATTATATTTAGTCTATGGAGTCTCCCGAACAAGATTCTCAAAAATAAACTTAAAGACGCCGCGAGTAATCATTTCAGTTCACAATAAGTACCTATTTATTTTTGTGAGGGGGGATGGGGGTCAGGGGTTTCCCCGCACCAGGGCCCCAGTGGTCTTAATCTGGGCCTGCCCCTGACCCACTGTGTTTCCATTATTTTCCGGTGCTGAAACTACCCACTTCGAGGCTCCGAGTGAACGTTCAGATTGCTTTCGCGTTTTGAGTTTTGTAGCAGGAAGGTTGTTCATTACATCCCTGAGAAATGATTGGCCCTTCTTAGCTTTTTCCCACTCCCTGGCTACTTTTAGGTTTCTTCTCATCCAGTTCAATGTGTTTTCCATTGTTTGGTGATGTTTTTTCTATGTTCCAGCATGCAGCAGTACTCTCCGAGTCCCACGTCTGCCTACCACGTGAACTCCCCCAGCTCCTTCTACGCGCAGCCTCCGTATGCTGCGTATCCCACCTCACCAGCAGCTCCAAGGTGACTACTTCTCTCATCAATAGAATCAAACCATTGCAATGCAACAGAACAAGTCATTAGAAACAATCTAATGGAAAAAATCATTGAAAGCAAACTAATAAATCAAATCATTGCAAAGGGATGAAATTAAAGATTCAACAAATAAAATAATTTAAAAAAAGCAGCAAATGAAATGAAAGATGAAGCAAATAAAATCATTATCAACAATGAAAACAATTCAAATACACAATTAAAAAATATTACAGATCAAAAATTAAATAAAACAATGCAAAAAATCGAGTCATTACGAACAGAAATAGTGTAACAAACCAAATCATTGATAACAATCTTTTTTTTTTTCAATTTATCAATTAAATTGTCGGGAAGGATGTTACAAATCAAATCATTAAAAACAATGTAAACTAATTGAATCATTAACTGAAAAATACTGCAGATTGATAACGATAGCAACAATACAACAATCGAGCCATATCACTGATTTAAGTCTGCCATTAAAGAATGCTATAACAGAGTATGCTTGTCATTTCCAGGTCATCATGCAAGGTGGCTCCCTCATACCTGAGCTCGTACCCTACTCCAGGAAGTGTCAGCTCCGTGTCCCACCAGACGTATGCTGCCCCCTACAGCACAGGATATCCAGGAGCCGCCTTCGCCTCAGCTCCTCAGGCCTTCCCCCCTCCTCACCAGGTAAAATAAGTGACACCATTGTGTTTAATGTATCTGGCTGACAGTTGTGTCTCATACTTTGCTTCAGTGCAGTAAGCTAGCTAGTAACTGCACAGAACTACTGTGGCTATGATAGCAGTGGTTACGCTTACACTGCCTTGTGAAGAGGTGGCCAGTATTCCTGTAACAATTTGTAATTTACATGATCCTTTTATTGTGATTTTGTAGGGCTATTGTGGCTATGGCAGCAGTGGTTACGCAGATGCTGGCGTGTCAGGAGGTGGCCAGTACTCCTGTATCTACCTGTAATTTACATCATCCTTGTATTGTGATTGTGCAGGACTATTGTGGCTATAGCAGCAGTGGTTACGCAGATGCTGCCGTGTCAGGAGGTGGCCAGTACTCCTGTAACTACCTGTAATTTATATCATCCTTGTATTGTGATTGTGCAGGACTATTGTGGCTATAGCAGCAGTGGTTACGCAGATGCTGCCGTGTCAGGAGGTGGCCAGTACTCCTGTAACTACCTATAATTTACATCATCCTTGTATTGTGATTGTGCAGGACTATTGTGGCTATATCAGCAGTGGTTACGCAGATGCTGCCGTGTCAGGAGGTGGCCAGTACTCCTGTAACTACCTATAATTTACATCATCCTTGTATTGTGATTGTGCAGGACTATTGTGGCTATAGCAGCAGTGGTTACGCAGATGCTGCCGTGTCAGGAGGTGGCCAGTACTCTGCTTACTACCAATATCCTCCTTATGCTGTCAGTCCGCCCAGCTCGGCAGGCAGTCAGGCTTATCACATCTCCTCTGCATTACCAGGTCAGTACAAAGCTCTCCTTTCAAAGGTACCATAGCTCTGTACCCCGAGTATAAAACACTGCGTAAACTCACCTTGATTGCGTAAATTGAAAAAAATGTATGAAAACTAAATCACTCCCTAGGAGTTGCAAAGATATATGTCATTTGAGATTCATATTAAATGCATGTAACAAGCAGACACTTATAAGTTCACACTTGTTAATGCTGCATGTGTACTTACATATTAAAATCCAAATCTCAAATGAACATAAACGCTGCAACTTTTACCAACCTTCCCTGAAATAGGGGTAGTATGCTCAAACCCTCCTCGTACCCGTCCTGTATGTATGTGTCAGAAGGACCCACAGAACATGGACGCTCATGCAAAGCTATATATTTTCTCAAGTGGCGAAAGGCCTTCCCGTGAAGTGAAAGCAACGGCACGACAAAACAAGAACCTCTAGGTCAGAGGCGTGCCCATGACTCTAAAAGTAAATGGTTCGATGTTACTGAAGCTAATAGCATACCTCGGGTGGCACTCCTTGTGGGATTGTTGCTAGATCACGAGTAGCGTGAATAATGATACACATAATACGAAATAATAATAATTTAAATCTAAGGACAGGATTACTGTGAATCCGCTGCGGATGCAGCTTCGCAAAATGAAGCGCAAAATCGCTCAAAAGCGGAGAAATTTGATTTTGTAGCAACAAAGTCTGCGTAACCGACTGGGCCAATGGCCGGCCGTACTGCAGCAAGGAGCGCAACCCGATCAGAGTGTCGCAATGGACAGTACCATAATATATGAGGCACGTCCTGGGAGCTGGCGCCGCAAGGGCACTCTGCTGATAAGATGGATGGGATACCCAGCTGGTGTAGTTTGGCTTTAAAGTTTCCGTGGCCAGTTAAAAACTGGCTGGTAAAGTGGTTCGGGACAAGCCACTTTGCAGCCAAGCGCTGCTCGACGGAGGGGAAAAAAGAGTACAATATAATGTTCTCCGAACTATTCCACTCTCACTGCCATTGCCGTGTCCCGAGGGAAAAAAGGGTGTCTTTAACGGCTTGCGTTACGCGCCCCACGGGAGGTTCGACAATTGTGGCATCGATCGCCGCCGAAAGGCCGCGTCTGAGAAGACCGAAGGCAGCTGAGAGTTGTAGCTGGAGATCTAGTGGGAAGACCCCCGCTAAGACTGGAAGAGCCACAGTGGAGGTCGTTCTATACGCTTTAGTCATTAGTAACAGAGCCCGTCTCTGACCAGAAAGAACTGCACGGCGCGTGTTGCCTGAAAGGCACTTGTCCGCCCAGCATATTGACGCGTACGCAGCAATACCTAGGAAGACTGAGTCATAAAGGATCCGAAGAGCGCGGCCTTGCAGGCCCCACTGTACGCCCGATAGATGGGCGACCTTTCCGTAGGCATTGCTACCTCGGATAGCGATCGCTTTGGCGTGCTGAGTGAAGCTCAGTTTGGTGTCTAACTTGACTCCAAGATACACCACAGATTGCGAAATTTTTACACGGGTTCCCTGAAAATCTATTATTGGGGGGCGCTTTGGATCGAGTTTACCCTTGAGGAGGATAGCTTTGGTCTTGTGCGGAGCAAAAACAAGCTTGTTCCTGTCTCCCCAGTCAGCAATAGACTGAAGAGATGATCTCGACAGTTTCTCGATCTCGGAACGAGATTTACCTTCTACTGTCAGAAGGGCGTCATCTGCGTAGGCTCTCACCTCGCAGCCTGGGGGCAAAGGGAGCGACAGAAGGTCGTCAAACAGGATGTTCCAGAGGAGTGGTCCAAGAACAGAACCCTGGGGACATCCCCTGGATACATCCCTTTCTATGATTGTGGGGCCTGCGTCAATTATTACGTGGCGGTCTGAGAAATAGGATTGAATACAGCTATATAAGTTGGATGGTATTTTGTGAAGCCTAAGCTTCGCTAGAACCATTGGCCACCATGCGCTGTCGAATGCGCCAGAGATATCTAATAAGACCGCAAGAACGTGTTTGGACGCCGACTCTCTCACCACCTGTAAGGCCCACGAGATTGCGTCCTCCGTGGAGACGCTGGGTCGGAATCCATACTGACGGTGAGACATCGGCGTGTCCGAGGATAGGATATGGGCTTCCACTCGATTGGCTATAAGCTTTTCAAGGATCTTTCCTAGGATTGGAAGAAGGGTGATAGGACAGTAGGCTTTGGGATCAGTAGGGGGTTTGGAGGTTGCCTTGGGTAGGACTTTAAGTAGTCCAACCTTCCAGCAACGTGGAAACACTCCACGCTGGATACATAAACTAAAGACAGCAGTGAAATCGCGCGGACAAGTAGACCAAACTTCTTTGATGATTACATCATTAATTCTGTCCGGTCCAGGAGCTTTTCGACGCTTTAATGATTTTATAATACGGTCAATCTCCGCAACGGTGGGGATCCTTGACGCGGGTGTATCCAGTGGAAGTGCAGCGACTTTACGGATTTGTGCATCTTCGTCACTATCATCTAGTGGGTGGTCAGAAGAGATAAGTGCATCGAGAAAGGCGGTGGCTGTGGCGGCTAGCGTACAAGTGGTTTCGGTACCCCCGGAAAGGCAGATTCCGCTGAGGATCCCGCCCATGCGGATACTGGATGTCACCATCCGGTATGCCCTTCCCCAGGGATCCGGGTTTGCTGAGGCCGATACGAACTCACGCCAGGCCTCCCCTCCCCCAGGGGTGACTTTGGTAAAGTGAACCATTTCTTACTGTATGGGTTGTCAGCCTCATACAAACCTATAAGTCAAGGAACACTATTTGTGTCTGGTTGACGTGATTGTCCCAAGGTTGTACTTACTCAATTGATTAAAAATGGTAATACCGGAAGGAGAAAATTAGCTCTTTATTAGCCTTGATCTACGGATACGCTCTTGCTGTGATTGGGTCACCAAAGAAGAAGTCTTCCGATGCATGAATACCAATAAAGAACTGCTACCAACCATAAAACAGTAATCGCCAAAACTAACCAACAAGATAATGTATTTCTGTTCTTGTATTGTAATAATGGATGCTACTTTGCAGATCTGATCCCAGAGGACAAGTATTCATTTGGAGTGCGCGCCTTCACAGAGTCCCCCTCGTCAGGCCTGCCCTCCCTGAGCGATGCGTCCCCCCACTCGCCAGTCAAGAGCGAGACCAGCAGGAGGTGCAGCGGGGGATCCGGGTGAGAATTCTATTCATCTACATCATCACTGAATCCAAACGCAGCTTCTATCTCCTATACCACACTATATTACTTTATAACCATTCAGTCTATATTAATTATGATGTAGTTCAATCGATAGCTCAGTGTCCAGTAACTGACTCTAGTCCATAGCTCAGTTGGCAGAATGCTTGCATTCTGTCCCATTGAGAAGGGTTGGATCCACACTAAGGGCCTGTTGCACGAACCTCCAATCAATATTTGATTCAAACATCAAATTTGATTGCTTAGTTCTGGTAAGGACCTCGGTTAAATATTTCTCGAAAGTTGGTAAAAATGTGATGGAATTTGAACAGGAAATATGATTCACATCAGCTGACTTACGTATATGCAATCAATTGTTTGATTTGAAAGGGAGAAATCACACTTAATTTTGATTTTCGTCTGATTGGAGTTTGGTGCAACAGGCCCTAAGGGTGTCCTAGTAAAGTAAAGTAGGTAAGTAAAAGTAATTTCCTGTTTTTAACGTTGATTTTTTGCTTCCACTAACCTTTCCTTGATTACAAACATCATTTGGGGATGAAAAACGGCCAAAACGGATCAGCCACTCTTAGAACTGTTAAAAAAAAAATGCAACTAAGCTACACATATCGTGTAACTTCTTGCCTTCGTTATCCCCGAAGGAGTCGCATGTGGCAATTCGGGACCTATTTATTTTTACGGGTAAGGGGGCCAGCCTTACACCAACTGCTTTCAATTGAAGTGGGGGTTTCCCAGCTCCCGGGGGGGCTAGTTCTCGTTTCTTGTGAAGGCTGAGTACAACTTGCTGGTATTTATTTTGGGTTTGAAGAAGAAGTGGCGGCTAATCTGCAATGTTGATTTATTAATTTGCTACATTTTTTGCATAGGAAATTTTTTACTTTTTTTGTATAGATTTCTTTTTAAGGTTTTGTTCTTTTTTATATTTAAATGTAATTTATTATTCGTATTCCTTGACTTATAGGTTGGTATGAGGCTGACCACCAATACTGTAAAAAATGGTTCACTTTGCCAATGTCACCCCTGTGTCAGGGAAGGTCGGCAAAAGTTGTGGGGCTTATGTTCATTTGAGGTTTGGATTTTATTTGTAAGTACACATTCAGCATTTGTAAACGCAAACTACACGTTTTGGTTTGTGGGCATACATCTGAGAGCTTTAAATGAATATATCCTTGCAACTTAGATTATAGATTTAAGTCATAGGGACTGGAAAATGGTCGTGTTATTTTTTGTGAATTTTGGTGTTATTTCCCTTAAAACAGGGAAATTCGCGCTATTTTTTTTTTTTATCAAAAACAGGTCGATTTGGTGTTATTTTTTAGGGTTTATTTGATCAAAATTAAGGTTGATATAATTGCAAAACAGTAAATATTACTACTATTTACGATTTATTGTATAAAAAACAATATCTACTTACAAAAACAATGAATAAACAAAATGTGAATCCATACGAGTACAAACTTACAAAAAAACCATTGATTGAAAAAGTATTAATATTTCAATGACACACGGAATACCCTGCAATATCTATCTGCAATTATTAATTAATAATGACCGAATAACATCTGTTGAACCAGGTTCAAATTTATGGTCAAATGACCCCGACGGGGATCGAACCAACGTTGTTCAATTCCAAACGCGCTACAAAGATCAGCCCACTTGGCCCCCTCGGCCATAACACTGACCGATTTTCCTGCGCTTTGCACCTTGCAAAGGGTTTTCGCTGGAATCTTTTCTCTCCCACGAAATCTTTACATTGCAAAAGCGACGCATCACAACTTTTTTGCACAATTTCTACCAAAAGTACGAAAATTCGCGATATTTACAAAAAATCTCAAACTTCGCGTTATTTGCGTAAAAACCTCAAAATTCGCGAATAAATTCGTTTTATCGCGGTCGCGAAATTTTCCAGACCCTAATTATAGATTATAGATTTGAAATAGACACCGAAACGGGAAATCATTTCTGACACCCTCGGGGAGGATCGAACCCTTGCTCTCGGTATGGAATGCAAGCATTCTACCAACTGAGCTATCGACCGGACTTTTACGAGCTTGGTCATCGGTACAAAGTGCCAATTCTCAAGCAATACCCAGTTGCTGTAAGTGTTGTAAGTTGGTAGTGCGAGTTGGCAACTCAAAGTTGCAGTTTATTTTTATTGGGTTGCTCAACCTGTCAGAGAGAAAATGGAGGGCTTTTCAAGTTGTGTGAGCTAAATGTTGTGTCTGTTAAAACTAACTAATAAAACATATAAACCCGAAATATGAGTGTTTATCTTCAATTTCACCGCTGACAAATAAGATAACAATAGGTTATGAGCCCAGAGCGTGAGGAATTGAAGAGGAGTGGAGCGCAAAAGTGAAAATTAGTTAGTGAGTGTGAGATCTTTTTAGTGGAGCTCAAAAGTGAAAATTAGTGTGTGTGAGATCTCTTTCTACAGCCAGTAACAATAAGCAAGATGATGGACTACAATGAGACAAGGGAGTCAATCCCAAAGTTGAAGAGGAGCAACTATTATGCGTGGTCGCGACGAGCTATGGCCGAATTAGTAGACAGAAATTGCTGGAATGCAATCGATCCTGGCTATCAGGGTGTGGATGTAGTTAATTTTAATCAGGAAAAAACAAGAACTAACAGGAAGGCCCTTGTGTTTCTGTGGCGGTATGTCAACGATGCATACATGGAAGACATAGGAGATTGTGTTACTGCCTATGAAGCGTGGGCTAAGCTGAAAACAATTCATTCTTCTTTCACGTTAATTCAATGTTTGGAGAAGATGAAAGAAATGATGAATATTTTGAAGACAGAGGACCTGCCTATGCATGTATATATGGCGAAGATTCAAGGTCTGAATCGTGTTATTAGGAGTGGAGGCTACGGACTGGAATTAAATGACAGTCAGCTAGCAGGTGTTTTCTTAGTTGGTCTGCCTAAGGACAAGTACAGAGTTTTGATCTCAATGTTGGGCAAGGAGAGAGAACTGACAACGGAGAAGGTTAAGGCTACCTTGCTGCAAGAAGAAGATGAGTCGGAGTTTGAGGGCATTAGTAATGCTTTCTCATCGGTCACCAAGAACTCCAAGGAGAAGGAAGGAAACCGTGGTCGAGAAGGCAAGAATCAAGGCGGAAGAGGAGGATATCGAGGAGGTCAAAACAGCAGCAACTCCAATGTTTTTCAGAACAATGTAAACTACAACAAGATACTTGCTGGGTCAAACAACCAACCAAAGAGTGTGAAGTGTTATCAGTGTGGACAATTTGGTCACATGATGAGAGAGTGTAGTGATATCAAATGTTATCGTTGTGGAAAGCTTGGACACATGGCAGGAAATTGTCAAGAAGAAGTAGAAATTAAGGACAATAACAATTCCAACAGCAATCCAAAGTCTAGGTCATGTGTAAGTACATCAAAAGCTTTGGTCACCAGTGGTTATCAATCAGACATTAATTGTGAATTCCTAATTGATAGTGCTGCGAATGATCATATCTGCAATGATAAACATATGTTCAAGGAGTTGAAGGTTACCACAGGAGAGGTTGTTATGGGAAAAGGTAGTGTTGCGGTGCTAGGTGAAGGACAAATTGAACTAAACATTACTGATGAATGTGGTGGTTGGAAACTGTGCATGTCTAGTGTATTGTATGTGCCTGAGTATTCATTCAATTTGTTATCAACCTCAAAATTAGCCAAAAAGGGTATTTATTGTACTTCTGAGGAAAACAGTTGTATTGCTAGAGATAAGTTAGACAACATGGAAGTTATTTTCACTGCACCTGTCAGAGATGGACTTTATGTTTTGGATGTAAAGAAAAATCATAACTTCAACAATGTGAAAGTGGAATGTTCCAGCGATACCAGTGTGGGTGGCAACGTTAGGAGTGCAGTGGCATTGCGGAGTGCTGTTGAGTGGCATTCCCGTCTTGGACACCTCCATGAAGAAGCCATTAAGAAAATACCAGTTATTGAGTGTCATGGAAAACTTGATGAAAAGTGTGATGTATGTTCAAAAGGAAAGGCTACGAGGATTGGTTTTCCTTTGACAAGTGAACGAAAGACTTCTAAACCTTTGGAGTTAATACATACTGATGTAATGGGTAAATTGTCTTCTTCTGTTGGTGGTTCAAAATATGCAGTGACCTTTATTGATGACTATTCTAGGTATGTAACTGTTTATCCTTTAGCGAGGAAAAATCAAGTGTTTGGTGTGTTTAAACAATTTAAAACCTATGTTGAATTGTTACATGATTCCAAGATTAAGGCCTTGCAATCAGATGGAGGTGGAGAGTACATTGATGGAGAGTTTCAGGCATTTCTCAAGGAGAATGGGATAATCCATAGAAAGACAGTCAGAGATTCCCCAGCTCAAAATGGAATAGCAGAGAGGCAAAATAGGACTCTAGGTAATGCTATTAGGTGTATGCTTATACAATCTGGACTTCCTATTTCTTTCTGGGCTGAAGCTATGAGTGTTGCCTGTTTTGTGAGAAATATGTCACCATCTAGAGCCATTGACAATCAAATTCCCATAGTACGTTGGAGTGGAAAAGAGTTGAAAGCTGAGGACTATGAGAGACTTGTACCTTTTGGTTGTAAGGGATTTCTTTATTGTGATAATGGAAAATTCAATCAGAGAGCTATAGATTGTGTGTTTGTTGGGTATGGAGATAATGTAAAAGATGGAACTAGAGTGAAAGAGAAAGTTCTGTGGATTAAGAGAGAGTTGATGTTAAAAATTGAAGTGAGAGATCTTGGTGAAATGAAAGATTTTTTGTCAATGCATGTGGTTCAAGGTAATGGAGTGATCAGTATCGATCAGAAAAAATATCTTGAGGAGGTTATTACCGAGTTTGGTTTAATTCAAGCAAAGGGAAGAGGTGCTCCCCTTCCTGCTTGTACTGAAGATAAAACTGAAACAGCTGAAGAATCATATGATGTAGCAATGTACCAACATGCTGTAGGGAGGATAAATTATTTACCAAACTGTACGAGACCTGATCTCAGTTTTGTATTGAGCAAAGTTAGACAGTATCTAAATGATCCAAAGAAAAAGAATTGGAACGAGGTTGTTCATATTTTAAGATATCTCAAAGAGACTAAAGATTTGAAAATTGTTTATTCTGTGTGAGGGGAAGAATCCATTAGTTGAAATTTATTGTGATTCTGATTATAATAATAATAAGGGTGAGAGAAAATCATTTTCAGGATTTATAATAATGATGTGCCATGGACCAATTATTTGGAGATGTAAAAAACAATCTGTGACGGCTGCATCCGTCATGGAAGCAGAATTTGTGTCTATGAGTGAAATAACAAAGGAAGTATTGTGGTTGCAATAAGTGATTGTTTTGTTTTTCTTTCTATATTTGTTTTGTATTCTTGCTCATAATTTGTATCTCTGTTAGACAATAAAACTTAAACTGAGGGGAAGTGTTGTAAGTTGGTAGTGCGAGTTGGCAACTCAAAGTTGCAGTTTATTTTTATTGGGTTGCTCAACCTGTCAGAGAGAAAATGGAGGGCATGTTGTGTCTGTTAAAACTAACTAATAAAACATATAAACCCGAAATATGAGTGTTTATCTTCAATTTCACCGCTGACAAATAAGATAACAATAGTAAGGCTGGATGGACCTTTTGATGACCGATCTTTGGTAAAAGTTTATGAATTTTTCAACCCAGCGAAGAGCAAATTTGAAAATATAAATTATATATTTTTTGTGCTCCGCCGGGATTCGAACCCACAAACTTCCATTTACGAGTCAGAAGTGGTAACCGCTACACTACGGACCGGTCTCATATAATATGGATTTTGATAGAAATAAAGCCTAATTGACATGACTTTGGCTCTAAAGGCTTGTATCATGTTTCCAGGGAAGTGTCTGGCAAGCAGTCACGTGGCCGTGGGCGTAGACAGACTGCGGCATCTCCCTCGCAGCCGCTGCCCGAGCCCGCTACGGACCGCGTCTTCATCTGGGACCTCGATGAGACCATCATCATCTTCCACTCCCTGCTCACCGGCAGCTATGCCATGAGATATGACAAGGTAATATTACTTGTGCTTTGTTTTCTTCTTTTTATTGTTAGATTTACTTTTTTATTGAATTTATTTACCTGGAGACCTATAAGAACAGGCTCGGCCTAATGTTAGGCTCCAGTCTCCGACACACAAATTTATACTTAAATAACAATAATAATATCAGGATGATTTATTTGTTGAGAGCTTTTTTTGTGTGTCCTCTGCCAGCTTAGTCGTCACTGTAGAAATCTCCGATTCTCAAGCTAGACCACTTCCTGTAAGACTGAATGGACCTATGGTGACCGGTGTTTTGTTAAGGCTGATTAATATTTCATCTCAGCGATGAGCATATTTGAAAAATTTAATATTTTGTTTGTGAAGTATTTTTGTGGAAAGAACCTCGGCACTTGTGACCCTTCAGGACTTTATTTTAACATCCGATAGTAAGACCACATTTCAAAGACAGTGATTTTGTTCCCCAGGCTCTTTACTAGTGTCCACACTTCCATTCCCTAGAGAACAATTGGAAAGATGTAGCATCTCACCATCCACACAAATAACTCTAGACCAGGGGTGTCCAACTCAAAATCGTGGTGGGCCGGATTTAGTACTTTTGTAATCGTGGCGGGCTAGAATTTTTTGTTGTTGTACTTTTGTCCATAATAATTCTGTTGACGGGGGGGTAGTAGGCACGCAATTTTGAAAAAATATTTTGTCCATAAAAATTCTTAAGAACATATTGCGCAATAACTAGATGTCGTCGCGGGCCGGATGATAGGCTTATGCGGGCCACATTATGGCCCGAGGGCTGTATGTTGGACAAGCCTGCTCTAGACGTATTAAACTGATTCTCATACATCACAATTTCACATTTTATTATTTATCCACAAGCATACGATTGGCATTATAACAAGTTTTTAATTTGAGACAATCTCAATAGATGTCACTTTGTTACCCACACACACACATATACGGGTATCGCCGTTTAAATTTGTACCATAACGTTCGTTAACCAGTAACACACTGGGGATATAAGTAACATTCAAGATAACGTAACAATCGTGAGTCAAATTAAGGTCTATTAAAAATGGTGCTCTTATATTTTTATTTTATAGCAGTCAGTAAGAACTGTTATCAAGTCTTGTATTCGTCAGCAAAAAAAAGAACAGATTTCATCTGAAATCAGTTGTTCTGCGCCAACCTGAAAATTCAAGATTTAAAAAAAAAAATTGCACTTTTCTTAAAAACGGCTTTAACGATTTTCTTTAAATTTTCAGTGTGGTCCTTGCCCAAACTGTCGCTAATAAAATTAGTAATGGTAACGTTCTTGCCAATTTGAATCAATGGGTTGCCATATGAAAGAAAAAAACTATTGTTATTTTTCGGAAATGGAAGGATATTATGCGCAATATATATTTCTATAAAAATTTCAAATATTTTTAAAGATATTGACATAAAACACCCTTTGCATGATCTCAAAATTTTTATTGAAAAGAATAAAAAACACAAAAAGTAAAATAATTAAACATTTGTAAGATTCAAAAGAAAGAATAAGTTATTCACTTTAACTAATTTTATTATGGAAATTTCTTTACTTTTTATAAAATTCAAGATGGCTTCCGAAAAGCTGTATCGATATAAAAATTACCACTGTGATCAATATTTCATTAAATCTGTTTAACCTTTTTGCTATATTGAATAACAAACACACAAAGTTGCATTTAAAATCTCAGTAGGATGTAGAAAGGTTGATTAGATATTTTTTGTTTCAGTTACGTAAATGATGTACATAAGTAACCATAAATTAACGGTAACGGTAAGTAGGTGTAATTTTGTAACCAATATTAATATGCCTTAATTTCACAGATGTGACGTAACGCATGGTAATATACGGTAACGATCGTGAATACAAAACACGCACGACATAATCCTAAAATTGTTTAATTAGAAAATTGATAATACCAGCGACTATAAAAACACACAATCTTAACCCTTACCAGATGCTTTTTTCTTCAATTTGGACCAAGCTACCGGACTGTTTTCAAGGCAAAATATGCCGTTTTTTTCTTTACAACTTTAACAACTTGTAGCTTTTGTCTTTTCTTATTATTTCAAAAAATAAAAAAAATGGTGGTTGTAGCTAAGAAGTTTTTATTTCAGATTGTATGTTTATTTTTCTTCCTAAATATATTTATCCTACCTTATAACTATACTTATTATCTAAAAACTTAATCACTATGGTAGACCTCAAAGCACACGGGGAAGCATAGAAGCATAGGGGAACCATTTTGGGCGCGTACGAATGTCAGTTTGACTGTTGAAACGGTTGAAACAATGTGTCACTTTAAGTTAAAAAAATATTGTTACGATTTTAGGGTTCAAAAGTCTTTCAATTAAAAATACTGGTCTTCTTATACAGTTGTTTATTCTACACTTTTAATAATTTATTTTCACAAAGATAGTCTCGACTATTCCATTACACTTGGTTTCTGTTCACTGGTTAAGTTGGCTCAATGAAGTTGTAAAGCTCGTAGGATACTGGCTCTGCAAGCAACTTGCACCCTTTTTATATTCTTCAAAACAGTACAATCTAGATCTATATTCGCTAGACAGTTCCAGAAAGGCGTAGTAATAATTATTTCTCGATGCTTCAAGTATTTTATTCCATATTTATGAGGATTCTTATTGCATAGTTATAGCTAATACCTATTCTAATATTTACATAACAATATATATACAATGGTAGAAAACCTAACAAACAAATAATGTTGCTGGTCCTCTGGCCTGGAACCACCTGCCACATCATGTGAGAGAGCTAGAGGACCATGAAAAGTTCCGGAATGCACTGAAGACAAGCAAATTTCTGGCATCGTTTGCACAAGCGCCCTTGGAGTGATTGCATCACGAAACGGCGCTATAAAGAAATCATCAACTCATCATCATGTGTGGTTATTTGCTTGTTAATAGCTTTTCAAAAAAGCTTCACCAATAATCCAGAAGATGTCTATAGATACATTAAAATGATGTTTTAGTAAAGAAGGCGCCAACCCGATTCTCGCGCGGGGTCTGTATTTTGGACATCTATTTTTACCCCGAGCAAGAGACGGGGTCGGTACGGAAAGGGTTAAGAAGCATTAATGTCTTCAAGTAGAAAATACACAACTGACAACAGATTCTGATATTTACCCTAATAATTCCAAGCCAAATCCCACTCAAAACAAACAAGACAAATTTACGGATGAGACGTAGACCCTCTCAGAAGAAAAAGAGGATGGTGGATTAGTTTGTTGGTGTTTTGAATACTGCATGAAAGAGTTGCCATACGCGAAAAATTACTTTGGGATGCAAGATTTTTGTCAGTTTTGATAAAATTGGTAACACACCAAAGGAAAACCATTAGCAACTAATATTTCGTGTACAAATAAATAAATATTCTTGTGGCTAGTACAGAAAACAAAAGATATGTAACTAAGGTATATGCAAAAATACTTAACTTTATAAATATTTGATTATTTTGATCGTATCTTGCCATCAAAGGGTCAAAAACGGGTTGACGACATGCAAAATATATATGACAATGGAAAAAACGCGGTTTTGTTTTATTTTATAATTACATCGCCACTTCATGCTTTTTGCAGATTTTTTTTTGTATTTTGATACAATTTTCAAATACTTTACTCTAATTAATCTAGAATTCAGTAGAGATCACCAGTTTTTATGAAAAACTGAAAATCATTAGGCGACACACGTACAAGACAAAAGGTAGAAATTTCGATGGCGATACCCATACGTCAGTGGCGGTCCGTGATCTGTTCCCCATGGGAAGCTGAAAAAAAACATAGATTCATATTGTCTTGTCTTGTATCCTGCCGCCATTCCTCTAGGGGTGGCCAGTACCTCCACACAAGTGCCTCCACTTGACTCTGTCCCTGCATACTTCTTTCATCTCATCCAATTTCATCACTCTTTTCATGCATGCTCTTCTTTTGTTTCCACTCTGTAAATTCCATTCATTCGCAATCTCACTTATCTGATCAATCCATTCTTTTCTAGGTCTTCCCCTTCCACGCTTACCTATTACATTCCCTTTATACACTCTTTTTGTCAGTCGGTCTTCATTCATCCTTTCAATATGTCCAAACCATCGCATCACACTTCTTTGAACTTTCACTTTCACGCTTTCTTTTACTCCGCATTCATTCAGAACCCATTCGTTTCTCACTCTATCTTTCAGTGTTTTTCCTGTCATACTTCTCAAATGAGCCATTTCTACGGTGCATACCTTATTTACTTCTCTTTCATTCACCGTCCATGACTCGCTTCCATACATCAGGGTCGGCAACAATATACAATTGTGTACCGCCATTTTCATTTTCTTTGGTATCCTTTTATTCTTCGCTATATACCTTCCTATATAAAAATAATTGTTAGCCAACAAACGAAATGCACGTACTTATTGTATTTGACAGCTGTAACTAAAAAGATATCCAAATAAACGCTCTGCTCCGAAAGTCTTAAATTAACATATGTGCGAACATTTCCCTGATAACATTTTAATGATTTCAATAAACAATTTATATTTTTATTGTAAAAATGACTTACCTGATATTCATTTACTTATACTTGAGCTCAATTCTACGCTCTTTCTTCATAAAGTTGTCAATTACAGCATCGTGAAAGGTTGATTTCTCCTTTAAGGCCAGGAGAAGGGATTTTTCTACGGAAATGATGGCTAAGGAAGACAACCGTTCCTCGCCCACCGTGCCACGTTTTTATTATAATTGTCAATGCTGGTTTTATATTGGGCGCTCAGAAAATTTTCGATGCGATTTTCTTTACCAAACCGTTTTAATTTCACACACGCGTCGATATGTAATTGAGAGCATTCATGTCTTTTCCGAGCTTTAGAAAGATTATTTAAATCACTAAGCCCGTGCTTATTCCACACATTATTGTCATTACAAAATAAAATACACGGCCAGCAATATAATTTACACAATTGAGCACAGCCACAAATGCACGAGACTTTCGAATATATTGAGTTTTGGAAATGTCTTACAAACAATTTATTCTTGCTGGTGATTTTTAAAATTGGAGTTGGTTTTCCAGTATCCACTATATGTTTTTTTTCTGCAAATTGTCTAGACAAAAAACTTTTACATAACAATGATTCAATTAAACTGTCACATCTACTATTTGAATCAACAACCTGAGAACAAGATGGATCCATATTTTTATTTTTCAAAGAACAAAAATATTGAACACCGTGGCCGTGCGTTAAAAAGTCAACGCTAACTAATACATGAAGGAAGAATTATTCATATTATTGTTAAAATTATTTATTTGATGTCATACTCTAAATCTAAATCTAAATCTAAGCTGCAAAGATATGTATCATTTGAGATTCATATTAAATGCATTCCCCCAAGCAGACATGCATAATTTCCCGCTTACACATGCTGCATGTGGACCTACAATATAAAAACCCCAATCTCAAATGAACATAAGCCCTGCAACTCTTGCCGACCTTCCCTGAAGCAGGGGTGACATTGGCAAAGTGAACCATTTTTTACAGTATGGGTGGTCAGCCGCATACCAACCTATCAGTCAAGGAGTACAAGCAATTAATACAATCAAATATATAAAACAAATAAATTCTAAGCAATTAAACAGTAAAAAATTAAAAAAACTACAAAAGGGAAAATAAAGAAGTAAGAGAAGATAGTCAAATCCGCCCGATTTGCAATACCCTATTTTGTCCAGTATGTCTAAAGACAATAAAGTCAATTTTTTAATGTTGGATTCTGTAATCTCTGCCGTATCTTACCGGAGTAGCGAAATCCCATCGATCTTATTGCGCATGCGCAAAGAACAAAAGATCTGCTTTAATTCTGGATACGTCTGAGCTACCAGTATCCGCATATTATGATGATTTGTTTGTTTTAAACACTTGACTTCACGGTATAGACATATATGCCGCATGGCATATGTATGTAGTTAGATACATACATATAATGTCTCGCTTACGCTCGATAGCGAGATGTAAAAAGTATAACAATAATAAAGATTTTTGTAATCGCCGCTGCATAAATACGATGCTCTTGAGCAAAATATATAATATCATTTCCCATACATTAACACCTTGAGGTTAAGGGATTCGGTGAATCCATCGTATGTACGAACCGCTCGCGCCTGCCATACGTAGGTGTACTGCGCTGACAGTATCTTTTTTTTAAGCAAAAATTATGTACTTACATAAGTACCGGATTTAATAATGACATAACGCTGCCTTAGTTCTTGATTATCGTATACGCCATTGGGAAAATTTTAAATGTGCAATGTTTGCATGTGTACTGGACCAATGTGTCTTATGAGACAATAAATTTATTTTAAAAATATTTAAAAGAACTCTCACATTATCGAGTTTTACGGTTTTTCTTAGCTCAGATTGTGTAGAATTTGATTCATAAGACAACTGCATGAAAAAGTCATATTTGACAAAATTGGCGTATACAATAAACAAGAACTGGGGGAGCGATAAGTGTTGGTTTCCAAATCTGAAATTCAGAAAGGCCAGTAACGCAACGCAACTATGCAACTGATTGTGTTGCGTGGCCAATAACTAAGTATACTTGAATTTGAAATTAATTTGATTGTGATGTTTTTCCTTGCAGGAGAATGACCCAATAGTTCAATTAGGATTCCGAATGGAAGAAATGATCTTCAACATGGCAGACACACATTTCTTCTTCAACGATGTTGAGGTAAGCACATCTAAATCTAAATCTAAGTTGCAAAGATATGTATCATTTGAGATTCATATTAAATGCATTCTCACAAGCAGAGACGCATAATTTCGCACTCACACATGCCGCATGTGGACCTACAGTATAAAAAACCCAATCTCAAATGAACATAACCCCTGCAACTCTTGCCGATCTTCCCTGAAACAGGGGTGACATTGGCAAAGTGAACCATTTTTTACAGTATGGGTGGTCAGCCTCATACCAACCAATAAGTCATCATAACACCAAAACCAGGAAATCATTTCTACACCCTGTTTGAGAATCAAACATTAACTCTCAGTATGGAATGCAAGCATTCTACCAACTGAGCTATAGTTCGGACATCACTACAAACGCCAATTCTAAAGCACGACCCAACTGCTGTAGGCGTGCTGGACCTTTGGTAACTGGCCTTTTCTTAACCTTTAAAGGCATATGGACGTACATGTACGTTAGCGCAAACTTTCTGTGAAGGAGTATGGACGTACATGTACGTTAGCGCAAACTTTCTGTGAAGGAGTATGGACGTACTTGTACGTCAGTATGCATTTCTCAAAAAAAAAACAAATGGGTTATACAATGGCATCTGTGTATTTTTTGGTTATCTTTCAACCATTTCAAAACAGATTTCTGCTTAAAAAAAAGGAATAATCGACTTTTAAAGTTATCACGTGACTTCGATATGACGTCAGAGCATCAAGTTCATACCTTGCAAACCGTTGATTGTGACGCACACGGTTTATTTATTTTTTTCGCTGTTTTGATTAGTTTTGCAGTGTTTATTTTACTTTAGAGTTTTGTTTATGCATAGTTCAATATTTATTTTAGTATTTTTATTATTGTAATTTCTTAGTGCTGCTTATAACCGTCGTGAATTTCGTACTTTTCTTGGAGTTTTTATAAGTTGTCTGTGTTTTGTCGTACTTTCTAGTTTTTTTTATGGATATTTCAATATATTTTTTTGTATTTCGTATTTTTATTATCGTTATTTCTTAGTGCTGTGTATAAAGCTGGTGAATTTCATAATTTTTTGGAATTTTTATAAGTTGTCTATGTTTTATCGTACTTTCGAGTTTTTTTATGGACACAAAATGACTGAGACGGGAGTCTCACGTAAGTAAGAAATTACGATAATAAAAATTCGAAATGCAAACAAAAACTCGAAAGTACAATAAAACACGGACAACTTATAAAAACTCCAAGAAAAGTACAAAATTAGCGAGCGTCACACACATCACAAAGAAATTACAATAATAAAATTACAAAAATTATTGAAATTTGCATAAACACAACTCTAAATTTTGATAAACACTGTAAAACTAATTAAAACAGCGAGAAACATATGAGAAATCGCGCGCGTTGCAATCAACGGATTGCATTGAACTTGCTTGAACTTATTCTCTGATGTCGAATTAAGTTCAACCCGGTAAAATAATAACAATAATAATGTGTTGTAAGTGGAAACAATAATGTTGTCTTAGTAATTTTTTTGATAAATAGTTGGGTGTTTTTGTGACAGTAAATGGTTTGTGATACCTGGACTACGAAATCGGTTTTTATGGGATAAAACATATAAATGGTATGTTTTCATTTTTATTATTATTTTTTGCTCATATTTTACTTCATAACACACAGATTTCATGGAAAAAATCATGAAATAGTAATGTGAAAAAAGCTCACTCCCCAGAGGAAGTCACCTATCAATTAACTTACTCCTGCAAAGGTTAAATACCAACCAAGCGAAGAGCATAAGGAAAGATATAAAAAAAATTGTGGTCCTCCATTGTGCAGAGTCCATTGAATGTTTTTCTTTTTACATATCATGTTCCTTGACCGAGGTTGGTATGAAGCTGACCTCCTATGCTGTAAAAACTTGGTTAGCTTTTGCCAATGCCACAATTTGTATTTGTTTCAGGACTGTGACCAAGAACACATAGACGCAGTGTCAGCCGATGACAACGGCCAGGACCTCTCCTCCTACAACTTCCAGGCCGACGGCTTCCACGTGGGATCCTCAGCTGCTGGGTCAGGAAGGGATGGTCCACCACCACCTGGAGCTGCAGGGCTGGGGGCTCTGGTGCCTGCGGGAGGGGGTGGGGTGAGGGGGGGCGTGGACTGGATGAGGAAGCTGGCGTTCCGGTACAGGAAGATCAAGGATACATACAACAACTACAGAAACAGGTAACAACACATAATCACTTCCATATTTACAATCAAACTCAGTTGTAGGGATCATGAATGTAATGAGCTCATGGCTATAATGAGCCATTACTGACTGATATGATTTGTTTATTTTGAAAAGCGGCTATCTCCTCTTATTTTGAAAAACTATTTTTTTTATATTTTGGCAAGATACCCTTAATAATGATAATAAATAATCATTTTTATTTCTTGGCCAAACAGCATCATTTGTTTTCCCGGCTTTTTAAATGGTTTAAGTTCATTGGTTTACTATTGCTGTTGTGTTGTGTGCAGTGTGGGAGGGCTGCTGGGCCCGCTGCGCAGGGACCAGTGGCTGCAGCTGCGCTCAGAGATAGAGATGGCCACGGACAACTGGCTCACCACGGCCTGCAAGTGCCTCAACGTCATCAACTCTCGGTAAGCTTCTATATATATAGCAATGATAGAATATAAATATAATGTGTTTAGCAGATAATTTAATACAAAACATTATTGCGATAAACAATTTATTCATTACTTCAGCCATTTTTTTGTAAAAAATAAAAAACCATTAAGAGGGGCACTTGGGGGTCATAAAAACCAGGAGCATCAGTTCTCCATGTTGTTTAGTTGGCAGGCATGTCTGTTTCCTTGCAGGGAGAACTGTGTGAAGGTCCTGGTCAGTGTTTCTTTCAGGCAAAATTATCCAGGGGGGCAATTTATAATTAAACCAAGTTATATGTAAATTTTGACTCCATTGACAGCTTACAGTATTTTACTCCGGGAGGGGCAGTAGGGCTTTGCCCCCCCGGAATAGTACCTCAAAGAAACACTGGTCCTGGTGATACTTGCTGTGTGTGATGCCCTCCCTGTTACTGTGTAGGGTGTAGGACTCTAGAGTCCATGTTACTTTACAGATGTGGAGTTGTTAAGTTGTCATGTCTGTTTCCTTGCAAGGAGAACTGTCAGAATATCCTGGTGACTACTTGCTGTATGGGATGGCCTCCCTGATATCCGTGTAGGACTCTAAGGTCCATGTTACTTTACAGATGTGGAGTTGTTAAGGGCCGGTCTTATAAACGAGAGACCAAATATCCGTAAGTATCTCGACAATTAACTAACGGATAGACGTTTACGGATTGATCTTACCAATGGTCGTCCTATAAAGCTTTTTTAACCATCCGTTAGTTTTCAATAATGTTTGTGTGTAATGATTTTTTAACTGCATTCATGAACATACGTCACTCGTTTGCTGTCAGAGACGAAACATAACCTAAAGTTGCTTATGACAAATACGAAAACGACTAATACAGAGCAATTTTAATGAATTCTCTTTCACTGTCGGAAGAAATTCTCTTCAACAGGACAGGGCGTAGAAGTCCAATGACACACAAAACTCACCGCAAAGAAAGGATGCTTTTGACAGCTGACCTAACCTCAAACCTTAACTAACCGGCCGGTATCTGGGATTAATCGATGGGTAGGCTGTCGCCTGTCGGTTAGTTCTGTCGGTAACTTTTTACGGAAATAAAACTAACGGATCGTTAGAAGATGAAAAATGTGACGTTTGTTTTATATTTCGGTTAATTTGGTAGGACATTGTTTATAAGACTGGCCCTAAGTTGTCATGTCTGTTTCCTTGCAGGGAGAACTGTGTGAATGTCCTGGTGACCACGACCCAGCTGGTCCCCGCGCTTGCCAAGGTGCTGCTGTTTGGTCTGGGGGGCGTGTTCTCCATAGAAAACATCTACTCGGCCACCAAAACTGGTAAAACCACTTATTTCTTCTCTCTCAGCCTGTCCACATCTGGACATTCCTTTATCACTGGTGGGTTGCTATCCAGGATCTGTTGCCGTAGTCTATTAGAGCTGGAGCTGCTGGCTTTTTCCCTCATGTCTGAGATGGGCTTCTTCAATATGAAGATGATGAGCCGATTAAACTGTTATATTTATGGGCATAAAATCCAGAAGCTCCAGCTTTTCTAATAGAAAACAGAAACAAATCCGGAAAGCAACTCTGCAGTGTCAATCGCCGGCTGTGTAAGCAAAAATTGATGCCGAGAGCTAGGGTTTGATTCCCATCAAGGGCGTCAGAACTGATTTTTACATTTTGATTTTTTGTTTACTTCAAGCTCAAAAATAAAATACCAGCAAGGCTTACTCAGCCTTGACAAGAAATGAGAACCAGACTTATCAGGAGCTTGGAAGCCCCACTTCAGGGGAAGTGGTTGGCGTGGGGCCGGTCTCCGTACCAGTAAAGATAAATAGATTCCTCACACCTCATGCGGCCACTTCAAAGACAACGCATTAAGAGGTTGAACTATATGTGCAGCTTAGCTACGTTATTTAACCCATTTCCATTTTGCAATTCAAATGGTTTTCGATACTCATTTCGCACATTTCTGGTAGCTACCAATAAATCAAAGCATTCACATGTTCATCATCACATCATCTTCATGCTGAGGAAGCCCATCGCAGACATGAGCGTCACAACTCTCCAGTATTAATCGTCGTTCTTGTAAGCCTAAAACTCATTCATTCACATGTTATTCCATGTTTTTTCTAGGCAAAGAGACCTGCTTTGAGAAGATCAAGCAGCGCTTTGGTGAGCGCTGCACCTACGTGGTGGTGGGCGACGGGCAGGATGAGGAGTTGGCGGCTAAGGCCAAGAACTATCCTTTCTGGAGAGTATCCTCGCACTCCGACCTGGCCGCGCTCTACAACGCGCTGGACATGGGCTTCTTATGATCTGCTTCCACAACTCTTCAAATCACAACAAGAACTATCCCTTCTGGAGGGTCTCCTTGCACTCCGACCTGGACACACTTTGAAACGCACTGGAAATGGGATTTTTATGATCTGCTTACACAAATCACAACAATAACTCTTCAAATTGCAGCTATCTACATCAGATGTTAACAAAATTCTACAAGAAAAAAAAGCAGAAGAAGGAATTGTGTAATTTATATAACGAATGTAAAACATTTAGTTATAACGTTGGTGCAGACGAAGTTTCGTAGCTACGTTACAGTATTGAAAAATACTATGAGACAAACCTGCCAGCCGGACCTGTCACCACAGAGCTGTAAAAACCACACAATACTTCATAATCATGTGAAATCCAATGTTTTCTTGCTCCATCCATCTTGTTTTCCGACACCCAATAATTATACTTGCCATTTTGTTTTGTAATCATGCCTTTTATGTCCATAAAAAAGGTGACAGATTTGAATGAATTTTATGAGGCACGCTAAGATAGGAGGAAGTGAAGGTAACTCTACAAAGGCTCTGGCCTCCCCTAGCAGAATGATGACAGAGTTACTGTTAGTTAGGTGTGTATTAATTCTGTGTAATTTTATTAGATTTCTTAAAAATGAAAAATGGAGGAAATTTGTGAATACTGTGTTCCTAAGATGTTTCTGTAGATACTCTAGAGTTTAAATTTATGTATTTTTTGTAAGATAAATTATTGTAATGAAATATCCACTGTACACAACAGCACATTTGGTTTTTGCTCATATAACAAAAATAGTTTTAAGAAATCTAAGTCGGCCTTGCGTCAAATGATGAATTTCAACTGCATTTAAGTGAAATTTCATTTCCGCTCATGGATCCTGAGATGAAGACGCCCAGCTTTCTTTCCATCTTTTAAAAGGTCTTCCAGCGAGACTTCTGGAGACATGATCTCTCCAAAATCTGCTACACCTCCCTTTGTCCTCTATTTTACAGGTTTTTCGTTTGTGGTCATTGCAGATGCAATCTGGCAATGTTCTGCCTGTGATCATTATAAGAACTTCCATTTGGATGTTCTCAGTAGGCTGCGGATGAGCCATGGCTTTGCTGTTTGACCGATAGTATTTTGTGCAATATGCCAAGCCATAAACTTTATATTTAAAAAATGCGCACAGACCTCCACAATGTTGATGGCGGGCAGCGCACATGCGCACTAGGCAGTGCACACCATTCGCACATCATTTTTAACTTTTTTCACTAGAACTATGAGTATTAAAGTTTCTGATAAAGTTCAAAATGAATGCTTTCTATTTTTTCAAGGTCGTAAGTAGTAAAAGTATTATATACCACTTTCACATATTAGCCACTGCTGTCTATTGTATAATTGAACTAGCACTCATGTGACATACAATGGCCTTCATAACTTGGCAGTGGTGCAGATGACTATTATCTACACTCGATAATCTTAAGACATGTATACGATGCTGGTCATACATTTGTGATCGTAGTTGTGACTGAGTTTATCAAAGACGCAAGGTGTGACTGGGGAATAAGTTCAAATGACTGCACATTTTTTATGTCTAGCACAAATGTATAAAACACATCAAACACAAGTTCAAATTTTACTTTGCCACTTTCATAAAAACTGAAATAAATGTTTTTGTCTTCATATGCCGGATATTCTTCTCTCGGGTTTTGATAGATTACAGGTTTTCCAAAAAATAAAGTTATTTTTGAAAAGGAACTATTCAATAAAATAAAAATGAATTTCAGTGTTAATACTTAAATCTTGGACCGGTCCGTAGTCCGTAGTGGCAACACTTCGGACTCGTAAATGGAAGGTTGTGGATTCGGATCCCGGCGGAGCACAAAAATATACCATTTATATTTCGAATGTGCTCTTCGCTGGGTTGAAAAATTCATAAAACCTTTACCAATGACCGGTCACCAAAGGTCCACCCAGCCTTACAGCAACTGGATCTTGCTTGAGTATTGGCGCTTTGTAGCGACGACCAAGCTCGTACACCTCTGCGGCACTACGGCAAGTGTCATAGACCCCTAGAGTCTTTAGAATCTAGGGAGTCTCCCGCACAGGATTTCTTAAAAAAAAAAAAAAAACACATTCATATATCTTTTATATTGATTGATTCCCTCAAAGGATGTTCCTATTGATTTGTAATTGTTTAGGCCCATTTTACACACGATGCATCCTGCCTGGTTTGTTTATGGTTTTTTGGAATGGTTTAGTGGAATTCAGTTTTTGGGTTGGATTTCTAACAGTGTACGGGGATGTATGAAAGCTCTCACACAATTTGTATGGTAATCCATAGACAAATCAGGCATTGTGATTGAAATAGTGTAGTGTGTCGGTAATATTCAAATATATTAATCTCCAAAACGATCATTTTGCTGAAAATATATAGCTTTGTATGAGATCCATGTGCTGTAGGTCCTTCTGACACATACATACAGGACGGGTATTAGGAGGGTTTGAGGATACATGTGTCTCCACCTCTTGTTGGCCTTGTTTCTCTTTAACCAGCACATGTAACGCTATTAATCAGTTTTTTGAAATGCACATGATGTTACAAACAATTCAAAATGTAATAAATGCACATTAAATTTACTTCAATCATATCTACAACTATGTCATTGTAAAGTTTTAAAGTTGAGAATTATAAGAGAAGTTTTTCGCCCTTATTCACCAATCTTACAAACACTTCCTAATGGAACCACACTAGTACTTTGATTGGTGAAATCCATTTCAAATACATAAGTCAACAGGTATATTAACCAACACTTGAGCATTTCATCATATTTCGCTTTCAGTATTTATTTGCTTTGATTTGTTGCGAATATTATTAAAAAAATAAGTGTATTGAAGAACAGAAGCCTAAAAACTATGTAAATGATGGAATTTTAATTTGTATGAAATATGAGTATGACAACAAATAGTCGTCACTTTCTTGTCGTTCATCAGACTTTCAAGATGGAAAAATTATACTGGATATTGAATGATAAATGTTTACAAAATTATTTGAATTAGATAAAAGAAGTACCTACTCACGATTTCACAATTGTGTAAGACAAATAAATTATATAAATTAGAAGAATAAAATTTGACAAATATATAGCATTAGTCATTGCATAAAAAACTAGCATTGCAGCGCAGAAACAATAACAAAGCTAGCGCTGAGGCCGGGAATTCAAATGTACCAATCACAGAGCACAGTTCTTTTTGTCAGCCGATGAGAACACCATTGGTGTCCATAAATTACGTCATCGATTTTGGCCGATTTTCGACCCCCTCCCCCTACAATCATCCTATAGTCATTATTTAATGACCCCCCCTCCCCCTCTTGTAATAATGGATGAGCTTAATAATTAATAATGTTATATTACTTACATAATATTTTGTAGAAATTGGTATTTACAAGAACGACGTCACACTTTTGGTACTCGTACATCATTTGCCATCATCCGCAGACCAGACTCCCCCCCCTTAATGCGAATGACGTAATATATGGACAGCCCCTTTATGTTCTACTAAGTCAAGTGACAGCATTAGTTTTGATATGAAACAAATGCTTTGATACATTGGTTCCTTAGAGAAGTGCCGCGCTTGTCTTTGGTTAGTATTCTAATTAATGAGTATTGGTCATGAATACAAGGGTGTCTTTTCTCTTAGACTTCACTAGAGTATGGCGCATAAATAAAAAACAATCTAAATGCTAGTCAGGTCTAGGTGTAAGATTGGTGAATACGGGGGTAGGAATAAGTTAAAAGGTATCTAGTTGTGTAATAACTAATAAGAATGTAAATATCATGTAAGTTTAGTATTAGGGACTTTGCATTGATACTAGATAGGAATTTAAAGTAGGTAGCATACCTAGATGTATTTTTAAGTATTGTATAAAATATTCACTATTTATTTTAAGTAAAATTCAATTTTAAGAAAGTAATTATCAAAATAAAATAAGTGAAATCATGGGAACCCAAAATTCTTATTATTTCAACAACACACTCAAAGTACCAGATTCTACCCTTAAACTAAAAAAATTATCTTTGATGGCGCTGCAACTGGAGTCTTGGCATTCTTTAAACTTCTACCTCCAATTCCTCTCAGTCTGAATCTTACCACTCTTCTTCTTCCTCCCGGGTGGCCGGTCATCATTTTTTTTGTGAATCGGTGTGCCTGGTATTCTGTGAACATGTCCAACCAAACCCCTACTTGTGCATTCTTAAAAAATATGAGACCCTGGGTGTTTGGTATATGCTGGCCAGTCCATCGTTCCGCCTTATGTGCCACTCCCAACCATCCTTCATTCTAAAAATACTTACCTACTTAATATGGCTCACAAGCCTTGAAGGCTCAGGGCCTCCCGCACCACAATCCTCCAGGACTTCTACGTCTGCTTCGACATTGTCTACCCACCGTATCCTGGGACATCCATGTGCTCTGACACCGGAGGAATCCCAATACATTATTTTAATTTCAGTTTGGCCTCTGATGCTCAACACTGTATAATATTGGCCTGTAAAAAACAACTTAACTTCTTACGGGGCTATTCTTAGACATTTTAGTCGTCAGTTGACGCTTTGACAAACTAATGATGCATTTGTATGAAGACCAGTCAATCCAAGATGGCCGCAAGTGAACAGCTGATTTGTCTTCATACAAATATTAAAAAAATTGGTAGGTAAGAATGAACGTGGTGATGAAACTTTCAGACCGGGCACCATTTGTTTGTCAAAGCGTGGGCTCAACTGACGACTAAAATGTCTAAGAATAGCCCCGTTAAACTTTAAATATATTTTACAGCACAGTTTTCTTTTATACATTCAAAAGCAATGCACAAAACTGTACTTTATATAATTCTTTTTGTTCATGTTTATACATTTTGTTCCATACCCCAAGTACAAAACCTCATGTTTAAACTCAATCATGGTATTTACTACACTTATACAGAAACAAAAACAGCGCCTCTAGTGAGTGTTTTATTTTATGTACATTGTTGGTGAAATGCTATTGAGTAAATCATAAAGTTTTATATTTGGTGTACTGTCCCTTATTCAGTCAAATCCATAGTTAATGTCAAATCAAAAAATAAATGTATGTACTTAGAAAACATGTAAAATAATGAACTTCTGCCATTTTTATTTACTAATTAATAAGTGATTATACGTAACAAAAGACTTTAGAACAACCAAAATGGTGATTTTACTTGTGTTAATAAATTTGTGGTAGTCTAGTGGTTATTGCCTTTGACTACTGATCAAAAGATGTATGGTTCAATACTGATTTGAAGCAGCATTATTGTAAATATAAATGTACATATTTTATGCTAAAAACATATTGAAAAATAAAAATGTACCTATAGCAACATAAAGCCTTTTCATTTCCATTTCAGTTGAATCATTCTTTTGATTGAATGGACTCCCAACAAATTCCCAAGACAACAAAATAGTGAAATCATATGAAATGTAGAGCAAACAAGTTTATGGACCACATCAACATCTTGGTACAGGTTATATTGTTCAGAGTTGCATCTTCTTCGCTTTATGTCCCCGTCCTTTATTGAACCGTATTTAGATTTAAAGTAGAATGGAGCTTTGATATTTCAATGGAATACAAAGATAATGTTTAAAAATCAATAAATCTTTTATTTTATTAAATTTTCAAATTACAGAATGAAATCTCACAAAACGAAATGACTGGTCTATAGTATTGTGGTTAACGCTACCGAATCATAATTGAAAAGCAGTGGATTCAATTTCCAGAGAACAAAAAACAATTTTAATTTTCAAATATGCTCTTGTTAAAAAAATCATATATAATATATATAGAAGAATAATTTATTTATAAGGTACACATAATTGAAGAGCGCCGTTTTTGTGTGTGTCACACCTCAAGGGCCCTCTCAAATCACGGATAAGATTTTTTGTAAAGATGCATCTTTAGTGCTCCTTTAAAGATGCCAACAGTTTCTGCCTTCCTCACATTAGGTGGTAGTCTGTTCCACTCCATTGGGCCCGCAAACCGGAAAGCACGGTCCCCAAAATTAGTGCGTGTCTGCAGGGGCATTTTAAGCTATTTTGGGTAGGGTCCAACGCTGCTCATGACGACCCCCCCCCCCCCCCTCCTAAATAAGTAGGTAATGACATTTTTTTAAACACAATTTAATGACAATCGAAATACCTATGCAAAAATGCTAAGCTGGTTTATTATTGTTTTGGTTTGGCGTGCAGCGTGGTACGGGTAGGTAATACCTACCTACTAGGTATGGCGTGGCAGCAGACTCACATCCACGGCTTGGCACGTAAAAACATTGTTTTATTATTTACAACAATTTTTTGCAATAGGTATATTTTTTTTTGTAATTTCTTTCAAAAGTACATACCTACCTAATTTTTTTTTATAGTGAAGAATTATTTCTCATGTTTTTTAATAATTTTTTTCAAGAGGAGCTAAGTACTGTAAAAAAATTAACCCCAAAGGGCCCCCGCGGGGCCCCTTGGGCCTTGGGGCTCTGTCCGCTGCTGGCACTGCGGACCCCCCTTAAACTGGCACTGCGTGTCTGACGTGACGGCTGGACTAAGTCAACCACCCCACACCCTGCAGATCTGAGAGTTTGACGTCTCAAATCTATCTCAATAGGTGAGAACATGTCAGACAGGTATGAAGGAGCTGTACCATTGACAGCTTTGTAAACCATCAGACAAACACGGTAGACCACCCTCTCCGGAAAACGAAGCCAATGCAGTTTTTTCAACAATGGAGTAATACGGTTAAATTTGGACATCCCAAATATGAGTCTTGCTGCAGAGTTCAGCACAGATTGTAGCCGGCTGAACTGTTTTTTCGGCTGACCTATATACAGCGTTGAGCAATAGTCAACCCGAGACATCACAAAAGCGTTAACCAGGGTTTTGACCGCCCCTGATGGTAAACATCTCCTGATTGCCTTTATCTGGCGAAGTTCAAAAAACGAGGAGGATACCGTGTTATTCAACTGCTCTCCCATTGTGAGGTTCCGGTCCAGTGTGACTCCTAGAAGTCTCACTGAATCTGACGGCTGAATCAGCTGTCCCCCAATGGAGAGTGGTACGGGAGTTGTCAGGAGATGATCACGCCTGGACGTAGCCGCCCACATAATTTCCGTCTTACCCATGTTAAGGATTAGGCCATTGTTTGTCATCCATTCACCGATCTCCGCGATGCAAGCTGCCATTCTGTTACTGAGAGCTCCCGTCATGTGTGGTCGACACTGAGAGTAAATCTGCCAGTCATCTGCATATGCATGTGTAGTGATGCTCCATTTCTCGACTATGCTCTCAATGTCGGCCGTGTATAAAATAAACAGGATCGGTCCCAGCACAGACCCCTGCGGCACCCCGGAGATCAGCGAATAGGAAGGTGAGACACAGTCACAAGTACGCACTACCTGCTTGCGATCCGCCAAATAGGAGGTGAACCACGCCAGAGCCTTATCTCTCAAGCCGTACGCATCCTCCAACCTCTTTATCAAGATATCATGACATACGGTGTCAAAAGTCGCACTCATGTCCAGAAGAGCTAGGAGCGCAAGATTCCCACAATCCATATGTCTTTACCAAAAACTAATCACAGGTAGATTGAGCCTTACAGCAAGAGGGTATTGCTCGAGGACTGGTGGTTTTACAGTGGCGACCAAGCTTGCAGAGTTTTTGAGGTGTGATTCACTCATAAACAGCGCTCACCAAATAAATCATCCTAATATTTAATATTCATTTAAATAAGCAAACTACAATCATTTAGATTTGTACTTCTGCATTTTCTTCCATTTATTCTTTTTGACCAGAACAATCCGATTTCTCTTCAGAGCATTGTCTCCTTCTTCCTCCACCTTTTCAATCTCCTTCCCGGGAAGAATATTCTTCACGTTGGTCTGAAGTTCATTTGTTTTAGACTCCAGATCCAGAACGGCCTGGTTCTTGGATGCTTTTTTGAGTTTCCGCACCAGCCCAGTTTCCAGGGCCTCCTTCATAGCCTGGACAGCGTTCTGTCCGTCTCCCATCTTGAAGGCATCCTCCAGGGTATTGTTGCTGGTCGGAAACTTGAAGCTGAAGCCCTTGGGGAAGATGGTGGTGGCCAAAAGGGAAGACAGCTTTCTCTTCTTGAATGCCAGCGTAGCTTTGAGCTCTTCGTCTTCTTCTTTTGTTGCTTTATTGGGACTGTAGTTCAATGAGTTAAGGTTATAATCTGTAATTTAATCTGCATGTGATAAGAACCTATGCCAATGGTTTAACAAGAGACCAGTTAAGATTGACAATATCTTAAGTAAAAAAATCCACTTAGCCGGGAGTTAAACTTAAAGAAGAAGTATAGCTGTACTCACAATAACACCGCTGTTGCATGAGTTACTTTGGCTTGGCGTTCTAAAGCGAATTGAGTATAAAGTGTGCTCAATAACACACAGGGCACTCTATGAGGACTCCAATGTACCTCGTAGAATTCATCAAGCACAACTGATTGGAACAGCAGGCATTTATCAATGAGCCTTTGTGCAAGTCTGCAACAGTACTCGGTAGGCGCGCTTTTGCAGTGGCAGCTCCAAGGTTAAGGGCTATACTGCCACCTGTGGTTCTAGAGATTGCGGACAGCAATCACTTCAAGAGACGTCTGAAGAAAATTGTGTGGAAACTAAATCCCTCACTAGAGTGGTGTTATATCCTCCATTCATTTTTCTATTTCAATCAGGATACACCGGATGTCCGGACACAGGATATCCAGTCGATAGCTGAGTTGGTAGAGTGCTTGCATTCCATGCCGTGAGCTCGGGTTTGAATTCCACCGAGGGTGTAAATGGTATAAATGGTGAAATGTTAAAAGCAGGAGGTGAATGCTTGATAGATTGGATGTACGAATTATGTAAGCTTTGTGTGAATGCAGGAGTAGTACCGATGGATTGGAGGAAGGCAGTCATTGTTCCCATTTACAAAGGTAAAGGGGACAAAAAAGACTGTCAGAACTTCAGACCAATCAGTCTACTCAGTATACCAGGAAAAGTCTTCTGTAAGGTGATTATAAAAAAAGTGATTCTGACAACTAGTGAAAGGATTTCCGATGTACAGTCCGGCTTTATGGCCGGTAGAGGCTGTGTTGATCAGATTTTTACTCTACGACAACTTGTTGAAAAACAATTGTCGGTGAGGCGGAAGCTGTTCACGGCCTTTGTAGATCTGGAAAAGGCTTTTGACTCAGTAGACAGAGGTATGTTATGGGATGTTTTGAAAGCATACGGAGTGAATGGGGCTCTCCTAGGTGCGGTGCATGCAAACTATGAAAATAGTAAGGCATGTGTTCGTATTGATGGTGAGTATAGTGAATGGTTTGAAGTTTATAAGGGTGTGAGGCAAGGATGTGTGATGAGTCCTTGGCTATTTAACATAGTCATGGACAAGTGTGTCAGAGATGCTAGACTTAATGATTGTGGATTGATGATAGGAGAGAGCAAAGTGAGTGTTCTACTGTATGCAGATGATGCAGTTCTTGTATCTGATTCTGCAGTAGAATTGCAAACAATGCTCTCTAGATTGAATGAAGCTTTGTTATGTAACCATTTGAAGTTGAATGCAAGTAAGACGAAAGTATTGATTTTTGAAAGAGATGATGAAAATATGAATTATGAATTTAAAATTAATGGAATGAATGTTGATGTCGTAAATGAGTTTGTATACCTGGGAAGTAAGTTTGAAAAAGATGGAAGAATGATCGGTGAATTTGAAAGAAGAATAATGAAAGGCAGGTGTGTACTGGGTGCTACCGCTAGCATCGCCAAGAACCAGAATCTTTCAAAAAATGTTCGACTGGCGGTGCACGGTGGTATACTAGTGCCCACTCTGATATATGGAAGTGAAGCCTGGACGGTGAGTGAAAGTGAGATTAGTAAAGTCCATACAGTAGAAATGGACTACTTAAGAAGTATGATTGGGAAAAGACGGAGTGATAGGGTAAGGAATGATTTTGTTAGAGAGGAATGTGGTGTAAGAGAAAGTGTGAAAGTAAAGATTAAAAGAAGTATGCTTAGATGGTTTGGACATTTGGAGAGAATGAATGAGGAAAGACTGACGAAGAAAGTATATGCTGCGAGAATTGATGGATGTCGTGGAAGAGGAAGACCGAGAAAGGTATGGATGGACCAAATTTTCGAAATAGCGAATGAATGGGATATCCAGAGTCATAATAAAAGGAGAGCTTGTATGAAAAAGGTTATGGCTCTGGATGAAATGAAAGAAGTATGCAAGGATCGAAAGAAATGGCGGTTGATCTGTAATGCTGGCGGTTAAAGCTAAGGCTTTTAAATTTAAAAAATATGTGTTGTAGCTTTTTAATTTTTTACTGTTTAATTGCTTAGAATTTATTTGTTTTATATATTTGATTGTATCAATTGCATGTACTCCTTGATTGATAGGTTGGTATGCGGCTGACCACCCATACTGTAAAAAATGGTTCACTTTGCCAATGTCACCCCTGCTTCAGGGAAGGTCGGCAAGAGTTGCAGGGCTTATGTTCATTTGAGATTGGGGTTTTTATATTGTAGGTCCACATGCAGCATGTGTAAGCGCGAAATTATGCATGTCTGCTTGTGGGAATGCATTTAATATGAATCTCAAATGATACATATCTTTGCAGCTTAGATTTAGATTTAGATTTAGTGTCAGAAATGATTTCCCGTTTCGGTGTTTATTTCAAACCCCAAAATAAAATACCAGCAAGGTTTACTCAGCCTTCACAAGAAATGAGTACCAGCCCTCTCGGGAGCGAGAGCACATTCGTACCATTTAAAATTTCCTGTATTTTATCTTTTAAAAAAATTCTCATCATTCTTTTCCCGCATATGTAAAGGATACTTGGTGGTGTCATCTATGAGGATGTCCATACTCTCTGCAGCGTTCTCCAGCCAGGCAGTGTGCTGGTTGCTCTTCTTGACCTTGAGCTCCAGAAGGTCTACCTCGCGGGCCAGCAGGACGCGCTGCTTCACGGCAGACAGGAGGGCGGCCGGTACAGGGAAGTGCGGGAGGTCTTCAGCTAGAAACAAAGGTAGAAGGTGATCAGACACATGATGGGTGTCTCTAATAAACATAATATTTGCAGTTTCGTGGCACGTGGTTACCAAAATGAATTATGGTAATACTCTTGCAAATTTGCATCTATGAGTTGCCATATAAAAAAACAAACAATTGTGATTTTCTCAGAAGTGGAAAGGTTGAAAAAAAAGTAATGTAACACAATATTATAAAAAAAAATCTATAAAAAAACCTAAAATAAAACGGAACAAATTAATTTTATTTATAGTAGAGGCATTAACTTTGTAATCGTTCATCATTAAGGATAAAAGAAAAACAGCTTTGTTTTCGATTATGTGAGTATTTATTTTTATACCACAACCGGTTTCGCAAACATCCGTTTGCATCGTCAGGTGGATCAATTAATATTATCAGGTGGATCAATTAAAAGTATTAATTGATTCACCTGACGATGCAAATGGATGTTTGCGAAACCGGTTGTGGTATAAAAATAAATACTCACGTAATCGAAAACAAAGCGGTTTTTCTTTGAAAAAATGAATATTAAGTACCATTTACATATTAAAATTTTAAATTAAAAGGTTCCAAAAACCCCTGAGGACGCAAAAAACTTATTATAAAAAACGCAAAAAACATTTATTTTTTGGGTTCAATAGAAAGAACTACGTTATCACTATATTTCATGATGAAACATTTTTCAAATTTTAGAAAATTCAAGATGGCTCCGGAACAGCTGAAAATTTCAAATGACATTTACTCAAAAATGGCTCCTGCGATTTGTTTTTTGGGTAATAGTCGTTATAATAATGCTATGTAACAGAATATTCTTTGTTTTATGGGTTGCCATATAAAAGAAAAAAGTAATTTAAAATTTCTCGGCAGTGAAAGGGTTAATTAAAAAGTAATGGTTGACAATTTAAAATCCATTATGTAAACCTACATTAATTGATCATTACTTTTTTCAAAACATTAATATAAAGTATAGCCACCATACAAAGTGACAAATTTCCATACAAAAATTAATTGTAATATTCTTGTAGCAAAACGTCTCATATAAAATACTAGGCTACGATTCTTAAAATTTAATAACTACCCATAATAATCAATCATTAATATTTTTTTACAAGATATGGATGAAAATTATACCCACCATACAAAGTGCTAGTTTTGATACCAAATGAATCAATGATAATCTATAATCTAAGTTGCAAGGATATATTCATTTAAAGCTCTCAGATGTATGCCCACAAACCAACAAGTGTAGTTCGTGCTTACAAATGCTGAATGTGTACTTACAAATAAAATCCAAACCTCAAATGAACATAAGCCCCACAACTTTTGCCGACCTTCCCTGAAACAGGGGTGACATTGGCAAAGTGAACCATTTTTTACAGTATGGGTGGTCAGCCTCATACCAACCTATAAGTCAAGGAATATGAATAATAAATTACATTTAAATATAAAAAAGAACAAAACCTTACAAAGAAATCTATACAAAAAAAATCAAAAATTTCCTATGCAAAAAATGTAGCAAATGAATACACCAACATTAGAAATCAACATTGCAGATTAGCCGCCACTTCTTCCTGTCCTTGCATACTTCTTTCATTTCATCCAGAGTCATAACCTTTTTCATACAAGTCCTCCTTTTATTATGACTCTGGATATCCCATTCATTCGCTATTTCAGAGATTTGATCCTTCCATACTTTTCTCGGTCTTCCTCTACCACGACATCCATCTATTCTAGCAACCAGAGGCGGTTCGCCAATAACGTGCAGCCGTTCAATGCACTGCCTAGATTTTATAAAAAAAAAATAGCAAAAAAATGTATATCCTTTTAAAAAAAATATGTTGTGAGGAAGATGTTTTGAAAGATCGCTGAAGTAACAAATCAATAATAAATAAGTACCGACTTAATTTTATGGAGCGCTCGCGAAGCACAAAGGCGCCGTACATAACATAATATTATAGTTTAGGTAGCTATGCCTACTCATCGTTCAAAATCCAAAGTGAACTGAGGATTTCAAAAAATTTCATACATATTATGTGGTTGCTCCAAATCCGTGCCATAGAGCGAGAAAGCAGATAAAACATTACCATTTCATCAAGCTAGACAAAGACGCAAAACGGTGGTTTGGTGCAGCGCCGAAATATTATAAAATATTTGACTTGCCTTGGACACAATGAATCCTCACAATTTAGTCCTGAAGCATTTTTAAGAAAACAATGTTTGTTGATTGAAAATAATATTGAAATCTCGGTGACTCACTTCCATTCCGTTGTTAGTTGACATGTAAACGTACTGTTGCCGGTTCTGTCTGTATTTAGCGTGAATATTTTCAAAGTTATCGTGAATTTATTACAATTTTGTTTTTAATTAATTTTCTGACGATGAATTTGACTTTATCAAGAAAAATCGTAGTTTTTTCGATCATTTTTTTTTATAAAAAGTTGTTATCTTCCTAGATCATAATTCAAAATTATTCAACAATGTAAAGCTAAGTGTAAAAAAGTGAATAGGGTATTTAAAAGCATCTTGTCTGTGTGGTTGTGAATGATTAATTATACTTTTTTCTGCTTCCCGTGTCTTATTATTGGTGGTGAAAAATCTTGGAGTGAAAAGGTGTTGTCATATGTAGATCTCGCTCACCTTACTAACAAAGTTAAAAAGCATGCACTTTTGCAAACTTATGTGCACTGAGCGTGTAATGCATTTAAATTAATTAGGTCAAACAGATATTCGACAATTGCTTGTGATGTTGGTTGTAGAGAATCAATTAAAATGTTTAATGACAAAGTGCGTCAGAACAGATTATAGAATAATTGTTTGTGTTCAATTTTGTGCTGCATTTGAGTTGGCATTGAGGCTTTCGCTCAAATGAAGAAGCGAAGTATGGATTTACATTTCAAATAACTGCAAGTAGGTATTTGCTCATTTATTTCTTATGCAACAAAACGGGTGCAGGTGAGTACTCTTGTACCTAAATAAACCATTATATTACATGTATGTATTTTTTGCAATTGCATTCCAAGCAAAATAGAAATTTAAAGAAAAATTGAAATTGCAGAAATTTTGAACTGCTAACATTTTTATTGAGGAGCCGCCTCTGCTAGCAACATATACTTTCTTCGTCAATCTTTCATCACTCATTCTCTTCAAATGCCCGAACCATCTTAACATACTTCTTTTAATCTTCACTTTCACACTTTCCCTTACACCACATTCTTCTCTTACAAAATCATTCCTCACCCTGTCACTTCGTTTTTTCCCAATCATACTTCTTAGATAGTCCATTTCTACTGTATGGACTTTACTAATTTCCCTTTCACTCACCGTCCAGGCTTCACTTCCATACATCAAGGTTGGCACTAGTATACCACCGTGCACCGCCAATCTAACATTTTTTGAGAGATTTTGGTTCCTGGCGATGCAAGCGGTCGCACCCAGTACACACCTGCCTTTCATTATTCTTCTTTCAAATTCACCGGCCATTCTTCCATCTTTTTCAAACTTACTTCCCAAATATACAAACTCATTTACAACATCAACATTCATTCCATTAATTTTAAATTCATAATTCATATTTTCATCATCTCTTTCAAAAATCAAAACTTTCATCTTTCTTGCATTCAACTTCAAATTATTACCTTTCAAAGCTTCGTTCAATCTAGAGAGCATCATTTGCAATTCCACTGCTGAATCAGATACAAGGACTGCATCATCCGCATACAGTAGAACGCTTACTTTGCTCTCTCCTATCATTAATCCACAATCATCAAGTCTAGCATCTCGAACACACTTGTCCATGACTATGTTAAATAGCCATGGGCTCATCACACAATGATCATACTGCAAATTAAAAGTTTCTTAAACAGATTACCTTCGAACAAACATTTTTTTTGTGAAAATTGAATATGACGTGAACATGACATATTTTTTGCTATAAAGTCATGTGCAGTCCACTGTACAATATATTTTATTTACTTGACCGAGGGGAGTTTTATACTGGGGGTGTTATCCTTACTCTTGGCCAGGGTCTTGGACAGCCGCACATAGTTGTTGACTTCTCCGGGCTCTATGATGAGGATGGCTATTCCCTCCTTGCTGGCTCGAGCTGTCCTACCACTCCTGTGGACATAGTTCTGCAAAAAACACAGTAAATTAAACACTTGATAGTCACACTTAGACAGCCTAATCACAGATCATCGTCTTATTCTAAGTAGTCTCAAGAGTTTGCTCAAGAGTAGGCTCAAAAGCAATAAAATAATTTAAAATCTGTACTGAAAATATCAGAACCATGACTACACAATGCATTTAGAGATAAACCTACATCCATTCTGCCAAGCTTTGACAGCTGTTGGTGTTGCTGCAGCACTTCGGACTCGTTAACGGATGGCTGTGGGTTTAAATCCCGGCAGAGCACAAAAAAATACCATTAATATTTTCAAATATGCTCTTTGCTGGGTTGAAAAATTCATATAACCTTTACCAAAGAAAGGTCACTAAAAGTCCATCCAGTCTTACAGCAACTGGGTCTTGCTTGAGTATTGGCGCTTTGTAGCGACTGGGTCTGCGGCACTACAACAAGTGTCATAGACCCCTAGAGTCTCTGAAATGTAGGGAGTCTCCCACACAGGATTTCTTAAAAACAGTATGCTACTCACCTCAGCTGTCCTCGGCACCTGGTAGTGTATGACGTGCTCCACATTAGGGATGTCCAGACCTCTGGCTGCCACATCTGTGGCCACTAGGATTCCATGGGGGTCATCTCGGAACCTGGAACAAATATTTTAAGGAATTCTATGTTTGGAGACCTACAACACATGAAAGAGAGCCACAGACTGTGTTAGAATTGGTTAAGTCCCAAAGACCACTATGATGGAGTAGCAATTGATATCCTGGGGTGGAAGTCTCATCACCACGGTAATTCTTACCTACCGAATATCGGTTCTATTGGTATGAAGACCTGTTAATCCAAGATGGTTGCAAGTGAACAGCTGATTAGTCTTCATACAAATATTACTGATATTCGGTAAGTAAGAATTACCATGGTGATGAGACTTCCAGCCCTGGGTTAAAATTTTGGTATCTATCATCTAATATTTGTTAAAAATAAACACACAACGCTCTCATCTCCAACATACATTGTATGCGGGAATTTTCCCGCCAGATGGCGGCGTAGAGCGGTTGTTTTTAGAAATTTTTGCGCCAAAATTAGCACATGTACTGTAAGAGCAATAAAATATTTCAATATTCTGTCTGTTTATTTTTACAGTTATTATTTTTTGTCCCGTCTCAAACTCATTGTATCGGCAGGAAGACAGATCGGGACCGCTAAGGGTAGGTATCGCACGGCCCCCCACCCGCACGTTACTATGAAAAGGTGTATGACGAGTTAACTAGTTTCCCGCAAGAGATGTGTTAAAACAAACTTTTATTTGGCACTGGTAATAAGATTTCAACATGAATAAGATTTCAACATGCAATAAGATTTTTAGGGCTGCATTTTAGTTACTTGCCATGGCATACAGAAATAAACTTCTACCTCGGTTTAAAATTAAATATGTTGGTAATTGGTGCATTATGTGATGATGATGATGAAACTATTATCAACTTAATAACTTTGTTTAAGAAGCATAGTTTTTAGTATTTTTTATTTTTTTAAATCCAACTTGTAGTTCCTTGACGTATACGTTGGTATGAGGCTCACCACCCATACTGTAAAAAATGGTTCACTTTGCCAAAGTCACCCCTGTTTAAGGGAAGGTCGGCAAGAGTTGCAGGGTGCATGGTCATTTGAGATTTGGGTTTTTATATTGTAAGTCCACATGCGGCATGTTTAAGCACAAACTTATATGTGTCTGCTTGTGAAAATGCATATAATTTGAATCTTTAATGTTATATATTAGACTAGATTAGGTTCCTTATTAAAAGCAAGCATTCACTCGCCTACCTGCCGACTTACTTGTCTAGGTTCTTGAGTCTCTGTCTCTGCTGCATGCTGGCGTGGAGGGGCAGGGGGCGGCACTGCAGGAAGCCCAGCAGCTGAGCCAATCTGGACACGGATATAACACATTACAAAACGTTATGTATAATGGTCATTAATTCCTTTGCTTATTCCTTGACTTATAGGTCAGTATGAGGCTGACCACCCATACTGTAATAAATGGTTCACATCTCCAATGTCCCCCCTGTTTGAGGAAGGTCGGCAAAAGTTGCAGGGTTTATGTTCATGTGAGGTTCGGATTTAAAGTCCACTAAACACCCCATAATACCACATGGCCGGGACAAACAATTGAAATAAGGATGTTAACCTTAAGCTATTATCTATAATCTAATTTGCAAAGATATATTAACATTTAAAGGTCACAAAAGGAGAGAGTGCATGAAAAAGATTATGACTCTGAATGAAATGAAAGAAGTTTGTAAGGACCGAAAGAAATGGCGGTTGATTTGCAACGTTGGTGGCTAGGGCATTAATTTTATTTTAAATACTTTAATAACTTTTTATTTTAAATTGGAGTTCTCGAAGGTGTTTCTTTAAGTTTTTTTTGTAAGTCATTTATATTTTTTTGTGCTCCGTGACTGATAGGTTGGTATGAGGCTGACCCCCCGTGTTGTAAAAATCGGTTTATTTTTGCCAATGCCACCCCGGTTTTAGGGAAAGGCGGCAGGAGTTGCAAGGTTTATGTTCATGTGAGGTTTTGTTTATTTGTATGCACACATGCAGAATGTGTAGGCGCAAACCTACATGTGCCTGTCTGTGGACATGCTTTTAATATGAGCCTTAAATGTTAACATACTCGTATCTTTGTAGCTTAGATTATAGATAGATAGATTATAGATTAAATGCATGTGCACAAACAGACATGTGTAGTTCGTGCTTACAAATGCTGAATGTGTACTTACAAATTAAAATCCAAACCTCAAATGAACATAAGCCCTGCAACTTTTACCGACCTTTCCTGAAACAGGGGTGACATTGGCAAAGTTAACCATCTTTTAAAGTATGGGTGGTCAGCCTCATACCAACCTATAAGTCAAGGAATAATTATTATTGCCACTGTCAGTTAATGAGGCTGATTGTAACATAAGTGAGAGTTTTTCCTTAGGTTTTTGGGTAATAATAATTCTATAGAATGAAAAAAAACTAATTTTACTGACCGCGCAAAAGAGAAGAATGATTTTCTCTACGTTTCGTCGGAGTCATATCCGACGTCCTCAGGAGATGTGTGTCTTTGTACTCTACAAAGGTTCTTCTTTGTCCGACGTCCTCAGGAGACGTGTGTCTTTGTACTCTACAACGGTTCTTCTTTGTCCGACGTCCTCAGGAGACGTGTGTCTTTGTACTCTACAACGGTTCTTCTTTGTCCGACGTCCTCAGGAGACGTGTGTCTTTGTACTCTACAACGGTTCTTCTTTGTCCGACGTCCTCAGGAGACGTGTGTCTTTGTACTCTACAACGGTTCTTCTTTGTCCGACGTCCTCAGGAGACGTGTGTCTTTGTACTCTACAACGGTTCTTCTTTGTCCGACGTCCTCAGGAGACGTGTGTCTTTGTACTCTACAACGGTTCTTCTTTGTCCGACGTCCTCAGGAGACGTGTGTCTTTGTACTCTACAACGGTTCTTCTTTGTCCGACGTCCTCAGGAGACGTGTGTCTTTGTACTCTACAACGGTTCTTCTTTGTCCGACGTCCTCAGGAGACGTGTGTCTTTGTACTCTACAACGGTTCTTCTTTGTCCGACGTCCTCAGGAGACGTGTGTCTTTGTACTCTACAACGGTTCTTCTTTGTCCGACGTCCTCAGGAGACGTGTGTCTTTGTACTCTACAACGGTTCTTCTTTGTCCGACGTCCTCAGGAGACGTGTGTCTTTGTACTCTACAACGGTTCTTCTTTGTCCGACGTCCTCAGGAGACGTGTGTCTTTGTACTCTACAAAGGTTCTTCTTTGTAGAAGACACGTCTCCTGAGGACGTCGGATATGACTCTGACGAAACGTAGAGAAAATCGTTCTTCTCTTTTGCACGGTCAGTAAAATCCGTTTTTTTTCATTCTATAAAATGTCGCCACAGACAGGAAGTGACACAGATCACTTCCTGTCTGTGGCAATTTTCAAAGAAAAAATACTGAGTCATAATAAATCAAAACCGTCTACAAGACTAAGATATAATCTGGACATCCTGAACAATAAAGAGGGATTAGAAAGGTATAGAAAAGGCATCAATGACCAATTGCACAACCTGAGTGAGAGTCAGGTGGCAACTGAAGAAATAACTGAAGCCAGTGATAACCAGTACTCGGAATTTCAGATGTCTCAAGATGAAGTCATGGATGAAGTCTCAAGTGTGGAAGAAAGTGATCCTACAGCAAACCAGCTGAGGGTTGAAGAGTCTTGGAAGCTAATTATGCAGGTCATTAAGCAAACTGCTGAAAAGGAGATTGGGAAGATGGATCAACATGCAAGTAAGCCATGGTTTGATGAGGAATGCAGACGTGCTGTTATGTGGCGGAAGGAACTTAGAAACTGTCTTCTTCAAGGAAGTAACCAAAACCTGGAGAATGAATGGAAAGGAAGAAAAAGACAAGTACGAAACCTCTTGAGAGCCAAAAAACGCTTGCATCATAAGCGGCTGATGGAGAAGCTTGAGAGTGACAATAGGGATGGAAGGAACTCTAGGAAATTCTTTGATTCCGTCAGAAAGGCGAAGTGTGGATCTGAACAGCGTAGTAGCCAGATAATGGATGAACAGGGAAACATCATTGCTGATCGAAATCAAATACTTGACGTGTGGAAGAATCATTTCACTGGATTGCTGCGAGGTGAGAGTCCGGATAATCCTTTGCAACCATCTAGAGTTCTCACGGTGGAACCCGAAGTTCCTCCACCAAGTCGAGATGAGGTAGTACAGGCAATTAAGAGTTTAAAGAAGTCAAGAGCTCCTGGAAACGATGATATCCCTGCTGAGTTACTGAAATGTGGCGGAGAAGCCTTAGAAAATGCTCTGTGGGGTCTTTATCGGGATGTTTGGAAACATGAGGTACTGCCAGATAGCTGGAAAGTTGCACTATTGTGTCCAATACATAAAAAAGGAGACAAAATGCTATGCTCTAATTATAGAGGTATCTCACTTCTCCCAGCGGCATACAAAATATTGTCTAATATTCTGCTAAGAAGAATTATGCCATATGCTGAATGTGCTCTTGGAGAGTACCAAGCAGGTTTCAGAAGGAATCGGAGCACAACGGACCAGATCTTTTCTTTGAGGCAAATATTAGAGAAGAAGTGGGAATATGCTCAAGATACTCATTGCCTTTTTGTCGACTTCAAGACTGCTTATGACTCAGTGCATCGTTTGGGGCTGTGGAGCGTTTTACGAGACTATGGAATTCCTGGAAAACTCATCAAACTGGTTCAGATATCCATAGAAAATTCAAGAGCTCAAATACTGCTGCAGGGACAGGTCTCGGATCCCTTTGAGATCAGTTCAGGCCTAAAGCAGGGTGACGCCCTTTCTCCATTGCTCTTCAACCTAGCCTTAGAAAAGGTTGTGAGAGAAACCAAACCTGTGTATGGTGGAATCACCATAGGAAGTACCATTAGGCTGCTGGGATATGCGGATGATGTGGTGCTTCTGGGAGAGAACGCTGCACAGCTCCGGGCGCTCTTCTTACCAATGGAGAGAATGGCAAGGAGGATAGGATTGAGAATTAATGAGGGGAAAACTGAATACTTGCCTGTGGCGCGGCGGGATATTCAAGAAGATTTGAATGTAGATAATTACAAGTTTAAGAACTGCAATTCATTCAAATACTTGGGTACCCTTATAAATGACAAAAATATCCTATCCTCAGAATTACATGCCCGAATTCACTCCGACAATAATGCTTTTTTTGGCCTTAGAGGGCTATTGTGCTCAAAATGGCTATCCCGCTCCACAAAATTCAAGATTTACACTTCCATTGTTCGGCCAGTTGTGTTGTACGGATGCGAAGCCTGGAGTCTGACTCAAAAACAAGAAAAATCTCTCCAGGTCTTTGAGAACAAAATGCTTCGTCGCATTCTCGGACCTGTATTTGAAGATGACAGGTGGCGTATCCGGACCAACGCGGAGCTGATGTCCGTGTTTCAAGATGCTAACATAGTGTCGGTAATGAAATCAAGAAGACTCCAGTGGGCCGGACATGTAGCACGTGCAGAGGACTCCAGGATCATTAGAACAGTTTTGGATGGTGCCCCTTCAGGTGTTAGACCACTCGGACGTCCCAGGATGCGGTGGGCAGACAACATTGAAGCCGATGCTGAAATTCTGGGAGTGAGGGGACCATGGAGGGAAGCTGCACAAGACAGAGAGTCCTGGAGGATTGTGGTGCGGGAGGCCCTGAGCCTTCAAGGCTTATGAGCCGAAGAAAGTAAAGTAAGTAAGTATAAAATGTCTAACGACCGTCATCATAATTAAAAATCTTTAATAATCATTCTTGCGAATGCTGAGTACACCTTACTAGTACTATATTTTGGTTTTGAAATAAGCGCAGTAAGTCATTTCCGACACTCTTGATGTGGATCCTCAGGCTTTGAACGCAAGCATGGACATGGACAAATTCCATAGACAACAAAATTGTGATCTCAAAAGCGCCCTTGGAGTGACATTGAGTTACGAAACGGCGCTTATAAGGAAATCATCATCATCATCATCATCAACCAGGTTGCTAGGGGAAAAGGCAAACAAATGCGTTTTTTATTGGCTTCTAATGACCATTGTCACATCAGTGTTATGGCCGAGGGAGTCAAGTGGCTGATCTTTCTAGCGTATTTGGAATAGAATAACGTTGGGTCGATCCCTGCCTGGGTCATTTGACATAACTTTGATCCTGGTTCAACGGATTCAACAGATGTCATATATAATATTGAATTATTAATTGATGATATTAGTAACTGTTTCTGGCCAGGCGGAATAGGTTGGTGAATGACATTCCTCTTCAATAATAAAAAATGACTTGCCCGCTGAGAAAAAAAATTGTACATTCTGCTGACTGAGTTATCGACCAGCCCTTTAAGTGACAGAATGAAACCGTCTGTCTTAAAGTTAGTTGAGATGTTTTTTTGGTGACTGACCTTTTGACGCAGCCAATAGAGTTGCAGAAGACGATGGTCCTCCCTGGGTGCCTCTTGAGGATGTAGTACAGATAGTGGTCTTTCTCTTGGATGGGGCACATTATCTTACACTCCAGCAGGGTGTTGGAGGCGCCTGGAAGACAACAAGCATCTATACAACACAGACACGCTTGCATTTATGTTGGCTGTATTGCTGTTAACTTATGTGCTTTTTCTTCATTTTATACCTATGTTCCTTGACTTATAGGTTGGTATGAGGCTGACCATCCATACTGTAAAAAATGGTTCACTTTGCCAATGTGAGCCGTTTCAGGGAAGGTCGACAAAAGTTGGAGGGTTTATATTAATTTAAGCTTTGAATTTAATTTGTAAGTACACATTCAGCATTTGTAAGCGCATGCATTTGATATGAGCTTTATATGTAAATATATCTTGGCAACTTAGATTATAGATATATAGACTCATTTGTTACTAAGGGAAACTACTAAAGCAAGCCAAAAAGACAAAGGCGCAAACTTACATATGAAGCGTATACAATCAAAGACGGTTATCCAAGATGTGTACATTAGAGGTACTTTCCAGGATCTGTTGCCGAGGTGTATCGGAGCGGAGAACATTTTTGAAAATGGAACTTTTTTCTCAGCGACCAAACTTCAGTCGTCTCGCATGGGACTGCTGTCCTTAGCAACCAATAACAAAGTATTTGTATGCATTTTTCCTAGCAACCCAGTCGGGTGACGACACAATTTTGTCTACGTCAATTCGTGTGCGGACTTTATTTAGATTACAGAGATTATAGACCCACCCTGGTTCTGTGTTGTAATGTCCACAACTTTAGGATCACAGATTCCCAACATGTCGATGACCTGCTTCAGCTTTTGCTCCGGGGTCAACTTCTGCACCTTCCTCTTGATGAGCTGGAAACATTGTTTCATTGTGAGATAATGGAAGATGGACAACAGACAAAAATACGCAAAACATAATAGCAGAGCTTTCCTATTAGCTAGGGAGAATGCTTGCGCTCCATGCTGTAGGGTTCCATCCCCACCAAGGGTATCAGAAATGATTTCCCGACACCCAAAATTAAAATACCGGCAGCCTTCTCAAGACATCTCTTGGTTTATGTTCATTTGAGATTTGGATTTTAATTTGTAAACGCAAATTTACACGTGTCTTGATATGAATTTTAAATGTTAATATATCTTTACAATTTAGATTATAGGTAAGATTTATGCCATATTTTATATTCCGTGTACCGATACTTTGTAGCAAGGGTGTTAGTGCGTAGTGTTGTGTTGTTAGTGCGTAGTATAATACACAGATACCGGTAATTTGTTCCATAAACAGACAGTTTGACAAACGAATCTATAATCTAAGCTGCAAAGATATATTAACATTTAAGGCGCATATTAAATGCATGCCCACAGACAGGCACATGTAGGTTCGCGCCTACAAATTCTGCATGTGTGCGTAAGAGTCATAAAAATGTGTGCATGTGTGCAAATGAGTCGTGACATTTCCAAGTTCTCATAGTTTTGATGTTGAATGCAAAGAAATGAATGAGTTATGAGTTGTTCTACGATTGCCCTTGTTGTTATAAGGGCAGGTGTGCATGAAAGATCAGTGTGGCGGCTTGCCTTCCCCTTCTTGGTGAACTTCCTGCCCTTGAGGTGCTTGGGCAGCTCGTGCACCATGGTGAGCGTGGCAGAGAACACAAAGTTCTGCCTCCTGCTCCTCTTGTGCTCATCCTCGTTGATCCTCTCCAGCAGCAGGTGCAGCTCCTCAAAGTGCCCACGCTCCACCATGCGGTCTGTCTCGTCTATGGCCAGGAACCTGCAACCACAATGTCACAATAAAAATGATGTGTTCCAAAATGACTGATTTACTCCATACTTTATATCCACCTTTCCTCAACAGATAACCCATTTTTCACTAGTTCTTGTTGTTTAATCAAATTTGTAAGTATTTAAAATAATAATAACTACACGGTTACAATTTATTAATGGATATTAGACGAACCGTTATAAGAGAACTTACATTATTCTCGACGTTTCGTTAGCAACGTAGCTAACCTATTCAAGAAACACCCTCTCTGCGCGACGAATGAGGATGAATTTTGTAAGTATTACCTACCTATAATGTAAGTTGCAGAGATATACTAACATTAAAAGCCCCAAAAAAACTCACATAAACATAAACTTGCAATTTCCGCCACCTTTCCCTAAAATCGGGGTGGTATACTAAGTTTTAAAGCATGGGTATCGGCCTCATACCAACCTATTAGTCAAGGAATTGTAGCGAATAAAAGGTGTAGTTGTTATTACCTAAGGTAAATGATTGTCTCATTGCATGTATTATTTCCTGCACAGAATCATTATCATCATCAACCCTGGTGGGGTCATGGCCTACATAATCAACCACAGCCACCACTGCCTGTCCAACACCTTTCTCCTCCAGTCCCATATTCTTACCACACAGTAGGTCGCTACCACTCCGTTCAGCCACCTTAATCCGGGTTTTCCCACTTTCTTACACCCCTTTTGGTCCGTCATAACAACCACCTTTTCCAGGCTCCAATGGTCCATTCGCTGGATATGAATGCAGTCAGCTGACTTTTATTGACTGCACCACATTGACGTCCCAGTACAGGTAGTTGTTGTATCTTCTTTGCCATATTGTATCCTAAAGAACTAAATTTAAATATTTTCTGTTAAAATTCACTTCTTGGGTTTATTTTGTACACAACCAGTTTTGTGAGAAGCAGTTTGGATTTTATTGTAAGTACACAATCAGCATTTGCAAGCGCGAACTACACGTGTTTGTTTGTGGGCATACATCTGAGAGCTTTGAATGAATATATCCTTGCAACTTAGATTATAGATTATAGTATCTTCAGGTGTAAACTGAAACTTACAGTTTTTTTCAAAGCTGGTTGTGTGCAAAATAAACAATAAGCCAATTTTAACAAAAAATATATATTTAACCCTTTAACTGCGGATGACACGCATAGGCGTCAAGTATAAACTTGCATACAGTGCGGCTGTCAATCATAGATGTCATCCAGCTTTGAATTTATTCCTGAGATCTGTGTTCAAGAATTCAAAAGTATGCAAGTGAAATGTGCTAACCCTTTGTGATTGTTGTTCTTGAATAACTAATGCATGTGACTGTGCACATAGTTTGTTCACGAGTGTCGTCAATCAATTAAGGTAGGAAACAATGAGTGTTTTAAAAATGTTCTTGAAAAAGTATTCAGTACTAGAGGTACCTATCCATAAAGCCAGAATATTCAGCAGCAAAAAGGTTAAACTTATAAAAATTAGCTTTCACAAAGTTACTGCCGAAAATCTAGATATTGAGATAGAACTAGATGACTTGATAATTGCCAGTATTTACCTGATGTTGGCCACTTGTGAGAGGTGGTCGTTGCCCAGCTGTATGAGCTCCCAGAGCCTGCCGGGTGTAGCCACCACTATCTCAGGGCCGTGGCTCAGCAGGCGCTCCTGCTTCACCTGGGCCATGCCCCCTACCACACCACACACCCTGATCTCTGCAATACAGTAAACATGTCGTGCACAATCACTTCTGAATGGATGCACAGATGGAAATAACGGGGGAAGAGGCCCAGGATGAAGTAAGAAGATATGCCACACAGCTTCTCTAGGTAATAGGCGACAAGACAAGTTGGAGATGCAATGTTTGGGAAGCAGGGACCACTTCGGTTGATTTATTTTGACCGACCAACTCTTTGCTTTGTTATGCCCAAAGACCAATTTTCTTGTTTTATTTTAATCAAGGACCACAAAAGCGCTACAGAGAATCTAATTTCTGATGAAGGCTAAGTAAACTTTCCCGGGACTGTGACTTTAGTTAGAAGAAATTACCAAGCACAGTCTGACACTCTTGGAGGGAATTGAATCTTAGCCCTCTGCTTCTAAGCTGATTGATGCTGTAACCAACATCCTCAGAAGACACCCTTGTTGAGACCAGTTGCTTTGAATTATTGTATCATGTATTTACCAGTATTCTTGGCTGCCGTGACGAGATGGTCCCTCACTTGGATGGCCAGCTCCCTGGTGGGAGTCAGGATGAGGCAGTACAGCGGCCGCAGCTTCCTCCTCTTCACAATAACCTCATCGCTTTCCATGAAAGATGGATTATCAATGGCTTTCACACAACCAATACCTAAAATTTTCATTAAACAATTAAAAAAATATTAGCTTATACCAGTTTTAGGCTTCCATGCAGGCGGTTGACACTGGAGAGTTGCTTTCTGGGATCTGTTGCTGTGGTCTATCACAGCTGGAGCTTTGAAGCATTTGCCCATGTCTGCAATGGGCTTCTTCAGCGTGATGATGATTGATGATGTGATGTTGATGAAACACTTAAAAATGCTTTTCTTATTGTTTTTAATTTTCATCTAAATTACATCACATCGCCCTGAAGAAATGTATCGCAGACATGGGTGAAACATCCAAAAGCTCCAGCTGTGAAAGACCACGGCAACATATCCCAGAGAGCAGTTCTCTAATATTAGTCAAGTCCATGTAATGTACCTATAATAACTTCATCAACAGTTGCACGATGGCCTGTGTTTCATAGCATAAAAGGATGAGTTTCAGATGGAAAACGGCAGAGTAATACCAACTGTTATTAACCCATAAGTCTACAGTTTCATGTGAAACTAATTTGTCTATTATTTTTAATGGTTTGTGTATCGACACTGAAAATTCATGATTAATTTTACAAATTACAAATTCTTTATTTCAAATAATGTTTAGTATCACAATTATTATAAAGATTACAGATTACAATCATTTCCCGTCCTCAGATGATCATAAAGTATACAAAACTAGGAAAACAAAACATTTGTAATCTGCAATCTTTACAAAAATAGTGACAATAAAACAGTGTTTGAGGTAAATAAAACTTGTTTTCTTCATGATTATTTGTAAAATTAATTTGTCACTTGCATTATGTGAAATAAATCGCAACTGTTTGTTGATATCAAATTTTGAACATGAAAGAACCTGAAAAAGTAACTATACTTTTCTACAAATTAACTTTTTAAACTATTACTGCATTCATTATTACAAAATAAATAAATTGCATGTAAAGATGTCCGAACCATCTCATCGTACTTTTTTGTACTTTCATTCTCATATTCTCTTTTATACCACACTCGTTCATCATCCAATCATTACGTACTCTATCAATCAGTGTCTTTCCAGCCATTGCTACATACTTTACTCAGCTCACATTCATTAAGCCTCACTTCCACCAACCAATATGCCATCGTGGACCGCCGATTTCATATTCTTCGTATGTTTCCTATTTCTTGCAATTCTTCCAATCGTTCCCATTACACTTCTTCCTCTACTAGCGCGCTTTTCCAATTATTTCGTCAATTTCGCATTCGACTCAAACTTGCTTCCCAGATAATCAAATTCTTTCACGACCTCCACTCTTGTTTCATTCAGTCTTATCTCAATTTCCTCGCATTTCTCAGTCCTCCCAAAGTGTACAAAATAATTCACTTTGTCAATGTCACCCCTGTTTCAAGGAAGGTCGGCAAAAGTTGCAGGTTTTATGTTCATTTGAGATTTGGTTTTAATTTGTAAGTACACATTCTAATCTAATCTAATCTAATCTAAGCTGCAAAGATATAAATCATTTAAGATTTATATTAATTGCATTCCCACAAGCCGATATGTATAATTTCGCGCTAACACATGCCGCATGTGGACCTACAATATAAAAACCCAATCTCAAATGAATATAAGCCTTGCAACTCTTGCCGTCCTTCCCTGAAACAGGGGTGACATTGGCAAAGTGAACCATTTTCTACGTATGGGTGGTCAGCCGCATAACAACCTATAAGTCAAGGAACATTCAGCATTTGTAAGCGCGAACTTACACTTACCTGTTTGTGGGCATGCAATTGATATGAGTTTTGAATGTTTATATTTCATTGTAACTTAGATTCTAGATTATTATAGATGGTCATTGAACCCTTCTGTATGCAAACTAGGACTTTGTAATGTGGGTAAACTTTTTAGTTATATTTTGAAAAAGTAAGGACTGATTATTATTGGTATTTATAAAATTTTAAGAATCACAGCCTTTCCTAATTTTAACCCTTTGACTACCAAGAAAATTACGAAAACATTTTGTATGGAAAAAATTTCACTTTGTATGGTGGCTATACTTTTGATTCAATTTTTGGAAAAAATAATGATGGCAATATATAGGTTATCATTATTGTTTTACATTTGTACTACATTATTTTTTTATTAACCGTCTAACTGCCGAGAATTTTTCCATTTTTTTATTTTTTTATATGGCAGCTCCCTAAACCGAGATTGTGATGAAGAAATGATTATAATTATTAGATATCACTATTTTATTAATGAATTCACAGAAAATTTAAGAAAAATCGTTGGAGCCGTTTTTGAGAAAATCGCATTTTAAATTTTCAGCTCTTCGGAAGCCATCTTGAATTTTCAAATAAGTAAAAAATCTTTGATTACGAATTAAAGTGATAAACTTGTTCTTTCTATCAAATCTAAAACAAATTTAAATATCTTGCATTTTAATAGGTTTTTGTAATATTTTCGATTTAAAATTTCAGGTCGTGTAAACGGTGCTTTATATTTATTTTTTCAAAAAACATTTTTTTTAATTTTGTAGAAATTTATGTTGTCTATAATATTGTAGAGCATTATATTTTTGTTGACCCCTTAACTTTAGAGAAAATCACAATCGTTTGTTTTTTTCATATGGATGGTTCGGGCATTTGGAGAGAATGAGTGATGAAAGATTGACGAAGAAAGTATTTGTTGCTAGAATAGATGGATGTCGTGGTAGAGGAAGACCGAGAAAAGTATGGAAGGATCAAATCTCTGAAATAGCGAATGAATGGGATATCCAGAGTCATAATAAAAGGAGGACTTGTATGAAAAAGGTTATGACTCTGGATGAAATGAAAGAAGTATGCAAGGACAGGAAGAAGTGGCGGCTAATCTGCAATGTTGATTTCTAATGTTGGTGTATTCATTTGCTACATTTTTTGCATAGGAAATTTTTGATTTTTTTTGTATAGATTTCTTTGTAAGGTTTTGTTCTTTTTTATATTTAAATGTAATTTATTATTCATATTCCTTGAATTATAGGTTGGTATGAGGCTGACCACCCAAACTGTAAAAAATGGTTCACTTTGCCAATGTCACCCCTGTTTCAGGGAAGGTCGGCAAAAGTTGTGGGGCTTATGTTCATTTGAGGTTTGGATTTTATTTGTAAGTACACATTCAGCATTTGTAAGCGCGAACTACACTTGTTGGTTTGTGGGCATGCATCTGAGAGCTTTAAATGAATATATCCTTGCAACTTAGATTATAGCAGCCCATAAACACAGATTAGTAAGAGTGTTGCCATAACTAATTTATTAAGTTAAAAACTAATTAGTGGCAATTCTGAAAATTTAAGAAAAATTCTTGGAGCTGTTTTTGAGAAAAGTTCAATTTTATGTTTTTTTTGTATGGCAGCCATCTTGAATTTTCAAGTTGGTGTAATGCCATATTATTCATACTTAATACATGTCCAAAAAAGTTGAAGTAGTCAAAATTTGGTATCTGTAGGTCTAATACTTTGGAAAGTGACACACACACACACACACACACACACACACACACACACACACACACACACACACACACACACACACACACACACATACAGACGGACGTTTTTGAAAGATAGTGTTTTTTGGCATGTCCTGCACCAGGACAACTCATTTCCGTGAAAACCTCGAAAAAAAAATTTCACACCAAATCAAAACTTTCTTTATAGCCTTCAGCTATAGCAAGAAAGTAAAAATAAAATAATCCTTAATTAAAATCTTACCATCTTGGTTAACGCCCTCCACTTTTTCTTCCAATTCATCAAAATCAGATTCGACACAATCATTTTCTTTTATGTCTTCATCAGCTGATTCCTCACTACCAGATTTCGGCACATCACTTTCATTTGAATCATTTTCATCGTCAATTCCTTCATCAGAGGATTCATCCTCCGACGGATCTTCTACATCAGACTTATCGTCACTGTCAAAATTATCATCACTGTCAAAAATATCGTCATCTGAAAAATCATCATCGCCTGATGATTTCTTTTTTTTACTCTTTTTCTTCTTACTTTTAACTGAATCCATTACAGCTTTGCGTTCTTCCGCAGTCATTTTATTGATATTTATTAGTTTTACTTCTTTTTTGTCACTTTCATACTCTTCTGCTTTTTTCTTTGTAGCTTGGTTAAACAGCTCAGCTTCTTCTATGCCTTCTTGTCGAGCTTTCTCTTTCATTTCCAAGATTCCTGTTAGGATTGGTAAACCGAAAGCCAATGTCTTCCCGCTACCAGTTTCTGCGGCTCCTAAAATATCTCTTCTACCTGAAAAATAAATACATATCATGTTTATCAATATTGCAATATTCACCAGTCATACGGTGTAAACTAGAGAAGTACACTGTAAAGAAAGCCCTTCTGAATGCAAGACATGCCATTTACAAAAATAGTGGGGTATGTGTACGAGTAGATAGAGAATGCAATGAATATATACCATCAGACAAACGCGGTAGACCACCTTTTCTGGGAAGCAAAGCCAATGCAGTTTTTAGCAGCGGAGTGAAGTAATTGAATTTGGACATAAACGAAAACGAGCTTTGCTGTCAATTTCAGCACAAATAGAAAGCGGTTGAACTGCTTCTTCGGCTGACCACTATAAAGCAATGAGCAATAATCAATCCACGACATCACAAATGTTCTCAGCAGGGTTTTGAATGCATTTGACGGTAGACACTTTTTAATTGTTTTACACAGCAAATAAGAAGATATAAATGTGGATTATATATTGCAGTAAGACATTGAAGTGTCTGGTCAATAAGCCGACTGCATTAGCTGGGTCACCTTCAGACCATGTACCACCCAGAGCCTGGAAAATATAGTCTGCGGACCCCTAGGGGCACAGGGCGGTGGGAAGACCCAGAACAAGATGGCCGGACAGTAACTAAGCTACACATATAGTGTAACTTCTTGCCACATTATCCCCGAAGGGGTCGCATATGGCGAGAGTAAACGTATTTATTTTTACAGGTAAGGGGCCCGACCTTTTTTTTGTTTTCCCAGCTCCCGAAGGGGCTGGTACTCATTTCTTGTGAAGGCTGAGTAAGTAAGCCTTGCTGGTTTTTCTTATTTAAGATTTGAAATAAACACTGAAATGGGAAATCATTTTTTACACCCTCGGCGGGATTCAAACCCGAGCTGACGGCATAGAATGCAAGCACTCAACCAACAGAGCTATCGACTGGACATAATCAAAGTGGTGAGGGATTTAGAATTATTGGACTGAAAGAGGAAAGAATTGAACACACAGCGGTTAGAAAGATACCCACCCAACATAGCAGCAGGCAAGCACAGCTCTTGTATAAGAGTGGGTTTCTGGAATCCTTGATCAGAAAGATTCTTCAAGATGACATCAGGGATACCAAATGAAGACCACGCTGCCATTTCACTGCCATCTCTCTCTACCACTTCCTCTTCTTCTTTTTCACCATCATCTGTTTTAACTTTGTGATCTATTATAACTTTCTTCAAAGCGGCTCTCTTCCTTTTATCAGCCTTGATCTTCATCTTTTTCTTCTTCTCTCTCCTCAATCTTGCCTTCTGCCTTTTCAGCGCTATCTTATCTATGCCGTGCTCCGAAGATTCTGAAGCCACTTTAGATGGAGTCAGTGCGACTTTGGATTTAATGTCATGAACCATAAAGTCTCCATCGAGTTTTGTTTTCTTTGTGCTGTTTATAGATATTGTCTTTTCACTTGACAGCTTCCTTTTCGGAGGTTTAATTTTCCCCTAAAACACAAAAACAAGTTAAAAGGGTTATCTAAAATCTGAGTTGTGAAGATCACAGTAAAAAATTTAATCACCGAACTTAAGATATTATATAAGGGACAAACAATATTTTAGATTAATAAAAAAAAAAAATAACATAGTTTTTGTTTCACTTGAGTTATACTTTCTCAAGAGTTTTCTAGGAGGTAAGTTTGTCATTAATAACACTGGATAATGGTAAGCTTTCTAGGAAGAAAATTTGTCATTATTTAGAGAATAATGCTGGATAATGACAAGCTTTCTATGAAAGCTTGTTTTTATCAAGATAATAATGCTTGAGAATGTAAAACTCAAGTGAAGAAAAAAATATCCATGTTTTTTTAATCAATTTCAAAACAAATTTTCAATACACACACTTGAATAAAGGCTAGTGTTGCAAAAATGGTGTTACTACAAAAAAATATAAAATAACTGAGATTGCAAATGACCAAAATCTGCAGAGCAAGAAAAAAAGAAGAGCACACATGAGATGGTTCGGTCATTTAGAAAGAATGTGTTCTAGGAAGGATGACAAAAACAGTGTTAAAGGTGATCATAAAAGGGGAGTACCGTAGAAAGAGGGAAATGGTGAAATAAGCAATATTGCAAATGCAGGTTCAGAATGAGAAAAAGAGAAGAGCATGCATGAAGAGAGTGATGAATAATAAATAAATCGTTTTTGTGTTCTTTCGGGTTTGACCATGTTCTATTTGCAGCTCCTACATCTGCCGACGTTTCGCTTTCACGAGCAGAAAGCATCTTCAAGGCGAGTTATCAAAGCGCTGTGGCGGTTTGATCTGTATCAGTTTACACAAACGCGCGTTCGCGAAGACAGCGAACAACAACTTTTCACGAACATTATCCAGATCCGAAACGAATGGGTTCCTTATCCAATTAAACTCTGAATAATCTTCTTTTACTTAAATATTCTTCAAATGTTTCAACGATCATTTGGCTGTGATTTTTTGATAGATAAAATAAAAACAATTTTGTATTCGATTACGGTGAGTATATTATAATTCCAGTGATTTTTTTATGTCTTTGATTAAGTATATTTTCACTCACTGTAAGTTCATTTTCAGTTACAAAAATTTTCAAAAAATGCCAGGTTTTCATTCGATACAATCCTTTGGCCATGGCTGCTTGCGTACTACTTTAAGAAGCGTCGCGTACCACTGGTGGTACGCGTACCATAGTTAGGGAATCACTGATTTAGAGTGATGAATGTCGAGATGAAGGAAGTGGGCAAGGAAAGAATCAAATGGATTCACATAAGCGGAGGTACTGGCCACCTTTAGCTGACATAAGTACAACTTTATACGTACATTAAGTTTATTTTTTCTCCCTTTTTTAGAAGAAATCAAGCCATAGTCTGAGCACTCTTCGATTCCAATTAATCCTTCAAAATCTGCGTTAAAAGCGTTTGCGCCCATGTCCTCGAACTTCACAGTCTTCCATTTAAGTTTTGGTTCGTCCATCGTAAAGCTGTTAAAAGCTATTAGTACAGAAATAAAATATTTTGTAAGGCAATAACCTTCTTGGATTTCGGACGCTTTGACAGCTGTCAAATATTTTTTTAGGTTAAGCACATGTCATTTATTTTTCCTCTATTGGCAATTGTACTCAGTCACACCAACTTTCAGAATCCAATATGTTTGAAGGAAAAACGTGATTTTATCAAGGAAATGAAAATGTTGCGTCATTTTTACTAAGCCGTTGGAAAGGAAATGTGATCAGTTTGTTTTATTTCTCATTAAGGAATAATTTTCTGGATATTTTCTGCAAAGTAATGTTTACCTAACATTTAGTACAATAAAAATAAAAAGGGTTGCAACTTCACGTCAACTATTGATTGTAATGAAGTTGCAGCGAAAGAAATACTATGCCAAATAATAAAAACGTGATCTGAACATAAAAATGTTTCTGTGTCATGGAGAAGAGCGGTGTACTGATTTTTGTTAACAACTGCTGGTTTGTGTGCAGACGCTGGGTAAAGTAGCCAAGCTTGGGTTTTGGGGTGCCTCTTTGTTTGCGGCCTTGCCACTTCCCCGACGGCGGCGAGTGTTCATCTCTTTGCCGCAAAAAGCATTAAAAATGGCGAACGTGTTTCGCGCCGTGACAGTGTCGGCGGTGGATAACGACGGCGGATTGTCACCGAAGTTCAATTTCCCGACGACCGTGAGCGTAGACTACGATCCGCAGGGGCTGAGCGTGAAGGTGCTCCGCGTGGACCGCAAGTTCCCGCAGGAGCTGCTGGAGTTCCCGGTGCACGGGCAGAGCGAGTGCGCACGGGTAGCGGCGCGCGGCTACATCTTCACCATCGACAACGAGACGCTGTTCCTGAAGTTCGGCTCGGAGGCGGACACACGCAGCTTCCACCTGCTGGTGGCGGCGGCGCGCGCGGGCAGCGAGTCCTCCGTGTTCACGGTGCGCACCGAGGACTCCTCGGCCATGCAGTACTTCCAGTTCTACGGCTACCTGAGCCAGCAGCAGAACATGATGCAGGACTACGTGCGCACCAGCACGTACCAGCGCGCCATCCTCAACAACGTGCTGGACTTCAAGGATAAAGTGGTGCTGGACGTGGGCGCGGGCTCGGGCATCTTGTCGTTCTTCGCGGCGCAGGCGGGCGCCAGGAAGGTGTACGCCGTGGAGGCCAGCAACATGGCGCACCACGCGCAGCAGCTCGTTACCGCCAACAGGCTGCAGGAGCGCGTCACGGTCATCGCCGGCAAGATCGAGGAGATCGAGCTGCCTGAGAGCGTGGACGTCATCGTGTCCGAGCCCATGGGCTACATGCTGTACAACGAGCGCATGCTGGAGACCTATTTGCACGCGAAGAAATGGCTACGCGCCGGCGGGAAAATGTTCCCCTCGCGCGGGGACCTGCACGTCGCGCCCTTCACGGACGACTCACTCTTCATCGAGCAGTACAGCAAGGCCAACTTCTGGTTCCAGAACTGCTTCCACGGCGTTGACCTGAGCGCACTGAGGAACGCCGCCATGAAGGAGTACTTCCGCCAGCCCATTGTGGACACCTTCGACATCCGAATATGCATGGCCAAATCCATCCGCCACGTCGTAGACTTCCTCGAAGCCAACGAGTCCGATCTGCATCAGATCGACATCCCGTTTCAGTTCCATTTGCTCCAATCAGGGACGTGTCACGGCCTCGCGTTCTGGTTTGACGTCGCCTTTGCGGGCAGCACGCAGTACGTGTGGCTGTCCACAGCGCCCACAGAACCCCTCACCCACTGGTACCAGGTGCGGTGCTTGCTAGAGACTCCTATATTTGTTAAACAAGGGCAAGTGCTAACAGGGCGCGTGCTGTTAGTAGCCAACAAGAGGCAGAGCTACGACGTGACCATGGACCTCATGCTCGAAGGCACCAGCATCAGCTCGTCCAACACACTGGATCTCAAGAACCCATTCTTCCGCTACACCGGGGCCCCGGCTGCTCCGCCCCCTGGCGCCTGCACCACGTCCCCCAGCGAAGCATACTGGAGCTCCCTAGAAGCTCCCCAAGGTCAAGGCATGGATGGGGGCTACAACACGCTCTGCCCAGACCAACAGCAGTACAACAACATCTCGCCCAACATCATCAAGACTGTCATGCTGCAGGAGGATTTCATCAAGAGAATTGGGATCAGCCAGAACGGGGAGATGTAATGTTAACTCAGCGAGCAGTTCCTGTGGTGAATTGTGGGACAGTGTGAAGGATACAGTGATGGATATTAATTAATTGAATGACATTAAGTGAAGGCAAATCTGACCACCCCAGTGGAAGGACAAAGTACAGTTTATACAACAAGTAAGATGACATGATAGTGCAACTGCTAGACATCTTATGATAAGTGTGTACTTGCAACAAAACAGTCTCTCGAGTACCTACTTACCATAGGTGAACCTCAAACACACAATCTGATTGATACTCCCAAGCCCATATTCAGGAAGCGCACTGTGAGTGCTTACAAGTCATTCGGGGAGATCGCTGGCAGCTAATATTATAAGCGATGACATCTCGCATTTACTGGCCTTGTTCGAGAAGTGCGCTTCAATCACTATAAGCGCTCACGGGGGAGCTTGTTCACCTTAGGAAGCGAGCTCCCCGAACGATTTGTGAGCGCTCACACATCGTTTAGGGAGCTCATTGTAAGCAAATATTATGAGTGATGATGTCACGCACGACAGCTAGGCCGTTTGCTAATTTTGCTTTTTTGCTAAGGTGGGTCGGCGAAAGAGATCCTAACTTCACACCAATGGTTCATACTGTTCCACTGACTGTTGACAACTAACTTCAACAACACAAATATTAATGGTAATCAGTGGATTCGAGTTGTAGTAAGAGCTTCTATAATCTATAATCTATAATCTAAGTTGCAAGGATATATTCATTCAAAGCTCTCAGATGTATGCCCACAAACAAACACGTGTAGTTCGCGCTTACAAATGCTGATTGTGTACTTACAAATAAAATCCAAACCTCAAATGAACATAAGCCCTGCAACTCTTGCCGACATTCCCTGAAACAGGGGTGACATTGGCAAAGTGAACCATTTTTTACAGTATGGGTGGTCAGCCTCATACCAACCTATAAGTCAAGGAATACAAGTAAAAATAACATTTAAGTATAAGAAAACAACAAAACCTTAAAAATAAATCTATACAAAAAAAGTAAAAAAAAAAGAAATGTCTTATGCAAAAAATGTAGCAAGCCAATAAACCAACATTAAAAATCAGCATTCCATGATTAAAAATTCAAGTGAAAACATCAGATCCATGGCTCAGTAATGCATTTTGAGATAAATCTATATCCATTCTGCTGAGGTTTGACTGATTTAGTTTGTCTTTATTTGTCTACGATCGTTCGGGATGTTTCGCTGTGAGTAATGAAGCAAGCTTCCCGATCATGGACCAAGTCATCAAAAGCATCATTTAAAGACCCTCTTTTCCCTTATATTTTTATTTCAATAGACTCTTGCATTTAGAATGGTTTTTATTTATGTACAATGAACTCAGAACGTTCAAGATATCCTTCAGCTATGCGGCGTCACCCATAGTTAATAAAATGTGGTTTTCCGATTATCAGGGATTTCTTCTAGTTCACAGCACTGTCCGCCCGTACGCATACTAAGTATATTTCCAAAATCTCAAATAATATACTCTTCAATAAAAACCAATCTAAGTGCTAGTGAGGCCTAAGGTAAGTGTTAGTGGGATTGTGAATACCGTGGTTAACATTGTTCCTTGGCTGGTCTCGCTGGGTGCAAATACTCGCTAATCGTTAGTATGATAAGACTTATGGCAATAATCAAATCAATTGTGCGTCATCTTTTGTAATGTTAATCATGATTATTTTTGTAAGGCGCGTATTTCCTTGTTTGTATTAACGCGTGCGCGAGCGCATGTTTGCTGTATATAATGTAATAAATTCACCATGACACACTTCAAAGTTACAAAATGACAAATTTTCAATGCATAAAGCTGGCTACAGAATACGACACATTCTTCCGAGTTTGATGATGGATTACCGGGTCAAAAGTCTAGTAGCATGTGGGGATGTATGAAAGCTTTCACACTGTTTGTGCGGTAATCCAACAACAAACCGGGCTGAATGTGTCTACTGCGACAAGTGCCTGAATTTAAATTGTACAGAACCAAAGGCTGGGAAAAAGGATAACTTTTGCTAATTAGATAACTGCACTCAAAATCGGTTTTAACGATCGCAGAAATAGTGAATTGATGAGAAAATTAAGTACTGTTTTCTTATATTTTTTATGACTTCCGAAAAATTTCCTAGATTGCCTCCTTTGGTTCTATACAACTTATAAAATTGCGCCATGAATTTTATCAAATTTCATTTGAGGCTCTAATTTATGAATTTACCAAGTGTACCACAAATTCATGACATCAATGTCACAATTGTCCGTCATTTAGAACTTTCCCTACATTTCTGTTTACGTAAGTAGGAATGGCTGGAAAGGGATTTGACATTTGTGTTGAATTGAAACCATTGACAATTGTAATTTTGAACTGTGCTGATGGTTAGAAAGCTTGTAATTTTAAGGTTATGATTACATTATGCCTAACTCATTTTTATAATAATAATAAATAAAATCTATCAATATAAGAATGTGATTGTACAGAAACCAGTTAGTTGTAAAAGTAAGGTAATGATAATATTTAATCTCGTCCATTTGACAATTGAAGTCACCAGAGTGCCAGCGGCCATCTCAATTCTGGCTGCTTTCATAGCTCCTATCCACTTCTCAATCATCTGTATATATATGCCATTGTATAAGGCAACACTTAGGACTGCCAGCCAATTTACCAGGAGCATGCACTGTAAAAAGGCAAACACATGCCATATAAAACATTGCATTGATATTTTTTTTATAAGCAAAAGGGAAACTAACTAGTGACACAAATGGGAACCTAACTCTCACATTGAGACGTTCAATTGGATTTAAAATGCGTTTTTAACCCTGTATTATGTACTTAGGACTTTATGGTATGCACGCCCCTGAGATTTATTCACATCACTCCATTGTTAAGGAAACTATATTGGCTTCGTTTTCTGGAAAGGGTGATCTACCGTAATTTTCTGATGGTTTACAAAGATGTTAACGGTGCGGCTCTTTCATATTTGGCTGGCATGTTCTCACCTGTTGAGATGGGTTTGAAACGCCTGACACTCAGATATGAGGTGTTTGACTTAGTCCAACCACGCAATAATTTTGGGGACTGTACTTCCCAGTTTGCGGCCCAATGAAGTGTAACAGACTACCACCTAATGTGGAAAAGGCAAAAACTGTTGGTGTAAAGCAGCACTGAAGAAGCCTCTTTACAAAAGATCTTATCCGTGATTTGAGAGGCCCCTTGAGCTATGTCTATAATCTAAATTGCAAAGATATGTTACATTTAAGATTCATATTAAATGCATTCCCGTAATCAGACACATATAAGTTCGAGCTTTTACATGCTGCATGTAGACCTACAATATAAAAATCTAAATCTCAAATGAACATGAACACTGCAACTCTTGCAGATATTCCTTGAAACAGGGGTGACATTGGAAAAGTGAACCAGTTTTTTACAGTATGGGTGGTCAGCCTTATACCAGGGGCGTGCATCTCATACAGGCACATGCGCCTAAAAGGTAGGCAAAATATGGTAATAAACGCATTTAAGCTTGATCTTGAGAAATAAAATTAAAAAATTAAGTTTTATTGAAGCCATCGTTAGCACTTCAGTCAATTTCAAATGAGTTATTTTAAAGGCGAGAGAATATTTATTCTGAAATGTATTTGCCTATACCCTATGCACGTGCCTGCCTTATACCAACCTTTAAGTCAAAGAATAACATAATCACACATAAAAATAGACCTTTCTAATTCTGTGTTCCTTCTCTTATGGGCCATTCAATGGGTGTGACCCAACCAATAAAATCTACTGATTTATGGACAGGATCAGTGTCCATCACATCGCACGCTTAATAATAAAGAGAAACAACTCGAAAATTGGGAAAATCAAAATTTTGTAATAAAACGCAATAACAATGCGAGAAGAATAGGTAGAATGCGACAGCCGTTCAATTTGGACGAATATGACCGAGATAAAACATCGGCCGCCTTTTTCATCCCATACAAGTTGTACTGGGCGTCTGAACTTTAAACGTGATTTCCCAACATTATTGTTTTTTGAGTTATTGCTCTTTATTATTAAACGTGCGACATCTTGTAGAGTTCAGAGCTTCATCTTCTTCGCCATATGTTATTGTCCTTTATTGGGCCGTAAATACGTTGCAAAATTTTCCTTTCAAAGATGTTGATAGAGCTTTGATCAGTGTCTAAGTAAGCCTTGTAAAATGCCGTGTATATACATATAGAGTAGCTACGGCATCTGGATATTTTGATTTTGTTAATGTATGTTTATTTTTAATTTTGGCATATCATTAGTTTTTTTTTTAATTTTAGTAAATATGCATACAATGTCCTGGACTTCTCTGTGTTTGATGTGAGCTCTGATGCAGCACCAAAAATTCTTCAGTTATTTACCTCTTAAGTATTGACCATCAATCAATATAAATTAATTATATGGTGTGTTTATTAAGTGGTTTCCATGTACCACAATTGTCGTAATCTCAATCACGTAATAACCTGCCCTTGGGGGAACATACAAAAATTTAAATTGTGATGCATGAGAATCAGTTCATCCTCAATCGTCATGCAGAGACTGTGTCTCCTGGGGACATTGAATTTAATCTCAACAAATATTGAGAATATAAGTTCTTGCACAAAAGCTCATCGTAATATCCAAAAATTGACATTCATTTTTAAGTTGATTGTAATTTGAAATGTGTGCCGCAGTACGGTAAAAAATATTTGACAATGAAAAGACATAAGATAAAAGCAATGCGGCTCGGTGCATTCACATTTGTTACATAAATAAAATGTAAAAGAACAAAAAAAAAACAAATTTGTGGAATTGTCTGTCAAAGCAGACTGCAATACAAACACCGATGACAAAATCTTTGATGGCCGGGGAACTGATGGTAATATCAGTGATTTGGCATGCCAAACGGCTCTGATGCTCCATTAATTTCTTTTATATTTATCGATGGTATAGACTCAATTTCTGTCTACCTCAATTTGTCCATAATGCTTTCAATACCTTAAAAATCCTTTTGAGAGTTGTTGGTGATCATCATTGAGAGAAACTTGGGGGGAAAAAATGTATTTTAATTTTCAACATTTGTTTGCATTTCAGAATGTTTTTGTTGGTCAATGGCCGATTATTGTTTGATCACAATATGGTTGTGAAGGAAGCTAGCTTGCCGTAGATAGGTATTATATTCAATAATAATTTTTAACTTCTGACAATACAATTATCGCCATTTCATGTCACAAATGAGTCATGTAGAATTAAAGCAGGATTTTGTTATAAATATATGGAAACACAGGATGTCATTTTCTGTGTTTTCATGTGTTGGCGCTTAATAGTGCCGTCTTTCTAAATATAAAAAAAAAACAAATTTAGTATAAAGGAAACGATAGCTAGTCGGTATCTTCCAAAATACCAGAGATGGCAGTGTTATTTTTTTTAACATGGCTGCGAATGCGGGAAGTGTGACTGCCATGATTGGGATGTTCAGCGCACCCCAAGCTTCAAGCGGGCCTCGCATTGACCTCCAACATACGTGGATGGGAATTCACAATCTTATTACGTACAAAATGTCATTTTGATAAAATGCTTGCGTTTCATACCAGACAACTAGATTTCGATCTTCATCACGGGAGCCAGTAATGATTTCTCGTTTCGGTTTTTAATTCCAACTTAAAATGAAATGACCGGCAAGGTTTCCTCTCGGTCTTATAAAGAAATGAGAACGTAACCACTCTTGAGCTAGGAACCCCCACTTCAAGTGAAGTGGTTGGTGTAAGACCGGCACCCTTACCTGTGCAGACAATGCAGGAAGAAGTTGCATTACATATGCAGCTTTGTTACGTATTTCTTAATCTCATTTTTTTTTTAAATCCTAGTGTTTCTTCCTTTGGTTCTATGTGACTCATATTTGTTTTTTTGGCTATTAAGCAATCAGGAGTTATATGTATTTTGTTGTGTAAACCCAAGTGCTAGTTAGTTCTTCAGCTAGCTTTGTTTAGTAGTTCATTATGTACAGAATGAAAGCTTCCAAATCCTTTGTTTTAATATCAAAAATGGACTTGTGAAGCAATCCATGAAGGCAAACTAGCAGGAATATTATCTAGGCTTCAATCATCATCATCTCAAGGCAGTGCCTTGCTGTGCCAGCCATCTGTCTCTTTTGGTTGCCATCCTCTTGAGCTGTGAATAGGACGAGATACCTATGAGCCGCTTCAAATCCTGGTAGTAAGAAGTTCTCGGATGACCTTTTGTCTGTCTTCACAAGATTTTGCCTTAAAAATTGTTGCTTAGAAAGGTGCCATGTCTGATCCAGTGTACTCTTAGTGTAATTTTCCCGTTCCAAATGTGACTTGTAAACTCTCTTCTTTCTTCTACTTTCTCTAAATTTTTTGAGGTTTTGGCCATCTTCCATCATATCCACGTCTCAAATACATCTAGGTGGTCCCTTTCATTAAAAAGCCAACAATACTTGTAGTTGATTCATTTGAGAGTGCTGATTTATATGAATCATACCTTAAGTGCCATCCCTGAGATAGGTTGTCGCTGCAAAAAGCACGAATTTTAAAGCAAGACCCATTTGCTTTATAATCTTGTTAACGGTCTCGACAGATGAATTTTTCAACACAGCAACTAAAAAAAAAACGCAACTTAGCTACACATATAGTGTAACTTCTTGCCTGCGTTATCCCCGAAGGGGTCGCATGTGGCGCTTCGGGACCTATTTATTTTTACAGGTAAGGGGGTCGGCCTCACACCAACCACTTTCAGTTGAAGTGGGGGTTTCCCAGCTCCCGGGGGGGGGCTGGTTCTCATTTCTTGTGAAGGCTGAGTAAACCTTTGAGATCGAACCCTTGCTCTCGGCATGGAATGCAAGCATTCTACCAATTGAGCTATCAACCTTTTTACGAGCTTGATCGTCGTCGCCAAAAAGTGCCAATTCTCAAGCAAGACCCAGTTGCTGTAAGGCTGGATGGACCTTTGGTGACCGGTCATTGGTAAAGGTTTTTATGATTTTTTCAACCCGGCGAAGAGCAAATTGAAAATATAAATGGTATATTTTTTGTGCTTTTCCGGGAATCGAACCCACAACCTTTCCTTTCAGAGTCCGCCGTGTTACCACTGAGCTACGGACCAGTCTGCAAAAAGCATATTCGAAAATTATGACATAATTGTGCTCCGCTGGGATTCTAACTCATTGCCTTTTAATTGTGATTCTGAAGTGTTAACTGCTAGACTACAGACAGCGTATCTTTTATATATAATATCAATTAACAAAAATAATATCACTCAAGTTTTCATCAGACTTAAAATTAATATATATTAATGAATGGTACTTAATTTTTTGGATGTCAATTTTGATTTCAAGGATATCCCCTCCTGTTCACAACCCGAAGAGGATAAGCAACCAGCAGAAACAAATGTCTAGCACATGCCTTTAGAATTCTGTGTTTGGCTATTATTGTTGTATTTCTTTGCCTCTATGGATTGTACTTATTTGTTACGAAGCATGTAATTTGTAAGTATGAAATGAACATATGTATGTGCAGTGAAAGTGACATTTTTTTAAGTTGAATTACTTTGAATGTGTGTGCTAAAAAAACAGACAAAACAAACTTTAAAAGTGCGCAAATCTTTTCTGTTTTGATTCTGTCGCTGCCGTTTGTTTTGCATTTTAGCTATGGCTGTTTTTTTCTTTCATTTAAACTTATGACTGTAGCGACACTTTTGAAATGTAGCATTTAACAAGAGTGTGACTTGTATAACGGTGTTAGGTGCCATAATATTTATGACACGGCGCCGAATGGCTCATTTTGGCAACAAAATCCTCAATGGCATCCAGAGAATCCACAAAGCCACAAATATAGACACTGAGGAAAGAAAATCACATAAATTTCAAGGCACATCTTTAATATTATGATATTATCTATTTAGGGGAACCAAAACTTTAATTTTCTTACAAATTTGCAATAGAGTGCATTGGGATAGTTCTGTAATAGGAATATTCCAAAAATGAACTGATCTACCCATTTATTTGATATTGTTGCTAACACTCAGGTGATGTGAGGAACAAAGTGAATGAATAAGGGAGTAAGCTTTTGATTTTTTTTTTCAATTTTAGCACCAATCATTTGCATAGAACTCACTCACAGCATTCTAAGGTCCCATAGCGTCTTCTGTGATCACTGCTGGAAATTGCCATTAAATGACACGGAACCAAAGATGGCAAACTAGGTTTTTTTTTTTTTTTAATTATGATGACGTTCTTGTGTTTCCGTGTATTATTTCTGTCATTGGTTTCGTAGGGGTCATTTAGTTTTGTGCATTCTCTGGATGAAGATTTACCTCTTGATAAACTCAAGTATTCAATCATTAACAAATATAAATTGAATGATGAATGGTTCCAGAAATTTGTTTGATTTCTGTTGATTAGGAATGTTTTATCATGAGGTAGGAGACATGGGTTGTGTAGAGTCAATCTGCGATAAATTAACTTTGACAAAATATTGAAAAATCAAGTATGGTTTATTGCATTGTATGCCATGAGCTAACGGTTCCATCCCCAACACTGGTGTCAGACATGATTTCCCTTTTTGCTGTTTATTTCAAACCCAACATTTAAAAACAGGCAAGGTTTACAAGCTTTTACAAGGAATTAAAACCAGCCCCCGTGGGAGCTGGGAGACCCCTACTTCAAGTGAGGGGGCCTGTGAAAATAAATAAGTTATGCAAGCCGCATGCAACGCGGCTTAGTTGTGGATTTTTCTTACAAAAGTATTGTCAAATTAAATTGATTGCAGATGGGAACCAGACAACTCATATTTAAGTGCCCTTAGGTCCATATCTATACATTTTTCTATGGGACAATTGTGTCATATAGAACCAAAGATGGGAATCTAGTTTTTTTTTTTTCTGAAAAAGAGATAAATGTACCTATAGAAATCAGGAGAAAATTATTTCCTGTGTTTTCATGCATTTTATCTTGTGTGGAAAAAACTAGGATTGTTGCTTTTGGTTCTATAGGACTATAGACATTTTCAATTAATGTTTGGGGCTGGACCTTTGAATTTTGCTTGTAAGGAAACAGTTTTTTAGGATTTTGTGTTTTTTAGAATCGAGAGACAATTAGGTGGATATTTATAAATAATAAAAAAAAACAAGTAAAAAGAAAAAACTGTTTTATTTGTTTTTAAGTAATATATTATACTCTTTTTTTATTTATTTTAAGGGGAACCCTCAGCCAATGACACATAATAAAAACAGTTCGGGTAATTGAAAGTTAATGGACTGGAACGTTTTTGAATTTTTAAACTATTTTCTTGGCGTGCAAATGTCAGTTCGTTGTGGGACTGCTGTCCTTACTAACCAATAACAAAATATTTGTTAACGTTTTCCCTAGCAACCCAACAGGGTGATGACACAATTTTGTCTGTCTATTATAGACCTCATAGTTTCCCATAGATACGGAAAAATTATCTTCAATCCTAGTTGCGAAGATTTATATTGACATTCAATGCATACCCACAGTGGTTGGTCAATAGCCAACCAAGCCGATAACACTGCATTTTAGTCGGGCTCAATTTCTCGGCATTTTTTTCTTTAAGGCCCGGTATTTTGAAGTATCGTAAAGTTAACTAAAATGCAATTTTACTTAAATCATAATATTTCACTCACCGAATTTCGGCAGTAAATATTTAGTAACTTTAACTTTCGATTTTCAAGATGGCGGCGCTTCACTGACAGCAGCTGCTCTTTTTTAATGTAAGGATACATCAAAATTGTTGCAAACTGAACATTTTTTGTCCCGTTTTCTAGCTTAATGAAGGTAAGGGATATGATTTTTATGAATAGTTGTTTGTTTTAAAGCTTTTGAATGCCATTCTATTTATTTTCAAGATTTGGGGGCATGGCTTCATACTTCGGCAATGTTCGGTTTTAGTTAACTAGAGATTGAGTATTTTGAATAAAAGTTCAAGTAATAGTTAACTAAAATATTACTACAGTTCAATATATACCTAATATACCTAAGTGAAATCTTTAATTTTACAACTCATAGATATATGGTTGTGATCCTTGAAATGTACTCGTGGCAAACATAGTATTTTCAACCGTATTTCCCACCACTGCAATTTATAATCATGAGCTCGACAGTCCTGGGCTGGAAGTCTCATCACCACGGTAATTCTTACCTACCGAATATCCATAATATTTGTATGAAAACCTGTTCCAAGATGGCCGCAAGTGAACAGCTGATTAGTCTTTATACAAATATTACCGATATTCGGTAGGTAAGAATTACCGGAGTGAGTTCCCGCCCTGGGTGGGCCTTGGCTGGATCCAGGATTCTCCCCCACTCTCGCCTGTCCATTGCCTTTGCTTTGCAGCCACATATGTCCCCCTTTGCTGCATTTACCACTGCAATTACCCCATTGTATTTATTAAAGTCTACATGTGCAGCTTGAGGCAGGCGGGCACATTGGTGACGGTGTCGCTCTTATAGCGGCACAGCTGCCGCAGCAGCGCCAGCTTCTTGCTCATGGTGTTGGAGGACTCCAGCTCGTACAGCGTGCAGAGGTTCAGCAGCAGGCTCTCGCTGAGCCCCCGGCTGGGGTTGGAGTTCACTGCGTTCTCCATCACCGAGATGGCCTCCTTCAGCTTGCCCGAATACAGCAGGCACACCGCCATGTTGTTCAGCACCTGCAGACAGGGCTAAGTTAGTTGAAAAACACACCCCACAAGTCATCCACAGATATTGGCAGGCTCCAGCTGGTTGTGGATGGAGGTAAGAAGCATGGACTCACCATGATATTGGCTGGCTCCAGCTGGTTGGCCATGATAAGGCACTGGTGAGCCTCTCCAAAAGCATTCTGAGCCACGGCCAGCAGAGACTGGTCCACCAGCTCCCTCACATCCGGATCCGGTGACCTGCAAACATACTTGACAATGTCATTGACCGACATAAACGAATCAGTGTTGTCTAGGACCTTACTGATTCTTTTTATTTTCTGAAAAATGTGTTTATTCTGATATATTAATATTTTTTCTGTACCATAAATTCTGTATTCATAAAGTTGTAATGGAGTAATAAGAGTCTCACAATGTCTGCCTGATGGTTGTGGCCTGGCTGAAGTGCGCCTCTGCTCCGGGCACGTGCCCTGCCTGCAGGCAGCAGCGTCCAAGGGCAGAGCGCAGCGCCCGCGCCTGCGCAGGGGGCCACATGGGGCTGAACGCCAGGGCCTCCACTATCTGCAGCGCCAGGGAGAAGTCCTAGGGATAGAGAGAGCAACCATTAACACCAACTCTGACGAAAGACTTCAGAATGGATGCTTGTATGGGAACCATGCTGTTATTATTATATGTAAGGTTGAGACCTATGTATGTGAGCTATGCTTGTTTATATATAAAATTATATATCAATGAAATGAAAGAAGTATGCAAGGACCAAGAGAAATGGCCGTTGATCTGCAATGTTGGCGGCTAGGGCTTTTAATTTTAATGTAATTAATTTTTCAAGGGATTTTCATTTACTTTTGATATAGTTTTAATTTTTTATTAGATCCTAGTCCACCTTTCAGTATTTTTTTGTTCCTTGACTAATAGGAAGGCATGAGGCTGGCCCCCAATACTGTAAAATAAAAACTCGATGCAAGGATTATGTTCATCTGAGAATTGGATTTTAATTTGTAAGTACACATGCAGCATTTGTAAGCGCGAACTTACACATGTCTACTTGTGGGCATACATTCAATATGAATGTTAACATATCTTTGCAACTTACCCCCGTATTCACGATCAAAACTGGCACTTACTTAAGGGCAAACTAGCGCTTAGATTGGGGAAATTCATTTCAAGAACAATACTTAAGGTAAAATTAGCGCTCAAGCGCTTTAAAAACTAGCACTTAGGTAAGTAAGGTCGACACGTATGTTAACCAACGCTTAAGCGCTGTCAAAATATTCCGTCATATTTCATTGTTATCACATTTTTTGTTTGATTGTGAATTTACATGAAAAAATGAATTCCTTTATACTCTTCAGAGCAGTATGATCCAGAACTAAAGTCGCCAGACGGTTCCAGAGTAATTATTACTTCTCGACGCTTCACGTACTACCTAGAGATACAACCAAAATCCTACCTACAAATGTAACACAGTATTCCTATAATTATAACAAATACCTACTTAGCCTAGAGAATTCTACACTTATACATAATTATCGATCTTACCTACCAATACTTTTGAGGATTCTTATAACTATAACTATCCATACTTATTTCAATATTTATATTTACATAACACTATAAACATGATTTTTACGAGTGTATTAACATTGTTTTGACGAGTTTATTTACATTGTTTGACCATCAGAATTGGGTTTGTTCTCCGGTATGGTCTAGGACCATACCGCAATGACAGATGAACTGTCAAAATATTCCGCCGCATTTCATCAGCACATTTTTTGTTTGGTTGTGAATTATTTACATAAAATAATGAATTCTTTCGATACAGTTGACTTCAACGAGAATAATAACATTGTTTTGTTCAAAAATAGTGTCCCAAGAAAATATATCAGAGACTGTAAAGACCCATTGACGTATTACGAAGAGGAAGAATTTAGAAGACGTTTTTGATTGAAAAAATGCGTCATTCTGTATACAGTTTTGCCATTGCTCATTGAGGGTTGCAAAGCCAACAATTTCTTCGATCTGTTATTTTATCTTCTATTACAGGTTTTTCTTTAATCAGAGCCACCAGCAGCTCCTTTTCCGCTGGAGAAAACAACATCTTTTTGGCGCTGAAATCGATCAAAACACTTTATACATAAATGTATTTTTAAAAACTAATAGAAATTGTAAACAAACAAATTCGTACTTACGGTTTACTTAAATTAGTAATTGCGTTATAAGTACTTATTTGTTGTCAAGTTTTATGCAAAGCTGATATGACATTGAAATTTGAAAGAAGCGGCAATGATAAGAGTGAAGTACGCCGAATATCGGTCGGAAGGTACTGACCAATTACAGAGCTGGGTTTTTTTGAGAGCCAATGACAAACCCGTATGTCTCCTGGGGGTTGGGCACTACGCTGATTACTGCTTGAGTGTTCTTTGTGAAACAAAACGCTCCAGAATGTCGACCCTTGAGTAAGTGTAGCGCTTGAGTGAGGCACTTAAATCAGTTTTGATCGTGAATACGGGGGTTAGATTATAGATAGCACTGCGTCCATTAGGTTAGAGGAGCAATCTGAAGTGTACTCCTTCTTGCCACAGTCGCATTTAAAAAAAAAAAAATTAGGCTGATTTATTTGGTGAGCACTGTTTTTGTGTGTATCACATCTCAAGAGCCCTCTCCGAGCTTGGTTGTCGCTGTAGAAAGCGCCAAGACTCAGTTGCTGTGAGGCTAGATGGACCTTTTGATGACCGTTCTTTCGTAAAGGTTTTTGAATTTTACAACCCAGCGATGAGCAAATTTGAAAATATAAATGGTATATTTTTTGTGCTCCGCCAGGATTCGAACCCCCAATCTTCCATTTACGAGTCCGATGTGTTACAACTGGACTACGGACCGGTCAATTGGGGGTTGTTCAGGAGCCCCCATTTTGTGGAAAGGATGAAGTGAGGAGGAATGCTTCACAGCTTCTCCAGGTGGCAAGTTGGAGAAAATAAATTAATGTTGGGATGATTTATTTGGTGAGCGCTGTTTTTGTGCGAATCACACCTTAAGAGCCCTATGCGAGCCTGAAGCGCTATTCTGCGAAATTACTTACGACCTTAAGGGGACATGATAGCGATTTGTGTCCAAAACTAAGGTGTACTGTGATATTTGTATTTATGGAGCTCTTTCGCAAGCGCTAGAAAGCTCCGACTTAGATTGATATCCAAAGTTACTTGACTTATAGGTTGGTACGCGGCTGACCACCCATACTGTGAAAAAATGGTTCACTTTGCCAATGTCACCCCTGTCTCAGGGAAGGACGGCAAGAGTTGCAGGGCTTATGTTCATTTGAGATGGGTTCTTATAATGTAGGTCCACATGTGGCATATGTTAGCGCGAAATTATACATGTCTGCTTGTGGGAATGCATTTAATATAAATCTTAAATGGCATATATCCTTGCAGCTTAGATTAGATTAGACAAGGAATTTAGCAGAATAGCGCTTCTGGTCGTTGCTGCAGAAAGCGACAATTCTCAAGCAAGACCCAGTTATGAAGCTGGATGGGGCTTTGGTAACTGATATTTGGTAAAGGCCAATTGATTTTTCAACCCAGTGAAGAGCATATTTGAAAAATGAAATATTTTTATTGCAATTGGCTGTGGCAATGAACAAAAAGTTTTAAAAAACCTTGAACTTCAACTAGAGTTGAGAGCATCACATTATTCTAGTGACTATTCTATCTAACCTTCATCTGCAGGGCACAGTTGGTGACTGAGAACAGCACGCGCGCCTCTCTGCCACACCACAACTTCAGGGACTCCTGCCTGTCCTGCTCACTGAGCACCATGCTGCTACCCACTTCACACAGGGAAGACTTCAAGTTCTTGATCATCTGGAACAGTCACACAAAACTCAGACAGATCATATTCTAGTAGTCTTCGTACTCTCTTTTTAGGAGCAGACTTTGAGAATAACAGGTAACAGTTGTAACTTAACGTGGAGTCAAGCCTTGGGAATTTCAAAATCGGAGGGAACTAGAGACATCTGTTGATAAAAATAACCGTAACTAAAAAAAATAAGTAGGTACTTTTTATCATGTTTTACTTTGACTATGCTCAGACAGATGTCCAGGCATGTGTCCAGGCTAAAATAATATTATTTTTATCCCACACCATGAAGGCCTGCCACGACATGCATATTTCTTTCATTCAGTCTGCCATCCTAGAATTAATACATTGCCTTAGTGTCACACGCAGGCCCGGATTAACCCCCCTGGGGTCCCTGGTACGGGGAAAATCTCGGGGCCCCCAATACCCCCCTCCCCTCCCTAAAATTTCCCCTTCCCCTCCCCGCCACAATTTTTTAAAGAAATTTAATTCATTTAAGTAGTTTTAGTTTTTCCAAAAAAAATCCAAACTATTGACATTATACTTAAATCATTTTCATATGAGACTTCACAATGCATAAATGTGTTATTAAAAAGAAAAGAAAATACTTCCAAAATATAGCACATACAAATAAAAATACATTTTGTATGGAAAATTTTCACTTTGTATGGCGGCTATACTTCTAACTCACTTTTCGGAATAAATAATGATAGCAATATATAAGTTATCATTATTTACTTACATTTGTAAAAGATTATTTTTTTATTAACCCTCTAACTGCCGAGAATTTTTCAATTTTATTTTTATTTTGTATCGCAACTCCCTAAACCGAGATTATGATGAAGCAATGATTATAATCGTTAGATAGCACTATTTTATGAACGGATTCACAGAAAATTTTAAAAAAATCGTTGGAGCCGTTTTTGAGAAAATCGCATATAAAATTTTCAGCTCTTCGGAAGCCATCTTGAATTTTCAAAAAAGTAAAAAAAAAAATATAACGAATTATAGTAATAAACTTATTCTTTATATCAAATCTAAAACAAATTTAAATATCTTGCATTTAAATGGGTTTTTGTAATATTTTCGATTTAAAATTTCAGGTCGTGTAAACGGTGCTTTATAATAATTAAAAAAAAAAAAAAAAAAAAAATTGTAGAAATTTATGTTGTCTATAATATTGTAGAACATTATATTTTTGTTATTCCCTTGACTTTCGAGAAAATCACAATTGTTTATTTTTTTCATATGGCAGCCCATAGACACAGATTAGCAAGAGTGTTGCCATAACTTATTTATTAAGTTAAAAATTAATTTGTGGCAACTCTGAAAATTTCAAAAAAATTCTTGGAGCCGTTTTTGAGAAAAGTGAAATTTTATGTTTTTTTTGTATTGCAGCCATCTTGAATTTTCAAGTTGGTGTAATGCCGTGTTATTCATACTTAATACATGTCCAAAAAAGTTGAAATAGCCAAAATTTGGTATCTCTAGGTCTAATACTTTGGAAAGTGACACACATACATACACACACACACACATACAGACGGACGTTTTTGAAAGATAGTGTTTTTTAGCATGTCCTGCACCAGGACAACTCATTTCCGTGAAAACCTCGAAAACAAATTTTCACACCAAATCAATACTTTCTTTATAGCCTTCAGCTATAGCAAGAAAGTAAAAAATTAATAACTCAGTAACTAAGTAAATAATGAATCGTCGTAATTTAACTGAATAAATACTCTATCATTAAATTATATATTTGGTTTTGAAATATTAATGAAGGAAAGTGAGTCGCCTTTAAAAATGAGCCTTTTTAAATTGGTTTTTTGCATATTTCCAGCTGACTTGAAGGGAAAAAAAATAAAAAATATATTTTCATTTCTTTTAAATATACAGAAAGACAACCGTATATTTATTTTTTTGAACAGCCAAAGTTGTTTTGGGTCTCAAATCCCCCTTAAGCAGAAGAAATGGTAAATGGAATTGTAGTAGTCAACTTGGCTGACTTTATATTTGAAATATGTAAAAGCAAGTTGTTACCTTTTCATATTCACTCACGTAACTTCATAGTAAGCATTTGAAATTATCAACAATTTAGATAAAATGTTTATCCATATTCAAGTTATTTATTTTTCTTTCATTAGAGGAAACTCCATAAAAGTGCCATGGGATGGTAAGACTGGCAAGAAATTGAAAGATTGGCAAGAGATCAGAAGAGTGGTAAGAGATTGCAATAATAGCGAGAGATTGGAAGAATGATAATAAATTGGAAGAATGGCAAGGGATTGGAAGAGTAACAAGAGTTGGGATGAATGGCAAGAGATTGGAAGTGTGGCAAGAGATTGTAAGATTGGCAGTGCAACCGAACCAGGGTCCCTACGTCCTAGGAGCCTCTGAGATGTTTTAGAAAATATACTTCAACTTATACTTTCGAGACCAAAGACTTATATGAAGTTGTATGGAAAATATTTCAACATGAGTTAAAAAAATAATATTAGGATGATTTATTTGGTGAGCGCTGTTTTTGAGTGTATCACACCCCAAGAGCCCTCTCCGAGCTTGTTTGTCGCTGTAGAAAATGCCAATTCTCAAGCAAGACCCAGTTGCTGTAAGGCTGGATGGACCTTTTGACGACCAGTCTTTGGTAAAGGTTTATGAATTTTTCAACCCAGCGAGGAGCAAATTTGAAAATATAAATGGTATTTTTGTGTGCTCTGCCGGGATTTCAACCCACAACCTTCCATTTACGAGTCCGAAGTGTTATCACTGGGCTACAGGCCGGTCATAATTCCCTCCAACGAATGTCTTAGATTTCCAGATTAGACATCCAGGATAGACATCCTGATAACTTGAAATCTGGGGAGTCTCCCGAAGAGGATTCTCAAAAATAAACTCAAGACGCCGTCAATAATCGTTTTGGTTCGCAATAAGTACCTATGTATTTTTGTGAGGAAAGGGTTATGAGGGTAAGGAGGCCCCCGCATGGAGGATGGTTCTCCGCACCAGAGCCCCCAGTAGCCTTAATCCGGGTCTGGGCAAGATATTGTAAGAATGAAAAGAGATTGGAAGAATGGCAAGAGCTTGAGAAGACTACATCCAGCTGTGGGCAGGGGAGATTGTGTAACATAACCTGCAATGCTTCACCTTCCTTATGACTGCTCTGACTTGCCACAGTAGTTGAGCAGGGCAGATTGTGTAACATAACCTGCAATGCTTCACCTTCCTTATGACTGCTCTGACTTGCCACAGTAGTTGAGCAGGGCAGATTGTGTAACATAACCTGTAATGCTTCACCTTACTTCTACAAATAGTGAGATGCTACATCTTGTCGATTGTACTCAATGGAAGTATGGACACTTACACAGTGCCTGGAGAACAGGATCACTGCCTTTGAGATGTAGGTCTACCATCGGATACTGAAGGTTTCCTGGAAGGCTCGAGTCTCAAATGCCGAGATTCTTTCCCATATAAATACCAGGCAAAAACTGATTTATTTCGGCTACATGATGAGATATGAGAAGTAGTCACTCCTGCATCGCATCATATAGGGAAGAATTGAGGGAAGACGAGCTTCAGGTCGTAGAAGAACATCTTGGTTGAAGAACCTGAGCCAGTGGTTTGGCAGAAGAACAAGATCCCTCTTTCGTGCCGCAGTGTTGAAGGTGCAAATCACTATGATGATGGAAAGAAGAAGAAGAAGCTTCACCTTCCTTATGACAGCCAGCAGCTTGTACAGCCTCTGGATGGCCAGCTCTGACTTGCCACAGTAGTTGGGCAGCTCGGCCAGCAGTAGGCGGAACGAGAAGGAGGCCATGGAGCCAGAGCGGGAGGGGTACATGTCAGGGTAGAACTGGAACACAATAAACAACATATTTTTCCTTCTATCCTAATTTGCATAAAAGTAACAGGCACGTGCATAGGGTACAGGCAAATAAATTTCAGAATAAATATTTTCTCCCATTCCTTTAAAACTACTCATTTGAAATTGACTGAAGTGCTAACGATGGCTCCAATCAAATTTTATTTTTAATTTTTAATCTCAATATCAAGCTTAAATGTGTATTTTCCCATATATTGCCTACTATTAGGCGCATGTGGCTGAATGGTATGCACATCCATGAAAAGTAACAACTACTTTGTCTAAGGCAACCCTCCAAAATTCTACTCGCTAGCTCGCAAATTGAAAGTGACTTTTGTTTGGTTGCGAGTGTGCTTTTTTTTATCTGAACGTATCATTTTGCCGGTTAATAATACCATTGATAATCCCAAGTAACCATTTAGGTTTTAAAAAGGTTACAAAATGGTCCCAGAACCTTTGTATGAAAATCGGCACGTAAGTCTTAGTAGTCTCAATAACGTATTATTATCCTTATACTAACCTCGTGAGTGCCAAAAGGGCCCCAGTTGTAGAACCTTGCAGAGAGCTACACCAAGACCTATAGCTCAAATACAGAACCGCTCTAAGAGCTACGGCAGAACCCAAATAAAACCTCGGCAACCTTAATTTTACCTCAATATAACCTAGCAAGACAGCTTTTACGTTCTAAATTAATCTTGGATTTAACTCTTATACAACTTACAACTCGGGTTCTCTCGCTCTCGCTCGGGTGAGCGAGAGCGAGCGCGAGATGTTTCTGTGGAAGATTTTTTACGCAGCCGTGAATTGAAATACATATTATAATGGCGCGTGCGCGCCATATTCCCTGTCTTACCAAGATTCAAAATGGATGGATAAGTATGAGTTGTATTCAAACAAAATAATAAATGGCTTCAAGCAATCAGGGGAAATGTAAAACATACTGCGAATGGCACTTTATCGTGATACTTTAGGATAATAGTTCTGTATACGAGACGGGCCTTTCGTAACTTAAAAAATTTAAGATTTTAATTATTAATATTTTTTTTAATGAAGTGTTTGGTGATAAGTTGCATTATAAATAAAACTAATATTAATACAAAAAGGCATGTATTTTGAATCGCATAGGATACCATATTTAATTTTGCATTTTTGAATAAAAATATTTCTGTTGATTAAGACAGTTAGTTTTTTTTCATCGAAAAAATATGGCTGCCGTAAAGAAACTACCAGTAAGCTTTAAAATTTACCTTTTCAGAACTATAACAACTAAAAACTCTTAATGTTTGCCAAAAAAAGAGCTAAAGGTTATCTCGCGGAGCTACTAACAACCACAAGGCTATTTTCGCAGCTTTAAGCTTATTGCGAGGAGCTCTTAAAGATTTGTCAGCCGCGCCAATAACTGCGAAGAAATATTCGTTGCCTTTAAGTTTTGTTGCTGACAGGACGTGTTGTTCATCGAAAGAGTGCTAAAAAAACAGCTACAGGCTCCTCTGAAAGAAAGTTCATTTTTTCAATCCCTTGAAAGTCAAATGTTAAAAAAAACACTTTGGATTACCTTTTATGTCAAGTTTGTCTTTTTAACTCGCAGGTATTTTATTTTAAAGTTTTTTAAATCTAATCTAATCTAATCTAATCTAAGCTGCAAATATATATATCATTTAAGATTTACATTAAATGCATTCACACAAGCAGACATGTATAATTTCGCGCTAACACATGCCGCATGTGGACCTACAATATAAAAACCCAATCTCAAATGAACATAAGCCTTGCAACTCTTGCCGTCCTTCCCTGAAACAGGGGTGACATTGGCAAAGTGAACCATTTTTTACAGTATGGGTGGTCAGCCGCATACCAACCTATCAGTCAAGGAAAATAAATAATTAATAATAATATAATAAATAAATAATAATAGTAATATTTAAGATGCTTTGTAGTCTTTACCAGTCACGGAACTACCTACCATAATAAATAATAAAAATAATAAAAACTTACCGGCGCGGTGTATTGATAATTCGTAAAAAAAAATCACGGACTTTACGTTTAAAATTTCTATTGAATTTCTTTGATATCACCCTGTGTCGGTTCATCTTACTAGACAACGTATTGCTTTGAAATGCCGTAGACAACTAACAGCTGTTGAGAATGCCTTTTAAAGAATTATAATAGTATACTTGTAGCTCCTGAAGACAACCTATTGGTTTGGGTTCTTACCACGCAGTCCTAATTTGTTTGCCTAGACAAGTCTTATACAACCTAAAGCAATTTGAACATTCAATTACTTTATGGTTCTAACAATATCAAAAAAATAACCTTTACCTCTCACTGAAGCAAATGCCAACCTCTCTAGAACCTAATCAGGAGTCTAAGACAACCTAAAGATCATTGGACTACAAGCTCTTGAAACACAAGTCACAATAACGTTAATTTAATCTCTTGCCAGCAACTTCTACGTTGCAATAATAACCAGTTGGTTTTTGGACGTATAAGTTATCCTCAAGCCATTTATATGACCAAATAGCAAAGCATTAACCTTTTTATGAGCCTTATAAGACCTAAAGACAATTTTCACAACTTAGGACGACTAAAGTGGTTACTTGGGATATTCCCAGTGAAAATAAAACTGAGAAGTTTTGAAAATTGTATGTGGTAAATCTAAATCCCCTTTCAATAAAATTGAGTTTTTGGACCAAATCTCGCTCGATCACATGTTTAAAGGTGTTAAAAATTATAAACAGGAACAGTTCACGGGAGTTTTTTTTTAACCCATGCGAGTTGCAATTACGAGTTGCGAGTAATATATATATATACAAGGATAATTTATTTATAAGGTACACATAATAAAAGAGCGCCGTTTTTGTGTGTGTCACACCTCAAGGGCCCTCTCAAATCACGGATAAGATTTTTTGTAAAGATCTGACTTTTTTTGTATAGATTTCTTTGTAAGGTTTTGTTCTTTTATATATTTAAATGTAATTTTTTATTCATATTCCTTGACTTATAGGTTGGTATGAGGCTGACCACCCATACTGTAAAAAATGGTTCACTTTGCCAATGTTACCCCTGTTTCAGGGAAGGTCGGCAAAAGTTGTGGGGCTTATGTTCATTTGAGGTTTGGATTTTATTTGTAAGTACACATTCAGCATTTGTAAGCGCGAACTACACTTGTTGGTTTGTGGGCTTACATCTGAGAGCTTTAATTGAATATATCCTTGCAACTTAGATTATAGATGCGTCTTTAGTGCTCCTTTAAAGACACCCACAGTTTCTGCCTTCCTCACATTAGGTGGTAGTCTGTTCCACTCCATTGGGCCCGCAAACCGGAAAGCACGGTCCCCAAAATTAGTGCGTGTCTGACGTGACGGCTGGACTAAGCCAACCACCCCACACTCCGCAGATCTGAGAGTTTGGCGTCTCAAATCTATCTCAACACGTGAAAACATGTCAGACAAGTATGAAGGAGCCATACCATTGACAGCTTTGTAAACCATCAGACAAACACGGTAGACCACCCTCTCCGGAAAACGAAGCCAATGCAGTTTTTTCAACAATGGAGTAATATGGTTAAATTTCGACATCCCGAATATGAGTCTTGCTGCAGAGTTCAGCACAGATTGAGGCCGGCTGAACTGTTTTTTCGGCTGACCTATATACAGCGTTGAGCAATAGTCAACCCGAGACATCACAAAAGCATTAACCAGGGTTTTGACCGCCCCTGATGGTAAACATCTCCTGATTGCCTTTATCTGGCGAAGTTCAAAAAACAAGGAGGATACCGTGTTATTCAACTGCTCTCCCATTGTGAGGTTCCGATCCAGTGTGACTCCTAGAAGTCTCACTGAATCCGACGGCTGAATCAGCTGTCCCCCAATGGAGAGTGGTGCGCGTGTTGTCAGGAGATGATCACGCCTAGACGTAGCCGCCCACATAACTTCCGTCTTACCCATGTTAAGGATTAGGCCATTGTTTGTCATCCATTCACCGATCTCCGCAATGCAAGCTGCCACCCTGTTACTGAGAGCTCCTGCCATGTGTGGTCGACACTGAGAGTAAATCTGCCAGTCATCTGCATATGCATGTGTAGTTAGGCTCCATTTTTCGACTATGCTCTCAATGTCGGCCGTGTATAAAACAAACAGGTTCGGTCCCAGCACAGACCCCTGCGGCACCCCAGAGATCAGCGAATAGGAAGATGAGACACAGTCACAAGTACGCACAACCTGCTTGCGATCCGCCAAATAGGAGGTGAACCACACCAGAGCCTTATCTCTCAAGCCGTACGCATCCTCCAACCTCTTTATCAAGATATTATCATGACATACGGTGTCGAAATCCGCGCTCATGTCCAGAAGAGCTAGGAGCGCAAGATTCCCGCAATCCACTGCCGATATCAGATCTGAGACCACGGTCAACAAACCTGTTTCAGTTGAATGATATTTCCTATAGGCTGATTGCCTTCTCGGCATCAGGTTGTTATCACTCAGATAAGATACCAGCCGGTTAGAAACAATACGCTCCAGCACCTTGGACAAAAACGGCAAATTTGACACCGGCCTGAAATTGGAGGGATCATTAGGATCAAGATTTGTTTTTTTTAATATCGGCATTATCTGCGCTTCCTTCAAAAACGAGGGAACAGTGGATTCCACAAGGCATCCATTAATAAGCCTTACAATAAATGGAGCCACTTGTAAGATGCACTCTTTTAGTACCCACGCTGGCACAGGATCAAGATCACACTGCTTATTTGGTGATCCCGTTACGACTCGTGTTACCTCCTCAATAGAGGTCAGCTCAAGTATTCCAAGTTGCGAGTTGCACATAGATTCAGGAGAACCTGGACCAATCTCCAGAGGAGAGTCTCTACGTGGTATTTTATCCTGAAAGTATGCAGCAAACTCATCAGCAGTCGACATCGAACCCGTACCAGCCCGAGCACTACCAGACACGTTCTCCAGAAGTCTCCATAAACGCTGTGGACATTTTTCCCTAGCTATCATTGTACAAAAATATTAAGACTTTTTCTGGAGAATAGTTGACCTGTACAGACCCTGTGCACCTATCCACATTTCTCTAGTGCTACCTGGTTTACCGCTCCTGAAATTACGCTCCGCTTGCCGCATTTTTCGTTTGAGAGCACTACATTCATTATCAAACCAGATAGCACTATTCCGCTCCCTAACACATTTAGTTGTAATGGGAGCATGAAAATTTAATAGATTTTTCAGGGTGACATTGTACAGCTCAACTAGCCTGTCTGGGTGCATTGAGATGTAGGTTTCCGGACAACAGATCGGCGAAAGTAATAAGTCATTTTTAAAGGAGTCCATATTAAGTCCGTTCCAGCACCTGGAGTTAATCTTCCTGTACACTGGAACCAGTCGTCCGAGATTTAATTGAGTTATCACCAACCTGTGGTCCGATAAATCCACATCTCTCACCTCTGTTTTTGAAGGAGCATCCTCCTCTCTGGTGATGACTACATCCAGTAGGCCAATAGATTAAAATAAAATATTCTTTGTTAAAATTCACATGAGTTTTTATTTTTTAAAAACACTTGTTCCTCAATAAATTAGAAAAAGACCTACTTAATTCAAACCATCCCCTAGTTAAACATATTTTTAAATGGTATCGATATGTAGATGACATATTTTGTATATTTAATGGCACCGATAGACAACTTGACACTCTCCTTTCCCACATTAATACTCTACACAACAAGATTAAATTCACACTTGAGAAAAACACTGATAATAACTTAAACTTCCTAGACATCTCTATTAAAATAAAAAATAATAAACTAAATTTCAACATCTATCGTAAACCTACACACACTGACACTGTAATCCCGTTTCACTCCTCCCACCCCACCGCACATAAATTAGCTAGTTTCCACTCAATGATCAACGGACTCCTCACAGTCCCACTTAATAATAATGATTACAATCAGGAACTGTCAACCATCAAACAAATAGCCAGCAACAATGGATATGAACACAAACTAATTGACAAATTACTTAATAATAAAAAATATAAAATACTTACCAAAAGATATCTGTACTCTGGACTCGATAATAATATCACAGAAAACAAATACTGGAAAAAAATTGTATACACAGGCCCATTATCCACCAAAATTTCAAAAATACTCCCCACCAATATTAAGCCCGCGTTTTATACAAATACGAACTTAAAAACCATCCTCTTTAACTCAAAAGATAAAATAGACTACATGATGAAAAGTGGAGTTTACGAGATCTCTTGTGGAGATTGCGATCTGAAATATATAGGTCAAACTGCAAGAAACCTCAAAACTAGAATTCAAGAACACCGCCGTTGCCTAACAAGCAACGGTCATTCTGAATTCGCCAACCATATAATAGAGTCTAACCATTCCTTTCACACCCACAAACTAAAACTCCTTCACCCCATTCCCTACAAAGGTAAAATCATGAATAATTTTGAAAACCTAGAAATCCAAAAAAATATTAATTCAGTAAATAATCTCTTAAATAATATCATATTTCCTAACACTTCTCCCCTACTTTCTATGTTTCCTACTACGCCCCGCCCACATAACACCCCCCCCCCCCCCCTCCCCCTCTGTAATTCAAATCCTCACGTCATAATGTATTGTATGTTAGTTTTTCTACTCCCATTTGGTAATTTACTAATTAAAAAACGGCTAACGCAATCACAATGCCATACATTTCTACACCCGTTGCATAATGTTACATTATGCAACCGGTAACCGTGTTAAAATGAACATGTGCGCATGCGCATTGTCAGAATTGGAACCATTTTTTAATTTCAAATGTCAACCTTGTATGGGGGTATGAAGACCTGTCAATCCAAGATGACCGCAAGCGATCAGCTGATTAGGCTTCATACAATATTAGTGATATTCGGTAGGTAGGAATTACCGTGGTGATGAGACTTTCAGCCCTGTTCAGATGAAAATAAATAAGTATATTTTACGTGTAGAGTCAAATAAAAATTGTTAATAGTGCTAAAATTTATCGAATTTATTTATCGGATTGCTCCAAATAAAGCTTTCCTTTTTTCAATGGAAAATAAAAGGCTTGAAAGGAAAACAATACAAAAAATTTCACCGCAAAAAATAAACAAACTCAAAAAGTTACTTGGTTAATAGGTGAGTATGAGGTTGATCACCTATGCTGTACAAATTTGGTTCACCTGCCAATACAACTGCAGGGCATATGTTTATTTGAGTTTTGGGTTTGAATGTTTAAGCTTATATGCAGGATGTAAAAGCGCGACCTTATACATATGTGTCGGCTTGTGGGCATGAATTCAATATGAAACCTAAATATAATTTATTTTTACAACTTAGGTTAGATTAGATAATCGAAGGGAATGATAAATCACACGTTTTGACAAAGGTAAGGTTTTAATTACTTCAAATGGACGAGTACATTATAATGACTATTTTTCACTATTTTGTTAATTCTCTCATGGTCGTAGAAAAAGTATTGTATGCCACTGCACGTAATTAGTCTTTGTAACACTCGTGCTTTCTATTGTGCCATTCGGCTGCGCCTCATGGCACAAACTAGCACTCGTGTTAAAAAGACTATCATTACTTGGCAGTGGCATAAATAACTATTATATTTACACCTGAAGATGGGAGGTATTGCTTCTCCCGAAACCGGTAGTGTTTTTAAAAAATAAAAAAAACTCATGTGAATTTTAACAAAGAATATTTTATTTTAATCTATTAAAATGAACTTTCACGAAGTAACTGCTAAAAACCTAGATCCAGTAGGCCACCCGCATCATGAGTGGGAGCATCTACCCACTGTCTGCAGCCATAGTCCGCAAGCAAGGCTGTGAGAGTAACACAATTAGTGTCATCTCTGCGCTCAAGCCTGACGTTGACATCCCCCACCAACAGAAACATCTCATTACGAGTTACCAAAAATTCAAACAGCTCCCGAAATTCGCGAAAAAACTCCGCAGTTACAGGCTTAGAGCCGGGCCGATATACTAAAGCTATAGTGAGCGCTGCACTGGAAGATACCCGACACACAAGGCACTCAAATGTCGTGAAAGAGGACATATTAATCCTCTCCACACGACATCCCGGGCGCACTAGCAACGCAACTCCACCATGGTTGGTCCAGGAAATATTATCTGTCCCTTTTCCATGATGCGGCCTTGCCCGTGCTTCCTCAAGTGTCGCGAACCCCAGAGCGCGCAGTCTCTTCATGGCAGTTGAGTGGTAGCTCTCATGCCACGTCTCTGTCAGCGCAAGGATGCCAAGGTCATGGCTTTTACAAAATCCGTCAATATCATCTACCTTACTAGCAATAGATCTCGCATTCCAGCATCCAAGATTCATCTTCTTCTCCAAGTTTTGTTGATGCCTCCCGCTGGTCAGCAGGGAGCGCGACGATGGAGGTTTTTTTTTTTTGTTTTTTTCAAACCCTCCTCGTACCCGTCCTGTATGTATGTGTCAGAAGGACCCACAGCACATGGACGCTCATGCAAAGCTATATATTTTCTCAAGTGGCGAAAGGCCTTCCCGTGAAGTGAAAGCAATGGCACGACAAAACAAGAACCTCTAGGTCTGAGGCGTGCCCATGACTCTAAAAGTAAATGGTTCGATGTTACTGAAGCTAATAGCATACCTCGGGTGGCACTCCTTGTGGGATTGTTGCTAGATCACGAGTAGCGTGAATAATGATACACATAATACGAAATAATAATAATTTAAATCTAAGGACAGGATTACTGTGAATCCGCTGCGGATGCAGCTTGGCAAAATGAAGCGCAAAATCGCTCAAAAGCGGAGAAATTTGATTTTGTAGCAACAAAGTCTGCGTAACCGACTGGGCCAATGGCCGGCCGTACTGCAGCAAGGAGCGCAACCCGATCAGAGTGTCGCAATGGACAGTAACATAATATATGAGGCACGTCCTGGGAGCTGGCGCCGCAAGGGCACTCTGCTGATAAGATGGATGGGATACCCAGCTGGTGTAGTTTGGCTTTAAAGTTTCCGTGGCCAGTTAAAAACTGGCTGGTAAAGTGGTTCGGGACAAGCCACTTTGCAGCCAAGCGCTGCTCGACGGAGGGGAAAAAAGAGTACAATATGTTGTTCTCCGAACTATTCCACTCTCGCTGCCATTGCCGTGTCGCGAGGGAAAAAAGAGTGTCTTTAACGGCTTGCGTTACGCGCCCCACGGGAGGTTCGACAATTGTGGCATCGGAGGTGCCACTGAAGGTCTGGATGTGGAAGCGGGATCCTCACACCATGCTGGAGAAACAGGAGTTGTCACCAACGTAGCCGAGTAATTCAGCCGCCGCCCTCCTTGCTTCCTGCGCCTCACGCGCCTCCTCAGCATGATTTTGGGCCATGATTTAAAACTTTAATTTGAAATTCGCTGCAGCGGCAATGTATTTATTATATGATGAAGTACTTGGAGCGGGTACCTTAGCACTGGACGCGCATTCGTCTGCGTCATGTACTTGTCACATACCTACACTACACACTGCAAGTAGGTACACACCGCGATGTCTGCAGCTGTCAAGTTTTGAATTTCAATGATTTTGATAAATTTACAATCACACGTACGCACGTAATCTATCACAGTCCACAAAGAACAACTGCCGGTAACTTTTAAGTACTTTTCGTACTGAAGCACTAATTATTTGACACAATAAAACAAAAAATATTACGGAGATTCTACCGCCTGCTTATCAGCGGCGGTAGGTAGATCTCTCCACTGAGTTGGTCAATGGGTGATTTTTGGAGGGTTGGTCTAAGGCAGTGTTCCGCAAAGCGTGTGCTGCGGCACACTGGTATACCGTGGTCATCAGTTGGTGTGCCGCGGAAAAAAGTCAAGGTTTTGTTAAGATAATAAAAATAGCTGAGAGCTATAAGAGCAGGCGCTTTGTTGGGCGAGGGGCGGGACAGCCTCCCAAGCGTAGCGCGGGAGGAAATTTTGATCGCCTGTGCTCAGTTAAACAGGCTCACATTTCTCACTAAACATCTTTTCATATTAGGTATATTGATTTTAGTAATAAATAAATGTTAAATAGTCATTGCTTTTTTCTTTGGTATCCCTCTAAATTTTTTTGATTTGATAGGTGTACCTTGAACACAAAAAGTTTGCGGAACACTGGTCTAAGGTATTTCATCAACCTATTTTTGCTTGACCAGAAACAGGTATTGACATTATCAATTCATAATTCAATCTTTTATATTTCGATGGATTAACAATTACTCAATGACATCTGTTGAACCAGGGTAAAAGTTATGATGACGGGGCCTGACGGAAATCGAACCAGTGTTATTGCATTTCAAATACGCTAGTCAAGATCACCGTCTTAACTCATTCAATATTTATTTATATTACAATATTTTTTAGCGCTTGAGGGGCCCTGATGCAAGATCCATAGCTTAACAATATGTAAGATGATGGATCACCTGGAAGTAGATGTCTGGGTTGTCCAGGGAGCAGAAAGGCTCCGCCTCCAGCTCGGCCAGGGAGTAGGAGTGTATCTTCACCAGCAGGGCGAGGCGAGTGAACCACAGCTGCAGGGAGCGCGGAGAGTGCTTGCCTGGGTGGCCGGTGCGCCCCACGCCTGGACCACACACAGGGCATCAATAAAAAGCATTGCCACAATTTATACAGTGCCATTTAGGTAGAGCACCAGCCATCCCAAAGGTGCCCTTATGCATTGAAAGTTCCTATTTAACAAATGTGTCTTTAGCAACCTCCTGAAACTGCCAATATTTGTCGGTGTTATGGCCAAGCGTATCGAGATGGTAATCTCAGCTAAGCTAGTTTGAGTCTCATCGGGTTACTAGATATCTATCTTTGACCTTACTCTGGAAGTCTTATTGTCTGAAACAGGATGGCGTTGGCAAAAGTATCTCAATTTATCACAGTTGTGTTGACTAATTTAATTGCTCAAAGATTCACTCTAAAAGCAATAAACTTTGGCCATTGATGAAAAAGCATGTTTGGTCACCTTGCCCGTAGATGGAGAGCAACCTGGTGGTGAGGTTGACGGCTGCTCTGAAGCATCCGGCCTGCATGAGCTCCCTGAGCCCCCGCTCATCCTGCGACACATGCTCACAGCCCAAGGATCCCCTCTGCACTGCCTCTCCTTCCCCCAGGTAGTGAGCCACCACGTCATACAGCACGTCTCCCTAAACACAGGGATATGTCAGATGTCAGCACTCATGGCCACATGCTCACAGCCCAAGGATCCCAAGGATTTGATACGAGAATTGCAATGGACTAAGCATCATTAGAAAGATTTATTTTTTGCCTTTTTGTTTGTTTATGATTACCAAAACATAGCCGCCGTGACTAAATACAACAATGCATAGAAAATAGACAAACATCTTTCAATTATCTATATATAATCTAAGTTGCAAAGACATATTAAAATTTAACATTCATATTAAGTGCATTCCTACAAGGCAAGTGCAAGTTTATGCTAAATCTAAATTTAATTTAATGGGCTGTGAACATTATCGGCACTCTAATCTAATCTAAGTTGCAGCCATATTAACATTTAAAGTTTATATTAATGTTACGAAATTAGGGTTCAAAAGTCTTTCAAATTAAAATACACAGGTCTTCTTATACAGTTGTTTATTTTACACTTTTAAATAATTTATTTTCACAAAGCTTTCTCGACTATTCCACTTGGTTTCTGTTCACTGATCAAGTTAGTTCTATGTGTTTGTAAATCTCGTATGATACTGCTGGCCCTGCAAGCCACTGGCACCCTTCTTATACTCTTTAAAACAGTACAATCTAGACCTATATTTGCTAGACAGTTCCAGAAAGGTATAGTAATTATTGTTTCTCGATGCTGCACGTATTTTATTCAATGATTCCTACCCACACAATACAATACAGAATTCCTATAACCAATACCTACTTATTTTAAACATTTATATTTCATATTTACATAACATTAACAACATTTCCCTGCAACAGGGGTGACATTGGCAAAGTGAAGCATTTTTTACAGCATGGGTGGTCAGCCTCATACCAACCTATAAGTCGAGGGATTGATGTGATTCTTCTTTTTCCTCCCGTAATATCAACAGTTCATGGACTAAAAATTGACAACTTTGTGGCAGAGTTAGAGGTCAAAGTCTTACCAAATCATCTTCCAACACTACCCCTGGCATTGTCAGGACATCTCTTTCTGGGAAGAAGGACCCTGCAGACGACGTCTGAGCCTACAAACATTAAAACATAAATATATAGTAGAAGATGGTTCATTAATCAATACATACATGGTGATGCATGTGCCACGGAACAAAACAGATTAATCATTTTAGGTTTTCATGGCCGGTTTCAAATACTTGATACAGCTCTCTCGGGTTTTGATCATGGCCCATAGTTTATTCTTCTATATTTCTTTATTTTTTTGCTTACTTTTCATTACTTTTGTGTGTTACTTCTTTGGAGCTCTGCTACCTTCTATGATTTGTGAAATAACTGAGCATCCACGGTCTCACCGAGTCAGGTCTTAGTTTTTTTAAATCCAAGACCCAAACTCAGGCCTGCCGCACGGAGTCAGGATGAGATGGGAGTCACAGGACTAATGACCTGTCTCTGGTTGGTTAAGGATCATTTCATCATGACAACGTTCTCAATTCCTCCCAACTCATCCTTCCTTCCAATATGTAAGTCCGATTTATTACATTGCATGTCCAGAGGTGTCTGGGCTCTCAGATCTTCTTAGCCAAATGTAGTATGATCCCGAGATGGCCGCCTTTGTTAGTCTTTCCAGATATCCGTTTATTTGGGATATAGTCAGCCCCAGATCCTTAAGGAAAGTATATACCGATTTGGCTGGCAGTCCTCTCGCTCCCACCTTCACTGCATACAATCTTATGGTATATCCATTATTTGTGATTTCAACCACTAGCCCTTTATACCTATTCAGGTTGTAGGCATGGTCCTCAGGGATGTTCATCTCCCAGGGCACCGTTAATTCAACCAAGATTACTTGCTTTAGTTCATTTGAGTATAGAACTATGTCGGGTCTCAATCCAGAAGGTAGTGGAGCTCCCAAGAGTTACACAAAGAAGTAAGAAAACGCAAGCAAAAGAAGAAAGAAACTATGGACTATGGTCAAAACCTGAAAGAGCAATAACAAGCAAAACAGGTTAAAATAGAAGAAAAAAGACATAAGATAACAGCAATACCTCAATAAACCAATATTTTCTTCTATAGCCTATGGCTAGCAAGAAAGTAAAAATGCATGCGGATGAAGTTTCATTAATATTTCCTTCTTTCCTTATTGCTTTGGGTTCTTTCTTATTGCTGAGGATTTTTACCCTTATGGGAGCAATCACTCTTCTCCAGTTCTCTTTTGACTTCCCTTTTCACTGCCTGCAGTGCTGCAAACACTGAGGTCCTTGCTGCTGTCTTCACTTGATTGGTCCATTTCATGGGGAATCTTCCTCTTCCAAGCTAGCTATTACAACCAGTTATTCCAGGCTATACTCATTGCCTCTGAAAATGTGCCCGAAGAACTGAAGAATCCGTTGTGTACACAGTACAGACACTGGCCAGAGTCAAACCATCCAAGAGCAGCTCCCAACGAATGGACTTGTTGGTACGTCTAGCTATCCATGGGACTCACAGCATGCCCTTTCAGTGCCATACTTTATTTAAACACAACATTTTTACAGGAACATTTCAGTAAATATATATAAATCTAATATATACAAAATTCTCGCCTCAAAATGTTTGTGGTTGAACTCCTCCGAAACGGCTTTACAGATCCTCATGAAATTTTGTAGGTTTATTAGTAGTATGATTGGAAAAAAACGAAGTGACAGGGTGAGGAATGATTTTGTAAGAGAAGAATGTGGTGCAAGAGAAAGTGTGAAAGTGAAGATTAAAAGAAGTTTGTTAAGATGGTTTGGGCATATGGAGAGAATGAATGAGGAAAGACTGACAAAGAAAGTATATGTTGGTAGAATAGATGGATGTCGTGGTAGAGGAAGACCGAGAAAGGTATGGATGGACCAAATATCCGAAATTGCGAACGAATGGAATATCCAGAGTCATAATAAAAGAAAAGCTTGTATGAAGAAGGTTATGACTCTGGAGGAAATGAAAGAAGTATGTAAGGATAGAAAGAAATGGCAGTTGATCTGTAATGTTGACGGCTAGGATTTATTAAAGTGAAATTGGTTTTATGATTTAGTTTTTTTTTAATGTCCATGTATATATTATTATTTATTGATTTAAAAAAATGAAATTTGTCATGTATGTTCCTTGACTTTGTGATGATCCAAGCTTTTCATCAAATATAAAATTAAATAATTGAAGCTCCTATGTATGTGGGCGTATCACATTTGCGTAGGAAGAGTTTTTCTTGTCCATACGTATTTTTTCCTATGGCCTGATTGCACCTCCTGGTGGGGGAATGCAAGTCAAACTGGGAGTGAGTCCTGGACCAGGAGAAAGGAATGGGGATTCGGTTCGGGACAGTCAGCTTGGGAGCACGTGCTTGCAAGGGACTTAAATCTGGGCTAAACGAATGCGAAACAAAATATTTAAATTAAAATCGGGTTTTAATTCGGAAGATAATTTAAATAGACTAAAAAGATTTTTCTCTTAATAAAGACGCCGCGAATCGTTCGTTCGGAATTTAAGGGAGAATAAGTATTTACGTGGTTTTAATAATAATAAAATATCTGCCGACATAATATTCCGGGAGTGTATTTTTCATGTGTCTGTCTAAAACTAAAAGTATGCTAAATAAGTAATTCCGTAAATCGCAGTAATTCTCAAACTTTTGAACATAAAAATAACTCCCGATTGAAATTTTGAATAGAATAAAATTAAACCAGTGGTTGCTGAACGGGAAGGCGCATTTAATTATTTAATAATCAAATTCATTAATCCGCGTAAACACATAGTTCGCTGAGCTGCTTCGCAGAAGGATGAGAAATTTCAAATTATTTTCTAACACACTAAACTAACCTAATTAACTTGCGTTCTAAAATGTATTCAATCTTCATATTTTGAAATGATTTGTTGCCTATGTTTCAGTCCGAGGGGCTGCTGTTGCTGAATACTCCGATCTTAAAAAAATTACATTTCGTACCTATTGTAAATAAAATGTTTTCTTTCAGGTCAAAAGGGGTGAATTCAACATAGCTTTCAATCAAGGGGCGCAAATGTCCTGAAATGCTTATAAATTGTTGTCTTTTTCCACAGCCTTGCAGTTACTAACAAACACACCTTCTCTCTCACAAAACACCTGTGTCAGAAAGAATTGAACGCTGTTTGCTTAATATCTGAAATACCGGAACCTAACGGTTCTTTTTGCTGCTATGAAGGAGTTCGCATTGTGTTGGAGGTGAAAGCTTTCGGCTTCCACAACTTTCCATCAAAACTATAAATCCAATGTTGACTGACAAGGAGCCATGCTCCGGAGCACGTCCTATGTTTCCTTTGGTTCATAGCTTGACCTCTCCTTCGGCCATGGTTATCTGCGTCCTCAACATCATCACTGAACGAGAGACGAGGTTACTACCAGACTTATATCATGACTTGGATATAGCTTCCATTGTTCCTCTGTTATGGGCTGGAGTCAACTGACGTCATTCCAACATCACAACACCTAGTTCCTGCTGGATTCTGACACCAAAAATTCAATGCGAGCCTCGACATGGCGATCGAGTTTTAAAAAGTCTCCATTCATTGTTTTTTGGCGTTCGGTTATTTCATGACGCGGAGTAAGGTTAGGGCCAGTCCCTTCTAAAATATCCTTCCCGTGGTCTGAAAGGACCAGGCCGTGGGGCCAACCTGTTAAATTCTTGGAGGTAAGAGGAAGATGAGCTTTCTTCGATTTTGGGTCTCTCTTGCTTACGAGCAAATGAGGAATCCCATTTACAAGGAAGCTGGGGTGAAGGGAGTCATCTTCTACTGGGCCGGTTTGTCGTACCAGTTATTAAAATCAATCCATTCCTAAAACACACTATTGAAATTTCTCCCACAGCAAAGAGAATCTTCAAAAGGTAAGTGATCTTGGAGCGAGAAATGTTTACAACCGCTGGTTGGAGCTACGGCGCAGGGAGAGAGAAAGAAGAAGAAAAGATCAAACCATATTTTCTTTAATTTTGCTAAAACAATACTAACCAAATAACTATTATTCAATTGATGTTTGATTATTTCCTGTTTAATTGAGCTGTTATTATTGTACTTGTCTTTGAAATAAATTCATCTGCATTAACTGGCGTCAGATTTTAAATAAACGAATCTCGCGGAAATTTTGTCAGAAATAAAATCGAACACGCTACTACGCGAATGCAAAATCGTGCATAATTCGGCATTGTAACCTTTGGGCTAGTTAATTAAATTAATTAAAATATTATTAAGCTAGGCACATCTGTATTCATCCTCACCATCATTAAAGAATTTGGGTCCACTACAAAGGTAGGTTTTGAGACAGTAAAACAAAAAATGACACAACGTTCTGTTTCTACCTATCGCACATCGAGGGGTCATAGCCACTAAATAGACGATCACACAAATGCATAAAGATTATTGGCCATAATCTTATAATTTTCACCTAAGAGTGAATTGACCGGTTCACTCCAGTTGAACCGTGAAGAAGGATTATTCCGTCCTCCGAAGGGAGTTTTTCCATAGGTCGGTTTCATTTAAGCTGGGCCGTGACCATGGATCCCTTCATTTTCCTCTGGATTAAGTGAGGAGGCAGAATCTTTTCAGTGGTGCCGTGACCAGGATGATGGTTTTACAAGAGGTGAAAACATGTGTGCATTGAATTCGAAATAAAATATTACTTAAATTTTGTATTTAAATGATTCAAAATAATTAATACCATTCGTGTGATCTTTTCAACAATCATATAGTCTTTCAAGACGTTTATTTTTTTTTCTAACACAGCGAGTATTGTTTTAAAGAACCCTGAGACCTTTTTATATGGCCTGTCAAGAAATTGAAGCATTGCAGGGCTTTATTGTTTGACATTAAATTAAAAAAAAATAAAAAAAAAAAAGGTTTGACCGAATACGAAATGCAGTAAAATTTAACGACTTTTGAGCTTGCAGCAGCCAGAGGCGGATCAAGACGCTGACAAAAATTTCAAAAAAAAAAAAAAAAAACGTAACCGTCACTCGGGTAGTAGAATTTCGTGACAGAGTTAAAAACTTGAAATAAGTTTAATTCAAATGTAAATGAAATAAAACAAAATAAAATTAAATGTTAAAAGAACGTTAATAAATTACATTAAAAATCAAAACATTTTAATCGGTTAAAATACAATAAAATACAATGCGTTATAATCAAATTTAACATCAGTGTACATATAAAGAACAATAATAATAAAATAGACATTAAATCCTAAAATCTTGTTTAAGAATTTTAGCAAATGCTTAAAATAAGGAAAGTTAAATGCGATTAAAACTAAAATATCACGAAAACATTTTAAAATCAAATAAAACTAAAAATTCGAAATAAAATGAAATGCAAACTTAAATATAATTTCCTTCGTAAATGCCTTCGTCTTTTACGTGGGGCGCCGAAACAAGGAGATGCGGACCTGCCTGTTTTAGATTGAAATGCGTGGGTTCTTTGTCTTGGGATTTATGTCCTTTGTGCATTGATTAGAGTGCATGAAAGTCATAATTTAGTGAAATACCTAATTGAGGTTTGCCTTTGTTTTTTTAAGAAAAGAATGCTCTCGTTGTTTGGTGACCGAAATCTGGTGCACTTCTATTACATAATTTTTATGAACTATAAAAAGGGAGTGAATGAACTCGAGGCGTTTGTATTCATTTCGTTCGTTTATAAAATAAATATTAAATACTGGTCTAAACAAGTGTTCACAAGGGAGAACATTCACAGTTAACATAACAGTATTTCACTCCGACTTCATCATTTTTCTTATTTACGTATTATGAAATTATTGTTTCCGTTATTTTGATAATCTGTTTATTTATTCTGTATTGTTTATACATTTATTAAAAAAATACCGCGTTATATTTTCCTTGTCTCCTTGCTTCATCTTCTTTTTCTAATTACTATACCTACATTTTGTAATTTATAGGTTGGGGTGCGGCTGACCGCCCATGCTGTGGAGGGTAGTTCGCCTTGTCAATGACACCCCTGTTTCGGGGAGGATTGGCGAGAGTTGCAGGGCTTGTGTTCGTTTGAGATTCGGGTTTTGAATTGTAGATTCACAAGCGGCATGTGTTAGCGCGAACTTATGCGTGTCTGCTTGAGGGAGTTCATTTGATGTGAATCTTAAATGATCGAATGACTCGGGAATGATCGCCACGAGGAGTGCGCGGCGCGGGGTCTTGTCATGCGTCAACCACATGTGCGAGTTTTTGCGTGTCTTGATATTATGTGGAATGCACCTTCACTCGTCTCTTTTTTTACAAGTAAATTGTCCGGTGAACAGCTCACTTGGTAGAACGCTTGCGTTTCGTGCCGAGACCTTAGTTGATCCAATCGGGGGTGTCGAATAAATTCTTGTTTAGGGTTTATTTCAAACCAAAACAACGTACCGGCAATGTTCACTCGATCTTCTCAAGGTATGAGAACCAGCCCTCGGGAATCGGGAAACCTTACTTTAACTGGGGTTGACGTGAGACCGTTCCCTTAACTAGTAGAGATAGCACTCGTCACATACATTGGCGTGGCGAGAGGTTGCTAAATTTATAATGTAACATTTATATATAGCAACTTAATTTCCTTGTTTGTATTCTCTACCTTTAGTTTTTCTTCTTCTTTTGAGTTTTGTTGTTTCGGCAAGTGTTCGGTTCAAATGTAGTGGAATTTCTTAGTCCAGTTAAGTCGTTGGCGAAGAGCTGACCTCTTACCTGTGTGAGTAAATGGGTTCCATTTACAACCGATCTCTTCTGCATAAAGGGGAGGGGGTGAATTTTGGGATGTACGCAGTTTAATTGCGTTAAATACCTGTAGCTTTGGGCCTTAAGGAAGTTGGTCGAACATTAAATTAAATACCGTAACTGCAACTCTGTCGCTATTCCGTTAGGGGTGGCCAGAGCCTCTGCAGGGCTGCCTCCATTATTTTCCTATCCGAGCATACCTCTTCTAATTAATTCACATCCATCACATTTTTTTTCATACATCTTCTTCTTTTACATTAGCTTTTACTCCTTTTATATTTCCTCTGTATATAAACTTTGTGGGATTTTATCTTTCATTTTCTATTCTTCTTGCGTGTCCAAACCATCCTATCACAATATTTTGTACCTTTGCTTTAAAATCGTCTTTCAACTTGCATTTGCCTTTCATATAATCGTCTCTCTTGAGGGTTTCCCGGTCATATTCCATAAGTGGTTTATTCCCACATGCCTTACTCATTTTGCCGTCATTCGCAGTTCATGCTTCACTCCCATACATCAATGTTAGTAACAATGTAATTGTGTAACGACATTCTCAAATCCATCGCTGACCGCTTGTTTCTTGCAAATTCTCATATCACATTTACCATTGCTTTCCGTTACACACACCTCTCTCAATTTCTCCCGTCATTTTTCAATTCTTCTCAAACGGAGGGATCGACCCATTAGTTGAAATTATACCTTAAGTTGCCCACCTCGGGTGTGTATTTGCCTATACGGATAGACCGTCACTGTCGTTTTTTTTTCATGACACGTGTTGTGCGTGCGACGTGGGACGGGCGGGCATGTTTCTCTGAAGTGCGGGGACAAGGGTGGACCGGTTGCGGAGTGGAGGGGATGTTTTTTTATGCGGCCGGCCGTTGAAGTCTCGTTTACACGAGTCAAGTGCATTTCATAACCTGCTCGTATTTCAAGTTGTTCGTATTTCAAAACAATTTTCTTCATTGATATTAATTCGATATGCTAACAATCCGTTCCAGTCCCCAAAAATGCTATTGCAAATTGGTCTTGTTTCTGTTTTTGAATAAGAAATTGGGTTTGACAAATATGGATAAAACCATAATTGTATTTTGGTCACTTAAATCCGACTTGCACATACCTTGAACATTACTGGTTTTGAGAACCCCTGTGCGGGATACTCTCTGGATCCAAGAGACTCCAGGAGTCTATGACACTTGTCGTAGTGTCGCAGAGATGTTGGTAATGTGGCAGTATATGACTTTAATTCAGTCATTACTTTATCTTCATTTGGTCTTTGCTTTTTCCCGTTGCATTAAAAGGGGAAGGGGGTCCGAGGAGGTTCGTTTCTTCCTCCCTATCAGAGGGCTGCGAAAGTGAGATGGGCAAGTGTCATCATAAAGTAACTCCGATACACGACCGATTGCTGCTTTTCCGTTTCACGTATCTCAAATGTCGCTCGTATTCCGAGGCAAAACTTCACTTGTTCTGTGTCTCAGATAATTCGTATTCGGGGCATTCGTGGGGTACCACCACTGTATTGAACACTAATTATTACGTACGTATATCATATTTATGTTAATCTTCTAGTTTGTGTCATATATATATGTATATATTTCTCCCCTATCTATCTGAATTATAGAATCATGATATGTATTTGAAATGTATTACTATATCTAAGTATGTATGAACTCGTTTTACTGTCGGAAATTAGTATCTGTGGATGTTTTCTTGCAAGGGGGGTTTTGTTGAAAGGTTTTGCTAAAATAATGCTATCTAAATAAAATTAAGTAAGATGGTGTTGGGCCATCTTACATACATACATGCCGAAGGGGGGAAAAGGGGGTATGATAAAAATTATCGTCAATGGATCGTTGTTCAGATATGCTTCACCGAATGATGATTTCTTTGCACTCTTTTCGGTTAGTGCATGTGCTTGGGTGAAAATCTGCGTGCCACGTAAATAGTTGAAAGTACCTACTTAGTTTGCTTAAGTTATCTAGCCGCATGCTGCTTTGTTCTTTTAGGTAGAATCCTTAAAAGTTTGAGCATTAAGAAAGCTGAATTGTGCATGGATATTATGTTTTGTAGTATTGCGAGATTAACAGCCTGAATGCAGAGCATGCATGGGGGGTTTTTTTTTGCAACTTGTGTGCATGCAAAGAGGGGTGGGGAAGTCAAGGTGGGTGGGGAAGCAAAGAGGGGTGGGGAAGCCAAGAGGGGGGGGGGTAGCCAAGAGGGGTGGGGGAGCCAAGAGGGGTGGGGAAGCAAAGAGGGGTGGGGAGGCCAAGAGGGGTGGGGAAGCCAAGAGGGGTGGGGTAGCAAAGAGGGGTGGGGGAGCCAAGAGGGGAGAAGGGGGAGGGAAAACTGTTAACAGATGAGAAACAAATGTGATCTCAGATATCTGAGGCTCCGGGATGAGAAAAAAACGGGGCGCAGAAAGGAACCATTTGCCGTAAGTGGCATCAATACCAGTGGTTCTAAACAAGTTGTGTGACTTGACCGAAGATGCCTATTGTCATCTTACAGTAAAGTCAAAGAGGGGAATGTGATGATCCAAGCTTTTCATCAAATATAAAATTAAATAATTGAAGCTCCTATGTATGTGGGCGTATCACATTTGCGTAGGAAGAGTTTTTCTTGTCCATACGTATTTTTTCCTATGGCCTGATTGCACCTCCTGGTGGGGGAATGCAAGTCAAACTGGGAGTGAGTCCTGGACCAGGAGAAAGGAATGGGGATTCGGTTCGGGACAGTCAGCTTGGGAGCACGTGCTTGCAAGGGACTTAAATCTGGGCTAAACGAATGCGAAACAAAATATTTAAATTAAAATCGGGTTTTAATTCGGAAGATAATTTAAATAGACTAAAAAGATTTTTCTCTTAATAAAGACGCCGCGAATCGTTCGTTCGGAATTTAAGGGAGAATAAGTATTTACGTGGTTTTAATAATAATAAAATATCTGCCGACATAATATTCCGGGAGTGTATTTTTCATGTGTCTGTCTAAAACTAAAAGTATGCTAAATAAGTAATTCCGTAAATCGCAGTAATTCTCAAACTTTTGAACATAAAAATAACTCCCGATTGAAATTTTGAATAGAATAAAATTAAACCAGTGGTTGCTGAACGGGAAGGCGCATTTAATTATTTAATAATCAAATTCATTAATCCGCGTAAACACATAGTTCGCTGAGCTGCTTCGCAGAAGGATGAGAAATTTCAAATTATTTTCTAACACACTAAACTAACCTAATTAACTTGCGTTCTAAAATGTATTCAATCTTCATATTTTGAAATGATTTGTTGCCTATGTTTCAGTCCGAGGGGCTGCTGTTGCTGAATACTCCGATCTTAAAAAAATTACATTTCGTACCTATTGTAAATAAAATGTTTTCTTTCAGGTCAAAAGGGGTGAATTCAACATAGCTTTCAATCAAGGGGCGCAAATGTCCTGAAATGCTTATAAATTGTTGTCTTTTTCCACAGCCTTGCAGTTACTAACAAACACACCTTCTCTCTCACAAAACACCTGTGTCAGAAAGAATTGAACGCTGTTTGCTTAATATCTGAAATACCGGAACCTAACGGTTCTTTTTGCTGCTATGAAGGAGTTCGCATTGTGTTGGAGGTGAAAGCTTTCGGCTTCCACAACTTTCCATCAAAACTATAAATCCAATGTTGACTGACAAGGAGCCATGCTCCGGAGCACGTCCTATGTTTCCTTTGGTTCATAGCTTGACCTCTCCTTCGGCCATGGTTATCTGCGTCCTCAACATCATCACTGAACGAGAGACGAGGTTACTACCAGACTTATATCATGACTTGGATATAGCTTCCATTGTTCCTCTGTTATGGGCTGGAGTCAACTGACGTCATTCCAACATCACAACACCTAGTTCCTGCTGGATTCTGACACCAAAAATTCAATGCGAGCCTCGACATGGCGATCGAGTTTTAAAAAGTCTCCATTCATTGTTTTTTGGCGTTCGGTTATTTCATGACGCGGAGTAAGGTTAGGGCCAGTCCCTTCTAAAATATCCTTCCCGTGGTCTGAAAGGACCAGGCCGTGGGGCCAACCTGTTAAATTCTTGGAGGTAAGAGGAAGATGAGCTTTCTTCGATTTTGGGTCTCTCTTGCTTACGAGCAAATGAGGAATCCCATTTACAAGGAAGCTGGGGTGAAGGGAGTCATCTTCTACTGGGCCGGTTTGTCGTACCAGTTATTAAAATCAATCCATTCCTAAAACACACTATTGAAATTTCTCCCACAGCAAAGAGAATCTTCAAAAGGTAAGTGATCTTGGAGCGAGAAATGTTTACAACCGCTGGTTGGAGCTACGGCGCAGGGAGAGAGAAAGAAGAAGAAAAGATCAAACCATATTTTCTTTAATTTTGCTAAAACAATACTAACCAAATAACTATTATTCAATTGATGTTTGATTATTTCCTGTTTAATTGAGCTGTTATTATTGTACTTGTCTTTGAAATAAATTCATCTGCATTAACTGGCGTCAGATTTTAAATAAACGAATCTCGCGGAAATTTTGTCAGAAATAAAATCGAACACGCTACTACGCGAATGCAAAATCGTGCATAATTCGGCATTGTAACCTTTGGGCTAGTTAATTAAATTAATTAAAATATTATTAAGCTAGGCACATCTGTATTCATCCTCACCATCATTAAAGAATTTGGGTCCACTACAAAGGTAGGTTTTGAGACAGTAAAACAAAAAATGACACAACGTTCTGTTTCTACCTATCGCACATCGAGGGGTCATAGCCACTAAATAGACGATCACACAAATGCATAAAGATTATTGGCCATAATCTTATAATTTTCACCTAAGAGTGAATTGACCGGTTCACTCCAGTTGAACCGTGAAGAAGGATTATTCCGTCCTCCGAAGGGAGTTTTTCCATAGGTCGGTTTCATTTAAGCTGGGCCGTGACCATGGATCCCTTCATTTTCCTCTGGATTAAGTGAGGAGGCAGAATCTTTTCAACTTATAGGTTGGTATGCGGCTGACCACCCATACTGTAAAAAAAAATGGTTCACTTTGCCAATGTCACCCCTGTTTCAGGGAAGGACGGCAAGAGTTGCAGGGCTTATGTTCATTTGAGATTGGGTTTTTATATTGTAGGTCCACATGCGTGTTAGCGCGAAATTATACATGTCTGCTTGTGGGAATGCATTTAATATAAATCTTAAATGATATATATCTTTGCAGCTTAGATTAGATTAGATTAGATTATTTGCTTTGTATCAGAATCGGACAACAAGTATATTTCATACTGCCATACGATTAATTAGGGCCGGTATTTTCACATTTTAAGCTAAAGTAGTTTATATAGCATAATTTACGCCCGAGATATGCTATAGTAACACCAAAACAGTATTTTCATTCGCATGTTGCCTATAGGCTATCTGTAGTATAAACCGAAGATACCCGAAGTAATTGCATTGCTACCATCATGGCTACCATCGTGACAAAACTTGAAAAATGTAAAAAAAAACCTCAAATACTGCATTTGGCCACATAAATAATATGGTCAACAGCCACGAATTCAAGATTTTTTTTGTCTATGGTAGTTTTTTATAACTGTCAGATGCCATATTGACGTCCGCCTGCAATGCACCAACAAGGATGGCGCTCTGTGATAATATGATATGATTTTTAATTATAAGTGCGTAAAACATTTAGTGAGGCATTTAAAAACGGATTTTACAAACTGTGTTGTAGATAGGTTCATAAATCCGTTGTGATTTGCTTGCCAATAATTTCAAATGTTGTGCCGAGTGAATTATTTCGCGTTCCTACCAAATACTCGGAGACATTGAGGGAGACGAAATATTTTCGATTTGCACCTGCAAACATAATCAGTAATTCTTTCGACATCTGACCCGTTGCTTTCCATGACAAATTGAAGTAAATATTGTGTGTTTCCTAAGGGAATAATTGCTAAAATTCGACTCAAAACTGCATAGCCGCTGTAAATAACAGATGAGAAAAGACGACATATTGGAATTAGCTATAGCATAAAACGTATGCTCCTCAAGATCGGCTAGCAAAAATATCGTTGCTATTAGACTATTTTCTTGCTAAAGCATATTTCAAAATACCGTTTTTAAGATTTTAAGCTATAGTAAGTCATTTTTATGCTATTAGGCGCATATGCTAACGATGAAACTACCGGGCCTAAGAAGAGCAATACACAGATATCTTCTATCAGTTTTTTCGACGAAATATTTTTTTTGTATTTTTCTTTTATTAGTCATCATAACATATGTACATACGATCTGAAATTTTCACATTCCGAATCCAACTTTTCAAGAGTAAATCACGATTTTTGCATTTTCATAGTAGGTAATAGCTCCTCTTTCATACATCAGCTCTATCTTATATATAAAATTCTCGCCTCAAAATGTTTGTGGTTGAACTCCTCCGAAACGGCTTTACGGATCCTCATGAAATTTTGTAGGCTTATTTGATTTGTATCAGAATCGGACAACAAGTATATTTCATACTGCCATACGATTAAGAAGAGCGTACGCAGATTTCTTCTATCCGTTTTTTCAACGAAATATTTTTTTTGTATTTTTATTTTATTAGTCATTATAACATACATCCCATCTAAAATTTTGACATTCTGAATCCAAATTTTCAAGAGTAAATCGCGATTTTAGTATTTTCAAAGTAATAACGACTCTTTCATACATCAGCTCTATCTTATATATAAAATTCTCGCCTCAAAATGTTTGTGGTGGAACTCCTCCAAAACGTAATATTATCAGATTTTTTTTTGATAATATTACCGAAACGTAATATTAAAAATAATAAGAATACCAGGCTAATTTATTTAAAATTACAAATGATAAGAGAGCGCCGTTTTTGTGTGTATCACACCCCAAGGGCCCTTTCCGATCATGGATAAGACTTTCTAAAAAGGTGTGTCTTGAGTGCTCCGTGAAATAAACCTACAGATTTTGAGTTCTTCACTCCGGGTGGCAGTCTGTTCCACTCCACCGGACCCGCAACACGGAAAGCGCAGTCTCCGAAATTTGTACGAATCTGACGGCCTGGCTGAACCAAATTGACTACTCCATCGTCCGCGGATCTGAGTATCTGCCTCCTTACACCCATCTCAACAGGCAACATCATACAATCTGAAATTTTCACATTCCGAATTCAACTTTTCAAGAGTAAAACAAATAGTAAACGTATCGTTCTCTCGATCATCTGCCCGCACATTTTTTTTTGTTAAGAGATCAAGCAATGATTTTTTCCAATCTTTGTAAGAATAAAAAGTAAAAAGGTAAAACTTTGTCTTATACCACTTTTGTTGTTATTTTTTAAGGCGTGTTATAAAGCTAAATCTGCCATTTTTGTTTCTTACACTTATGGTCTTAGCAAAATAGTTACAGTAATGAAAAAAATCAAGCATGTTTATTAATTTTTTATCTTAATTATAAAGCTTGAACAAAATATATAACTTAAGAGTTGCCACCACAAAAAAATATTTAAAAAACGCGTTTTTTTTACATTTTTAGCTTTTTTTCGTGTGTGCTGTATTTTGGAATTTTGTTTTTGCTTTTTAATTACAGAACTATACATTGTTTAGGTTCCGTACGTAACATTTTTTTTATAATGTGAATAGTTTTTGAGTAAATAAGGAAAAACTGTGTCCTTTGATTTAATTAAAATTTAATTCATTTTTAGTTTTTCCATATTTACTCAAAAACTATTGACATTATAAAAAAAATGTTGAAAACTGAACCTAAAAAATGTAAAGTTCTGTAATTAAAAAGCAAAAACAAAATTCCAAAATACAGCACACACGAAAAAAAGCTAAAAATGTAAAAAAAAACGCGTTTTTTTAAATATTTTTTTGTGGTGGCAATTCTTAAGTTATTTATTTTGTTCAAGCTTTATAATTAAGATAAAAAATTAATAAACATGCTTGATTTTTTTCATTACTGTAACTATTTTGCTAAGACCATAAAGTGTAAGAAACAAAAATGGCAGATTTAGCTTTATAACACGCCTTAATTGTTAATAGCGTTTTCAGAACACCTCCATCTTCATGTAACAAAGAATTACTATCTTTGTTGTTGTTTTTATCCTATTATTATTATTATCTCATTCTCACACACTCACAATACGTACATACGTTATTTTTCTTTAAAAACTAAAATATTTACTTAAAATAATGGACATGGCAGAACAATGTTTGCCGGGTCAGCTAGTCTATCTATATAATCTTCTATCTATCTATCTATACAATCTATCTATATAAATAAAAAATAAGAATATGTTTGTTTCTTAGTTTTTTATTTGTTTATCCCGTATAATCTCCTAAACTACTGAAAAAAATTGAGATGAAACTTCCACAAAATATTGTATACATGCTAACTTAAATTTTTGTATAAAAAAAAAACTGAAGCAATAAAGGAAATGAAAGTACCTAGAAACTTGCTGAAACAATTTTCACCTTATGATAGCCCCATCGATATAAATAAAATACATAGATGGAGCGCGTGAGTGTTTTCCTATACAAACGGTTGTGCCACAAAATTGTAGGCACATAATGAAAGAAAGAGAAAGAAACATTAGAAACTTTGTTATGTTTCTGTCTCTTTCATGATCTCCATGACAACGTCACGGGCCGTACTCAGGCCGCCACATTAAAAAAATACATAAAAGTTATTTTTTGTAAGCAAAGTATATTTATTGAAATTATGACAAATTAATCACAGTGACTTGCATTTTTCACAGTTCGGTTAAGACTTGAGAATGGAATAAAATGTGCCATATTATATTTACATAATTCTTACAATACATCAATAATCGTCGTAAGTGGCAAGAAAATATTATTACATATTTAAGGCATATTTTTAATACATGCCCACAAGCAGACACCTGTAAGTTGACGCTAACACATGCTGCATGCTCACTAACATTAAAAATAATCTAAAATTAACATAAGCGCCACAACTTTTTCCCGAGAAATTTCAGAAATGTTTTGGATTTTTTAAAAACACTGATTTCATTCATTACTTTTTCACAGAAACAAATCTATACATACTATCGTTAATGTTCACTCAGAGTGAATGTGTATCACATTAAGCATCATTTTTTTGTCACTGAAAATATCTAAGTGCGTCCCTGGTGTCAAAAAGTACGCCCTGAGTGAAGAAAACCTAACAAGTGACAGCTGAGGGCTGACGTCTCACAACATACGTTTCCCAAAATGTAAGAAAAAATAACTTAATACAAATAATTTTTTATTTTTTTATTTTTTCAGTGCAAAATAAATTAAGGTTGTGTAAGAACTAAAAAAAACTTAAACAAAAAAAGACGTATTAGTACCTTTATCTTACTTTTATGTAATAGAGTATTTTTTGAAAATATATGAATATCTGCAGATTTTTTCTCCGTTATTTTAAAGGAGTATCTCTGAAAGTTGTCTTAAATGCTTCTTTACATTTTAATATTGAAAAACCTTTATTTCTTTTGTATTTATATCTAAATAAACCTTAAAAAATATGATTAATGCGTCTAATATAAGAAGAAAAAATCTATCGTCAAATAATGGGTATAAGTATGAAGAACTGAGTTTTTTTATTTATATTTTGTGGTTTTTTACTGTTTTCTTTTGTTTGTAATAATTCGTCACGCGCTTATCATGAGTTTTATTTCATTAAATTAACATATATTTCTATTATATGGGGAAATTTGAAAATTTGATGGAACTGTCAGGCTATCTTCGCATGATATACGCCTTCAATTTACATGTAGGTACCTCGATGTTTCCTTGCCGACCCTTGGTAAACAACTGATTGTAAATGGGGCATACACTATCATTTAGGGCACACATGATGTGGATCGGGAATAGACGCTAATGCTCCATCTAGATATTTTATTTAGATCGATGGATAGCCCGCAATAGCCCTTATCTACAATTTTGACATTTTTAAATATCTTTTTATTTTATTTTTCCGGTTGTTTAAGTTTTTATTCCAAATACAAATTTCATAGGTAGGTAGAATATAATTTTTTCATGATTGTGTTCAAAAAATAGGGCACACTTTTTATTTGTTCTGTTTTTATTCCGAATGTGTTCCAAATTCAAATTTTATAAAAATATATTATCCTGAATATGCGTAGGTACATTTTTAAACTACATAGGTATAATCATAGATAAGTATACTATACTACTACGTATTATAGATGTGCCACTGAACCCTGTTTCAGTGCATTATGTAGGAAAAACAAGGTATATGGAAATAGTAAAAAGAGTCATCTATATTTCGGGGCGTAAGGTTTTCGTACAAACCCCCCCTGGGGACTTCTTCTTCTTCTTAAAAAATATATTTTTTGTTTCTGCCATACTTATTTCACAAGAAAAACAATGTTTTATTACATAGATATATTTTTTATTAACATTTTAAGGAGTGAATTACAATACAAATTTACAATGAAATAAAGCTTGTACATTCTAAAATCTAAATCTAAGCTGCAAAGATATGTATCATTTAAGATTCATATTAAACGTATTCCCACAAGCAGACACGTACAATTTCGCGCTAACACATGCCGCATGTGGACCTACAATATAAAAACCCAATCTCAAGTGAACATAAGCCCTGCAACTCTTGCCGACCTTCCCTGAAACAGAGGTGACATTGGCAAAGTGAACCATTTTATACATTATGGGTGATACATTATTGTTATTGATACGTGATTACATTAATACATAATATTTTAGATAGCTCAGTTGGTAGAGTGCTTGCATTCCATGCCGTGAGCTGGGGTTCGAATCCCACCGAGGCAGGGTGTCAGAAATGATTATCCGTTTCGGTGCTTATTTCAAACCTCAAATCAAAATACCGTCAAGGTTTACTCAGCCTTAACCAGAAATGAGAACCAGCCTCTCGGGAGCTGGGAAACCCCCACTTCAACTGAAGAGGTTGGCGTAAGGCCGACCCCCTTACCTGTAAAAATAAATAGGTTCCACTCGCCACATGCGACCCCTTCGGGGATAACGCGGCAAGTAGTCACACTATATGCGTAGCTTAGTTGCGTTTTTTTATGCCTATGAAGAATAAATTGAATAAAATATTATGGTATAAACTTGAAACAATTATTTTTGGACAGTTTGCAACGTCTTTTGGAGAAAATAGTTCAATGTTTTCTCATTATAATAATCAAACTATTTAATTTACATAGTTGTATTTCTAACCTATTTATGGTTTTACCCACAGTTTCCATTTAACCTAATAACTCGTCGTAAAACCAAACAGTTTTTAAATAAAATTTTACACTTTTACATTCACTTTCATGATCTGTTTTATCTGATGTATTCCTTCTGTGTTATTGCAGGTCAGACCATGGTCCATTTGCAACTTTTTTATCTGCCGACGTTTCGCTTTCACGGCATGGTGGTATTTTTATGGGGTTGCTCGTTTTCAGTGACTGACTGGAAGCACTTCATAAAAATGTCCAATCACTGAATGAAAAAGCGCATTTTTTCCGTAATTGTTTGAAGAACAAAAGGTTATTTTTGTCATTTTTTTTCAGCAGACGCCATTGAATACAGACAACAAATTTTTACTGTCACATGTTTTGATTGGAACAAAATTTGAATTTCAAAAAAAACTACCTACCCTCACTTTAATGATTACTTGCCATCTAGCGTATTTTTTTGGAAGTTTGCATGTAAAAGAAGCTTACAAAATATATCTTTCTCATTTGGGATCAGGGCGTGAATTTGAAGCATATGTGTCAGACAGAGACAACTGTCAAGGCAATATCTCTATGAGTTTCTGCTTGAAATCATATTTCATTTTAGAATGCTGGTTCATTTGTTCCCAGTGACAGGAGCCTGGGTATAATATTATTCACGTGTCCACAAAATAGAACGCATTTTTTATTTAGAACAGGGAATGACAGATAAAACCGGGAATGAAATTCTAATGTTTTTTTTCAACACAAATAATGCATAAGAAAGTAAAAGTTATGTTTTTCAATGACAATAAATAACAATTTGCACAAATGGTTTGAGAAAAAGGTATGACTACACTCACATTTTAAGGTTTTATTAAAATAGGTACTTGCATTTTTTTAAACCACCTATATGGATAATAATTTTGTAAAACGTCGACAGAAAAGACTCCAAATCATCGATATATAGAACTGGATGGGCTGAGAAATCAATACTTTGAGAATTAAAAATACGCTACCCCACTATAATCTATAATCTAAGTTGCAAGGATATATTCATTTAAAGCTCTCAGATGTATGCCCACAAACCAACAAGTGTAGTTCGCGCTTACAAATGCTGAATGTGTACTTACAAATAAAATCCAAACCTCAAATGAACATAAGCCCCACAACTTTTGCCGACCTTCTCTGAAACAGGGGTGACATTGGCAAAGTGAACCATTTTTTACAGTATGGGTGGTCAGCCTCATACCAACCTATAAGTCAAGGAATATGAATAATAAATTACATTCATCCACTCATCATACAATATCAATAATAAATTACATCATTCCACTCATCATACAAAAATCCAAATTCAGTCTATCGGTAACCTTCCAACTGTCAACAGGTGTGTTACCTAATTGAAAAAAATCCATATAAATGCCAAACTGAGTATTTTAAACGTTGCCTACAAAAGAGACGAAATATGTTAAAGAACATGGAATAATATTTCACTTTAATCACTATTCTTTATGATTACGTTGATAAATTTATTTTTCGTTTGTCGAAATATTTTGTTTGCGAAAGTGACAGCCATTTCTAGAACTAGTGATGTTCAAATATATAGGTACTTGCTTCTTCAAGTATGTAACTTCTATGCTCGCGGTAATAGATACTTGTGTAAATCATCCCGTATACGATGAGGTCGGAACATTTTTGAATTCGGAATTTATCAGATATTTTAATACTTTCAACAACACTAGTAACAAAGTCCGTTGCCATGGTGATTCCATGGTGATGTGTAAATAGATTGAAGATGGAGTAGAGACACGCTGCGTACATAGAAAATAACAAAAACATTTCATATGTCGTGAGCGAGACAGCTCTATTAACAATGTATGGTGTCAAAGACGTTGCATCATGTCGATTGGTACTAAATCACATTAATAGCCCTTCCATTGAATATACTTCCATGCTCCAAATTGACTTACAGATCTATAATCAAAGTTGCAAAGATAAAATAATTTCAGATTTATATCTGTATTTATTTATATCTGTGTGATGAGTCCATGGCTATTTAACATAGTTATGGACAAGTGTGTCAGGGATGCTAGACTTAATGATTGTGGATTGATGATAGGAGAGAGCAAAGTGAGTGTTCTACTGTATGCAGATGATGCAGTTCTTGTATCTGATTCTGCAGTAGAATTGCAAACAATGCTCTCTAGATTGAATGAAGCTTTGTTAGGTAACCATTTGAAGTTGAATGCAAGTAAGACGAAAGTATTGATTTTTGAAAGAGATGATGAAAATATGAATTATGAATTTAAAATTAATGGAATGAATGTTGATGTCGTAAATGAGTTTGTATACCTGGGAAGTAAGTTTGAAAAAGATGGAAGAATGACCGGTGAATTTGAAAGAAGAATAATGAAAGGCAGGTGCGTACTGGGTGCTACCGCTAGCATCGCCAAAAACCAGAATCTTTCAAAAAATGTTCGACTGGCGGTGCACGGTGGTATACTAGTGCCCACTCTGATGTATGGAAGTGAAGCCTGGACGGTGAGTGAAAGTGAGATTAGTAAAGTCCATATGGTAGAAATGGATTACTTAAGAAGTATGATTGGAAAAAGACGGAGTGATAGGGTGAGGAATGATTTTGTTAGAGAGGAATGCGGTGTAAGAGAAAGTGTGAAAGTAAAGATTAAAAGAAGTATACTTAGATGGTTTGGACATTTGGAGAGAATGAATGAGGAAAGAATGACGAAGAAAGTATATGCTGCAAGAATTGATGGATGTCGTGGAAGAGGAAGACCGAGAAAGGTATGGATGGACCAAATTTTCGAAATAGCGAGTGAATGGGATATCCAGAGTCATAATAAAAGGAGAGCTTGTATGAAAAAAGTTATGACTCTGGATGAAATGAAAGAAGTATGCAAGGACAGGAAGAAGTGGCGGCTAATCTGCAATGCTGATTTTTAATGTTGGTTTATTGGCTTGCTACATTTTTTGCATAAGACATTTTTTACTTTTTTTGTATAGATTTATTTTTAAGGTTTTGTTGTTTTCTTATACTTAAATGTTATTTATTACTCGTATTCCTTGACTTATAGGTTGGTATGAGGCTGACCACCCATACTGTAAAAAATGGTTCACTTTGCCAATGTCACCCCTGTTTCAGGGAATGTCGGCAAGAGTTGCAGGGCTTATGTTCATTTGAGGTTTGGATTTTATTTGTAAGTACACAATCAGCATTTGTAAGCGCGAACTACACGTGTTTGTTTGTGGGCATACATCTGAGAGCTTTGAATGAATATATCCTTGCAACTTAGATTATAGATTATAGATATCACACTAGCTGACCTCGCAGATTTTATCCTGCCTTTTTTTTTATAAATGAGATTCAATAGTTTTGTGGATTTGTAAATTTGGGAATGGCTGTTCTTCAGAAAATGGAAAAGATGAGCGAAGAAATCTTATTTTGAAGTGATCATTGTAACTATTATAGTGAGACGGCATCGCCCAATAACTTAAAACAATTGAGCGTGCATATTTTCATGGACATTATATCAAATGAAATTGGGCTCATTTAAAGATATTGAAGTACTATGGATTGCAGTTATGAAAGATGTTGTAGCCTTTAAAATTTCAGGAGGTGTATTTGAAAGTTTTATATCTTTTGTCATTTTTACACTGTAATTGGTATTTCAACCATAATTTCATTGCTTAATACCAATAAAAGAATGTTGTCGTTCTATTGGGCAGAAGGAAACGTTTTCTGTGTACATCTCAAAAATAATTAAATTATCATATATCTATAGGTTTTAATGATGCTTTAAATAAAGCTAGTTGCAATCGTTGATGTATAGTGTATACATATTGATTGATATTAGAAGAAATAAAATCAATAAGATAATTTAGGGTAGATCATTGTTTTGGATGTCCATATTATTGTTTATTGATTTTAAAAACATAATTTATTGTGTATGTTCCTTGACTTATAGGTTGGTTTGCGGCTGACCACCCATGCTGCAGAAAATGATTCACTTTGCCAATGGCACACCTGTTTCAGGGAAGGTCGGCAAGAGTTGTTGGGCTTATGTTCATTTCGGATTAGGTTTTTATATTGTAGGTCCACATGCGGCATGCGTTAGTGTGAAATTATGCATGTCTGCTTGTGGGAATGCATTCAATGTGAATCTCAAATGATATATATCTTTGCAACTTAGATTTAGATCATTGTGTTTATGCTCCTTAACTTATAGGTTGGTATGCGGCTGACCACCCATACTGTAAAAAAAAATGGTTCACTTTGCCAATGTCACCCCTGTTTCAGGGAAGGACGGCAAGAGTTGCAGGGCTTATGTTCATTTGAGATTGGGTTTTTAAATTGTAGGTTCATATGTGGCATGTGCAAGCGCGAACTTATACATGTGTGCTTGTGAGAATGCATATTTTGTGAATCCCCAATACCTTTGCAACTTAGATTCGGAAAAAATGTAATCCTTTTTTCACAATTTATTGATGATACAAACTTCATATTTTCTTAATTTTGTTCATTTTAGCTTTGATTTGTTACCTCGTATGAACGATTCGAGCTCAAGTTTGCACATAGAAAGTTGAATATTAAGTAAGAAGATCGAGTATGTAGTAAAACTTAGTTCACTTTTGCCAATGCCCCCCTGGTTGCAGCGAAAGTGGCAGGAGTTGCAAAGTTTATGTACACATGCAGCATGTGTAAGCACGTACTTACAATGTGCTTACTTTTGGGCATGTATTTAATATGATTCTAAAATGACAATATATCTTTGCAACTTAGATTATATGTTTTGAAATGTAATTTTTCGTGTATGTTCCTTGACTTATAGGTTAGTATGCGGCTGACCACCCATGCTGTAAAAATGGTTCACTTTGCCAATGTCACCCCTGTTTCATGGAAGGATGGCAAAAGTTGCAGGGTGTATGCCCATTTGAAATTTGGTTTTTATGTTGTAGGTTCACATGAGGCATGTGCAAGCGCGAACTTTAGTGCCTGGTTGTGAGAACGCATGCAATGTGAATCTCCAATGTAACATATCTTTGCAACTTAGATTAGATTAGATTAGACGGATCTAAGAAATGTTGAAAGTGCCACCATATGTTTTTATACAACTTTCTTTTGTTCTTTTTGTTTGCTGTTACATTTGCTGTAGACAAGCTTTTATTGTAATTATTTTTATTTAAGAAAACTATAATTGGCCTTATATGTATTTATTATAAATCTTTACTTGTTTAATGTGTATGTGCTGTTGTTTTCTGTAATAAAAAAAAAATAAAAAACTTAGATTATAAGTCCTTGACTTGTAAGTCCGTGTACAAATTGTTTCACTTCTGCCTGTGTAAAGTAAAGTCAGCATAAATTGCACTGTTGTTATTTGGAATTTGCAGTTGGGTCTTATTTTGAAAATATACATGCATTATGTGTATGCACAAACTAACATGTGTTTCCTTTTGGGCATCCATTCAATATGAACCTTAAATGTGTGCATATATTTGTAGCTGAAATTAAAGTCTTATTTTTTTAACCTTGAACGCTTTTCATGACTTTGACAGTTGAAAAGCTAAATTCCAATTTTTAAAAAAGAGTTCTGTTAGGTAAAGGCTGTTGATGAATAAAATCTTTTATTCCATTTTTAAATTTTATACCTACCAGTTTATTTAATTAATTTGATTTTGTTTAACCTCTTACAATATTTCAAACCGAACACATTTAATGAAATTTGAATATGGAACAAAAATCTGTCAATTAGATGAAGTTGGAAATGATCAATTCCCATATAAAAACGACGTTCAGCATTTCACAAATTTAAACATGTTCTGCGTTATTTTATCAACTTTTTGGTACGCTATAACCCTTCTCAGATTACGTACTTTATTCTGAAACGAAAGACAGCCAAAACCGTTTAGTCCTTCACCATTTTAGCGCATTACCAACGAACGCTTTTTTGGTTTTATAAGTATAGAAGAAGATAAAGAAGATAGAAGATGAATTCTTACAAGCAGACCCATATACATTCGACTGGTTTTTTCGATGTATGAATTTTTTTTTTAGTTTGTTCGAATATCGATTTCCGCCCCCTAAAATGTGCCAATTGACTAAAAAAAAATATTCGCGGAGTTACAGGATCATAACATAACGGGAAAGTGAGGCTTATCGATGTTGTATTTGAGAAAATAGCCCATTTTTACTAAAAAAATCATTGATTTTTCAAATAAAATAAAAACTATTTGTTTTATAACCCTGCACTATATTTTATAAAATGGTTAATGTGATTATCTTGAAGTTTTACTCTTGCAATTATTTTGATAGGACTTTTAGTTATGGAGATATTTGTCATTTTATGAAGACTTGACACATTCCAACTCGGCATTCTTAGAAAAATGAAACACCAACAGAGATAATTTTAAAATTCCTCTTTAACTTGTTTCATTTCCTTTACTTATTTATCCTTTAGTGTAAGTGAGAACTTGAGTGGTACTAACATTATTCTGAATAGCAAACGGTAAATTTTAATTACAAAAGATCTATTTTTGGCATAATATTTTAATGGTTCACTTTGCCAATGTCACCCCTGTTTCAGGGAAGGTCGGCAAAAGTTGTGGGGCTTATGTTCATTTGAGGTTTGGACTTTATTTGTAAGTACACATTCAGCATTTGTAAGCGCGAACTACACTTGTTGGTTTGTGGGCATACATCTGAGAGCTTTAAATGAATATATCCTTGCAACTTAGATTATAGATTATAGATTATTGAGCTTTTAAAAATACCTGGTATTCTAAGCTATTAAAAAAAAAATTGGCTGATTTGTTTGGTGAGTGCTGTTTTTGTGTGTATCACACCTCAAGAGCCCTCTGCGAGCTTGGTCGTCGCTGTAAAAGCGTAAATTCTCAAGCAAGACCCAGTTGTTGTAAGGCTGGATGGACCTTTTGATGACCGGTCTTTGGTAAAGGTTTATGAATTTTTCAACCCAACGAAGAGCAAACTTGAAAATATAAATGTTTTATTTTTTGTGCTCCGCCGGGATTCGAGCCCACAACCTTCCAGTTACGAGGCCGGAGTGCTACCACTGAACTACAGACCGGTCAACGTCCATAGTCAATGTTTAATATTTCTTATCTGGGATGCATTGTTTTTTTTCCAAGCCTTCGAAAAAAAAAGATTTGTTATAAAATTAACAGCGCAAAACCTGGCCATTTGATGGTAGCTTAGTACTAGTAATTTGATGAGACACTTGGCCGATTAAATGCACAATATTATTTTTTTGCTTAGAACACAAACTCGGAGTCAGAAACTGTTTGACATCCGAAGCTGCTAACATTCTCATTGCGTCCTTTGTTGTGTCGAGACTGGATTATTGCAATGGTCTGTTCTGGGGTCTTCCAAGGTTTCAGCAGTCTAGACTGCAGTCCGTCTTTAATGCTGCAGCCAAATTTACATTTAGGAGGACGAAAAACTGACCATGTCTCTCCTCTGTTGTGGCACCTTCATTGGCTGCGGGTCCCAGAGAGGATTGAGTACAAAATATGTGTTTCTGTTTTTAATGCCCTCAGAGGAGTTGCCCCATCGTACTTGTGTGAATTGTGCAGACTTGTGCGACCAGATAGGTGAAAAACAATGCACTCTTCGTTCTGCACAGAGTGACGCCGTTAATAGACTTCAACTGCCTCTTCGACGGAACAGAACCGGTTTCGGAGACAGGGCTTTTAGTTCAGCTGGTCCATCCTGCTGGAATAGTCCTCTGGAGTTAAGAACAGAGACCAGTGTTGGCAGTTTCAGGAAGTTGCTTAAGATACATTTGTTTAACAGAAGCTTCAACACATAAAAGCGCCCTTGGGGTGGCTAGTGCCACTAAACGGCGCTGTATACAAATTGTCCAACTATTATTATTATTATTATAAGCATGGCTTGTCGATGCTTTAGAAGACAGATGTTAAATAGAAAACTTGCACAAACTTTATAATGTCCACTGTTTGGGGATCAGCCCTGAACTAAAGCTGTTTTCTTTAGCTTACTAGTAAATCTTTTTTTTTCAAAGGCTTGGGAATAAAACAATGCATCCCAGATAAGAAATACAAAACATTGACAATAGACGTTGACCGGTCCGTAGTTCAGTGGTAGCACTTCAGACTCGTAACTGGAAGCTTGTGGGTTCGAATCCCGGCGGAGCACAAAAATAAAACATTTATATTTTTAAGTTTGCTCTTCGTTGGGTTGAAAAATTCATAAACCTTTACCAAAGACCGGTCATCAAAAGGTCCATCAAGTCTTACAACAACTGGGTCTTGCTTGAGAATTGACGCTTTTACAGCGACGACCAAGCTCGCAGAGGGCTCTTGAGGTGTGATACACACAAAAACAGCGCTCACCAAATAAATCAGCCAATTTTTTTTTTAATAGCTTAGAATACCAGGTATTTTTAAAAGCTTAATTATGCCAAAAATAGACCTTTTGTAATTAAAATTTACCTTTTGCTATTCAGAATAATGTTAGTACCACTCAAGTTCCCACTTACACTAACGGATAAATAAATAAAGGAGACGAAACAAGTTAAAGAGGAATTTTACAATTGTCTCTGTTGGTGTTTCATTTTTCTAAGAAGGCCGATTTGGAATGTGTCAAGTCTTCATAAAATGACAAATATCTCCATAACTAAAAGTCCTATCAAAATAATTGCGAGAGTAAAACTTCAAGATAATCACATTTACCATTTTATAAAATATAATGCAGGGTTATTAAAGAAATGGTTTTTATTTTATTTGAAAAATTTATGATTTTTTTAGTAAAAATGGGCTATTTTTTCAAATATAACCTCGATGAGCCTCACTTTCCCGTTATGTTATGATACTGTAACTCTGCAAATATTTTTTTTTAGTCAATTGGCACATTTTAGGGGGCGGCAATCGACATTCGAACAAAAAAAAATCGTTGTAACCATTCTTATATACATGCACAATCTTGAATGAACATAAGACCAGCGACTCTGGCCGAACATGCGTAAAACAGGCGTGATGTGTGAAAGTGAACCATGTTTTCTCAATACATCAATGGTTAATATTGATCGATAGAATATCACCTGGTTCATAATCTAGAATCTAAGTTGAAAATATATATTTACGTTTAAAATTCATATTAAATAGAAGCCCAAAAACAGCAACCCGTAAGTTACCCTTACAAATGCTGCATGTGTACTTAAAAATTAAAATCTATGACATAAAAACCCACCTCCAATGAACATACGCTATATAACTCTTGCCGGCCTTCCCTGAAACAGGGGTGAGATTGGCAAAGTGAACCATTTTTACAGTAAGGGTGGTCGTCCTCATACCAACCTGTACGTCAAAGAAACAATGAGTTTGAAGGCTTAGGTACATTTTATTTTCTGTGTACCCCTCTTTCTTTTTATGGATAGAAGTCATATTAATTAGACCAATTAGTTTTGGATTTAAAAAAAAAATCAATGCAAAGGTTCTTGAAATCTTATTTTCTTAGTCTGACCAGCAAGTATGGTGTTTATTCAAATTGTATTTGTTTTGTTATTGTTAACTATCAAGTACCTATACAATTTAACAATATACGGCAATTTAAGTTGTATAATCAAGGACTTGCCATAAAATCAAATGATTTTAGGCTTTCATGGCCGGATTAAGATCCTTGATATTTTTCTTTCAGGTTTTGAGTGTGTTTTATGGCGTCTTTTTTCTTTTACTTATTTTTCATTATTTCTGTGCGTAGCTTCTTTGGAGCTCTGTTACCTAATCTAATCAAATCTAATCTAATCTAAGCTGCAAAGATATATATCATTTAAGATTTATATTAAATGTATTCCCACAAGCAGACATGTATAATTTCGCGCTAACACATGCCGCATGTGGACCTTCAATATAAAAACCCAATCTCAAATGAACATAAGCCCTGCAACTCTTGCCGTTCTTCCCTGAAACAGGGGTGACATTGGCAAAGTGAAACATTTTTTTTTTTTACAGTATGGGTGGTCAGCCGCATACCAACCTATAAGTCAAGGAACATATGTACATGACAAATTACATTTTTAAATCAATAAATAATAATATATACATGGACATTAAAAAAACTAAATCATAAAACCAATTTCACTTTAATAAACCCCAGCCGCCAACATTACAGATCAACGGCCATTACCTTCTGATTGAAATTGAATTTCGATTTGGAATGATCCGTAGTACAAGTATTATTACACCAATCATTCATGCGACAAATCAAAGAACTTACAAAAAACAGTTTGCAAGGACACAACACAGTGGAGACACATCTGCGGAGATATACTGGCCACCTCTAACAGTATGGTGGCATGATACAGTAATAAGACGAGCCACTACAAAGTGTGGCAGGGTACAGCTAGTTATAAAAAAAAACTTTCAAAGTAATTGTTTGGTTATGCTTTTAAGTTATGCTCTGTGAATGTTTCTGTAAACACCAACCCAAGTGATTAGTTCTTACCTGTATGAGAATGGTTTTTGCCTGTTCAGTTGGTATCCATGCATCTCTCCTTCTATCTGCTTCACCTCCACTAGGCTGCGGCTCCTTAAAAAAAAAAACTTTAAACCTTAATCAAACAAAAACAGGAAATACTATTAATATTAGGTCAGGGAAAAAGTTTCTTCGTATTTTATATGAAAATTTTGGTCCTTTTTTTCAAAGTTAATTTACATTTAACTACAGTGCATATGTACCATTTTGTTTGTAGACTATCTGCCATCTTGTAGGTAGAGACATGATCCCGTTGCTGTAGAAATTTTGGGACTTCTGATCAAAAAAGTGTATTTGAGGATAAATAATCATCAGGACTGCCTAATGCCCGCTTTCCACTGCGAGCGGGAAATAGCTGAGCGGGAGCGGGAAATAGCTGAGCGGAGCGGAGTGAAATAGTTTTGGCCTTCCATTGCGAAAGAGTTTTAAAAAATAATGGTATATGCCTTCCACAGCTAACGAGCTCGACGGAGTGAGCTTGGCGGGAAATGAGATGGGTCAGATGAAAGAGTTATTTGCCTTCCATCTACAGAGGGCTGTTATTAAAAAAAAAAAAACGTTGTTTTTAAAAACATATTTTAAAAAACAACGGGGGTTTGCCGGGAGCGGAGACCGTTCAAAACTAGCGGCCGAGACCATGACACAGCGGACTCATTTTTACTCGCTGTCGGTGGAAGCACTTCTATGAAATTTACTGTTGCTAGTCGAGCGGAGTCTGTACGGAGTCCGCTCCGCTCGCAGTGGAAAGCGGGCATTAAACTGCAAAGCGACCTGGATAGGCTTTCACATTACTGCATCCTTAATGATTTATCTCTAAATGTAAATAAGTGTCAACAAATAACTTTCACTCGAAAGAGAATTCCCTTAACTTACAACTATCAGATTAATAATTATTATTTGAAGACCGTAACCGGAGTGAGGGACCTTGGAGTTTATATGGACGCTGGACTAATTTTCGATTCACATATCTTTTCCATCACTGAGAGGGCTTGCAAAATGCTGGGATTTGTCTTGAGAGCTTGCAGTGATTTTAAGGATTTGAATGCAGTTAAAACACCGTATTTTGCCTATGTTCGCAGTATTCTTGAATTTGCATCTCCTATTTGGAACCCCATGTATGATACATATATACGTCGACTAGAAGGTATCCAGAACAAATTTCTTAAGCGTCTAAATTTCAGGGCACATGTTTACTTTAATGATCATCGTGCTGCCGCTCATCATCATGGAATAATTCCTATGGAATTCCGTCGGGTTCTCCTAGACATGAGTTTTTTATATGGCCTCATTAATGGCTATATTGATTTTATGTAATTCTCTATGTGGGGGGATCACTTATCGTGTACCACACTCAAGACGCACTAGACTTGATTCTCTATTCTTTTCTAATACATGTCATTCAAATTATGCCAAAAATTCAATAACGAACAGATTGCTCAGCACTTACAATGATAATTTTTACGATTTTGTCCGGTCGATAGCTCAGGTGGTAGAGTGCTTGCATTCCATGCCGAAAGCTCGGGTTCGAATCCCACCGAGGGTGTCAGAAATGATTTCCCGTTTCGGTGTTTATTTCAAACCCCAAAATAAAATACCGGCAAGGTTTACTCAGCCTTCACAAGAAATGAGTACCAGCCCTCTCGGGAGCTGGGAAACCTCCACTTCAACTGAAGTGGTTGGCGTAAGGCCGGCCCCCTTACCTGTAAAAATAAATAGGTTCAACTCGCCACATACGACCCCTTCGGGGATAACACGGCAAGAAGTTACACTATATGTGTGGCTTAGTTGCGTTAGACATATTTTTATTATCAAAAAGTAAATTTCTCGACGGTGTGAGTGCTGTGCTATCAAGGTAGCTCCCCTCTCTTCCCTTTTATCATCCCTCCTCCTTTCCTCAAACATCCTCTCTCTCTGTGTATTTGCGCATATATATATAAATATATTTCTTATATTTCTTAAACTTGATCTCTGTTAGTTAGTTTTTTCTGATGTTTTATTGTTAGTTGGTTTTTTTCTTGTTTTTTATTTTTAACCTTGTTATTTTTTTCCTTCGTATTGCTTCAATTATGTAGATATGGATTGTTTGTATCTTTGAAATTTTTAAGTTAACGAAACCTATTATTGGCCTTAAAATATTTTTCTTTCCATTTTCTTGTGAGTTTATGTTTTGTATGTGCTGTTGTGTTTCTTTAAATAAATAAAAATAAAAAAAAAACGAAACAAGTAGCTTTGGCAGTCCTCTCTTGATGTTAACCTGACACTGCCTAAAAAATTCTTTAGAGACCGAAACAGGTGGAAATCTGAAGGTCAGGGCTATATAACGGATGCATTAACACCTCCCAGCCAAACTCTCTTAATTTTTGCTGAGTGGCTAAAGATGTATGTGGTGTAGAGTGGTCTTATCGTGATGAAAGACCACACCTTTCTATTACTCAATTCTGGCCGCTTTTTCTCTTTCTGCTTTTATGTCATCAGTTGTTGGCAGTAGAGATCTGAATCGGTGGTTCTGCCCGGCGGTATAAGCTCATAATGAACAATGCCCTTCCAATCCCACCATAGACACAGCATCACCTTATTGCGAGTTAACCGATGTTTTGCCACAGTCTGTCAAGCCTGACCGACCTTTAACCATGACCTTTTTCGCACATTCTTGTCATACGTGATCCACTTTTCATCACCAGTTATCAATCTCTTCAAAAACAGTTTGATTTCATTGCGTCTCAATAAAGGATCGCAAATGAGTACACGGTTCATTAGGTTTCATTCAGTGAGCTCGTGTGGCACCCAAATATCGAGCTTACTTGTTGCGTTTTTTTGATCAGAAGTCCCAAAATTTCTACTGCAACGGAATCATGACGTCTCTACCTACAAGATGGCAGATAGTCTACGAACAAAATGGCACATATGTACTGTAATTAAATGTAAATTAACTTTGAAAAAAATGTCCTGAATTTACATATAAAATGCGAAGAAACTTTTTCCCCGGCCTATTATATGGTTTCTCCATAGGGTGCTACCACTAAGACGTTTTACCTGTACCAAGACGTTAACATTTAAAAGGATAATTTATTTAGAAGGTAAACATAACTAGACGGCACCGCTTTCATGTGTGTCAAAACTCAAGGGCCCTCTAAAATCGTGGATAAGATTTTTATATAGATGCATCTTTAGTGCTCCTTCAAAGAAACCATCAGTTTTTGCCTTCCTCACATTAGGTGGTACTTAGTCTATTCCACTCAATTGGACTCGCAAACCGTAAAGCACGGTCCCCAAAATTAGTGCATGTCTGACGGTGCCACTGGACCAAGTCAACCACCCCACCTCTGCAGATCTGAGCATCTGACGTCTCAGACCCATTTTGTCTCTTTCAATTTATTTGCGGAATCTTTTGGTTATGAGGATGCCCAAAAGATGGTCCATTATATATCTATAATCTATAATCTAAGTTGCAAGGATATATTCATTTAAAGCTCTCAGATGTATGCCCACAAACCAACAAGTGTAGTTCGCGCTTACAAATGCTGAATGTGTACTCACAAATAAAATCCAAACCTCAAATGAACATAAGCCCCACAACTTTTGCCGACCTTCCCTGAAACAGGGGTGACATTGGCAAAGTGAACCATTTTTTACAGTATGGGTGGTCAGCCTCATACCAACATTCATTTAAAAAATCTAAATCATGCATAAAATAAAAATTAACTTACAGATGGTGAAGACTTTTCCGTTGTAAAATCTATTGAAGAGGTGAAGGATTCTGTAGATGGGGCATCTATCCCTCCAATCAACATGGTTGGATTGGGTCCAATATTGTCAAAGAATGTAGAGGGGTCTGGCAACGGCTTAAATCCGGCAGCCATCTTCCTTGCTGGCGGCACCGGAGCCTGACTGTTCAAATTCGGAATGTTTTGCGGTGGCGGACTCGAAAACAAAGATGGTGCCTGATCGGCAAACAATTTAGAAGCAAGAGGTTCAACGGCTTCTTGTGATTTTTCTTCTGAAACATTTAATACTATTCAATCACTTAATTATATCCCTAACCCTCACAACACAGCACTGGCAATCAATTCGCCTTAATCGGAATGAAACAAACTTAATTAAGTTTATTATGCATGGATGAAATGAAAGAAGCATGCAATAACATGAAAAAATATGGTTCAATAATAATTTATGTAATCTAAGTCGCAAAGATCTACTAACATTTAGGATTAATATTAAAAGTATAAGTCCCCGCTTACACATACCGCATGTGAACTTACAACATAGAAACCCAAATTGCAAATGAACATAATTTCTGCCTCTTGCCAACCTTCCCTGAAACAGGGTGACATTGGCAAAGTGATCATTTTTTACAGTATGGGTGGTCAGCCACATACCAACCTATAAGTTATAGAACAAGCCGACAAAAAAGTTCTAAATTTAAATTCAAGAGTCCATTTTGACTATGAGGGTTATCTTACCAGTCACAGTTATTTTTGTGTGTTTGTTTTTTATTATTATTTTAAGCGCTTACCTTTTCCTAGGTTCCCTATATTAGCTAGAGTATTGGCGATAGGTGTGCCAGGCGTTCTGCTCTTATCAGCTATTTCATCGAAGACATTTGCGGAGGAATCTTCATTTCTAGTGTCTTCAAAGTACTTGCACAGGGACGGCTCACCCGGGTCAGGATACTCATTCATTTTAGTTGAAAGGTCAACAGACTAGTGAACCCATAAATGCCTCATTTATGATAGCCACAGAGATGATAGCTTGTAAGCATAACAGATTTGAGTAAATTGTTAGAAATATTATATTATTATACACGAATATAATATTATTTGTAGATTTCTTAGAAAAAGTGACGTTTCAATATTTTGACAGGATTGATCTTCTTCTTCTGTTACACATCGGCTGAAAAATCTTATAAATTATAAGGAAATCCTTGATGTTCGTTGGTGTCGCTTGCTCTTTCAGTTTGGTTTTCCCTTTAAAATTTTGTGACCCATTAGCCTTCTCATCTTCTCATTTGGGTATTTTAACAATCCGGATTTTACACCTTTACAAACAAATGCTTCAAGCGATGAAATATTTCATGAAATCAAGACCGTGTTTTTAATAGATGCTCCAAATTCATTTTCTCTTTTGTTTTGAATCCATAGCAATATATTGATAAGCATTATTTTGCTTCAGCAACCCGGCCGTTTGAAGGAAGCAACCACTTTTTACTTTCTTGCTATAACTAAAGGCTATAAAGAAAGTTTTGATTTGGTGTGAAATTTTTTTTTCGAGGTTTTCACGGAAATGAGTTGTCCTGGTGCAGGACATGCCAAAAAACACTTTATTTCAAAAACGTCCGTCTGTTTGTGTGTGTGTGACCTAGAGATACCAAACTTTCGCTACATCAACTTTTTTGGACATGTATTAAGTATGAATAACATGGCATTACACCAACTTGAAAATTCAAGATGGCTGCGATACAAAAAAAACATAAAATTGCACTTTTCTCAAAAACGTCTAAAAGATTTTTTTTTAAATTTTCAGAATTGCCACAAATTAGTTTTTAACTTGATAAATTAGTTATGGCAGCACTCTTACTAATCTGTGTCTATGGGTTGCTATATGAAAAAAACAAACGAGTGTGATTTTCTCGAAAGTTAAGGGGTCAACAAAAATATAATGTCCTACAATATTACAGACAACATAAATTTCTACAAAAATAAAAAATTTTTTTTTTGAAAAAATAAATATAAAGCACCGTTTACACGACCTGAAATTTTAAATCGAAAATATTACAAAAACCTATTAAAATGCAAGATATTTTTAATTTGTTTTAGATTTGATAGAAAGAACAAGTTTATCACTTTAATTTGTAACCAAAGATTTTTTTTGAAAATTCAAGATGGCTTCCAAAGAGAGGAAAATTTAAAATGCGATTTTCTCAAAAACGGCTGCGACGATTTTTCTTAATTAATTTGTGAATCCATTTATAAAATAGTGCTATCTAATTATTATAATCATTTCTTCATCATAATCTCTTAGGGAGTTGCCATATAAAAAAAAAAATGGAAAAATTCTCGGCAGTTAGAGGGTTAATAAAAAAATAATGTAATACAAATGTAAAACAATAATGATATCCTATATATTGCCATCATTATTTTTTCCAAAAAATGAATCAAAAGTATAGCCACCATACAAAGTGAAATTTTTCCATACAAAATATTTTCGTAATTTTCTTGGTAGTCAAAGGGTTAAAATTAGAAAAAAGGCTGTTATTCTTAAAATTTTATAAATACCAATAATAATCAGTCGTTACTTTTTCAAAATATAACTTAAAAGTTTACCCACATTACAAAGTCCTAGTTTGCATACAGAAGGGTTTAATGACCATCTATAATAATCTTAAATCTAAGTTGCAATGAAATATAAACATTAAAAAATCATTTCAAATTCATGCCCACAAACTCAAATGAACATAAAACCTGCAACTCTTGCCGACCTTCCTTGAAACAGGGGTGACATTGACAAAGTGAATTATTTTTTACACTTTGGGAGGACTAAGAAATGTGAGGAAATTGAGATAAGACTGAATGAAACAAGAGTGGAGGTCGTGAAAGAATTTGATTATCTGGGAAGCAAGTTTGAGTCGAATGAGAAATTGACGAAATAATTGGAAAAGCGCGCTAGTAGAGGAAGAAGTGTAATGGGAAAGATTGGAAGAATTGCAAGAAATGGGAAACTTACGAAGAATATGAGATCGGTGGTCCACAATGGCATATTGGTTGGTGGAAGTGAGGCTTAATGAATGTGAGCTGAGTCAAGTATGTACGGTTGAAATGGCTTACCTGAGAGCAATGGCTGGAAAGACACTGAGTGATAGAGTACGTAATGATTGGGTGATGAACGAGTGTGGTATAAAAGAGAATATGAGAATGAAAGTACAAAAATGTACGATGAGATGGTTGGGACATCTTGAAAGAATGGATGATGAACAACTAACAAAGAAAGTGTACAAAGGAAATGTCAGAGGAAAGCGCGGAAGGGGAAGGCCGAGGAAAGAATGGTTAGACCAAATAGGTGAGATTACGAAAGAATGGAATCTGCAGAGTGAGAATAAGAGAAGAGTATGTATGAAAATGGTGATGACAGAAAAAAGTGGAGGCGCATCTGCGGAGGTACCGGCCACCCCTAATGAAACGGCGGCAGGATACAGTACAGTACAGTACAGAGGTCAGCTTCATACCAACCTATAAGTCGAGGATCTTTCTTGTGTAATTGGCGCTTTTTCCAGAGAAGACCAACCTCGCAGAGGGCTCTTGAGGTGTGATTCACACAAAACGGCGATCACCTAATAAATCATCCAAATATTTTGATTCAATTAAGAATTTATATGGCTATTTCCATTTTGTACGAGTATGCAGGTACACACCGCGGTGCTATAAAATTGATTTATTATCGATTTATTATATTTTCATTGAAACTGCATAAGCTGGTAGATGATTCTAGCTTTACATACGTCATACAGTAGGTTAATTTTTGCAAGAAAGTCGAGTGCAGATTCTGTGCAATTTATGTTGTTTATGTCATATGCGTTATACGACTTTGTTCATCTTGTATAGGAGCTGAGAATCGCTGAGAATCACCTTCAAGTTAAATTTGTGGTTGTACTGTTTAGCTGTGCTGTTTAGCTGTTGGCGGGCTTTTGGTGATTTGGTTATGAACTCTGTGGTTATGAATCTGTCAGTTCTAGTGAGTTCTAGTTTCGACGCATAAAACAAATCTAAATTTACTACTTAATGCGATTATTAAAGACAAAATTGATAGTTCAACATGCGTCATCAGTTTGTCACAGTCTTACACGCGAAATTCAAAACAATCAAGGAGTTGGTCAAAGCCTGCGATTTGTGGTAAATATTTATGTTCCTACTTTCCAATAAGTTTTGTTTACTTTCGCTCGAAATGGACTCGGCACAAATTTGAATTTAGAACTTTTTTCTCGTCGGGCAAACGTCACACTTGTATGGGACTGCGGTCCTTAGCTACCAATGACAAAATCTTTGTACCTTTTCTTTAGAATCCCACCTTGTGCAGTCAGAATTTTGTCTATGTCGATTCATCTTCATGTATTATTCATATATCACATGTATTATTTTCTTATTAAGTTGAAGTCCTGTGTACAAATGTAATGTTAAGAGGTGTTTTTGTATAAATAAATAAATAATAATTATTATTGTTATCTGTAGAATGTCTGTAGACCTCATTGTAATGGGGCTTCCACACGCTTGCCAACCCATCTCAAGTCAAGGGCACAGTGTGTCGTCTAGAACATGCTAGCTGGACAAAATTTTGTCTAATGGACTCATTTTGTCCAGCTAGCATGTTCTAGACGACACACTGTGCACTTGGCTTGTAGCCAAGTTCTAGACGACACACTGTGCACTTGGCTTGTAGCCAAGCGCACAGTGTGTCGTCTAGAACATGCTAGCTGGACAAAATTAGTCAATTAGACAAAATTTTGTCCAGCTAGCATGTTCTAGACGACACACTGTGCGCTTGACTTGAGATGGGTTGGCAAGCGTGTGGAAGCCCCATGATAATCATGGGGCATCCACACGCTTGCCAAGCCATTACAAGCCAAGCGTGTGGACGGCCGTTTTGCTCAGCTGGGGGCGTGGTTTGTGCCGCCTTGGCTTGGCTTGTCGCCGATCCGACCAGTGTCGGTTTTTTGACGCAAGTCAAAGAAAATTCGCGCATGCGCATGCCAGGCAGTGGTGTGACTGTCTTACAAGCTAAAAAGCTAAGCATGCGTACCCTGAAATGAAAATAATGAATATTTTTGCGTAGATTAAAGATACTTATCGTCATTCATCGTTTTTAAATTTCTGCCATCAACATTCGTGCTACTGCCATCTGTGAGTGGCAGTGATTATTATTATTAGTTATTGACGAACGAAACTATGTTATTCAAACGTGATTGAGAGACCTGTCTTTGTTAACATATTATTATGAAAAAAAGCTTAGCCTCCGTTAGCTTGTATGAATATAGTCGGTTAAGCTCTTTTTCATTCTAAAAGAACACGTCATTCATTCACAGATTGTACTTGGAGTACGCGTAATAACAATGTCTTATAAGCTAAGCTTTTCGTCCATTAAATTTTACGATTCCAGACTGAAGCTGTTTACAGATTAATTATGAATTACTTGTTGTGTTTTGAAAATACTGTCGCGTCCAGTGCGTTTTATTCAAATATCAGAATAATTAACTTATTCCTTGTTTGCGATCGAGAATCTGCTTTTTTTTTGGTATACAATGAATTCCTGTGAAAATATAGTTGTACCTCGTAAGGATCTTAAGTATGACAAGATTTATTGATTAAATCCAAAATCTAAGTCTGAAGAGATTAAGAAACACCGAGAAAAGAAACAAAGGGGTAATATTGATTATGTGTGATTTAGTGCAACTTTAATTATCCAGCATGCGCATGGCAGAAACCGTAGGCACGCCACTGATGCCAGGCACACACATACTTGTGCGCGCGCATTCTGGTACGGTACGGTTTCTATGAATTTTGATTATCCACCATCGTCTTTGCCGAATTATTCGTTTCTTTTAAGTTTCTCTCTTTTTGTTTTGTTTTTTTTTTAAATAATAATATTATTATATTAAATGTTATAGCTAAAAGCTGGACGTCCGCCATGCTTGCTTATTCGAACACATGCAGACGCACGCACAAGCGTGTGGATGACCCTGTTTGGTTTTCCAAGCGCTTGCAAGCCCTTGCCGCAAGGCGCTTGCCGCACGCGTGTGGATGCCCCATCACAAATGGTGTGTACAAAAATTGTGAAGTCCCCGCCAAGTTGCTAGGGAGAAAGCTAACTGATATAATATCGGGTTAGATGCGAAGGAGGTCCGCATTTAAATTGGCATAGACTAAGTTTTGACGTCACACAACTAAGTTACTAGGGAAAAGGCAAACTAATATTTTGTTATTGGTTGCGAAGAATGCTAGTTACATCGCGACTGTTAGGTAATCCACTGAGAAAAAATGTACTTTCAAATTTTGTGCTGAATTCATGGGTAGAATGCTTGTGTTCAAAGCCAAAACACTAGGGTTCGATTCTCACCAACAGTGTTAGAAATGCCTACCTATTTCAATGTTTATTTTAAACCCAAAATCATAGTACCCACAAGATTACTGAGCCAGGAGCCTTCACATTAAATCTTACCTGTGAAAATAAATAGGTTGTCCCACAATCAGTTTGTTGCCTGCTGCAGTATTCAGAGCCTGAGCAAAGGGATAAAACCTAACCTAACCTTGTAGACAACTTAGCTGCTATATAAGTTATAAGCTTCTAACTTATTTTATAAATACCTATTTGATTAAAAAAAAAATTATAATAATAATATTAGGATGATTTATTTGGTGAGCGCTGTTTTTGTGTGTATCACACCTCAAGAGCCCTCTGCGAGCTTGGTCGTCGCTGTAGAAAGCGCCAATTCTCAAGAAAGACCCAGTTGTTGTAAGGTTGGATGGACCCTTACGTGACCGGTCTTTGGTAAAGGTTTATGAATTTTTCAACTCAGCGAAGAGCACATTCGAAAAATAAATGGTATATTTTTGTGCTCCGCCGGGATCCAAATCCACAACCTTCCATTTACGAGTCCGAAGTGTTGCCACTACGGACTACGGACCGGTCCAAGAGCTATTATTAAGAGCTAAGTTAAGAACTATTAATAAAAAAAAACTTTGTTTTTTCCACTGATCTTAATGAGTATTTACGAAAAAACATTTTCAGAGATTCCTTTCCATCTTCAGTTAGAATGGAGTTGACAAAAATAAACATAAAAGAAATGTGGCTGCATTATTTACATTAATTAATTACATAATATGTTCCAAATTTATTGTTTTCTGGGCAGGAAGATGTCACATGTAACTAGGATGTCTACCAATCTATATCAAAATATTAGTTACCTTCGTCCTAGCAACCTGGCTGTGTTACTTCACAACATTATTGTCCATGCCAAATAGAGAGTGTTTGGTTTTCTTCATTTTTTCAAATTACACATTCGAGAGCAGTTTACTCAATGTTTTATTCTCGTGGAACTAATCTACAGTTAGTATGTTACCTCGCAAGTAACATGCACCCGCTGTAGTAGCTAAATTGCGAGTACAAGTAAAAGCAATAGGGAGAAACCCGCAGCTATTGCTGCCAACCAACATTCCATCCTTAAGAAATACCACAGTTTTATTGTTCTTAAATTTTATAATACGGAAGATTACAAAGTTGATGCTCCAACAATCAATGAAATAGTTACTCTCTTATTTAGCTGCAGTGTGGTTCCGGAGGAAGTACAGAATAGCTGCGGGCATGTAGCATGCAAGAAATGCCAACCAAAACCCAGCACAGCCTGTCCTCTCTGCAGGAGGCACAGGAACAACCTGGAGAGAAAGGCAGAGGTCCTCAAGGAGGTCCAGGACATCACAAAGGGACTGGCACTCATGGAAACTGCTCTGGAAACACTAAACGGTATGTTTTTTGTAAAGAATCCTATGTTGGTGACTCTCCAGATTTCAGAAAATTTAGAGGTCTGCCGTTAAATGTCAAGATATTTCGTGGATGGATCGAGTCACAAATGCTGAGGTTCTTTCCTGTGTGAATGCCAGAGCCAAACTCCTGATGTCTGTCAAAAGTAAAAAAATGTTTTATTTCAGCTACATAATGAGAAATGTTCACTCCTACATCTTATCATGCCTACAGGTAATAATTGAAGGTCGACGAGCTCCAAGTGGAAGAAGAATATCTTGGTTGAAGAACCTGAGACAGTGATTTGGCAGAAGCACAAGATTCAAAATGATGATTGCCAACCTTCACTAAAGAGGCACAAGAAAAAGAAGAAAAACGGCCTTCCTTTCTTTACTTGCTTACTTTTCATGTCTAGCAAATGTTGAAATTTTTTGGGCCATTGGGTCACAGGGGAAGATCAAAAAGTTTAATTAAAAATTATTTTTATCTTTTACAAAGTTAATGCTTTTAAATTGATATTTTTATTGATTCATTTCAGCTGGCACATCCGATAAGAAATCGTCTAAGGTAGATGTGCTGGATTGGAAGTTCAACGATCAAAAGTATAAGAGGAAGTACACAAAGAAGCGCATTTCATCTCCAGAGCTGGTTTCTGCCAGCCAATTGGAGCTGTCTCCTCAGATAGTGTTTCCTGGAGAAGAAATCACCCCACTTCCTGCAGTGAAGCAGATCAAGAACACCGAGAAAGTGGAGGACTGGATCAAAAACACCAACAATCAGTTTATGCCACTGACTGATGATTCCCAGATTGAAGAGTACAACAAGACGGAAGGGGAAAGTCTCCCTAAAGACGGGATACAAGCTAAGAAAGCTGTGAAGAAGACAATGGCGAACACCAAGCTTTCTGTATCATCAAATAGGAATACAAGAAAACTTAAGACGGGATCTCAGAATGAGATAAATTCTGCAAAACCGTTAAAAGCTAGTGTGTGTAAAGAAGCTTGTATTCGTTTGGAACAAGTTTCAATGCCTGTAAAACTAAACGATCCAGGGGAAACAAGTCATTTTGGTCAAGTTGGTGCAGAGAGCAAATCAAAAAGAAGAGATAGTTTATCGCAGTCTAAAGAAAAGATAAAACAGCAAAAGCAAATTGATAGTATATTTAAAAGAAATGCTTTGACTAAAAGCGATATTCCTAAAAGTGATGAAAAGAAACTGCTCAGGAGTTGTGAAATAAACTTTGACGAGATTGAACTTATAAGTTCAGAATATATTTATCCTGAATTGACTTGTGCAGATGAGGTCAAATCAAATGTATTGAATCCTGAAATGAATGTAGTCAAAAGAAAAATGGATAAAGACACTCAGGCTTTGCACCAAGTCAAGATGAAGTCCCTTACAGAAATGATTGAATCAGATTCTACCAACGGATCCAATCTGTCAGTAGTCAACCAGACGGAGACAGAGTTCTTCCCCTCAAAGCTGGACAACTCGGGGAAAATATCCAAACTTAACATGCTTATTGAGAATTTGGATAGCCAGCTTACAGATGCTAGTAATAAAAAAACTAAAAGCATCGATCCTATAGGAGAAAAAATAGTGGATTCCGTGTCAAAATCAAAAGTATTAAACGATCATGTGCTGCATATTTTGCAAGACTTCAGTAAAGAAGATTTCTTGGATAATATTAATAAAGATACATCGCTAACAGATGTTTCTGTGGCTTCACCTGAGGATATGAAAATCCTAGATAAGGTGATGGCTAAAGGGAGCAGGCAGAACAACAATAAACTATTCCCTTTCTTATCCAAAGGAAAGTTACTGCAAAGTAAAAAGGAACTAAAACACAGAAATGTAGTGTTTTATAAAGTGGGATGTCTTGCACCTGTGAATGTAAATATTAGAAAAAGAGTTGTAGTTTATAGTAATAAATGCAGTAAAAATGTAAAAAATGATGTACAGAATGATGACAAACAAGAGGTTGAAGTTGTACCAATGCTTGTTGAGGAATGTTCCTCGGTGCAAGCGCAAAAGTCAAGTCAAAATGTTGGTTCTCAAATGTCAGAATTGCACTTCAGCTTAGAAATACCGGATCTCAATGATGTGGAGTTGTCTAGTCAATCCCAGTCGAAGAGGAAACGGAAGGAAGGTGAAGATGTTCGGGAAGACTTGTCGACTCCTAAACGCAGGAAGCCTGGAGCTCTGCAGGAAGATCTACAAATGGAAGGTATATACAGAGGTTCTTTCTTAAATAAGCCAGCTGAATATTTTAAAACTTCAACTAAGAATTGTTTGTTTGTGGGCGTACATTTAATATGAATAATGCTGAGAGCTGTTAAGATATGATTCACACAGAAACAGAACTCGCCAAAGAAATCATCCATTGTACTATTTGCAAATGGGCATTTTTAATACTAAAAATCTTACTCGTACATTTCCAAGTTGAAAATCTTAATGCGATGCAGATTAGTCAATAATCACATTTTGGAAACCACTGACTTGTTGGTATGTGGCTGACCACCCATACTGTAAGAATGGTTCACTTTGCAAATGTTACTCGTGGTTCAAAGAGGTCAGCAAGAGTTGCAGGGCTTATGTTCATTTGAATGTGGGTTTTATATTGTAAGTTCACATGTGGCATATGTAAGTGCGAACTTATAGGTGTCTGCTTGTGGGTGTATTAAACGTAGATTTTTTAAATGATAGAATGCATTTGGTATTTTTTCCTGTATAATGATGCTTTGTAGCTTAAAAAGATGATTAATTTCAGGATCTCCAATACACACACAAACTCCCAAGAGCGACAGATCTCTAAGGAGCCAAAGCAAAACTTTGAAATCATTAGAAAACAAAGTATCAGAGAAGATTTCTAAGGGTACTCCACACGGTGGAGAGATGGGGCTGCCGGCTTCACTGGCACTGGGTGAGGAGGAAGATGAAGAGATCCTGGGAAGTGCAGAGATGATGGCCACACAGTCAGTGCTCTGTACTCCCCTCCAGGGGGATGTTAGTGACACCAGCATTGTGGAGGACACACCGCAAAAGCCACGGTAACTAACTCTGCCTTGATTTCACACAAGAAGAGTTTCACAGGATAAGGACTCCAGGATGCTGAAGGACCTGCCAGCTGAGATTCTTTTGTTTCTACCAGTACAAGGAGTTGAGATTCTCTTGTTTCTGCCTCCGCAATAAGCTGAGATTCTTTTGTTTCTATCTCTACAAGGATCTGAGATTTTTTGGTTTCTACCAGTACAAGGAGTTGAGATTCTTTTGTTTCTACCTCTACAAGAAGCTAAGATTTTTTTTGTTTCTATCTCCGCAAGAAGCTAAGATTCTTTTATTTCTATGACCGCAAGAATGTGAGATTCTTATGTTTCAACCACTACAAGAAGCTGAATTTCTTTTGTTTCCATTTCTAAAAGAAGCTAAGATTATTTTGTTTCTATCTCTGCAAGAAGCTGAAATTCTTTGCTTGCGTCTCCGTTTTTACCTTGACAATGTCTCATATTCTTATGTTTCTGCAACTGATAATATTCCAGGCGCGCAGCAAGCCTCAAGAGATCTAAAGCCAACACTATCAAACAAAATATCAAAGGCACTCCAGAGTCCACTCCAGATATATTCAATTTCATTGATGACGTGAAATACCAGTCTACGCCATTCCCACCAGCCAGGAAGTCCTTGAGGGCCTCCTTCAGGAGTCACACCAAATCAAACATGGAGAACGAGTTTCTGCAAGAGGCATTCCAAGACGCAGACACCACCCTGATTCCTCTGCAACCTTGCACCGTGTCTCTGGAGAAGTGTCCGGGGAATGTGATTGAAAAGTCCAGTAGCTCTCAGGATACCAAGGAAAGGAAAGTTTCTATCTGTTGTTCATGCTTGAGCTCAAGACAGACCGCGGAAATCAGAAAGATTGCGCAGAAATACGGCTGGGATTTTAAAGAGACTTTTAGTACTGACGTCACCCATTTGATTATTTCCGTTAATGAAAACAATAGAGCATCTAGGTATGTGGATTTTTTATTATCTAACCTTCTATATCAGGCCTGTCCAATACGGCCAGCAACGACATCAGTGGATATTGTGCAATAAGTTTAATCATTTAGAAAATCATCCATCATTAGGTACTTAGTTCAATCATCTAAAATAATGACATTTTATTTTGATTTGAAATTGCAAAAATACTGAATCTGGCCCTCTACAATATTATGTTGGACACCGCTGTTTTATATATTAGGCCAATTTATTTGTCCTTTTAGAATTTTTTTTGTTTTTTTTTTATACACGCGAAACCCACATAACATCCGTGATGTATCAAATTATTTCTAAGATTCTAATGTACATCATCTCTGTAATCTATACATGTATAATGTAAGTTGCAAAGATATATTGAAATTTAAGGCTCATATTTAATGCATGCCTACATGCCTACACGTGTAAGTTCGCGCTTACACATGCTGCATGCATACAGACAAAATATACCAAACCTCACATGAACATAAACCTTGCAATTTCTGCTGTCTTTTCCTGAAACCGGGGTGGCATTGGCAAAGTTTTCACAGCATGAGGGTCAGCCTCAAATATAGAAATCAATAGAAATAATTTTTAAACTCTCACTAACACTGGTCTCACTAAATGGTCAGTATTATATACTGAATTGTTTTTTTGCGGTTTTTCGGGTTAGACCAGGGTCTACATGCAGCTTTTTTACTGCCGACGTTTCGCTTTCATGAATAGAAGGCATTTTCAAGGCGAGGTGGTTTTCGCTGTCTCTTCGGTCACCTGTCGTTGCTAACTGGTTAGAGTTTTGTCGTGTCTTGCCCATTGTCCTTCGTTTCGGGGCCGGGGGTAGGTGTGGTGGGGGGGTCCGGTGACTTTCGTGTGAGGTCCAGTGATGCTTGTGTGAGACCCAACACGAACATTACTGGACCTCACACGAACGTTACCGGACCTCACACGAACGTCACCGGACTCCACACGAGCATCACCGCCCGCCACGATTACAAAAGTACTAAATCCAGCCCGCCACGAATTTGAGTTGGACACCCCTGCGTTATTTGAGTGTTATTAAATATCCTTGTTTAGTCAGCCCACGTTAAAAAATGTTTGTATTGTTGTATAATAAACCGAAGGAAGTGAAATATTTCAGGAAGCCTTGTCTTATATCTGACATGAAGCCTTATCTTATGTTATATGACATGAAGACATGTCTTATAAAATAAATAAAGTAGGCTGATTTATTTGGTGAGCACTGTTTTTGTGTGTATCACACCTCAAGAGCCCTCTGCGAGCTTGGTCGTCGCTGTAGAAAGCGCCAATTCTCAAGCAAGACCCCAGTTTCTGTAAAGGACTACGGACCGGTCAAATGTCTTATATCTGCAACATACATAGTTTTGATTGTGTATGTTTAATGTAAATATTTTGTATTTTAATTAAATAAAACGCAGTTTAAATTCACTTTTATATTCTTTAACTTTGTCAAACGTTTTCGCCTAAAAAAGCATCATCAGGACAATGACAAATCAAATTAACAATCGTTAATTGTTAATTTAATATTTCTGATATAAGTTATTACCTTACTATACTTAAGTTTTACCTACCTATTGTAAATTCTCATATTATCATTTTGCACTAGCATATCTTTTTTATTCACTGTAATTTAATACATGTTGTTCTTTTTGGTATTTTTATGTACCTATTTGTATTATTTTTGAAACTCTGTTGCCCGTTTTCACCAAGAATATTTAAAGATAAAGTGCTGTTTAAAAATATTTAAGTACCAGTTTTGTTTTCACCAGCATTTAAGAACCTCTTAACTCGCTAAAAACTTCTTATATTTGCGAGCCCGATATTCCGCTCCCTAAACTGTCTCTTACGCTAAAGGCATTTATTTAAATAAAATATATAGATGGAGCATTAGCGTATATATCCGATCCACATCATTGTTGCCCTAAATGATAGTGTACGCCCCATTTGCAATCAGTTGTTTACCAAGCGTCGGCAAGGAAACATCGAGGTACCTACATGTAAATTGAAGACGAATATCATGCGAAGATAGCCTGACAGTTCCATAAATTTTTGAAATTTCCCCATATAGTAGAAATATGTTATTTAAGTTGATGTAATGAAATAAATGAATCAGTTCTCTTTGAATCAGTTGTCTAGCAACCGTCGGCAAGGAAACATTTAGTTATAATCAAAAACAAACAGCATGCCCAAATGTGTGGTGAAAAAATGCCGTAACAGGACCGAAAAAAACAAAACACAGAGAGAAACTAAAAAGAAACGAATAATTCGGCAAAGACGATGGTGGATGATCAAAATTCATAGAAACCGTACCGTACCAGAATGCGCGCGCACAAGTATGTGGGTGCCTGGCATGTGCATGCACAAATTCCCTTTGACTTGCGTCAAAAACCGACAGTGGTCGGATCGGCGACAAGCCAAGCCAAGGCGGCACAAACCACGCCCACGGCCGTCCACACGCTTGGCTTGTAATGGCTTGGCAAGCGTGTGGATGCCCCATGACGTATTGTTATGACTATTGCTATGTGTCTGTCTTTTTTGTTCATTACTTCCCTACATAATTTCGGCAGGAAGGTTTATATGGTAAAAAAACTCACGGGCTCTATGTTCATATTTCATTTATATCGATGCTTGAATATTATCCATTGAATAAATTATAATATGTATATGTATTTGTTTTCAATTATTTTTCCTTACATTGTGGGAAACGTATGTTGTGAGACATCAGCCCTTAGTTAAGAGTTGCAAGGTCACCTGTCAGGCTTTCTTCACAGAGCGCGGTATTTTTGACGTATTAACCAGGGGCGCATTTAGGATTTCAATATTTTCAGTGACAAAAAAATGACGTTGAAAATGATACAGACAGTCTCAATAAACATTGACGATACGATAGATTGGTTTCTGTGAAAAAGTAATGAATGAAAACAGTGTTGGACCGGTCCGTAGTCCGTACTAGTGGCATCACTTCAGACTCGTAAATGGAAGGTTGTGGATTCGGATCCCGGCGGAGCACAAAAATATACCATTTATATTTCGAATGTGCTCTTCGCTGGGTTGAAAAATTCATAAACCTTTACCAATGACCGGTCACCAAAGGTCCATCCAGCCTTACAGCAACTGAGTCTTGCTTGAGTATTGGCGCTTTGTAGCGACGACCAAGCTCGTACACCTCTGCGGCACTACAACAAGTGTCAAAGATCCCTAGAGTCTTTAGAATCTAGGAAGTCTCCCGCACAGGATTTCTTAAAAAAAAAAGTGTTATTAAAAAATCCAAAACATATCTGAAATTTCTCGGGAAAAAGTTGTGGCGCTTATGTCAATTTTAATTTATTTTTAATGTTAGTGAGCATGCAGCATGCAGCATGTGTTAGCGTCAACTTACAGGTGTCTGCTTGTGGGCATGTATTAAAAATATACCTTAAATAATAATATTTTCTCGCCACTTACGATGATAATTGATGTATTGTAAGAATTATGTAAATATAATATGGCACATTTTTATTCCATTCTCAAGTCTTAACCGAACTGTGAAAAATGTAAGTCGCTGTGATTAAATTATTAATAATTTCAATAAATATACTTTGCTTACAAAAAATAACTTTTATGTATTTTTTAATGTGGCGGCCTGAGTACGGCCCCTAACGTTGTCATGGAGATCATGAAAGAGACGGAAACATAACAGAATTTATAATGTTTCTTTCTCTTTCTTTCATTATGTGCCTACAATTTTTTGGCACAACCGTTTGTATAGGAAAACAGTCACGCGCTCCATCTATATTATTTATATCGATGGCTAAAGGACACTTTAGCGACCTGTCAGTGAGGTTATGTCATGTTTAAACTGCAAATAAGTGGACATGCACACCGATATCCTTGTTTTTTTAGAAACTCTTGAGGATATAGAAGTTGCTAGGACTTATCTACGTCCAAAAAGTTTTGAGAAAGGTAATTTTGTTTCGATAAGAATAGTATGACATCGATGTTTGGTGCGGATATCAGCTGTCAAAAATACAATCATGTAGCTCCTTGCTGGATAAAATTGTAGTAATTTTTAAGTTTTCGGACAATAGAGCTGTACAAATATAGTTTTGGTAAAGATGTTGTGGAAATAACTATTATCGTCCATGAATTTATAACGTATTTAAAAACATCGATCTTTTACATTGATCGAGGTTTATAGGTACCCACCATAAATTGGTCATATCACAGGCCTTATGATATCCTTCAGATGAATTGTTACTTATTGTTTTGTACAGAAACAATTCAGTGACACACAGGGATAACTAATTAGAGGTATTACAATTTTATGCCACTGTAAGCCATCAGCTGATATCTGTGACAGACGTGAGAGGCGTCAATGTAGCCCCATGTAGCAGGATTGAACAAGTTTCTCGCGGTCAGCCTCTGAAAAGTTGAAGCATGTTTCTTCTTTAATTTGATGACATCGTGATAATTGATTGGTGACCGCCGTGTATTTGAAAATGCCGACTTTACATGTCGAATATTGATGTAAATTGTCAACAAGGAAAAACGCAAAAGAGAAACGCATCTGAATGCAGCTGCACACTACAAGCCGTATTATAGTGTGTGCATATCAAAATATACTTTGTACACATCATTGAAAAGATAAAAATTCAATTAAAAAATAATGTTTGCAGCGTAAATGGTAGATATTATTATAAACGTCAAATAATCGTGCGTTGTTTTTATTTGAAATGTGTATATTATTTTATAAACCATAAAATACATTTCGAATTTACAAAAATCGAGTTTCACAACACTAGTTGCTTGCTAAACAGGCTCCTAGCTAGGTGGCCGATTTTTAGGTGACAGTTTCACTCGTGAAACTCAATGGTGTTAGGTACCCGTTTAAAGAGTCTCTTATATTTAAATACTTTTAGCTAGGTGACGGTTTAGAAGGAGTCGGTGAAAACGGGCATGTATCTATTTAATGTAAAAGGCACTAAGTGCCGTTAATAAATAAATAAATAAATAAATTTATTTGTCATTGTCCTGATGATACCTTTTTAGGCGAAAACGTTTGACAAAGTTAAAGAATAAATAAATTGCACAGAATCTGTACTCGACTTTCTTGCAAAAATTAACCCACTGTATGACGTATGTAAAGCTAGAATCATCTACCAGCTTATGCAGTTTCAATAAAAATATAATATATCAATAATAAATCAATTTTATTCCACCGCGGTGTGTATCTGCATACTCGTACAATATGGATATAGCCATATAAATACTTAATTGAATATAAATATTTGGTTGATTTATTTGTTGAGCGCCGTTTTGTGTGAATCACACCTCAAGAGCCCTCTGCGAGGTTGGTTTTCTCTGGAAAAAGCGCCAATTACAAAAGAAAGATCCTTGACTTATAGGTTGGTATAAAGCTGACCATCCATAGTGTACAAAATAATTCACTTTGTCAATGTCACCCCTGTTTCAAGGAAGGTCAGCAAGAGTTGCAGGTTTTATGTTCATTTGAGATTTGGTTTTAATTTGTATGTACACATTCAGCGTTTTTAATCGCGAATTTACACGTGTCTGTTTGTGGGCATGCATTTGATATGAGTTTTTAATTTTAATATATCTTGGCAACTTTGAGTTAAGAATCTAGAATCTAGATTATTATAGATCAGAGGTGTCCAAACGGTCGATCGTGGGAGGTTTTAAAGTCGATCGCCGAGGATAGCTAAAAGTTTCAGTGATCGACCTTAAAAGTGTAGTTTTTTGCAAAAAAAAAAAATTTTTGTGTCAGTATTATTTTGATTTCTTTTCGGAATGTTAGAGATTAAAAATTTAATACAGATTTGTAATTTTTTCACCCAATAATTTTTTACTTTCTTGCTATAGCCGAAGGCTATAAAGAAAGTTATGATTTGGTGTGAAAAATTTTTTTCGTGGTTTTCACGGAAATGAGTTGTCCTGGTGCAGGACATGCCAAAAAACACTATCTTTCAAAAACGTCCGTCTGTATGTATGTATGTATGTATGTATGTATGTATGTATGTATGTATGTATGTGTGTGTGTCACTTTCCAAAGTATAAGACCTAGAGATACCAAATTTTGGCTACATCAACTTTTTTGGACATATATTAAGTATGAATAACATGACATTACACCAACTTGAAAATTCAAGATGGCTGCCATACAAAAAAAACATAAAATTGCACTTTTCTCAAAAACGGCTCCAAGAATTTTTCTTAAATTTTCAGAGTTGCCATTAATTAATTTTTTACTTAATAAATTAGTTATGAAAACACTCTTACTAATCTGTGTCTATGGGCTGCGATATGAAAAAAACAAACGATTGTAAATTTCTCGAAAGTTAAGGGGTCAACAAAAATATAATGTTCTACAATATTATGGACAACATAAATTTCTACAAATTTGCAAAAATTTTTTTTTGAAAAAGTAAATTTAAAGCACCGTTTACACGACCTGAAATTTTTAATCGAAAATATTACAAAAACCTATTAAAATGCAAGATATTTAAATTTGTTTTAGATTTGATAGAAAGAACAAGCTTATCACTTTAATTCGTAATCATTTTTTTTTTACTTTTTTGAAAATTCAAGATGGCTTCCGAAGAGCTGAAAATTTAAAATGCGATTTTCTCAAAAACGGCTCCGACGATTTTTCTTAAATTTTTTGTGAATCTATTTATATAATAGTGCTATCTAAAAATTATAATCATTTCTTCATCATAATCTCAGTTTAGGGAGTTGCCATATAAAAGAAAAAAATAATGGAAAAATTCTCGGCAGTTAGAGGGTTAATAAAAAAATAATGTAAGACAAATGTAAAATAATAATAATAACCTATATATTGCCATCATTATTTTTTCCAATAAATGAATCAAAAGTATAGCCGCCATACAAAGTGAAAATTTTCCATACAAAATGTATTAGCAATTTTCTTGGTAGTCAAAGAGTTAAAAATAGATAAAAGGCTGCGATTCTTAAAATTTTATAAATACCAATAATAATCAGTCGTTACTTTTTCAAAATATAACTAAAAAGTTTACCCACCATACAAAATACTAGTTTGCATACAGAAGGGTTCAATGACCATCTATAATAATCTAGAATATAAGTTGCAATGAAATATAAACATTCAAAACTAATATGAAATGCATGCCCACAAACAGGTACGTGTAAGTTCGCGCTTACGAATGCTGAATTTGTACTTAAAAATTAAAACCAAATCTCAAATGAACATAAAACCTGCAACTCTTGCCGACCTTCCTTGAAACAGGGGTGACATTGACAAAGTGAATTATTTTTTACACTTTGGGAGGACTGAGAAATGCAAGAAAATTGAGATAAGACTGAATGAAAAAAGAGTGGAGGTCGTGAAAGAATTTGATTATCTGGGAAGCAAGTTTGACTCGAATGCGAAATTGACGAAATACTTGGAAAAGCGCGCTAGTAGAGGAAGAAGTGTAATGGAAACGATTGGAAGAATTGCAAGAAATAGGAAACTTACGAAGAATATGAGGTCGGCGGTCCACAATGGCATATTGGTTGGTGGAAGTGAGGCTTAATGAATGTGAGCTGAGTAAAGTATGTAAGTACGGTTGAAATGGCTTACCTGAGAGCAATGGCTGGAAAGACACTGAGTGATAGAGTACGTAATGCTTGAATGATGAACGAGTGTGGTATAAAAGAGAATATGAGAATGAAAGTACAAAAAAGTACGATGAGATGGTTCAGACATCTTGAAAGAAAGGATGATGAACAACTAACGAAGAAAGTGTACAAAGGAAATGTCAGAGGAAAGCGCGGAAGGGGAAGGCTGAAGAAAGAATGGTTAGACCAAATAGGTGAGATTGCGAAAGAATGGATTCTGCAGAGTGAGAATAAGAGAAGAGTATGTATGAAAAAGGTGATGACAGCAAAAAGTGGGGGCGCATCTGCGGAGGTACCAGCCACCCCTAATGAAACGGTGGCAGGATACAGTACAGTACAGTACAGAGGTCAGCTTCATACCAACCTATGAGTCGAGTAATTGTTACTTTTTCAAATAAATCAACAAAATATTTATATTCAATTAAGTATTTATATGCCTATATCCATATTGTACGAGTATGCAGGTACACACCGCGGTGGAATAAAATTGATTTATTATTGATATATTATATTTTTATTGAAACTGCATAAGCTGGTAGATGATTTTAGCTTTACATACGTCATACAGTGGGTTAATTTTTGCAAGAAAGTCGAGTACAGATTCTGTGCAATTTATTTTCTTATTAATTATTTATACATGATGAATTACGAGTTATATTTCGTGGGCTAAACAGTTAAAATGACAATCTTCTATTTATAAAATTTTGCTCAACCGGTCCGTTGTTCAGTGGTAACACTTCGGACTCTGAATGGGAAGGTTGTGGGTTCGATTCCCGGCGGAGCACAAAATATATACCATTGATATTTTCAAATTTGCTCTTCGCTGGGTTGAAAAATTCATAAACCTTTTCCAATGACCAGTCAACATAGGTCCCATCCAGCCTTACAACAACTGGGTCTTGCTTGAGAAATGGCGCTTTGTAGCGACGAAGATCAAGCTCGTTATAAGGTCGATAGCTCAATTGGTAGGATGCTTGAGTTCCATGCCAAGAGCAAGGGTTCGATTTCAAGGTTTACTCAGCCTTCACAAGAGAACCAGCCCTCCCAGGAGCTGGGAAACCCCCACTTCAACTGAATGTGGTTGGTGTGAGGCCGGCTTCCTGACCTATAAAAATAAATAGGTCCCTAAACGCCACATGCGACTCCTTCGGGGATAACGCAGGCAAAAAGTTACACTATATGTGTAGCTTAGTTGCGTTTTTTTTTTGCTAGGTCGATCTCCTATTCATAAATTTTTGCTAAGTCGATCTCCTCAAGAAAAAGTATGGGCAAATTTTGAAAAGATTTTTGTGAAACACTGTGGAAATTCATTTTTTTGATTATTTTAAAATTTATTATTTCTCAATAAAAAATAAAAGAAATTAAAAACTTTGTTTTATTCTAATTTGATTGTTTTTGAGTATGTTACAAATATTTTCGGAATTACTTCCAACTTCGGGTAACTAACTTTATATTCCGTGATCTGTGTAACTAACAATAATCGGGTAACAACAGTAATTGTTGGTTACCCGAAGATGGAAGTTATTTCGAAAATATTTGTAACATACTCAAAAACAATAAAAGTGGAATAAAACAAAGTTTTTAATTTCTTTTATTTTTAAATTTTTTATTGAAAAATAATATTTTTTTTAAGTATGGGCACCCGTGTTATAATGGTCATGAGCATGAACCCTTTTGTTTGCAAACTAGGACTTTGTATGGTGGGTAAACTTTTTAGTTATATTTTGAAAAAGTAACGACTGATTATTATTGGTATTTATAAAATTTTAAGAATCGCAGCCTTTTATCTAATTTTAACCCTTTGACTACCAATAAAATTGCTAATACATTTTGTATGGAAATTTTTTACTTTGTATGGCGGCTATATTTCTAATTCACTTTTTGGAAAAAATAATGATAGCAATATATAATTTATCATTATTTACTTACATTTGTAAAAAAAAATTTTTTTATTAACCCGCTAACTGCCGAGAATTTTTCAATATTTTTTTTCTTTTGTATGGCAACTCCCTAAACCGAGATCATGATGAAGCAATGATTATAATCGTTGGAGAGCACTATTTTATAAACGGATTCACAGAAAATTTGAGAAAAATTATTGGAGCCGTTTTTGAGAAAACCGCATTTAAAATTTTCAGCTCTTGGGAAGCCATCTTGAATTTTCAAAAAAGTAAAAAAAAATTTATTACGAATTAAAGTAATACACCCATTCTTTCTTTCAAATCTAAAAAAAATTAAAATATTTTGCATTTTAATGGGTTTTTGTAATATTTTCGATTTAAAATTTGAGGTCGTGTAAACGGTGCTTTATATATATATTTTTTCAAAAAAAAAAAATTTTAATTTTGTTGAAATTTATGTTGTCCATAATATTGTAGAACATTATATTTTTGTTGACCCCTTAACTTTCGAGAAAATTACAATCGTTTGTTTTTTTCATATGGCAACCCATAGACACAGATTAGTAAGAGTGTTGCCATAACTAATTTATTAAGTAAAAAACTAATTAATGGCAATTCTGAAAATTTAAGAAAAATTCTTGGAGCCGTTTTTGAGAAAAGTGCAATTTTATGTTTTTTTTGTATGGCAGCCATCTTGAATTTTCAAGTTGGTGTATTGCCATGTTATTCATACTTAATACATGTCCAAAAAAGTTGATATAGCCAAAATTTGGTATCTCTAGGTCTTATACTTTGGAAAGTGACACACATACAGACGGACGTTTTTGAAAGATAGTGTTTTTTGGCATGTCCTGCACCAGGACAACTCATTTCCGTGAAAACCTCGAAAACAAATTTTCACACCAAACCAATATGTACTTTCTTTAGCTATAGCAAGAAAGTAAAAAGTGAATTTAAACTGCGTTTTATTTAATTAATATACAATGGACTTTCACTGTGTAAACCACCAAACCCTTAAACATATTAAATATTTTGTTGTTTTTTTTAGATCAGTGAAGTATCTGATGGCCCTGGCGACACACAAGTTCATAGTTTCTCCTGCTTGGGTTCAGGGGATTGACAAGGATCCTTCCACCAAAGAGGTAAGCGCTCTCATTTCAACCGCACAACTACGCTCAGTTTACATGTTTACAAATTAAAATGAATATTTGAGGCAGTTGAAATCTACCTTGATTTTAACTGAGATGACAGTTTTTAGTTATAGTTTAAGAGCCGGCCGCACGAAACCTTACCTCATTTCTACCAGGCAGAGACTAGTAAGAGGTGATGCTCCACATTAATTACCTGCTTTTAACACAAAAATTAATATTCCAAACCTGGAGCGTTTTGAATGCGGCCATTTTTTTGTAAATTATAAAAAACAATCTTTTGAAGTTATTTGTATGAGCCATGGAAATAAAGTAAAATAAATTGTACAGTGGACTGCACAGGACTTTATAGCACAAAATACGGTCATGTTTAGATCATAGCCAATTTTCATAACAAAACATTTAGTTGTGTGTAAGTAATGAAGCTAATCTTTTTAAGCAATCGTCTTTTTGCAGTATTATCATTGATCCCGTTTATATCAAAACTAACACTTTGGTGGGTACCTATACTTTTCATTGATATTTTGGAAAGTTATGATTGATTATTATATGGGTACAACTTACTAGATTTTAAGACTCGTAGCCTAGTATTTTATATTAGGCGTTTTAGTACCAAGAATATTACAATTATTTTTGTATTAAAATTTTTCACTTTGTATGGTGACTACACCTTATAATATTTATTTGAAAAAAACAATGATTAATGTATGTAGGTATATATAAGAGCTTTTTAATTGTAGAACATTATTTTTTAGTTAACCCGTTCTCTGCCGGAAAAACTTAAAATATTGTTTTCTCTTGTATGGCAACCCCCAAAACAAAGAGTATTAAGAGGCAATGCTTATTGTTGTGATAAAGCAATTGATTGAGCGAATTGTTAAGTAGGTTTATTTATGGGTATTAGACGTTTTGCTACCAAAAATATTACAATAATTTTTTGTATGAAAATTTGTCACTTTGTATGGTGGCTATACTTTATAATACTTTTTTGAAAAAAGTAATGATTCATATATGTAGGTATATTTAAAAGCATTTAAATTGTAGAACATTATTTTTTAGTTAACCCTTTCTCTGCCGAGAAATTTTAAATTATTTTTTTCTCTTGTATGGCAACACCCAAAACAAAGTAAATTATGAGGCAATGGTTATTGTTGTTACATAGCAGTATTATAATGACGATTATGCAGAACAAATAAAGAAAATCGTAGGAGCCGTTTTTGAGAAAATCTCATTTGAAACTTTCAGCTGTTCGGAAGCCATCTTGAATTTTCTAAAATTTGAAAAATGTTTCACACTGAATTATAGTAATACAAAAGTTTTTTCTGATAAAGTTAAGAAACATAAAAGTTTTTTGCGTTCTGATGGGTTTTTGTAGCCTTTTAATTTCAATTTTTGAAATCATGTAAACGGCACTTTATGTTTTTATTTTCAAAAAAATTATTTAATTTTTATATAGAATTTGATGTTACGTATAAAATTGTAGAACATATATTTTTTGTCAACGCTTTCACTTCTGAGAAAATCACAATTGTTTATTTTTTTCATATGGCAACTCATAGACGCAGATTAGCAAAAATGTTGCCATACCAAAATTTGGTAAGAATGTATCAAGCAACTACTTTACTGAAAATTAAAAAAAAATCGTTCGAGCCGATTTTGAGAAAATCGCATTTGAAGTTTTCTCTTCTTTGGAAGCCATCTTGAATTCTCAAAATAGTGAAAAACAAATTATAGTGCAAAGAAGTTTATAAATTTATCTTTCTTGTGAACCTAAAAAAAGTTTTACAAAATTGCGTTTTTATGGGTCTTTTTAATATTTTCGATGAAAATTTTGAGATCGTGTAAACGGTACTTCAAGTAAAAAAATTTTTAAAGTATTCTTTAAATTTTTGTAGAAATTAATATTGCGCGTAATATTAGAACATTTTTTTGTTGTCAACCCAGCCATTTCCGAGATAATCACAATCGTTTTTTTCTTTCATATGGCAACTCATAGACGCAGGTTGGGAAGAGTGTTGCCATAACAAATTTTCTTCGCGACAATTTAAGCAACGACCACACTGAAATTTTAAAGAAAATCGTTAGAGTCGTTTTTGAGAAAAATGCAGTTTTATGTTTTTTTTGTATGGCAGCCATCTTGAATTTTCAGGTTGGTGCCATGCCGGTCGGCCCATCAAAATCTGTGGTTGTCAATTCTCTAAATCCAAAAATTGGTGTCTCTGCGATTAGTAGTTCCGGCTGGGACATACATACATCCATACGGACGGACGGACGGACGGACAGGTTCGACAAATTAGGTTTTTTTGCATGTCCTGGTGCAGGACAACTCATTTCCGTTGAAACCTCATTTTTTTTTTTTCGGGCGAATACAATACTTTATAACAGTCCTTCGGACTGCTATAAAGTAAAAAAAATATGATACTACATACATTACTTGTAATAAGAGGATAAACATACTACAAATTTGTATTTCCAACCCTTCTTGTTCAGGAGAAAGGGGGGTAAAATGTTATTTTTTACAATATATTTTATTACTCGGAAACAAAAAAGAAAATATGATATTTTTGTACGTCAAATATAAGAACATAAATTTGTATACAATAATGATCTCTTACAATATATTCTTGCTATCTGCTATAGTTTCAGAGAAAATAAATTTTGAAGTGAAATATTTTCCTAAAAACCGTTACGGCGTTTCCCGTTTTTTGGTCAAAATCCGGTTTGAACGCCTTAGGCCGTTTGTCCACCGCACGCCGTCACCGTCACGTCACCGGGAACGAGATGACGGCGCCAAAGTAGCGGTACATGTTATGTATTTATGTTTTGCCTGGTTATAGGCAATACAATATATAACCTATAACCAGCGAAATCGGTCGCGGTGGACAAAAGATCGCCGTCACATCAATAAAACTCGGCCCGAAATAATCTCGTTCTCGGTGACGTGACGGTGACGGCGTGCGGTGGACAAACGGCCTTAGTGTTTGATTGTAAAAATATATAAAAAATACCATCCCCTAGAACTAAGGTCTTCAACCCGCGGCCCTCGGGCCTCATGTGGCCCACCAGCTAATTTCTTGCGGCCCGCGGCCACCAGAGGCTAAAAAAATAAAATATCGCGCCCAGTGATATGCGATATATACGAATACGAGCACTTTTTTTTCGGAGTTCTCGGTGTTTTTTGTGTCATTTTGATTCTTTTCATGGCACTACTCACAGGGGGGACCACAAGAAGGTTCGGCACATTCCCCCCCAGTAGATTTACTCAAAAGAGTTTCAATCGAGGTTTTCTGACTTCAGAGATAGTGAAAAATACATCAGTCTCTTTGCCCGACCATTCGGTGTATCCGTTGAAGACATGCCGGAAAATTTTCAGATGGAGGTTATAGATGTGCAGTGTAATTCGGAATTGAAAGACAAGTGCGACGTGGGTGTTTTTGATTTCTATGCAAAATATGTCGATCACAACTCGCTTCCTGAAATCCGAAAAAATGCCATGAAAATGATTTCATTGTTTGGGAGCACATATGTGTGTGAGCAGCTGTTTTCTCGTATGAAGTATGTGAAATCGACAACAAGGTCGAGAATTACAGATGCACATCTGGAAGGTAGTCTGCGGGTTGCAACCACAAAAATGAAAAAAAAATATCAAACTTGTAAAAAATAAACAATGTCAAAAATCACATTGATTGACTTTAATTAACCAATAAAGATTGACTTTAATTAACCAATAAAGATTATTGAAATTTGAAATTACGAGTATGTATGTCTTTTATTTTATTGATTAGGTGGTAAAGTGTCGTGAAAAGTTGTGGCCCTTCGGACGATGTGAAATCGATGTTTGGCCCTTGCACTAAAAAAGGTTGAAGACCCCTGCCCTAGAAGATTAAATTGCCTGTAAAACTGTATGGATATGAACTATTTTATCGTGAAAGGTTTGAACAGAATAGCGGTTAATCTTGTGTTAACATATTTTGCGTGATATTATGATGATAATATGAAATCATCATAATATTACGCATATACTCGTGCTAGATAGGTAGGTACTTATATACAACCATCAAAATACGTCACGAAAGTTAAACCGCTATAACATACAATCCTTTCACAATAAAATAGTAAATATTCATACAATTTTAAAGGAAATTTAATCTTCTAGGTGATGGTATTTTTTATAAATTTTTAAAATAAAATACTAAGGCGTTCAAACCGAATTTTGAACCAAAAACGGGAACTGCCGTAAAGTTTTTTGGAAAATGCTCTGGAACAACAGCAGATAGCAAGAATATGTAAGATGTCATTATTGTATACAAATTAATGTTCTTATATTCAACGTACAAAAATATCATATTTTCTTTTTTGTTTCTGAGTTATAAAATATATTGTAAAAAATAACATTTTACCCCCCTTTCTCCTGAACAAGAAGGGTTGGAAATACAAATTTGTAGTATGTTTATCCTCTTATTACAAGTAATGTATGTAGTATCATATTTTTTTACTTTATTTCCATGGCTCATACAACTAACTTCAAAAGATCGTTTTTTATAATTTAAAAAAAATGGCCGCATTCAAAACGCTCCAGGTTTGGAATATTTTTTTTTATGCAAAAAGCAGGTAATTAATATGGAGCATTAGTTTTTACTAGTCTCTGCCTGGTAGTCGATGAGGTAGTTTGCATCATTTTTTGGGCCTCTTTGAAGAGCCGCATCCAAAACGCTCCAGGATAGGAAAAGGCAGATCTGTGAAAAAATCATGTACTCGATGCAAACTACCAGCCTGACCATGTCTCTGCCTGGTAGTCGATGAGGTAAGGTTTCATACGTCTAGCTCTTAGACTATTATCCAGTATTTGAAATTCTTGTCATATGCATCATTCTAGGTTTCACTTGTATCAAGCTGCCATTCCATTAAAGGTGGCCAGTATCTCCGCAGATGTGTCTTCACTTTGTTGTCCTTGCGCACTTCTCTCATCTCCTCGACATTCATCACTTTCTTCATGCACACCCCTTATTTTATTCACACTACAGATTCCAGTCATTTGCAATCTTCGCTTATTTCTTGCCTCGGTCTTCTCCTTCCACGCTGGCCATTGTGCATTCCCTTTGTTCACTCTTTTTGACAATCTTTCATCGTCCATTCTTTCTAGTAGAAGCCCAAACCATCTTATTGTACTCCTTTGAACTTTTACTCTCATATTCTCATTTATGTCACACTCATTCACAAACCAGTCACTTTGGCCGTTAGTTGATTATTTTTTTAAAGGAATCCTATGCGGAGACTCCTTAGATTTCAAAAAATCTAGAGGTCGATGACACTTGTAGTGCCGCAAAGGTGTGGAATTTTTTCTGTTGTTTTCATGTTTCCTCTCATTAGTAACCCTAATGGGGGGGAATTTATTTGTGTGTTACACTTTTTAGCCAAAGGTGTGGGTGTTGGTTGTGTTGCGGTTGATGTCCTGATCCTTTGTAGTAGGGCTGCATAGTGTTGTGTGTTGTTTTGCCATTGTTTTGAGACATTGAAAGAAGTGGCAATTCAAATTTGGTTTTGAATAAGACAGGATTAAATTGGGCTGTGATCGATTGCAAAGGGATGAATGTGAGCCTCCTAGGAGTTACCCTAGTTGAGACGATAGGAAGAGGTATAAGTGAGGATATTTCATCAGAACAGACACCGTTGTAGTACCTATAGAAGAGGATGAGCATTCCGACTTTCCTTCTGTTGCTGTGAGAGTAGGGTCGTAGACTAGCTTCGCTGCTCTTATGTAAGCACTGCCAATTCTGCTCACAAATCTATTGCTTGATGTTTGATTCTAGGAGGAGTATGAAGTTCTTGATGAGAGTGGAAAGCAGGGACCCCACCGCTTGCGTACTATCAAGTCTAAGATGTTCAAGGACTTCACCTTCTTCTTACAGCCTCCTTCCTCCAGCCTATCTCTTGAGGAGTTCAAGGTCAGTAAAATATTATACACTGTATAATCTACAATCTGTGATAGTAACATTTAAGATTAATATAAAATCCATGCCCACAAGCAGACAGGTGTATGCTTGAGCCTAAAAATGCCACACGTGAACTTGCAATGTAAAAACCCAAATTTCAAATGAACACAAGCCCTGCAACTCTTGCCAACCTTCTCTGAAACAGGAGTGGCATTGCCAAAGTGAACCATTTTTACAGTTGGGTTCTTAGCCTATAGAATGGTATGTGGCTACTTATAAGTAAGGGGCCTTACGCACTAGTGGCTGGCCGCTTAGGCGGTTCGTTTGAGCGGTCCGACTTCGGCGGTTTGAGCGGTCCGGTTGCCACAGCGGCTGACCGCTATAGCGGCCAACCGCGATGAAACCGCGTTAAGCGGTTAGACCGCTCGAAGACGTGTTGAGTTCATTATCAAAATGTACGCCGTCGGGATAGCTTGTGCTGTATATTTTTACTACCGAAAAACACAAAAGAAAAAAAAAAAATACTTGATTCATGTTGATATTTACACCTGAAGATGGGAGGTACTGCTTCTCCCGAAACTGGTTGTGTTTTTTAAAAAAAATTAAAAATAAAACTCAAGTGAATTGTAACAAAGTTAAAAAAGTATTTTAATTAATTAAAATGTGCTTTCACAAAGTTACTGCCCAAAATCTAAATAATATACTTGATTCATTCTTTACTGGAAACACGTAATGAAATTGGTCAGATCGCAAGTTGTTTTGAAATTTTTGTAGCTAATATGTTTTAACCCCTCAGTCGCCGGAACGCGGATCCGCGCTCATAGTACTATACGCGATTTTTTTCATTTTTCTTTAGTTTTTACAAAGCAATAAGATCGAAAATCGCATGAAGTACTGCTATTGGGTAGAACCATCAACCAATAAATTCAAAGCATTCATTTTTGTTTGTAGGTATTTAAAATATAGTATTTAAGTTGACCTTGAAAACCGACTCTTGAAAAAGCCGAATTCCACAATTTGTTGACATAAGAACACTAACACACTCAAAAAAAATCTTTGTGTAAATTAAAAGGGTCATTAACTTCTATTTTTTGCGATGTATTGGGATTTCGTGCTTACGCATACTAATGAGGTATATCTATTTTTAGAATCTCGATCTTTTTTCCGTAATCTAAATTATGATGGAGTAAAATAATAATTTCACAAAAGTTTTATTTTTTTTGGTAGGCACTAAAAAACTTTATTTCACTGTTTTTTGATATAAAAAAACCCACAGGAGATATGTTTTGTATCTTTGGAGTTATTTAATATAAAAAAAACACGAGTTGGGTGTCTGAATTAGGCAGAAAATCGCTGGCGCTTCAGGGGTTAATAAAATTTTAATTGCTATGTGGGTACATAAATAAATAAAAAAAATAGTAAACTATTTGTAATTATAACTGAGAATTATAATCATTAAAAAGATCCAGATAATCAGAATGTTGAACCGCTAACTGAACTGCTAGTGCGTATAGACATGATGGCGGCAGTGGCGGTCCGTGATCTGTTCCCCATGGGAAGCTGAAGAAAAACATAGATTCATATACCTACCTATATAAAAATAATTGTTAGCCAACAAACGAAATGCACGTCTATAATCTATGATCTAAGTTGCAAGGATGTATTCATTCAAAGCTCTCAGATGTATGCCCACAAACAAACACGTGTAGTTCGCACTTACAAATGCTGATTGTGTACTTACAAATAAATTCAAACCTCAAATGAACATAAGCCCTGCAACTCTTGCCGACATTCCCTGAAACAGGGGTGACATTGGCAAAGTGAACCATTTTTACAGTATGGGTGGTCAGCCTCATACCAACCTATAAGTCAAGGAATACGAGTAATAAATAACATTTAAGTATAAAAAAAAAACAACAAAATCTTAAAAATAAATCTATACAAAAAAAGTCAAAAATTTTTTATGCAAAAAATGTATCAAACTAATAAACCAACATTACAAATCAGCATTGCAGATTAGCCGCCACTTCTTCCTGTCCTTGCATACTTCTTTCATTTCATCCAGAGTCATAACCTTTTTCATACAAGCTCTTCTTTTATTATGACTCTGGATATCCCATTCACTCGCTATTTTGAAAATTTGGTCCATCCATACCTATCTCGGTCTTCCTCTTCCACGACATCCATCAATTCTTGCAGCATACACGTACTTATTGTATTTGACAGCTGTAACTAAAAAGATATCCAAATAAACGCTCTGCTCTGAAAGTCTAAAATTAACATATGTGCGAACATTTTCCTGATTACATTTTAATGATTTCAATAAACAATTTATATTTTTATTGTAAAAATGACTTACCTGATATTCATTTACTTATACTTGAGCTCAATTCTACGCTCTTTCTTCATAAAATCGTCGATTACAGCATCGTGAAAGGTTGACTTCTCCTTTAAGGCCAGGAGAATGTCTTACAAACGATTTTTTCTTCTATAATCTATAATCTAAGCTGCAAGGATATGTAAGCATTTAAGGCTCATATGAAATGCATGCCTACAGACAGGCACATGTAGGTTCGCGCCTACACATTCTGCATGTGTGCATACAAATAAAGAAAACCTCACATGGACATAAACCTTGCAACTCCTGCCGCCGTTCCCTGAACCGGGGTGGCATTGGCAAAAGTGAACCGATTTTTACAGCACGGGTGGTCAGCCTCGTACCAACCTATCAGTCAAGGAGCACAAAAAATTATAAATGATTTACAAAAAATTCATAATGAGACATTACAAATTAAAATTAAAATAAAGTTAAATTAAAATTAATATTACACTTAGAATTAATGCCCTAGCCGCCATTGTTGCAAATCAACCGCCATTCCTTTCGGTCCTTACATACTTCTTTCATTTCATTCAGAGTCATAATCTTTTTCATGCACTCTCTCCTTTTGTTATGACTCTGAATCCCATTCATTCGCTATTTCGGAAATTTGATCCATCCATACTTTCCTCGGTCTTCCCCTACCACGGCTTCCATTCATAGTTGCAGCGTACACTCTCTTCGTCAGTCTTTCGTCATTCATTCTTTCCATATGTCCAAACCATTTTAACAAACCCCTTTTGATTTTTACTTTTATACTTTCCCTTGCACCACATTCTTCTCTCACTAACTCATTCCTCACCCTATCTTTCCGTTTTTTTCCAATCATACTTCTTAGAAAGTCCATTTCGACCGTATGGACTTTACTAATTTCACTCTCATTCATCATCCAAGCTTCACTTCCGTACATCAAAGTGGGCACTAGTATACCACCGTGTACCGCCAATCGAACATTTTTCGATAAGTTTTGGTTTTTGGCTATACCAGCGGTGGCACCCAGTACACACCTTCCCTTCATTATTCTTCTTTCAAATTCCCCTGTCATTCTTCCATCTTTTTGAAACTTACTACCCAGATATACAAATTCCTCGACAATTCCGACATTCATTCCATTTATTTTAAACTCATAATTCATATTTTCATCATCTCTTTCAAAAATCAGAACTTTCGTCTTACTTGCATTCAATTTCAGATGATTATCTTTCAAAGCTTCGTTCAGTCTAGAGAGCATTTTTTGTAGTTCCACTGCTGAGTCAGAGACAAGGACCGCATCATCTGCATACAGTAGAACACTCACTTTGCTCTCTCCTATCATTAATCCACAATCATCAAGCCTAGCATCTCGGACACACTTGTCCATGACTATGTTAAATAGCCATGGACTCATCACACATCCTTGCCTTACACCCTTAAAAACTTCAAACCATTCACTGTACTCGCCATCAATACGAACACATGCCATACTATTTTCATAGTTTGCATGCACCACATTTAGGAGAGCCCCATTCACTCCATATTCTTTCAGAACATCCCACAACATACCTCTGTCCACTGAGTCGAAAGCCTTCTCTAGATCTACAAAGGCCGTGAACAGTATTCCCCTCACCGACAGCTGTTTTTCAACAAGTTGTCGTAGAGTGAAAATCTGGTCAACACAGCCTCTACCGGTCATAAAACCGGACTGTATATCGGAAACCCTTCCACCAGTAGTCAGAATCACATTCTTAATTATCACCTTACAAAAAACTTTCCCTGGTATACTGAGTAGACTGATTGGTCTGAAGTTCTGACAGTCTTTTCTGTCCCCTTTACCTTTGTAGATGGGGACAATGACTGCCTTCATCCAGTCCATCGGTACCACTCCAGCTTTCACACAAAGCTTACACAATGCAAACATCCATTCTAACACGCATTCCCCTCCTACTTTCATCATTTCACCATTTATGCCATCGATCCCAGCTGATTTCCCGTTTTTCAGACTTCTAATACAGACATTCAATTCTTCTTTCATAATTCTTAGTTTATTCTCGTCTTTCATTTTAGCATAGCTTCTTCTTTCACCCTGACCCGAGATCCCTTCAAAATAATCCTTCCATCTCTTGCATACATCTTCATTCTCCCACAACATCTCACCGGCAGCATTTTTGACTCCTGGAGTGATCAACATAGAATCTTTATTCCTGTTAGTGTTGATCCACCTCCAGAATTCTTTTTTGCTCTCAGTGAAATTTTTATTGATTCTTTCATCCCTCTTACTTTCTTCTTCTTACTTACTCTCTTCCCTCTTACTTGCTGGTGATTTTTAAAATTGGAGTTGGTTTTCCAGTATCCACTTTTTTTTTTCCGCAAATTGTCTAGACAAAAAACTTTTACGTAACAATGATTCAATTAAACAGTCCCATCTACTATTTGAATCAATAACCTGAGAACAAGATGGATCCATATTTTTATTTTTCAAAGAACAAAAATATTGAACACCGTGGCCGTGCGTTAAAAAGTCAACGCAAACTAATACATGAAGGAAGAATTATTCATATTATTGTTAAAATTATTTATTTGATGTCATACAAAAGGGAAAATAAAAAAGTAAGAGAGGATAGTCAAATCCGCCCGATTTGCAATACCCTATTTTGTCCAGTATGTCTGAAGACAATAAACCCATCGATCGTATTGCGCATGCGCAAAAACAAAAGATCTGCTTTGATTCTGGACGCGTCTGAGCTCCCAGTATTCGCATATTATGATGATTTGTTTGTTTTTGACTCTTGACTTTACGGTATAGACATATATGCCGCATGGCATATGTATGTAGTTAGATACATACATATAATCTCTCGCTTACGCTCGATAGGGAGATGTAAAAAGTATAACAATAATAAAAATGTTTGTAATCGCCGCTGTATAAATACGATGCTCTTGAGCAAAATTTATAATATCATTTCCCATACATTAACACCTTGGGGTTAAGGGATTCGGTGAATCCATCGTATGTACGAACCGCTCGCGCCTGGATGGCGGCCAGCCGCGATGCGGGCCGCAGCTCTCCATTCAACTGCCGCGGTTCAAATACATTGCGGTTCTAGTGCGTACGATCACCAGCAGTTGCATACTAAATTGGAAAAGCCGCTAACCGCTAGTGCGTAAGCCCCTAAAGGAATGAAAAGCTTTTAAATTTGAAATGTTCATTTAAATTGTATTTTATTGATTTTCACTTATTGTTTATTTTATATAGTCAAATGTATGTTATTATTTTGTTCCTGACTCATCGGTTGGTATGAGGCTGTCCATCCATGCCCAAAAAAATGGTTCACTTTGCCAATGCCACCCCTGTGTCAGGGAAAGGCGGCAGAAGTTGCCATGTTTATGTTCTTAGTTTATTTTGTATGTTGACATGCTGTAACTGTAACTCTGTCGCCATTCCGCTAGGGGTGGCCAGAGCCTCTGCAGAGTTGCCTCCATTTTTTCCTATCCTTACATACCTCTTTCAATTCATTCATATCCATCACCTTTTTCATGCATTTTCTTCTTTTACGCTCACTTTGTATATCCCATTCTTTCATAATCTCCTCAATCTGATCACTCTATACTTTTCTCGGTCGTCCCTTCCTTCTTTTTCCTTTCACACTTTCTTTGTATACATACTTTGTCAGTCTATCATCATTCATTCTTTCCACATGCCCAAGCCATCTCATCACATTCTTTTGTACCTTAACTTTCACATCCTCTTTCAAATTACATTATTTTTTTACCCATTCATTCCTAACTCTATCCCTCAGAGTTTTTCCTGTCATGCTTCTCAAACGCTTCATTTCCACCGTACATACTCTACTCATTTCGCTATCGTTCACTGTCCATGCTTCACTTCCATACATCAAAGTCGGTAACAATATGCCATTGTGTACCGCCATTCTCAGATCCATCGTCAATCGTTTGTTCTTTGCTATTCTTCCTATTGCACCGACCACTTGCTTTCCCTTGCACACCCTATTCTCAAGTTCTCTTGTCATCTTTCCATTCTTCTCAAACATACTTCCCAAGTATCTAAATTCATCCACAATTTCAACTTTCGTACCATTCAACATAAACGTGCATTCTTCATTTTCATCCGTTCTGTCAAAAATCAGTACTTTCGTCTTATTTGCATTAATTTTCAACTTGTTCACACACAGAGCATGGTTCAGACTAGAGAGCATTGCCTGAAGTTCCGCTGCTGAATCAGCAATTAATACTGCGTCATCAGCATAAAGCAGAACTCCGACTTTTCTCTCTCCAATCTGTATGCCATGCCCTTCCAGATTCGCTTGTTTAACACAATCCATGATCCATGATTATATTGAATAACCATAAGCTCATTATGCAACCCTGTCTCACCCTTGTACACATTAAAATACTCGCTGTATTCTCCATCCACCTGACACACGCCCTGCTATTTAGATAGATGGCGCGTATCGTGTTCAGAAGTGCTTTGTTCACACCATACCTCTCAAGCACACACCACATCATACTTCTATCCACTGAGTCGAAGGCTTTCTCAAGATCTACGAAAGCCGCGTAGACCTTTTTATTTACGGCCTACTGTTTTTCGACTATCTGTCTATCCCAATATTATAATTCTTTATTTCATGTTGTAAAGTCTGAATGTAGTAGAGTATTTAAACCCGTGACCATAAAAATAAACGGTTCCATAAAGTTTAGTGATTGGGCTACATCTGAAATATATAAAAAAAGAATTGAACTATTTGACTTGTATGCAGAAAAAGCACGTCACAATAAAAGTAATGAATTTATTGAATATGTCAGAAAGTTTTCAAAAGCATTTAAGAATGATTGTGCTATTGCAAAATCAAACTATATAAATAATAAAATTACACGCAGCTCAGATATTGTAAAAACTACATGGAAAATTATAAACACTGAAACTGGAAAATCCAAACCTCGTGATTTTAATTTAAATTTACTTATTAAAGATCAACTCATAACAAGTCATAAAGAAGTTGCTAATGCATTCGATTCTTTTTTTGCGGATATCCCAATTTTAACAACCAAATCGCTGGATTCATCTTCCAAAATAGCTTTATCCTTGCTTGGACAAAGTATCGATAAGTGTAACACGGAATTCACTTTCAACCCAGTTTTTCCCATAAACATTGTTGAAGTATTCAGGGGCTTACAATTAAAAAAGACAACTGATCTGGATGGGCTTTCGGTTACAATTGTTAGTTCTATAATAGATTTTGTGGCTCCTCATTTGGCAGGAGTTTTCAATAAATGTATTGAGACTGGTGTGTTTCCCGACCTCATGAAACACAGTAAAATAGTGCCTTTGTTTAAAAGCGGTTGTAAAACAGACCCCTCTAACTTTAGACCTGTTTCCATCCTACCGACCCTTAGTAAAATTTTTGAAAAAATTATGTTAAACCAGTTACTTACTTATTTTCACAATAATAAATTAATGCATAAAAAACAATTTGGCTTTACCAAAGGACGCTCAACGACCGATGCAGGTGTTGAGCTTATGCATCAAATTTTTAATGCCTGGGAAGAGTCATGTGATGCATAGGTATCTTCTGTGATCTGTCAAAGGCCTTTGACTGCGTACCACACCGTACATTGGTCCAAAAACTGGATCACTACGGTGTGAGGGGCAGTGCATTGGTCCTCATAGAGGACTATTTGCGTGACAGATTTCAGAGGGTATCTGTTTGCGGAGAGACATCTTCCGGTTCTTTAGTTCGCATGGGTGTACCACAGGGGTCAATTCTTGGACCATTTCTTTTTCTTGTTTACATAAATGATTTACCTTATATGGTAAAACAAAATGAGCCTGTTTTGTTTGCTGACGATACCTCTTTGATATTCAAAGTAGGTAGGAAAAATGTTGTTTTTGACGATATAAATAATTCTATTTCAGAAGTGGTGAAATGGTTCACCGCAAACAATTTGCTTTTAAATGAAAAGAAGACAAAGTGCATTAAATTCTCGCTACCCAATGTTAAATATTTAAATACAAGTATTACTATTAAAGGCGAACAGCTTGATCCTGTGGATTTCACTGTTTTTCTCGGCATTACTCTAGATTCCAAATTGCAATGGGGGGCACACATTAATAACTTAGCCGAGAAACTTAGTTCTGCGGCATATGCCGTTAAAAGAATAAGAAATTTAGCAAATTTGAACGCTGCAAAATTAGTATATTACAGTTATTTTCACAGCTTAATGTCGTATGGCATTCTGTTGTGGGGTCATGCTGCCGATGCCGACAGAATTTTTGTACTCCAAAAACGAGCCATCCGTGGTTTATACCAATTGCCCCCAAGGGAAACCCTAAGAACTAAATTTAAAAACTATAAAATTCTTACTTTCATGTCTCAGTACATTTATGAAAACTTGATGTACGTCAGGAGGAATATAAATCTTTTTGACAAGAATAGCGATTTGCATAATGTTAATACCAGAAATAAGAACAAACTCTCCACTCACTCAACTAGGTTAGAGAGAGTGAGGAAGTCTTTTGAGGGGCAGTGTATTCGCTTGTTTAACACGGTTCCAGTGAACATTCAAAGCCTGCCGGTGGTGCAGTTTGGGGCAGTTATAAAGAGAAGGCTGTGCTCAGGGGAATATTATACCCTTAGCGAATATCTAGAAGATAAAGCGCCTTGGGAGAAATTGCCCCAGACTGTTTCACTGGATTGATTGTTATTTATTTGTTTATGATATGTGACTATGTTTGTTTTATATTTATGATTGTGACGTCAAAAAGTTATGTAATGCATACAAATTTGAAAATAAATTATTTGATTTTGTTATTTGTCGAAGCGCGAATATCTGGTCTAAGAAACCTCTTTCCGGCATAAAGCCAGATTGTATATCTGAGACCTGCACCATCTAATCTAATCTAATCTAATCTAAGTTGCAAAGATATGTTACATTGGAGATTCACATTACATGCATTCCCACAAACAAGACACGTACAAGTTCGCGCTTGCACGTGCCTCATGTGAGCCTACAACATAAAAACCAATCTCAAATGGACATACACCCTGCAACTCTCGCCGTCCTTCCCTGTAACAGGGGTGACATTGGCAAAGTGAACCATTTTTACAGCATGGGTGGTCAGCCGCATACCAACCTATAAGTCAAGGAACATACACGACAAATTACATTTTTTAAATCAATAATAATAATATACATGGACATCAAACACTTAAAACATAAAACAAATTTCATTTTAATAAACCCTAGCCGCCAACATTACAGATCAACCGCCATTTCTTTCTGTCCTTACATACTTCTTTCATTTCCTCCAGAGTCATAACCTTCTTCATGCAAGCTCTTCTTTATGACTCTGGATATTCCATTCATTAGCAATTTCGGATATTTGGTCCATCCATACCTTTCTCGGTCTTCCTCTACCACAACATCCATCTATTCTACCAACATATACTTTCTTCGTCAGTCTTTCCTCATTCATTCTCTCCATATGCCCAAACCATCTTAACAAACTTCTTTTAATCTTCACTTTCACACTTTCTCTTGCACCACATTCTTCTCTTACAAAATCATTCCTCACCCTGTCACTCCGTTTTTTCCCAATCATCCCAATTCTTAGAAAGTCCATTTCAACAGTATGGACCTTACTAATTTCACTTTCACTCACCGTCCAGGCTTCACTTCTATACATCAAGGTGGGTAAAAGTATGCCACTGTGTACCGCCAGTCAAACATTTTTGGATATGTTTTGATTTTTGGCGATACAAGCTGTGGCACCCAGTACACACCTGCCCTTCATTATTCTTCTTTCAAGTTCGCCTGTCATTCTTCCATCTTTTTCAAACTTACATCCCAATATATACAAACTCATTTACCACATCAACGTGCAATCCATTGATTCTAAATTCATAGTCCGTATTTTCTTCATTTCTTTCAAAAACCAAAACTTTCGTCTTACTTGCATTCAACTTCAAATAATTACCTATCAGAGCTTCGTTCAATCTAGAGAGCATTGTTTGCAATTCTACTGCTGAATCAGATACAAGGACTGCATCATCCGCATACAGTAGAACACTCACTTTGCTCTCTCCTATCATTAATCCACAATCATCAAGTCTAGCATCTCGAACACACTTGTCCATGACTATGTTAAATAGCCATGGGCTCATCACACATCCTTGCCTTACACCCTTAAAAACTTCAAACCATTCGCTATACTCATCATCAATACGAACACATGCCATACTATTTTCATAGATAGCATGTACCGCATTCAAGAGAGCCTCATTCACTCCATATGCTTTCAAGACATCCCACAACATACCTCTGTCTACTGAGTCAACAGCTTTCTCCAGATCCACAAAGGCCGTAAACAGCTTTCCCCTCACCGACAATTGTTTTTCAACAAGTTGTCGTAGAGTAAAAATCTGATCAATACAGCCTCTACCGGCCATAAAACCGGACTGTATATCGGAAATCCTTTCACTAGTAGTCAGAATCACATTCTTAATAATAACCGTACAGAAGACTTTCCCTGGTATACTGAGTAGACTGATTGGTCTGAAGTTCTGACAGTCTTTTTTGTCCCCTTTACCTTTGTAAATAGGAACAATGACTGCTTTCCTCCAGTCCAACGGTACCACTCCTGCATTTACGCAAATCTTACATAGTTCATACATCCATTCTACAACACATTCGCCACCTGCTTTCAACATTTCACCATTTATTCCATCAAACCCAGCAGACTTTCCATTCACCATGTCTAAGTGCAAACTCACTTTTGTCCACTTGTGGGCTTGCATTAAATATGAACATATGTATTTGCAACTTGGATTATAGGTGGATTGACAGACATCATAATTTTTTGCCGATGTTTCATCTTATTTAAGTATTTATTTGTTTCAGTTCATCGTAACAGAGCTTGGAGGGAAGGTGGTAGACAGTTTTGACGACATTGTGATAAAGCAAGACAAGGAGGTGAAGGTTCTCGTCATTGATGGACTGTCCAATAAGAAGATAAGTAGTAAGTGGAGCATTGCTTTCTCTAGGTCATTGCGATTTCCTCCTGGAGAATGGAGTACCTCTCTCCATTGAGGGGGATTTGATCCAGCGATCTAACTCTCTGAGACTTTAGGGAGTTATGCTGGAACGGAATCTCGCAATAGAGGAGCAAACTGCTTCATTATTTGGCTTAAGCTATACGTAGTAGGTCCCAAAGTTCTGTCACAAATAAAAATAATGATAAAAACAAAAGTACCAATCAGTTTTTAATAAATTATATACCAATTTTAATTATATTTAATAAAAAATTAAAATTATTCAAAATAACCTCCCTTGTTTTTAATACAGGCCCTTAATCGGCGCGGCCAGTCGTCTATCATAGCACGCACCATTTTCATGTCTATTTCAGTGACTGCTTTTCTGAAAGATGACTTCAGGATCTCCAAATTTTTATGGGTCGTAGCACCAACCTTTCCCTATAGGACCTACCAAATTTTATAGTCCAAAAGATTAAGGTCCGGACTGGAGGAAGGCCAATCTTTGTGTCTTTTAAAGTCAATTTTTTGACAGTCAAACCAGGCTGGAGTGGTCTTGGCTTTGTGTGCTGGCGCAGAATCCTGCTGGGACAAAAAATCATTTCATCACAGGATGATCGCTTTGATCACTGCTGGTGTTCGTACGGAGCGAGGCCGGCCAATTTTTTTCTTGTCCTCAACCCTGGAGACTTCATTGTACCTATCAATAGTACGGTACACAAACCTTAGTGTTATATTAAAATGTTTGAGCAACTTGAAAATAGTACTTGACGAGTGCCCATAGCGGTGCAATGCTAAAACAGCTATTCGGTTTTCTTTCAATGTCCACTCCATCGTGAGAAATTGCAGGGAATGACTTTTTTTGGTTTTTAAAGTAATTGTCAAACATAAAAAAATGGAATTCAATACTATTTTTTTAAAATCATGTTCTAAATTTTAAAATAATGTGTTAGTGACAGAACTTTGGGACCGACTAGGTAGAATGAAGCAATTATCATTTTATCAGGAGGTGTCTACTGCGGGGTGTTTAAACATTGGTGAGTGCTTCTGTGATTTCCCAAATGTATTATAGTTCTACACCATACATCGGCCAGTCAAAAAAGCAACTGAACAGATTTCAGTCTATTCTGAATGATACGGTTAGACTGATCTTCGGATGGTTTAAAGTCTCTCACAGCACGCTGCTGTAGAAAGGCTTTGGCTTCATTTCCCAGAGAAGGTAGTATATCGTGTTTGCCTGGTGGCTTACAAAGTTGTAAATAGGGTGGCTCCTTCATATTTGGCTGGCATGTTCCCCCTTTGAGATGAGTTTGGTGGAGATCTGCCTCTCCAGATGTAGATCTGAGAGTCAAACACACACTAATTTTGGGAATTGTGCTTTCCGGATTGCGGAACCGATAGGGTGGAACACAATTATATACGTTGCAAAGAGATATATTAACCTCAAATGAACATAAACCCCGCAACTTTCCAGTACTATGAGGTTTAAGTAGCACGAAAGACAAAATCTTATCCGTGATTTGAGAGGGCCCTTAAAGTGACACACCAAAACGGCACTCTGTTGTCATATATAAATTTTGTAAATAATCCTGATGCATACATCCCAAAAGAAAAAATCAAGTGCCAGTGTGGCTTGTCGAGCCAACAATGGTGATAATGATGATGATGTCCATTGTTTTGTTGCAGAGCTCTGGCTGGAGCACAGGGTGATGCCGGTGAACCTGCAGTGGGTGCTGGAGAGCCTGTGCCGGGGGGGTCTGCGCCCCCTTAGTCACTGGCTGGGAGCCCCGCCCCAGCTCCTTCCCCAAGTGGACTGGCCGCAGCATCTCACCGAGCCCTTAGTCTCGGACGATGACGACGACTTTGAGGAGGAGGACGAAAATGATTTTGAAGATGATGATGGCTAAATTAGTCATATTTATAAGTCTATAAAATATTTTTTTTCAAAGATGAAAGAAATGTGTGGAAATAATGAGAACAATATTTCCTGTGTTGTCATATATCTACTTCCATCATTGAGGTATAATATAAGTAAAGCCGAAACTAGCTTATGGTATTGAAGCATACTTTGAGACACAAATGTCAGGCAGACATGTCAAACACAGACCTGTCAAACCAACAGAATACTTAGTCCGTGTACGGGGAGATCACTTCAAGCACTATGAGCGCTCACAAACCCTTCGGACAGCTCACTGTGAGCAAATATTATTAGCGATGAGGTCACGCACTACGATTTGGGGGTTAGCTAATTTTGCTTATTTGGGAAAGTGGGTCAGGTTAAGCGTTCCTAACTTCACACCAATTGTTCATACTGTTCCACTGACAGTTGACAGTTAACCTCAACAACACAAATATTAGCCACAACATACTTATAACAACACAAATATTAGCCACAATCAGTGGCGGCTCTTCATTGAGGGATTGTGGGGAACATCCCTATGGATGAAATAGAAAAAGCAATTATTTACTAGAGGCGAAATATAATAAAAATGAACTTAAAGCTGTTACAAATTATTTAATTTTAGAGTAATATATACGTAGCGCGCTAAAACTGTTGGTAAATATTTTGGCTCATACGAGAAATGCTTTTTACAATTTGAAGGTTCAAATCTTGTCCCCTCTCATCAATACATTGAGTTATACAGTAGGTACATACATACATCTCGATGTATTTATGAGAGCGGACTCCTTCGCCCATCACGTGGCCGGCACTCAGCCATCGGACGGGCCGAAGTTGAACGATTCGTACATGGGGATATTCATTCGGATCACCGAGATTTCTTTGTATGTGTTAGCGGCGACTGCTTGTAGAATACAACATTATCGCGCATGCGTATTTCAAACGTTGAACATATTGCCCATGGGGAGACTTCTGCTTACCCCACTGTGACGTAGGAGAAAACTGTGTAGGTACACCGAGGTACACATCATAATATTGTTTAAGATTTGTGTCGGGGATTCACATCGTAACAGTGATTGTTATTGTTTCTCTTTGGTCAACTATAGGTTGTTACTTTTTATATTTATTTACCGCCAGTTTCGTGGCGTTTTCAACCGTGATAAGTCGGAAATCTCAAGAATTCTTTACAAAATTGTAAATTTATCAAAAAACATTTAAGTTTTTGTAGAAAAGTTTAAAAATAACGAAACAAGTTATTAAACAGCAATGAAAATAACGTAAAATTAATGTTTTCATGCCTCAATTTTTTTTAGTTCGTAAAGGATTTTTTTTTATGCGATTGTGAATAAACATTTTTTTATTATTAATTACTGTGATTCATTGTGATTCTTACTTAAATAAAAATGTGAAACAATCAAATAATTGAAAGGCCCGTGCATCATCAGTCTTGTGATATTCCCATTATTCTGCCCGCCTACTGTATGGTGGTGAGCAGGTGGGAACAGGTGACTGGTGCAGTGTATGGCCAGGGCACAGGTGAGCATAAGATTTTCTTTCAAGGTCATCCCCTCCCGCGAGTTTTAGCTAGAGCCGCTGCTGGCCACAATTATTAATGATAATTAATGGAATCAACTTGTGGGAATGCGTTTAATATGAATCTTAAGGTGGCGACTCGTACTACCCAAAAAAAAAAATATTCATAGATGGTACGCATCAAAAATGTATGGGGCACTCCGTCGGGCAAATATGAAAAACTACTGTAGTTTTATTTCCTTCGAAATTTTTAATGCATTGAAAATAATATGTTGATTGCGCTATTCTAATATGAAATCAATCTGAAATCGCTAAGGTATTCATTTCGGTCATTAAATTATGTGTAAATTTCAATATGAATTGCTTGCGCCGACCGACGATATAATGTATTTTATCTTGGACACAAACCACCCATACTCTGGTTTCCCTTCAATACGAATAAATCTTTCGCCTTTTACAAACCACCCATAATATTATTTTAATAGTTATTTGTTACGCTTTATAAACAGTATTTTTCTCCCGTCGGAATGTGGGAGCTCTGGCGTACTAGCGTGCGTGACCGACTGTAGATGCGAAGATGATAGGTTCGAATCCGGTTGATACCTATATTTTTAATTTTTTACATTTGTTGTTTTCTTTTTTTACATATTATACTTTTTTTATAAAAATACAACATATTTGAAAACTTAACTATTAAAGTTAGTCCAAGCGATTAAAAATACGATCATTTCACTTTCATTTCATTTAGTCGGTGTTATGGCCGAGTGGGCCAGAGGCTGATCTTTCTAGCGTATTTGGAATAGAATAACGTTGGTTCGATCCCCGCTTGGGTCACATGACTTTAACTTTGACCCTGGTTCAACAGATGTTATTGGGTAATTATTAATTAATATAAACAGTAATGAATTATTAATTGATAATATTAATACCTATCAATGACCTATTATTAATTGATGAGGAATTCACTTTGTAACCTTTCAGTTTTAAAAAATAAAAATAAAAAATAAAAAACAAATTGTATTAGGTTACGGGGCGAGTAAAATTCAATACATTATTGAATTTTACTCGCCCCGTAACCTAATACAATTTGTTTTTTATGTGTAATTTTAATTTTTACTTTCTTGCTATAGCCGAAGGCTATAAAGAAAGTTATGATTTGGTGTGAAAAAAAAATTTCGAGGTTTTCACGGAAATGAGTTGTCCTGGTGCAGGACATGCCAAAAAACACTATCTTTTAAAAACGTCCGTCTGTATGTATGTATGTATGTATGTATGTATGTATGTATGTATGTATGTATGTATGTATGTATGTGTGTGTGTCACTTTCCAAAGTATAAGACCTAGAGATACCAAATTTTGGCTACATCAACTTTTTTGGACATGTATTAAGTATGAATAACATGGCATTACACCAACTTGAAAATTCAAGATGGCTGCCATACAAAAAAAACATAAAATTGCACTTTTCTCATAAACGACTCCAAGAATTTTTCTTAAATTTTCAGAGTTGCCACTAATTAATTTTTAACTTAATAAATTAGTTATGACAACACTCTTACTAATCTGTGTCTATGGGCTGCCATATGAAAAAAACAAACGATTGTGATTTTCTCGAAAGTTAAGGGGTCAACAAAAATATAATGTTCTACAATATTATGGACAACATAAATTTGCACAAATTTACAAAAAAAAATTTTTGAAAAAATAAATATAAAGCACCGTTTACACGACCTGAAATTTTAAATCGAAAATATTACAAAAACCTATTAAAATGCAAGATATTTAAATTTGTTTTAGATTTGATAGAAAGAACAAGCTTATTAATTTAATTCGTAATCATTTTTTTTTTACTTTTTTGAGAATTCAAGATGGCTTCCGAAGAGCTGAAAATTTAAAATGCGATTTTCTCAAAAACGGCTCTGACGATTTTTCTTAAATTTTTTGTGAATCCATTTTTATAATAGTGCTATCTAATAATTATAATCATTTCTTCATCATAATCTCGGTTTAGGGAGTTGCCATATAAAAGAAAAAAATAATGGAAAAATTCTCGGCAGTTAGAGGGTTGATAAAAAAATAATGTAGCACAAATGTAAAACAATAATAATAACCTATATATTGCCATCATTATTTTTTCCAAAAAGTGAATCAAAAGTATAGCCGCCATACAAAGTGAAAATTTTCCATACAAAATGTATTAGCAATTTTCTTGGTAGTCAAAGGGTTAAAAATAGATAAAAGGCTGCGATTCTTGAAATTTTATAAATACCAATAATAATCAGTCGTTACTTTTTCAAAATATAACTAAAAAGTGTACCCACCATACAAAGCCCTAGTTTGCATACAGAAGGGTTTAATGACCATCTATAATAATCTAGAATATAAGTTGCAATGAAATATAAACATTCAAAACTAATATGAAATGCATGCCCACAAACAGGTACGTGTAAGTTCGCGCTTACGAATGCTGAATTTGTACTTACAAATTAAAACCAAATCTCAAATGAACATAAAACCTGCAACTCTTGCCGACCTTCCTTGAAACAGGGGTGACATTGACAAAGTGAATTATTTTTTACACTTTGGGAGGACTGAGAAATGCGAGAAAATTGAGATAAGACTGAATGAAAAAAGAGTGGAGGTCGTGAAAGAATTTGATTATCTGGGAAGCAAGTTTGAGTCGAATGCGAAATTGACGAAATAATTGGAAAAGCGCGCTAGTAGAGGAAGAAGTGTGATGGAAACGATTGGAAGAATTGCAAGAAATAGGAAACTTACGAAGAATAAGAGATCGGCGGTCCACAATGGCATATTGGTTGGTGGAAGTGAGGCTTAATGAATGTGAGCTGAGTAAAGTACGGTTGAAATGGCTTACCTGAGAGCAATGGCTGGAAAGACACTGAGTGATAGAGTACGTAATGCTTGAGTGATGAACGAGTGTGGTATAAAAGAGAATATGAGAATGAAAGTACAAAAAAGTACAATGAGATGGTTCAGACATCTTGAAAGAAAGGATGATGAACAACTAACGAAGAAAGTGTACAAAGGAAATGTCAGAGGAAAGCGCGGAAGGGGAAGGCTGAGGAAAGAATGGTTAGACCAAATAGGTGAGATTGCGAAAGAATGGATTCTGCAGAGTGAGAATAAGAGAAGAGTGTGTATGAAAAAGGTGATGAATATTGAGGAAATAAAAGTGGTTTGTTAGGGCAGAAAAAAGTGGAGGCGCATCTGCAGAGGTACCGGTCACCCCTAGTGGAACGGCGGCAGGATACAGTACAGTACAGTACAGAGGTCAGCTTCATACCAACCTATAAGTCAAGGATCTTTCTTGTGTAATTGGCGCTTTTTCCAGAGAAGACCAACCTTGCAGAGGGCTCTTGAGTTGTGATTCACACAAAACGGCGCTCACCAAATAAATCATCCAAATATTTTTTATTCACTTAATAATTTTAATGGCTTTATCCATATTGTACGAGCATGCAGGTACACACCGCGGTGGAATAAAATTGATTTATTATCGATATATTATATTTTCATTGAAACTGCATAAGCTGGTAGATGATTCTAGCTTTACATACGTCATACAGTGGGTTAATTTTTGCAAGAAAGTCGAGTACAGATTCTGTGCAATTTATTTTTATTAATACCTGTTTCTGGCCAGATAAAATAGGTTAGTGAATGTGTTAGTGGCATTCCTCTTCACAAATCTATTTTTTAAATTAAAAAATATATATATGTGGTAACAAAATTGGTATGCGGCTGACCACCCATGCTGTAAAAATGGTTCCTTTGCCAATGTCACCCCTGTCTCAGGGAAGGACGGCAAGAGTTGCAGGGTGTATGTCCATTTGAGATTTGGTTTTTATGTTGTAGGTTCACATGAGGCATGTGCAAGCGCAAACTTGTTCGTGTCTGGTTGTGAGAATGCATGTAATGCATGATGTAATGTGAATCTCTAATGTAACATATATTTGCAAGTTAGATTACATTAGATTAGATATAAAAATTTCACACTTCGTCCCCACGACTTTTTGGCCAACGACATTTCGGCCAAAGACAAATCGGTAGACAAATTGTAAAAAATTTCATAAGCCTTAAAAATTGACAACTATATTTTATTCTTGTATTGAAAATATAAAAAAAAAATCAGTGAACTGCACTCGACTTTCTTTCTTCGATGAAGTCCCTAAATGTGTGTAAAACTAGAACCATGGACTAGCTTGTACAACTAAGCTGCACGTATAGTGCAACTTCCTGCAGATTTTTTCCCGAAAGGGTTGCTTATGGTGGGTAAAACCTATGTATTTTCACAGGTAAGGGAGCCGGCCTTACGCCAACCACTTCGTTGAAGTGGGATTTCCCTACTAGGGGAGCAGGTTTCTTATTTCTTGTGAAGGCTGAGTAAACCTTGCTGGTTTTTTTTTATGGTAGGTGGGTTTGCAATACACACCGAAAAGAGAAATAATTTTGACACCCTTGGTGGTGGGGATCGAATCCGAGCTTTCGGCATCGAACGCAAGCTTTCTACCTCTGAGCTACTGACCGGACTTATTGTATTAACAATATATAAAATATTATGTATTTATATTATTTCTTTGTAAGGTTTTGTTCTTTTTTATATTTAAATGTAATTTATTATTCATTCATATTCCTTGACTTATAGGTTGGTATGAGGCTGACCACCCATACTGTAAAAAATGGTTCACTTTGCCAATGTCACCCCTGTTTCAGGGAAGGTCGGCAAAAGTTGTGGGGCTTATGTTCATTTGAGGTTTGGATTTTATTTGTAAGTACACATTCAGCATTTGTAAGCGCGAACTACACTTGTTGGTTTGTGGGCATACATCTGAGAGCTTTAAATGAATATATCCTTGCAACTTAGATTATGGATTATAGATGTATATATATGTACCTATAGTCATTCTTATATCAATAATAAATTAATTTTATTCCAACATGGTCACGCGGTGTGTGTAATATGTGACCAGCGTACGTAAAAGAGAAATTAGTAAAAATCAAGTCAATACATTAAAAACATGATTAAATCATTTAAATAGCCTTATTCAGATTTATTAAGCAAAGTTGTATGAGGGGCTTAGAACAAATTACTTTTTTATCGACGAATGATGAACCGAGATATTTGTGATGGATTGTTTTTTTTACATGGCATCTCACAATAAATGACAAATTTGTGCAACGGCTAGATTCCTATTTCCATCCTCAATGATTTTCATTCATATTACTGTGTATAGCATTGAGGTATATATTATATATACCTCAATGGTGTATAGCCTCTGCACTTTTTGCGTCCTACTGACCAGTGACCGTTCACAAGTGAATAAGAAAAAACACTGCAGCACATGATAATAATATTATTATCAAGACACCCTTCCTCATCAGCTGTATACAATGGCTGTATAGCTACTTCTTGATCTAGTAATCCCTACGCTTCGGATTCGTTCGGATAAAGTCGTGCCACCTCGTTTATGCAAATTAGGCTTACGCGTCAACCCATGGTGGCAGACAGAGTGAATGAATCATAATATCATTGCATAATATACAATTATAATATTGGGATGATTTCTTCGGTACATATATACATGTGACTGAAATGTTGACCGACTTGTGTGGACGAAGTGTGAAATGAAAGTGAAATGAAAGTATTGTTAATCGTTTGGACTAACTTTAATACTTTTGTTTTCAAATATGTTGTATTTTAATAAAAAAAAGTATATGTAAAAAAAGAAAACACAATGTAAAAAATTAAAAATATACATTGTCAAACGGATTCGAACCTCTCACCCTTGCGTGGCAGTCCGTTACGCAAGCTGTTCGGCCAGAGCTTCTCACGGCCAGACTGAAGAAAATAAAGATGCATAAAGCGTAACAAATAATAAAAAAGGTTTGTATCCAAGAGAAGTACTCTTAGCTCATCGCATCGGTCGCGTTGGCGCAAACAATGGCGAAAAAAATGAAATTTACGCATAATTTAATGACCGAAATGAATACCTTAGCGATTTCAGATTGATTTCATATTAGAATAGCGCAATCAACATATTATTTTCAATGCATTAAAAGTTTCAAAGGAAGTAAAACTACAGTAGTTTTTCATATTTGCCCGACGGAGTGCCCCATACATTTTTGATGCGTACCATCTATGAATATTTTTTGTTACCATCGATGTGTCGTACCACCTTAAATGATACATATCTTTGCAGTTTAGATTTAGATTTTTGTAACTAATCACAAACACTTCATCAATTGAAACTTTTACTGAAAATATCAGAATCGTGACTCAATAATGCATTTTGAGATAAATCTACATCCATTCTGCCGATTGACAGCTGCTGTATGGTTGACAGTTGAAGTTTGCTTAGGGCTGGTCTTATAAACATCCGTTAGTTCAATGTCGTACCAAATTAACCAAAATGTATACAAACGTCACATTTTTCGTCTTATAACGATCCGTTAGTTTTATTTCTGTAAAAAGTTCCCGACAGAACTAACCGACAGCCTACCCATTGATTAATCGCAGATACCGGCCAGTTAATTAAGGTTTGAGGTTAGGTCAGCTGTCAAAAGCATTGTTTCTTTGTTGTAAGTTTTGCATGTCATTGGACTTCTACGCTCTGTCCTGTTGAAGAGAATTTCTTCCGACAGTGAAAGAGAATTCATTAAAATTGAGCTGTATTAGTCGTTTTCGTATTTGTCATAAGCAACTTTAGGTTATGTTTCGTCTCTTAAAAAATCATCAAAAATACATTATTGAAAACTAACAGATGGTTAAAAAAGCTTTATAGGACGACCATCGGTAAGATCAATCCGTAAACGTCCATCCGTTAGTTAATTGTCGAGATACTTACGGATATTTGGTCTCTCGTTTATATGACCGGCCCTTATAAGTGTTAGGGGTGTTTTGTGACTGAGCTCCCCTCACCAAATTTTTTTACTGTAGGCGCTCACAGTGCTCAAGCGAGCTCCTCGAACACGGCCTTAATATGCCTAATCATATTAAATCCTATGTTTTCGTCATCTTGTGTTTCAACGATACTAGTACTGGAGTAATTGAATTATAAAATTGATGGAAAAGAAACTAGCTTACGGCATTGTTACATACTAGAGTCTCACCTGTCTACCGAACCTATCAACCTATATGAATATGAATTTTACATAATTGATCTAGTTGTTTGTTTTAATACTAAATATTTTTTTCTGAAGGTCGAAGGAGACTTTAACACCCCATAGGTGAGACTTGAACATAGGAATGAAATCACACATTATCTAATAAACAACTGTTTTTTATTGAATTTTTTCCATATAAAATATTTAAAAAAATCTATTTCCTAAGCTTAGGGCATTATACTTGCTTTAGTTGTAGAAACCATAGAAAGAAAATATTCCTCTTCGTTCTGTTTTACATGCAATATTTTGTGAATATTTTTTAGATCCACTTCCATATCATCAAGCACGTTTGGGAAAACGTAGTGACCACATAACTTAGAGCTTCGAAGGAAGCTTACTAAAACCTTTCCTCCAGCACTGTCGGAAAGAGTTTTCCCAACGAGTGACTTGACATTCTCCTTCTTTGTTCCCTTGTCGTAGGTGAGGAGCACATTAACAAAATCACCCTGTTGCACATTGTCTGGGGGTGGCGTTATTTCTTTAGACTCTTCACTGAAGTCACTCTCGCTTTCTGAGACACTGCTGTCAGCAAGCGAAATATCAGATTCAGACACATCCGAGTCAGAGCTAGCATATTTTACCTGCTTTGGGGCCATCCATAAATTACGTCATCGATTTTGGCCGATTTTCGACCCCCCCCCCCCCTACAATCATCCTATAGTCATTATCTAATGACCCCCCCTCCCCCTCTTGCTGAAATAATGGATGAGCTTAATAATTAATAATGTTATATTACTTACATAATATTTTGAATATTTTGTAGAAATTGGTATTTACAAGAACGACGTCACTTTTGGTACTAGTACATCATTTGCCATCATCCGCAGACCAGACTCCCCCCCCTTAATGCGGATGACGTAATATATGGACAGCCCCTTTGCAGGTTTTCCAGGAAATAATTTCCTGACTGGAGTTTTTTTGCAAATCTTCTTTGCCTGATTTGCCAACAATTCTTCTTTTTCTGGTGTCTCTGTCAGGATTCTGCTTTTGCCGCATTTTCGTCCCCTTTTGAAATGGACTTTCTAAGGAGTATGATTGGGAAAAAACGGAGTGACAGGGTGAGGAATGATTTTGTAAGAGAAGAATGTGGTGCAAGAGAAAGTGTAAAAGTGAAGATTAAAAGAAGTTTTTCTACTCCCATTTGGTAATTTACTAATTACAAAACGGCTAACGCAATCACAATGCCATACATTTCTACACCCGTTGCGTAATGTAACATTACGCAACCGGTGACCATGTTGAAATGAAAATGTGCGCATGCGCATTGTCAGAATTGTAACCATTTTTTAATTTCAAATGTCAACCTTGTATGGGGGTATGAAGACCTGTCAATCCAAGATGGCCGCAAGCGATCAGCTGATTAGGCTTCATACAATATTAGTGATATTCAGTAGGTAGGAATTACCGTGGTGATTAAACTTCCAGCCCTGTTCAGATGAAAATAAATATATTTTATGTGAATAGTCAAATAAAAATTGGTAATAGTGCTAAAATTTATCGAATTTATTTATAGAAATGCTCCAAATAAAGCTTTCCTTTTTTCAAAGGAAAATAAAAGGCTTGAAAGGAAAACAATACAAAATTTTTCACCGCAAAACAATAAACAAACTCAAAAAGTTGCTTGGTTAATAGGTGGGTATGAGGTTGATCACCTATGCTGTACAAACTTGGTTCACATGCCAATACAACTGCAGGGCATATGTTTATTTGAGTTTTGGGTTTGAATGTTTAAGCTTATATGCAGGGTGTAAAAGCGCGACCTTATATGTGTCGGCTTGTGGGTATGAATTCAATATGAAACCTAAATATAATTTATCTTTACAACTTAGGTTAGATTAGATAATCGAACGTTTTGACAAAGATAAGGTTTTAATTACTTCAAATGGACGAGTACATTATAAAGACTATTATACACTATTTTGTTAATTCTTTCATGGTCGTAGAAAAAGTATTGTATGCCACTGCACGTAATTAGCCTTTGTAACACTCGTGTTACAAAGACTATCATTACTAGGCAGTGGCATAAATAACTATTGTTAAGATGGTTTGGGCATATGGAGAGAATGAATGAGGAAATACTGACGAAGAAAGTATATGTTGGTAGAATAGATGGATGTCGTGGTAGAGGAAGACCAAGAAAGGTATGGATGGACCAAATATCCGAAATTGCGAATGAATGGAATATCCAGAGTCATAATAAAAGAAGAGCCTGTATGAAGAAGGTTATGACTGGAGGAAATGAAAGAAGTATGTAAGGACAGAAAGAAATGGCGGTTGATCTGTAATGTTGGCGGCTAGGGTTTATTAAATTGGAATTGGTTTTCTGTTTGATGTCCATAGATATTATTATTTAGTGATGTATAAAATGTAATTTGTTGTGTATGTTCCTTGACTTATAGGTTAGTATGCGGCTGACCACCCATGCTGTAAAAATGGTTCACTTTGCCAATGTCACCCCTGTCTCAGGGAAGGACGGCAAGAGTTGCAGGGTGTATGTCCATTTGAGATTTGGTTTTTATGTTGTAGGTTCACATGTGCAAGCGCGAACTTGTACGTGTCTGGTTGTGAGAATGCATGTAATGTGAATCTCCAATGTAACATATCTTTGCAACTTAGATTAGATTGGATTCCGACTGAGGTGGGGCTCTTGGTAGCGGCATAATATCACGTGGAGAAACACTGCAACTGGGTTGACTGAGGATTGACGTCATAGGCGTCAATAAACAATCGACCCGCTGGGGAAGACTGATTGGTTCGAGAGGCGGTCGGTCAGTAACATTACTGGATGCATATTCATCATCTGTGAATATTTGGGAGTTAAATGGCCATATGCCAGTAACACGAAAACCACTAACAATATTGTTAACTAGCAGTACCCGGCGTGTTTCACTACGCCATTTGGGCATGTGGTATCAATTTTTTTCTACAGATAAAAGAGGAAACAACAGGATCAAAAAAAAAAGTGTGCTAATCGGAATCAAGCTTCACACAATTTATCTCTAGGTTAATCTTCACGTTTTCTAAAAAAAAAGGTCTAGGTACAACTGTTAAGCAGCAGAGCCAAGCATAGGGAAAATCGATTGCGGTGCTCCATTTATATTTAAGATAAAAAAAATCGGCTATGTAACGTCACTCATCTAATCTATTCTAAGTTGCATGGATATAATTGTTACATTTGGAATTCACATTAAGTGCATGCCCACAAGCAGACACGTATAAGTTCACACTTGCACATTCTGCGTGTGAACCTACAACATAAAAACCCAAATCTCAAATGAACATACACCCTGCAACTCTTTGCTGACCTTCCCTGAAACAGGGGTGACATTGGCAGAGTGAACCATTTTCTATTTATAGTTGGTCAGATGCATATTGACCTATACTAATCTAATCTAATCTAATCTAAGCTGCAAAGATATATATCATTTAAGATTCATACTAAATGCATTCCCACAAGCAGATATGTATAATTTCGCGCTAACACATGCCGCATGTGGACCTACAATATAAAAACCCAATCTCAAATGAACATAAGCCTTGCAACTCTTGCCGTCCTTCCCTGAAACAGGGGTGACATTGGCAAAGTGAACCAATTTTTATATTATGGGTGGTCAGCCGCATAACAACCTATAAGTCAAGGAACGAGAAAAGAATATAAAGAAAAGAATATAAACAATACATTAAATTTTATAATCATACAATTAAAGAACTAATCTATAAAATTCACTATACTCTTTGAGCAAAGTGAAGAAATAAATGTATTCCAAACAATCAGGAATATTTTTCAATGTAACCGCACTGTGAAACGTATGCAGTTGGGGAAAATGCTTCATACAATATGATGCACTTAAGTGTTTTTTCAACTATCTCCATGAAAGTGTTTAATTTATGTTGAATTTTTGACTCCCTGTCCTGTCTTTATCCCGGCCAAGTGAATTCACATTTTTTCCCCACATTTAAAATGTGCTCTATCCATTATTTCAATAAGTGAAAGTTTTAGGTAGTGCACACGGAACATTTTCTATTGACAACAAAATTGTAAGTCGCACGGCCGGGTTAGGTAAAAGGCAAACATTTTGTTTATCTTGGTTGCTTTGGACCATTGTCACATAGAAGAAAGACGTTTAACCGCCGAGAAAAAAACGATCTTTAAATTTGTGGTGAGTATATAATTTTACAGAAATGCGTTTTTTGAAAAAACAACTATATTATGTATATTTTAATTAAAAGTATGTTTCAATAAAAGGTTTTCATAATAATAATATATTTCAATATGGTCTTCTAGTTGTGACCTACGAACTTTTGTTTATCGTATTTTTTATAAGTGCGGGATATAAAAGCTTTCTTACATTTCTAAAATTCAACTTGGAATACTTGAATAACATTTTTTAATTTGGAACTTTTGTCTAGGCCAGGGGTCGGCAACCTTTTGAGTCGGAAGAGCCAAAAATTACAATTTACAAATTTCAAAGTTTTTCCTTGACTTATAGGTTGGTATGAGGCTAACCACCCATACTGTAAAAAATGGTTCACTTTGCCAATGTCACCCCTGTTTCAGGGAAGGTCGGCAAGAGTTGCAGGGCTTATGTTCATTGAAGATTGGGTTTTTATATTGTAGTTGGGGGGAGGGTGGGGGGTGAAAAGCGAGTACAAGTAGCGGAGAGATCGTTAATCGATTCAGAACGATTTAGTTTTTTTCGATCAGAAGTATAATTCTGTTTTTTTTATATTTGCGTATGAAGCTAAAGAGCCGTAACTTCACACCCAAAGAGCCGCATGTGGCTGGTGAGCCGCAGGTTGCTTACCCCTAACCTAACCGATATCGATCCACCATATTTGTAAAAAGTCCGGTCTATAGCTTAGTTGGTAGAGTAACTGCATTCCATGCCGAGATCTCGAGTTAGAATCCCACTGAAGTTGTCAGAAATTATTTCTCGTTTCAGTGTTTATTTCTAACCCAAAATAAAATACCGGCAAGGCTTACTCAGCCTTCATAAGAAATGAGTGTCAAGCCACTCAGGAGCTGAATAACATCCATTTCAAGTTAAGTAAAGTGGGTAAAGTTAAGTAAAATTTTCCCAACTTTTTTTTTTTCCCCATTTTTAGGTTAGGTTAGGTTTTTCCCGACTTTTGGGGAAAAAAAAACTTCCCCACTTTTGGGGAAATTTTCCCAACTTTTTTTTTTTCCCCATTTTTAGGTTAGGTTAGGTTTTTCCCGACTTTTGGGGAAAAAATAATTTCCCCACTTTTGGGGAAATTTCCCAACTTTTTTTTTTTTTTCCCATTTTTAGGTTAGGTTAGGTTAGGTTAGGTTTTTCCCGACTTTTGGGGAAAAAAAAATTCCCCACTTTTGGGGAAATTTCCCAACTTTTTTTTTTTTTCCCATTTTTAGGTTAGGTTAGGTTAGGTTTTTCCCGACTTTTGGGGAAAAAATAATTTCCCCACTTTTGGGGAAATTTCCCAACTTTTTTTTTTTTTTCCCATTTTTAGGTTAGGTTAGGTTTTTCCCGACTTTTGGGAAAAAAAAAATTTCCCCACTTTTGGGGAAATTTTCCCAACTTTTTTTTTTTCCCCATTTTTAGGTTAGGTTAGGTTTTTCCCGACTTTTGGGGAAAAAAAATTTTCCCAACTTTTTTTTTTTTTTCCCAGATTTGAAAGTGGGAACCATGCGCAGGGGGATAAGTGGGAACAATGCGCAGGGGGAAATTTCCCAACTTTTTTTTTTTTTCCCATTTTTAGGTTAGGTTAGGTTAGGTTAGGTTTTTCCCGACTTTTGGGGAAAAAAAAAATTCCCCACTTTTGGGGAAATTTCCCAACTTTTTTTTTTTTTTCCCATTTTTAGGCGTAAAGTAAAAGTTACTGGGTTGTTCATTTTAGATTTGGATTTTAAATTATGAGTGGGTACACATGCAGCATTTGTAAGCGTGAACTTACATGTGTCTACTTGTGAGCATGCATTTTATATGAATCTTTAATGTAAATGTATATTTGCAACTAAGATTATGTATTGTAGTTGAATATAATGGTCTTCTTCTATTGGGTGGTTTCAAAATTTACCGACCTCGTTGCTGAAATATCGAGAATTGAGAACCACTGTTTATTTGATCACCATCAAACTTCACAGGATTCGTTCTAAGAATATGTTACATGTTTCCTGAAAATTTCGTCAAAATCGGATGAGCGGTTTATGAGTCTATAGGGGACATACATACATACATACATACATACATACATACATACATACATACATACATACATACATACATACATACATACATACACACATCCTTCTTTATAGATATAGATAGTAAATGCCTTGGGATATGCAATTGCCAAAAGAGTCGGGATATCGTAAATTGACAAGTTCTTCCCAGGATTAGCACTCATCCAATCGCTAGCAGCTGTATTGTAATAGTGCTTAAGGGGACCAAAAACAGTCCTATCTAAAGGCTGCAACTTATGGGAAGTGTGTGGCGGTATCGTTAGCAGCACAACACCTTTTTCTTTTGCCAATTCGACGACATCCACGGTAATATGACTGTCGTGGTTGTCATAGATCAGAAGGTGAGGATTGTATTTTGTGCATGGGACATGTTTCAAAAAATGTTTCAGGTAATTCAGGAAGTTAACAGCTGTCATCCAGCCCGATGGATGTGCCGCTCCAGTCGTCCCAGCAGGAGCTCAGAGTGCCATTCGGTCGATCCAGTTCACTCGCGGAAAGATTAAGAATGGTGGCACTTGATTGCCAATGCCATTTTTAGCGGAACAAAGGATAGCTAATTGCCCCCTCTCCCCAGAAGTGACTTGGGACACTTGTTTTGATCCTTTGGGAGCTAATATTTTTGGGGGTTTGTGGACAGTCGTTAGTCCCGTTTCATCCACGTTCCATATTCTATCGACAGTAATTGAATTTTTACTTTATAGCAGTCCGAAGGAACTGTTGAGGAAAAAAATGAGGTTTCAACGGAAATGAGTTGTCCTGCACCAGGACATGCAAAAAAACCTAATTTGTCGCACCTGTCCGTCCGTCCGTCCGTATGGATGTATGTATGTATGTCCCAGCCGGAACTACTGATTGCAGAGACACCAATTTTTGGATTTTGACAATTGACCCCCACAGATTTTGATGGGTCGACTGGCATGGCTGCAACCTGAAAATTCAAGATGGCTGCCATACAAAAAAAAACATAAAATTGCACTTTTCTCAAAAACGGCTCTAACGATTTTCTTTAAAATTTCAGTGTGGTCGTTGCTTAAATTGCCGCTAAGAAAATTAGTTATGGCAACACTCTTGCCAGTCTGCGTCTATGGGTTGCCATATAAAAGAAAAAAACGATTAGGATTTTCTTGGAAATGGCTGAGTTGACTAAAAAATAATGTTCTACAATATTACGCGCAATATAAATTTCTACAAAAAACTAAACAAGACTTTTAAAAAAAAAAAAAGATTTAAAGTACCGTTTACACGATCTCAAATTTTTTATCGTAAATATTAAAAAGGCCCATAAAAACACGATTTTTTAAAACTTGTTTTAGGTTGACAAGAAAGAAAAAGTAATATTCTTATTTGCAAAATATTTTTTTTTTAAAAATAATTATAAAAAATTATAAAAAACACAGAGTTTTATTTTCACAAATTGAGTATTTATTTCCCTCAAGTACTTTCGACTTATTCACGTCATTATCAAGAGGATACTAAATTACAAAAATTGACAAGACAAAAACCATAGAGAAATAAAATAAAAATAATGATTTAGGTACGACAAATAGGTACAATAAGGAAATGACACATAATATAATTACAATATTATATAATGATATAACAAATTGACAAAACAAAAAACCATAGAGAAATCTAAATAAAAATAATAATTTATGACAAATAGGTACAATAATGAGATGACACATATTATAATTACAATATTAAAAAATTGACAAAACAAAAACCGTAGAGAAATCAAATTAATAAGTCACGATAAAGAAGCACAATTAGTTAATAACAAAGGTGAGGCAGCAGGAATTTGGACATTGACCAAATTGTAAGAATTAGAATTTTTATGTTTGTGGATTTCTAAAGTTTCTAGGGCAATTAGTTGTCTGCCCTTGCATCCGGAATGGAGAACCCTGACACCGTCATTATTGAACGAGTGGTCATTTTCGATACAGTGGTCCGCCATCTCCGAATAACCAGACAAACCCCTAAAAGCCCTCTTATGTTCTTTCAACCTTACATTTATAGATCTGGAAGTTTGTCCAACATATACGGAATTGCAGTCATTACAAGATAATCGATATACACCCCCACCATCCATACGTTCAATCTTATCCTTATTGTTGAATAATATTTTACCTATATTACTGTTGGTATAATAGGCGCAACTAAAGGTATTTTTTACTAAGTGACCAAGGTTGGTACTCACTTGCCCTACATATAATATTCTTCTCCATTTCTGATCCTTACCATTATCCCAACAATGAGGGTAAATATATTTTTGGTACATGAGTTTTTTTTGTTTAGATAGTAAAAGGTCATTAATAATGGCCTCTTTATACCCATTATTTGACGCTATAGTCTTTATCGTATTCAATTCCAGGTTAAAAGCCTCCCTCTCGAGGGGTAAGTTAATCAGCCTATGAATTAAGGAATGAAAGACAGCCATTTTTTGCGAAATAGGATGGTTAGACGTTGCATGAATAATTGCGTCCGTGTATGTTGGTTTTCTATATACACTGAATTTAAATTTATTGTTCACAATATTAATACTAAGGTCTAGGAAGTTTAAGGTATTATTTATCCCTATTTCCATGGTAAATTTTAAATTTTTGTTTAATGAATTCAGATAATTAAGAAATAAGTCCAATTGTCTTATACTTCCTGACCATACACACAAAATGTCATCAACATATCTATGATAAGAAGAAATACAGTTCAAAAGGGTGTTTTTTGATTTAAACAAAGAATTTTCAAAATAGTCCATATATAATTCAGCAAAAAGAGGTGACAATTGATTTCCCATTGGAAGAGAGTTTAAAATTTGATAGAAATTGTTATTAAATTTAAAATAATTTTGGTCCATACATAGAGTGGACAGGTCTAAAATTTGTGTTTTTTCTGTTAGTTCCACATTCTTATGATCTAATTTGACTTTCAATATGTCTATTACTTCGTTAACAGGAATGTTAGTGAATAAATTTTGAACATCAAAAGATACAAGGATGGAGTTAGTAAGTGGAGTAAGGGTAGACAGTTTTTTAGTAAGTTCAATTGAATTTTTAATGCCAAATGTTGGGGTGAATTTAATAAGGTTTGGAATAATATGGTTCAGATATTTGGCTATATTTACAGCTGGGGCTTTTATGTAGGAGACCACTGGCCTAGCTGGATGTCCAGGTTTATGGAGCTTCATTAAACCATATAGTAATGGTGATGCTGGATTTTTCATAAGTAGTCCTTTTTTTGTAGATTCAGAGAAGTTGCTATTGTTGAGGTAATCCCTGATTTTTCCTTGGTACTTGGTAGTAGGGTCTCTAGGGAGAGTTTAACACTTGTCTGATATGATGACTTCTGCAAGTTTAGCAATATAATCCGGTTTGTTAATAGCAACTATGGAATTCCCTTTATCTGCACGAGTCAAGATTACGTTATTTTTTGTAGTTTTACATTTAGTACTTTTTATGGTGTTAACTATTTGATGATTACTGTTAGAATTATTTTTTCTTTTTTGAATATCATTAGATATATAGTTTGCACATTTATGTTTGAGAAAATTATTATTGGTGAAGTTACTTGTATTAATAGCTACTTCTAGGTCACTACGTAGAATATCGGAGCTTCGAGAATCATTGTTTTTAGTTATGTTAAATTTTGGGCCCATATTTAAAACTGACACTTCTTCTTTATCGAATGTGATGTTTGACATGTTTACAAATTTTTTATAGAAATTTACTACAGGTGGTGGTTTGTTATCTGAAAGTTTTTTTATTTGGGTTAATTTTAGTTTGTTTATTTTGGTATCCAACTTTTGTTTCTTTTGTTTGGCAAATAGAGCTAGACTCTCATATATATTATCGTCCAAAATGTGCCATTCCACGGGGTGTAAGGCAGACGCGAGATTAGTGTGTAATATTTTGACATATCTATAATCTATAATCTAAGCTGCAAGGATATGTAAGCATTTAAGGCTCATATGAAATGCATGCCCACAGACAGGCACATGTAGGTTCGCGCCTACACATTCTGCATGTGTGCATACAAATAATGAAAACCTCACATGGACATAAACCTTGCAACTCCTGCCGCCGTTCCCTGAACCGGGGTGGCATTGGCAAAAGTGAACCGATTTTTACAGCACGGGTGGTCAGCCTCGTACCAACCTATCAGTCAAGGAGCTTCTTCAAGTATATGTTCTTAAGATATTCATTTTTATGTATGCGCTTTTTATCTCACTTTTGATCCACATAATTTTGGACTTCTTAAGGATGTTTAATGCCGTATCACTTTTCAGATTTGATTTCAGGTTTATATAATTTGGAATAACATTTTGCTTCAGACAGTTTTGGTTAAAATAAACTTTAAGGGAACAGGTTTTTATCTTGAATTTTAGCTTCTTGTAGTAATACACTTTTTTTGCGATACTTGCTTCTATTAGACTTCTTAAAGTTTGTGTATTCACACAGTGAAAATTCATTTTTATAAATAATTATAAAAAATTATAAAAAACACAGAGTTTTATTTTCACAAATTGAGTATTTATTTCCCTCTATTTTTTTTTTCACTATTTGGAGAATTCAAGATGGCTTCCGAAGAGCTGAAAATTTCAAATGCGATTTTCTCAAAAACGGCTCCGACGATTTTTTTTAAATTTTCAGTATGCAAATTTCTTGATACATTCTTACCAAATTTAGTTATGGCAACATTCTTGCTAATCGGCGTCTATGAGTTGCCATATGAAAAAAATAAACAATTGTGATTTTCTCAGAAGTGAAAGCGTTGACAAAAAAATAATGTTCTACAATATTATACATACTATAAAATTCTATAAAAAAATTGAATAAAAATTTAGAAAAAAATAATATAAAGGGCCGTTTACGTGATATTAAAAAATTGAAATTAAAAGGCTACAAAAACCCATCAGAACGCAAAAAACTCTTATATTTTTTAGCTTTAATAGAAAGAACTTTTTTATCACTATAATTCATGATGAAATATTTTTAAAATTGTAGAAAATTCAAGATGGCTTCCGAACAGCTGAAAGTTTCAAATGAGATTTGCTCAAAAATGGCTCCTACGATTTTCTTTATTTTTTTTTGAGTAATCGTTATTATACTAGTGCTATGTAACAACAATAACCGTTGCCTCATAATTTTCTTTGTTTTGGGGGCTGCCATACAAGAGCAAAAAAATATTTAAAATTTCTCGGCAGAGAAAGGGTGAAGCAAAAAATAATGTTGCACAATTGAAAAGCTCTTATATATACCTACATACATTAATCATTACTTTTTTCAAAAAAAGATATAGTATAGCCACCATACAAAGTGACAAATTTCCATACAAAATATAATTTGAAGATTTTTGGTAGCAAAACGTCTAATACCCATAAATAAACCCATATAACAATTCACTTAAACACGTGCTATGTAACAACAATAACCATTGCCTCATAATACTCTTTGTTTTGGGGGTTGCGATACAAGAGAAAACAATCATTTAAAATTACTTGGCAGAGAACGGGTAAACTAAAAAATAATGTTCTCCAATTGAATAGCTCTTATATATACCTACATAAATTAATCATTATTTTTTTCAAAAAAATATTATAAGGTGTAGCCACCATACAAAGTGACAAATTTCCGTACAAAAAATTATTGTAATATTCTTGGTACTAAAACGCCTAATTTAAAATACTAGGCTGCGATAAAACAAGAGAATTTTAATTAATTCATTGTTTTTGTTGTATTTACGCGTTTTTTTTCTTCTTCAGAAATAACCACGTGGTGTGAACACGTGGTTATCTAATTTGTAAATTCTATTTTTTTTCTCGCTTCTCTTGTGTTTAACGTTAACTTTAATATCTATTTTGTTCCGCGTTTTAGTTTTAACCTTTATAACAAGAGAATTTGTATTAATTCATTGTTTTTTGTTGTTTTCTAGGCTTTTTTCTTCATTGGAAATAGCCACGTGGTAACCTAACCTCAATATTCGTTAAGTATTGTGCGTCATTTATTTTTGCTGCTTATTTAAATTCAGTAGTATTATTTTTTATTTTTTTTGTTCTCTTTTTAACTTCATTGTTGATTTCATGTCTCGTGGCCCTTTTTTACTTTTTTGACCACGTGTTTTATTTCACCTGGCTGACCACCAGGATATTTTTAGTTGTGTGCAAACTTGTGTCAGTATGGCATTAGTTCACTGTGCTGTGATGTGGGCTCCTGTGGGCAAACGATGAGATAGTCATGCGAAGGCGCACTAGGGCTGACAATCCTAGTCGCCATGCTGTTGGAGGAGTGTCAGATGGCCCCTGCAGGGTTGCCAAAAGCTTTACCAGGTACAGTGGGAAACCACAGTGGCCTGATAAAAGCAGACGTAAGAAAGGAGATGAATGGTGTCAACGACGTTAGCCATGTTGAAAGCACCGGTTCCCATAGATCACCGAAGTTAAGCAACATTGGGCGCGGTCAGTGCTTGGATGGGTAACCGCTCAGGTACACCGCGTGTCGTTGGCATCTTGGACCGGTCCGTAGTCCGTAGTGGCAACACTTCGGACTCGTAAATGGAAGGTTGTGGATTCGGATCCCGGCGGAGCACAAAAATATACCATTAATATTTCGAATGTGCTCTTCGCTGGGTTGAAAAATTCATAAACCTTTACCAATGACCGGTCACCAAAAAGTCCATCCAGCCTTACAGCAACTGGGTCTTGCTTGAGTATTGGCGCTTTGTAGCGACGACTAAGCTCGTACACCTCTGCGGCACTACAACAAGTGTCATAGACCCCTAGAGTCTTTAGAATCTAGGGAGTCTCCCGCACAGGATTTCTTAAAAAAAAAAAATGGAATATTGCTACTTTGAATGTAAGAGGTATGAAAAATAAGGAAGAAGAACTATTGAAAGAGATAATGAGAGAAAAATTAAAATTTTATGTGTGACCGAAACTAAAATGAAAGGTGAAGGAGAGAAAGTTCTGAGTAATGGAAATTTGTTCATTTACTCAGGTGTGAAAGATGGATGTCCTAGACAGGGTGTTGGTGTGATTGTTAGTGAATGTGTGAAGAGCTATATCAGGAATTATGAATGGATCTCCCCTAGGATTCTCCTAGTAAGGATCAAGTACGACAGAACGAATTTTCTACTGATAGCATGCTATGCGCCAGAAGATTCAGAATGTATGGAGATTAAAAATGAATTCTGGGATATGCTTGACGATAAAATCAGAATGAAAGACAAAGAAGAAAAGGTGATTCTGCTTGGTGACATGAACGGATGGGTGGGTAGAAGAAAGGAAGAGTATGAAAGGGTAATAGGACCAAACGGAAGGGGTGTCATCAATGACATGTGTGTGGAGCATGGGATGTTTGTATCAAATACTTGGTATAAGCATAAAGACGTGCACACATACACGTGGTATGGGCCAAATACTCGCACAGTCATTGACTACATATGTATGGAAGAATGTATGAGAGGTGCCATAAGAGATGTCAGAGTCTACCAAGGTATATCCGTGGGCTCAGACCATCATCTCTTGTGTGCAAAAGTAATGATAGGCGAAGTTAAAGATAGGAAAAGAACGAAAGTGATTAAGATGAAAAGAGTGAAAGTGGAAAAATTAGATGATGAAAATGTCAGGAATGATTTTGAAGCTGAAGTAAGCCAGATTTTGAAATCGGATGAATGTAAGGAACTTGCGAAGAATGCATGTGTAGAAAAAATGTGGAAAACATTTAAAACATGTTTGGTTGAAAGCGCAAAGAAAGTATGCGGTGAAGTTACGATTGGGCATAAAAAAGGCAATGAATGGTGGAATGATCAGGTTAAACAAGCAGTGAAAGAGAAGAAAGAGAGCTATTTAAAATGGATTAATGACAGAAAGAATAAAGTGTTAGAGACTGAATACAAGGCGAAAAAATGGCTAGCAAAGAATGAAATTCAAATGAGTAAGAGAAGAATGGAAGAAAAATTGAGTGAAAGAGCACAGAATGACTTCTCTGACAATAAAAAGATGTTCTGGAGCTGGGTGAGACAAAACAACGACAATTGTAGGTCCACAACTCCAGGAATCAAAAATGTCAGCGGAGACATTCTGTGGAATAAAGACGATGTAAAAAAGAGATGGAAAGAATATTTTAATGAGGTTTTTGGTGAAGAAGAATGTGATTTAACTGTGAAAGGAGATTATGATGAGGATAATGTTTTGAAAATATCGAAAGAATAAGTAAGAAAGGTCATAAAGGAATTAAAGAATGGGAAAGCTGCAAGTGTGGATGGTGTGATGGGGCTTCCACACGCTTGCCAACCCATCAGAAGTCAAGCGCACAGTGTGTCGTCTAGAACATGCTAGCTGGACAAAATTTTGTCTAATGGACTAATTTTGTCCAGCTAGCATGTTCTAGACGACAACTGTGCGCTTAGCTACAAGCCAAGTGTGCAGTGTGTCGTCTAGAACATGCTAGCTGGACAAAATTAGTCCATTAGACAAAATTTTGTCCAGCTAGCATGTTCTAGACGACACACTGTGCGCTTGACTTGAGATGGGTTGGCAAGCGTGTGGAAGCCCCATGAGACCTGAGATGATGAAAGCGGGAGGAGAATGTGTGATTGAATGGATGAAAGAGCTTTGCGAATTGTGTGTTAGTGTCAAGGAGGTTCCATCGGACTGGAGAGAGGCGGTCATTGTGCCAATTTACAAAGGTAAAGGTGACAAAAAAGACTGCCGTAACTTCAGACCGATTAGCCTTCTTAGTGTGCCAGGTAAAGTGCTATGCAAGATTCTTATCCATAGGGTAAGATTATCCACCCAGGAGAAGGTCTCAGATATACAATCTGGCTTTATGCCGGAAAGAGGTTGCGTAGACCAGATATTCGCGCTTCGACAGATAGTCGAAAAACAGCTGGCCGTAAATAAAAAGGTCTACGCGGCTTTCGTAGATCTTGAGAAAGCCTTCGACTCGGTGGATAGAAGTATGATGTGTGTGCTTGAGAGGTATGGTGTGAACAAAGCACTTCTGAACGCGATACGCGCCATCTATCTAAATAGCAGGGCGTGTGTCAGGGTGGATGGAGAATACAGCGAGTATTTTAATGTGTACAAGGGTGTGAGACAGGGTTGCATAATGAGCCCATGGTTATTCAACATAATCATGGATCATTGTGTTAAACAAGCGAATCTGGAAGGGCATGGCATACAGATTGGAGAGAGAAAAGTCGGAGTTCTGCTTTATGCTGATGACGCAGTATTAATTGCTGATTCAGCAGCGGAACTTCAGGCAATGCTCTCTAGTCTGAACCATGCTCTGTGTGTGAACAAGTTGAAAATTAATGCAAGTAAGACGAAAGTACTGATTTTTGACAGAACGGATGAAAATGAAGAATGCACGTTTATGTTGAATGGTACGAAAGTTGAAATTGTGGATGAATTTAGATACTTGGGAAGTATGTTTGAGAAGAATGGAAAGATGACAAGAAAACTTGAGAATAGGATGTGTAAGGGCAAGCAAGTGGTCGGTGCAATAGGAAGAATAGCAAAGAACAAGCGATTGACGATGGATCTGAGAATGGCGGTACACAATGGCATATTGTTACCGACTTTGATGTATGGAAGTGAAGCATGGACAGTGAACGATAGCGAAATGAGTAAAGTATGTACGGTGGAAATGAAGCATTTGAGAAGCATGACAGGAAAAACTCTGAGGGATAGAGTTAGGAATGAATGGGTAAAAAAAGAATGTAATTTGAAAGAGGATGTGAAAGTTAAGGTACAAAAGAATGTGATGAGATGGTTTGGGCATGTGGAAAGAATGAATGATGAGAGACTGACAAAGTATATATACAAAGAAAGTGTGAAAGGAAAAAGAGGGAAGGGACGACCGAGAAAAGTATGGAGTGATCAGATTGAGGAGATTGTGAAAGAATGGGATATACAAAGTGAGCGTAAAAGAAGAAAATGCATGAAAAAGGTGATGGATATGAATGAATTGAAAGAGGTATGTAAGGATAGGAAAAAATGGAGGCAACTCTGCAGAGGCTCTGGCCACCCCTAGCGGAATGGCGACAGAGTTACAGTTACAGTTAAAGAGTCTTAAAATTTAGTAAGTACACATAATAATCAATCATAACTTTCCAAAATATTAATGAAAAGTATACCCACCAAACAAAGTGTTAGTTTTGATACAAACGAGATCAATGATAATACTGCAAAATAAATATTACTTCAAAAGAATAGCTTCATTACTTACACACAACTAAATGTTATGTTATGAAAATTGACTATGACCTAAACATGACCGTATTTTATGCTATAAAGTCATGTGCAGCCACTGTACAATTTATTTTCAATTACTGCTCACAGTTTTTCAAAATATAATGAGACTGTGCTGTTTGAATGCACTGCCTCGTGCTAGACTGATGGCTTCCGGCTTCCTGAGTGAAATTCTGGCATTTCTCTCGAGAAAACCTTTACACCATTCTTTCCCAGCTTGTTCTTTTTCAGTCCAAACTGGTGGAAGCTTTTTTTCATTGGTTTTTCAATATTGAAATGCAAGCTGTCTAAATTTTTTCGTGGTTAAGCCATGATTAAGCTGCGAAAGCTCAAGACAGTATGATGCTAAGTCTTCTTCTTCACCTGGGGTGAAAATTGTTGAATTTTTGTAGCTGGCATAGGTTGCTGCTCCACTTTTTATTATTCGTCCTAATGTCGTCCGGTTTATTTTATATTTAAAAGCAGTGCTCTTAACCGAAGCTCCATTTTTAATCTCCTTGAGAGCCTCTTCTAATTCTTCTACAGGAATTCTCTCTGCTCGGACCTTGGTTTCCTTCTTTTGCTGATACTTTCGTCCCATAGCTAAAAATGAAGAGATAATGCATATTGACAATTGTATTAATTTTTTAAAACTGAACAATTTTAAAACTTAATTTAAATTGGATATTTAACGAACCGTTTAGAGAGAACTTACATCATTCTCGACGTTTCGTCAGCGACGTAGCTGACGTCTTCAGGAGAACATCCTCTCTGTACGGCGACTGAGGATGAACTTGAATGAAAAGTACAAAAAAGTACGATGAGATGGTTCGGACATCTCGAAAGAATGGATGATGAACGACTAACGAAGAAAGTGTACAAAGGAAATGTCAGAGGAAAGCGCGGAAGGGGAAAGCCGAGGAAAGAATGGTTAGACCAAATAGGTGAGATTGCGAAAGAATGGAACCTGCAGAGTGAGAATAAGAGAAGAGTATGTATGAAAAAGGTGATGAATATTGAGGAAATGAAAGTGGTTTGTAAGGACAGAAAAAAGTGGAGGCGCATCTGCGGAGGTACCGGCCACCCCTAGTGGAACGGCGGCAGGATACAGTACAGTACAGTGCTAGTTGTAAGCCGAGTCCGGCGGTCACTCACTATTATTCCAGTTTTACTAAATATGCGCTCACATGGCACCGACATGACGTGGCCATGATATTTCCGTATTTTTTAAAAAGTTTTGACAAATTCGGATATGTATACTTGTGGTCGCGCCACCATCCCAGCGGGCAATTCCATGACCCATCTTTGTTGAAAACTGGCAGATTGTCCTCATTCAGGTAAGTGTCAATTTCTTTTATTGCCTTCGTCAAAGGTGTCCCCACAGTCTGCTGCTGGCTAACAATGTCTTGCAGCACGGACCACGGGGAGAATTTGTCATGACTTTGGTTTCTGTTTGCAGTTGGTTCTGGGGCACTCGCAGTGGCCATTTCCTTAGAAATAGCATCGGCCAGCATATCTTGTACCCGTTTGCGGGTGTTTCTGGCTTCGTTAGGGTCAGAAAACACAGAGTTTTTGTATCTGGGATCCAAGAATGTGCAGACTGAAAATGTGCCACTTCTCTCGACATTAGTAAATCTGGTTACCAACCCAGTCCTCAATTGATATATTATGTTTATTGACGCCTCACAAAAATTTTCCGCCAGTAGCTTGTCGCAACTAGAAATTAGACACCTGGTGAGCACTATGACCGAACTTGCGGTCATATAGCTTTGACCACTCATGGTGGTGGTGGCGTCATCGAACGGTTTTAAAATTTTGCAGAGTTCTGCACACCACACCCATTCCTCATTTGAAATTATCGGCAGGTCCTGCCGCAGTATTGCAATAGTACTTCTCACGTGAGTCTCTAGCTCGACAAATCTTTGGAGCATATAATATGCAGAATTCCAGCGTGTTGGCACTTCCTGTTTGAGTCGTTTGGGTATACACTCGGGGTTTTCAGTGGTTTGCGCCTTCAGCAGTTTTGCCAGCGCCGTGGAGCTTGTTTTGAAATGTCGAACATTTTTTTTTTTTTTTTTTCCAGAAGCGGTTGAAGTATCTTCAAGGTATCCTGAATTATTAGATTCAGTGTATGGGCGTAGCAGCCAAATGCTTCCAGCCCATGTCCCGGACAGCTCGTGTGATGTTTGCCGCATTGTCTGTAACGACAAAATTTATTTTGTCGGCTATGTTCCACTCTTCGGCCATTTTCGCAAACGCAGTGTGAATATTTTCGCTAGTGTGCGCGTCTTCGAAGTTGCTGCAGTATAGGAGGACCGACTTTATCGTAAAGTCTTCTGTGACGTAATGTCCCGTTATCGCCAAATAGGACTCGTTGGCACGTGATGTCCATAAGTCCGACGTGAGACATATAATTTTACCGTCAAACCGTACTCCGTTTTTAACGGCTTCTTTAGTCTTCTCGTGTAGAGCCGGTATCATAACACTTGACACAGTCTTTCTGCTGGGTAACTTGTAGCCCGAAATCCAGCTCACAAATTTTTTGAAGGACTCTTCCTCAACCAGAGAGAATGGCTGAAAGCTGTGAGTGAAGAGGCGCAGCAGGTCATTGTCAATTTTTTGTTTAGTTTCCTTTGATATTTTTTTTTGTGTGCTATATCTGTCGATAGTCTGCTGGAATCTAATCGATGTTGTGAGTGGTCGACCCAGTGCCGTTGACTCAGCAGATAATGACGTGGATATTGACGGCGCCGCCGGTACCGATGTAGATGGTGCCGGTTCCGACGTGGATGATGATGGTGCCGGTGCTGGCGAAGGACTACATAGCCCCTCCATATTTATTTGTGGGGTTTCAGCATCCTGCCGCTGAATAGATTGTACAGTCACCACACGGCGATAAATATCTACGTGCTTCTTTTTGAGATGAGCTTTTAAATTCCCCGTTGAGCCCTTGTAACTGTATATATCACCACATAATGTGCACTTAGCTTTTTTGTCCGAAATCGGATTAGTCTTAGTAAAAAAGTCCCACAAGACGCTTGTATTTACACGAGACATTTTACTTGCCTACTGCGATTTGCGCCGGAACCGTTCGCTCACTAATACCTACATCTATAATCTATCTATAATCTAAGCTGCAAGGATATGTAAGCATTTAAGGCTCATATGAAATGCATGCCCACAGACAGGCACATGTAGGTTCGCGCCTACACATTCTGCATGTGTGCATACAAGTAAAGAAAACCTCACATGGACATAAACCTTGCAACTCCTGCCGCCGTTCCCTGAACCGGGGTGGCATTGGCAAAAGTGAACCGATTTTTACAGCACGGGTGGTCAGCCTCGTACCAACCTATCAGTCAAGGAGCCCATACATAGATACAGGTATTATACGAAAACAACACGCACAACGCGGTACGCCTGCGCCGCGAATACATAGTTTTTTTTCATACATAGATGTCGTGGATCGCAATATCTGATATTCGGTTTCGACTCAATACACAAGAGAACCCGAAAACACAACGCTGTACGCGCGCGCCGCGAATACATAGTTTTTTTTCATACATAGATATCGTGGATCGCAATATCTGATATTCGGTTTTGACTCAATATATAGATATTGAAACTATATACGGTTTGAACCGCCCACTTCAAGTCTCACCACTCTCCCCTACAACATTGAAATAATTTTATACATGTGGATTAAGAGATTTCGAATCCTGAGAAAGATACTGAAAAAGAGAAACCGCCACGCCTTTCCTTCAATGGTGGAGGAAGAAAACAGACTATGTCCTCATCTTGTACCTCACTTTCATCGTCTTCTAGAGGCCAAACAAACGTAGATTTTTTTTTTACTCTTCTGATGAATTTAACTATGGGAATGCTGTCAGTTTCAGCTAAAATTTTACCCACATAATGTTTACTTTTCGTTTGCATAGGAAACTTGACAACTACCCATTTATTTATCTTATTTTTTACTGGCACATCTGAAAATATTTCTTCATTTCTAGCCTCTTCTTCAAAGTCTTTTTCAGCCCTCTCAATCAGATCTTGAATGTTAATGTCGCTTTCATCAGATAAAAACGAAGCCAATGACTCGTCTGATGTTGACTCTTCTTTTTTTCTTTTCTTAATTTTTTTTTTTTTACTTTTTGCACCATCATCATTAAAATGTAAAGCCTTTACCATCTTATCTTTTACTACCTTCTTTCCTGGCTTATTCTTTCTTTTTTCTTCTGCCTCTTTCTGAATTTATATCTTTTCAGGGGTATCAGTAAGCACCCTAAACTTTCCAGGTTTTTTCCCTCTCTTCGATGTTTTCTTACGCTCATTTTTTGGAAATGGTCTAATTTCCTCTAAAGATTTTGTTGTTAAAGTTGACACCTTGTTCTGCTGAAGTGGAGTTGCAATAACCAGATTAGATGGACCAGCAGCGTAAAGGTCATTTTGGGCCACTGACTCAAAACTCATACTAGAACCAGGGTTAGTTTTGCTGTTATGGATAGGTAGATCACTCTCATTGTCAGGCTCGTCTGATTCATTGTTTAGGTCTACATCAGGGTTAGGTCTATCTGAAACAGCACTTCCCAAATACTCAGCATCAGAAAATATATTTTGATTGATTGGCCACAGTCCAGATGATGAAAAGCCAGCTGTAATATTTGCTGGGGTAAAAACTAAAGGGTAAGCCTTTCCAGTTATAGCTGCGATATCATAGATTGATAAGAGGTTTTCCTGGATTACTTAGTAGCCAGTTCTTGCAGGCTTCATTATAGTAAGTTTTAAAAGGACCAAAAACTCCTCTATCTAAAGCAGGCATGGGCAACCTTTCCTAGGTCTGGGGCCACATTATCATTCTGTCTCCGTGTCAAGGGCCAGACCAAATTATTAACTATATTAAGGTAATATTAAATTAAATAAAACACTTTGCTACTTCTTGCATATTTTATTTATTTATATAATGAACGACATTAATTGCTTATAAAATTTAATGTGACGATTGACTTTGTACTTGAATTACGAGACTATCAATATTGGCGTTGATATTGCTTAATGATAATCTCATCGAATTTTCGAGATTTTCATCTGTTATCCTCGTTCGAATTTTCGATTTGGTGTACTTCATCCTCGAAAAAAATTGTTCGCATGTATACGTGCTGCCAAAAAGACAAATGATGTTTCTTGCAAATCTACGTATGTTTTTATAATTTTCTTCCACCAAATATAATTTATAAAAATCTGTCAAAGTAACTTTGTCAAATTGTGATTTTAGCGCTAAATCCCCCTGAAGCTCAATAAGTTCCATCTGTAAATTTGCTGGCACATTATTTACATCAGCATCCATCGGACGAGCAAATATAGCGAATGTTGAGTCTTTGTTTTGGAAGTCGGCAAACCTCGTATCAAATTGCTCTATTAGTGCCTTCAGTTCATCTCCATAAGAATTATATGTGATGTTTGTATGCCTTGATAGATTAGGAAAATGGTAACAATTTTTACCTCTTATCTGATTTTTCAAAAATCTAAGCTTATTACAAAAAACTTTGACATGGCTATGCAGTTCATGAACCAATTGTCCCTGTTTTTGTAGTTTTAAATTAAGATCATTTAGGTATCCTGTGACATCTACAAGGAATGCTAAATCACACACCCATTGATTATCTTTTATTTGGTTGATTGTGTTTCCTTTTATGTCCATAAAATCTGCAATGTCTTGTCTCAAATCATAGAATCATTTCAACATGTTTCCTTTACTCAACCACCTCACTTCACAGTAAGAAGACACATCTTCATAGTCTGAAAATAGGTCTTCCAAAAACACCTTAAACTGGCGGTGATTAAGTGCACGTGACTTAATAAAATTAATGCTTGCTACTACTACATCCATAACATTCTTGAATTTCATCGATTTTGTGCACAAATTTTGCTGGTGGATAATACAATGAAAATTTGTTAAATTTTCCGGCTGGATCTGTAATTCTATTGCTCTTTCATTAACAACTCCAATAAATCCTTTCCGTAAGCCAACCATTGCAGGGGCACCATCAGTACATATGCCAGATAGTGCACTCCATTTAATCCCAAAGCTTTCGAAGACTATGTTGACTGCTTCAAATATATCTTCACCGGTAGTCGTTCCTTTTAACGGCTGAAGAGCTAATAATTCTTCTGTGATTTTGAAGTCCACGTCAACTCCTCTGATAAATATTGCTAATTGTGCTGTATCAGAGGCATCTGTGCTCTCATCCAAAGTAATTGAAAATGCTTCGAATCCAGTAATCACCTCTTTCAAACTTTTTTTGATATCATCAGCCATCATTTCTATACGTCGGACAACAGTGCGTCTCGACAAAGATATTCTCTCAAAGTCTTTTTTCTTTTCAGGACAGATTATACTTGAAACGTCGAGCAGACACTCTTTAATAAATTCTCCTTCACCAAATGACTTAAAATGCTTTGCAATTTTTTCGCTTACAACAAAGCTGGCTTTAACAACGCTATCGTGCTGCGTTATTTGCTTTTTGAACATTTGTTGCTGGGTATCCAAGTTCTTCTTCAACTTCTGTATCATATCTTTTCGAATTTGTTCATTTATTTGTTGGTGATCCGCATGCCTCGAAGTAAAATGTCTCTTTAAGTTGAATTCTTTGTTGACGGATACGGACTCCTTACACAGCAAACATACGGGCATTCCTTTATTCAGGATAAAGAAATAATCCTCCGTCCACTTGTCTTGAAATTTTCGACACTCTGCATCAACTTTTCTTTTTTTCGACATAACCCCTGACATTGTCACAAATTTAAAAACAATATTCAGAACTGACAAACAAAACTGTCTTCTACGCCAGAACGCACCAGTAAACAGAACAAACCAGACCAGAAGTCGCGTGAACACTAAATAAGGCCACCTTAAATGCCACCATTAACTATCGAAAAAAGCAGTGAAAAAGGTGTAAGCCATATTCCTTGCGGTAGGCGCATTGTAGACATAAGTTATTTCATTACACAGATGGAAGAAATAGGACTGCATCCATTAAAGTGTACAGGAGGGAGATTTATTCTTGTGAAAGATACGCGAGATGGGCTCATGACGACACTTCATTTCAAGTGCATGCTATGTGAAAAAAAAACAGTTGTTCATTCAGAGCCTCGTACATCAAAAATGAATACATCTTTTGTTTGGGGTGCATTAAACATAGGTATTGGACATAGCCAAGCAGAAGAACTTTTGTGTTCAATGGATATGCCCATGATGTGCTTCAGTTCATTTCAAAGACATGAGAAGATAGTTGGCCATTCATGGAAAACGTATTTAGCAGACCAAATGTCAAAAAATGTTTTGAAAGAGATGGAGTTAGCTCGTGAAAAGGGAAATATAGATGAAGGGTATCCATTCATAACGGCTATCGTCGACGGAGGTTGGTCCAAGCGAAGCTATGGGCACAGCTTTTCTGCGAAATCGGGAGTGGCATGCATCATCGGAAGACAAACGAGAAAACTCATATATCTTGGTATTAAAAATAAGTACTGCCATATATGCACAATAAATGGTGACAAAGTGCGTCCTCATACGTGCAATACATCGTTTTCTGGCCCATCTACTGGTATGGAGCAGGCGATCATAGTTGAGGGACTGAACCATTTATTCGAAAAATTAGAGGTGTGGGTAAAATATATAATAGGAGATGGTGACTCTAGTGTGTACGCAAGGGTGCGTGAACGAGCACCCTTTGGGTATAAAATACAAAAACTAGAATGTGCCAACCACATTGTGAAATGTTATACCAGCAAATTGTATAGGATGACAACAGACACTAAATACGATCCCAAAAGTCGTACTTTACTCAAACGGGAGATTCATAGGTTAAAAAGTGCAGCACGTGGGGCAATAAAACAAGCCGATGGAAATTTAGTTCAATTGCGAGGTGATTTGAAAAATGGTCCTGATCATGTTTTCGGAAATCACTCGAAATGTCGCCAGCAGTATTGCAAGCATATTGGGAAAGATTCCATGAATAATATTCCATTTTTGGAAAAGGGGAGATTGCTAATAGACTTGCACCTTCAGTTAGATGCTTTGGTCCGCAAAGCAGACAGACTAACTGAAAATGTAACCACCAACCTGGCCAAAAATTATATGTCTTTAGTTAGTAAGTTTGTTGGTGGAAAAAGAGTGGACTACACAAAAAGTGCAAGCTACGAGAATCGATGTTTTGGAGCAGGCGTGAGTCATACCGCTGGACCATCTCATATCACTGATTTGCACAAAATTATAACGGGGAGATCACCTGGTCGGATTGTCAAGCGCTTTGTAGCAAGGCGAACCAAACGCTGCGAAGCGAGACGCTTAGTGTTCACCAAAAAACGCAAGCCTATTACACCAACATCAAGAGCACCCGATTACGATTATGGCCCTGATGCTGCGGAACCTGACATATCTCCGGAGCAATTAACCATAAAAATGGCGGAGATTATGGATATGCTCTGTAACGAAGTTGCTACTGACGCAGATACCCAACAACTGCAAGAAATAACTATTGGGCAAACTGACAACCATCGTTGGATAGAAGCAAGAGAGAAACGATTGACCGCTTCAAAATTTGGATTAATCTGCAAACTAAGAAAGTCCACCCTCCGCCACAATACTGTAAAAAATTTGCTCCTGAAGAAGGACATCGTTACTAAAGCCATTGTTTACGGCAGAAATCACGAACGAACGGCCATAGACTTATACACGAAGAAAACGGGACTGCAAGTTTTTCCATGTGGAATTTTTGTGACAAAGGAGTGGCCATTTTTAGGAGCGAGTCCTGATGGATTAGTGGATGGTAATGGTTTGGTCGAGGTGAAATGTCTTCCTTCGATAGGATGCAAATCCATTATTGATGCAGCTCTCGAAGGCAATATTTTTATTCATTTTGAAAATGGAAATCTAAAGTTGAAAAATTCTCACAATTATATGTATCAAGTACAGGGGCAAATGTTTCTTGCCAAAAAAAACTTTTGTGACGTAATAATATATTCCGAAAGTGGAATAGAAGTTATACGAACTTACCCAGACCCCGAATTCGAGTTGAATGTGATATCGCACCTGTCAAAATTTTATAGGGATTCACTGTTGCCAGAGTTGGCTGATAGTCGAATTCAGCGAGGTATGAAAATAAGAGAACCTGACTATGTCATCAGTGCCATAAAAGACAAAGCTTTAAAAGCCACCTTATCATCCCAACTCTAATATTTTAAGTGTAATTACCTTTATTGTTAGTTATGAAAGCTATAGATGATACCAAACAAATCATTCCAATAACATAAAAAATAAATAAAAGGTTCATAAAACTTCAGAACATACATATAAATCAGAACTTACATAATTGTTAAGAACATGCAAGGTATCAGTAGTTATGTTTGGTTTATATGTTTACAACAATCTACAATCTACAATCTAAGTTGCAAGGATATATTCATTTAAAGCTCTCAGATGTATGCCCACAAACCAACAAGTGTAGTTCGCGCTTACAAATGCTGAATGTGTACTTACAAATAAAATCCAAACCTCAAATGAACATAAGCCCCACAACTTTTGCCGACCTTCCCTGAAACAGGGGTGACATTGGCAAAGTGAACCATTTTTTACAGTATGGGTGGTCAGCCTCATACCAACCTATAAGTCAAGGAATATGAATAATAAATTACATTTAAATATAAAAAAGAACAAAACCTTACAAAGAAATCTATACAAAAAAAGTCAGAAATTTCCTATGCAAAAAATGTAGCAAATGAATACACCAACATTAGAAATCAACATTGCAGATTAGCCGCCACTTCTTCCTGTCCTTGCATACTTCTTTCATTTCATCCAGAGTCATAACCTTTTTCATACAAGTCCTCCTTTTATTATGACTCTGGATATCCCATTCATTCGCTATTTCAGAGATTTATTTTATCAGGTTTAGTTTGTATTTTATTTATATTGATGGTCTAGTTAATAACAAGTCTTTAAATCTCTGGAAATTAGTAGATACAATAGAGTAGATTAAAAAAAATAATACATTGTATTGTTTTGAAATGTGTTTTATAGATTTGGGTTTGTTTTATAATTGGTTTGTATTGAAATGTCTTATACAAATTTGTGTTTTGTTTTATTATTATATTCTATTGAAATGTGTTTTACAGAGTTGTGTTTTGTTTTATAATTGCATTGTATCGAAATGTGTTTTACAGAATTGTGTTTTGTTTTATAATTGCATTGTATCGAAATGTGTTTTACAGAATTGTGTTTTGTTTTATTATTGAATTGTGTTGAAATGTGTTTTGTTTTATTATTGAATTGTGTTGAAATGTGTTTTACAGAATTGTGTTTTGTTTTATTATTGTATTGTGTTGAAATGTGTTTTACAGATTTGTGTTTTGTTTTATTGTTGTATTGTATTGAACTGTGTTTTACAGATTTCCGTTTTGTTGTATTGTATCAAAATGTTTCAAGAAAATTTCTACTCCCATTTGGTAATTTACTCAATACAAAACGGCTAACGGAATCACAATGCCATACATTTCCACAGCCCGTTGCGTAATGGTCATTACGCAACGGGTAACCGTGTTGAAGTAAAAATGTGCGCATGCGCATTGTCAGAAATGGAACCATTTTTGAATTTCGAATATCAACCTTGAAGTAGGCCATATATAGCGATAACTATTAATAACTATTACAGATTTGTGTTTGATTTTATTATTGTATTGTATCGAAATGTGTTGTACAGTTCGGTGTTTTGTTTTTTATTGTACTTTATTGAAATGTCTTTTTCATATTTGTGTTTTATTCTATTATTGTTTTGTATAGACATGTGTGTAAAAAGTTTAAAAATACTAGGCTTGGATTTTTAAAATTGAATAAATATCCATAACAATCAATCATAATGTGCGGTTCGCCGGCAAAAGTTTATTGAATCTAATTTTATCTAAGTTGCAAAGATATGCAACATTGGGGATTCACATTATATGCATTCTCACAAACAGACACGTAAAAGTTCACGCTTGCACATGCCGCATGTGAACCTACAACATAAAAACCCAAATATTAAATGGACATACACCCTGCAACTCTTAACGACCTTCCCTGAAACACAGGTGACATTGGCAGAGTGAACCATTTTCTACAGCATGGGTGGTCAGCCGCATACCACCCTATAAGTCAAGGAAGTTACACAACAATACGTATGCTAAATAATAATATTATAATTGAGAGATGAAATTTCCCACAACACATAAGTACCTACTCGTAGACGTCATTGTGTCTGCATCCACTGGCAAATTATAGGGCTACCAAAAATATATTTTGTGCGTTAAACTTTATAAATTATCTGTTAACATCCTAAACGTATAGGATGATATGAGGTTGAACACTCGTACTGCAAAATTGGTGCAATTTTGATAATGTTATTCTTTCTTCATGTGAGGAGTCCGAGGTGTAACAACTAGATCTTGAACGATTTATATGAACATATAAAACACACACCAATCTTTGTGGTCAATCATGGTGCCGCAGTCGTTTATCTATATTGGATAGTATGAAAAGGATCTTTAAAAATATCAAGCTTAGATATAATTTTTATACATGCATTATTGTATTAATATTAAAATTTCAAGTAGTAGGTACCTACTCAAAAACATGCTAAAAAGTAAAATAGTTTGAAGACATAATGTTTATTTATTGTTTTGCAATCACGAAAAATACAAAACCACTTATCAATAAGTTTTGATTCATAAACAAAAGTATGTTTATTCAACCCTGAAAATGATACAATATTATTTTGCTCAATATGGCATAGCAGGACGTGTCCATGCCTCGTATAGTTGAGCTATAGTTGTATAGTTATATAGTTGCAGATGTCTATATGACATGGCTCGGAATTTTTATACATATACAGCTGATGTATTTAAATACATGAGCGGTCCGTCAGACCCATTGGTCGGACTTGAAGTAAACTGTTTTATCATCACTGTCGGCCAAAATATCTCAATTGGGGACACCAGCACCATCTGTGTAACAAATAAAACAATAAACAAATAGAGAATTACAATAATTATTTAAAAATTAGGTGCTTAAGTTAAAGAAATGAAACTTTTATGAAAATAATTAAAACCATTTCTTTCATTTAATCGCGATGTGATTTGTGCGGAAGATTACTCGGAGGAACTGAAAACGCGTACGACAAAAAATTACGTAAATACATTTTCAAAAAAATTAATAACTCAGTAACTAAGTAAATAATGAATTTTCGGAAATCCTGGTAATTTAGCTGAATACATACTCTTATCATTAAATTATATATTTGGTTTTGAAATATTATTACGAGTCGCCTTGGAAAATGAGCCTTTTAAAATTGGTTTTTTGCATATTTCCAGCTGACTTGAAGGAAAAAAAAAATAAAAAAAATATTTTCATTGCTTTTAAATATATGGAAAGACAACCGTATATTTATTTTTTTGAACAGCCAAAGTTGTTTTGGGTCTCAAATCCCCCTTAACCCCTGGTGTTCAAGGAACTCTAGAAAAATTTCTCCAATTGACCAGCCTGATTGGTTGCAAGTTCCATAGCTTTCAGGAGCAGCTCCATTTAGCATATGGTTTTTAAAGTGGACACGTGGAAATACAAATACTGGTGGAACAGAGCTTCCAACTGCATTGATGCAAGCAATAACGGTGGTATTAAACCCTCTTTCAGTGAAAGTGATTCCTCTAATTTGTTGAAGTTTCTTGAAAGCTATGACTTTAGGCGGAGTGTGAACAGAGGAAACCCCTGTCTCATCCACATTAAAAATCCTTTCTGCAGAGAACTTGTGTTTTTCCAATAAATTTGTGTATTTGTCAAAAAACAGCTTTACAACAGGTTTGTTGAATCCAATTGCACGACCGATACTTGTAGGCCGAGGTGTTCTAAGAGATAACTCTGAGTTGCGCTTCCGAAACTCAACAAGCCATTGTTCTCCAGCTTGGCAATTAGTATTCCATGATTCTGGATACTTTTTTCCATTTGATTTTGCAAACTGGTAGGCTAGCTTCTTCACATCTCCCTTTGAAAGGCCCATAATGCATAGCACTTGCTGTTAATAAATAATCTTTAAGGGAGTTTTCTTCTTCTCTGGAGAAAACCTGATGAATTACACATTTATTTTCATATTTAAATTCAGCCCCTCCTCTCTCTTTATGTAGTTCGTAATGCCTCTGCAGTGTCGTATCCTAACAGACAATCCATTTTTTTCATCGAGTGTTATTGCTTCTTGTAAGCAATAACACTCACCCATAACCCCCCCTTCGCCCATTCAGTTATCATCTGTTAAGCTGATTCTGTTTTTTATTTTAAGATGACAAAGTTTTCCTCAGTGACAATCATAAGAAGATCATTGGTAAATGCCCTGAGTTCCACGCCAATTCCAAAATCCTTCTGGAGTAAGTCATCTAGTATATAATTCCAAAAGCTGGACCCGCAGGAAGATCCCTGAACGCAGCTCTTGGTCGTAGTTTTCTCGAGACTTGTATCGCCATAGGTAAGACACTTCGTTGTTGATGGAAATTCTTGGCCAATGCAAACAAATTACGAGGATTGCCCTTGCGCTTAAGTTGACACATTCAAAATGGCCACCAGGCATTGTCAAATGCTTCCCTTATGTCTAACGAAATTGCTATGGCCAACTTTTTCACTTCGAGTGCGGACTTGATTGTCTCAGCTGACGCATTGAGTGCGTCCTCTGTGGAGCGTTGTGGAGTGAACCCATATTGGTTGCTGCTGAGTTGCTGATTAATTTCTCTAGTACCTTGCCAAATACGGATATCAATCCTATTGGTCTACATGACTTTATATCAGTTAGGCCTCTTTACCCGGTTTAGGTATGACAAGTATCGCAGCTCTTTTCCAGATTATCGTAAATATGCTGTGTCTCAAACATGTGTTGTACATACTCAATACCATTCTTCTAGCCATATTAAACACGTGGAAACATATATCAGAAGTAAAGTTTTTCTTCGCGCCGATGTTTGTCAGAATGTGTTCAATTGCTTCCAAAGGGGTTGGTTACCGCAATCTCTTCCTGGGTTTAACAGGTTTAACAAGATTCACCACAGGTAGGTGGGAATGGAGTTGATGCAGAGAGGCTAATATGTAAAAACTTGCATAGTTACATTGTGTTGTGTCTGCACCCTTGAACCCCAAATGATGAAGTCGCAAATTCATGTATTTTTCTAAAATTGTTTTTAAAGAAGAGTGCGGTGGCTTAGTGTAGCGTGCTGGTCGATATAATGAAAAATAAGTGAACTAAAAATTAAGGTTTTCAAAAAATCTTTTCAAAATCTGATTTGACAGATGTCTTGCATCATTATTTGATCAAACATGTTGGATTCCTTTCTGTTTCACAAAAAAAAATATTGAGCTATCAGCTGTCATATGTACCTACATACGTTAAATAAATCATTTGAGGGAAAAACAAGTCCACCCATGGTCTTCAATATAATAAGTTTATGAAGTATACATTTTTCATTGCTTAGCAAACTGTTTACACATGGTTCACATTTTTTTTTTCTTAACAGTTGTCTAGCTACGAATCCAGAAATATATCCTACAATATATTAAGCCATGTCCGGTCCAGACCGGTCCATAGTTCAGTGGTAACACTTCAAACTCTGAATGGAAGATTGTGGGTTTGATTCCTGGCGGAGCACAAAAAATATACCATTTATATTTTCAAATTTGCTCTTCGCTGGGTTGAAAAATTCATAAACCTTTACCAATGACCGGTCACCAAAGGTCCATCCAGCCTTACAGCAACTGGGTCTTGCTTGAGAATTGGCGCTTTGTAGCGACGACGACCAAACTCGTAAAAAGGTTGATAGCTCAATTGGTAGAATGCTTGCATTTCATGCCGAGAGCAAGGGTTCGATCTCAAGGTTTACTCAGCCTTCACAAGAAATGAGAACCACCCAGGGGCATTTTAAGCTATTTTGGGTAGGGTCCAACGCTGCTCATGCCCCCCCCCCCCCCCAAATAAGTAGGTAATGACATTTTTTAATGTAATGTAAGGTAATGACATCAACACAATTTAATGAGAATTTTTTAGAAAAGTAGGTAGGTACATTATTATAGGTAGGTACCTACATTAGGTAGCTAGGCACAACGTAACGGTTCAAAACATTTTTTTTCGTAATTTCGCAGTCGCAAATTTTTCTAGTATAGTCAAAAAATCTAAATTCTGTAAGGTGTCGTAATTTATGTTCATCACTGACAGGTGATTCTGTTTGTGCTGGGAAATTGTAGTCCTGAGGTCATTTTTTGTCAATTTTAATTTTGAAAACGCCCTTTCTCCCGTTGCGTTACTGACCATTATTGTCTGGTAAATTTTAAAGCCGCAGCAGTACTCGAAAAAACAACTTCTAGGTCGTTTTTTAACATGAATTTGTATGTCTCTGCCGCCCCCATTGGTTCCCCGATGTCTTGAACAAAGCGGTGAAAGTCGACTAGTTCACAAGGGAAGTTATCCATGAGATCCACATAATATTTAGCTTGTAGTTTTTTGGCGTAATTCATAAGAGAATCTTCATCAGTCTCTTTGATGATATTAATGAATTTGAAGTTTTCCGAGAGTTCGCTGTAAGCACTCTTTCTCGTGTCTATTTCGCTGACTAGCCTGTCAATTAGAGGCAAATAGCAGGCCACCCTGAGTTCATCTCTAGCACTCAAGGTGACGTATTCACCCTCACGTTCATCAGCGAATGCCTTCTTCTTTCGTGACCTTTCTTCGGAATAGGTTGCGCCATCGCCATAAGCTTCCGACTGAATTTCATATTCCTCAAATTTATCTCGGTACGATGTTAGCGAAGTCTGAAGCGCAGCTAGTTGGTTCACTGCTTTCAATAGATTGCAATTTTTCTTCTGCAAAATTTGACTTGTTATATAGATTTTATGCAATAATGAATTCCACACCAAAGCCATGATATTGTCTCCTTTTTGGTGAGGTCTGCCAGTAGACCAGTAGCCTCTCTTGTTGTTTCAGGTTTTTGATGAATGTCATCAATTATTCCTTACAACGCCAAACCCGAAAAAGTTTTGAGCTTGTGTGCTTGACTACGCAGCATAAGTGTCCACGAAATTCAGGGAGTGGGCTGAGCACAGCACATAATCAGCAAATTCGTTAATTTCCCGAATTTTAGCTTGTAATCCATTGAATCTCCCTGAAATGTTGGCTGCATTATCATACGATTGGCCTCTCATTAAATTTATGTCAATGCCACTTTCCTCTAAAAATATGATCACGATGTCTCTTAAATATTCTCCAGTATGCTTTTCAATGGTCAGGTAGTTCAGAAACCTTTCCTCAATGTCACCTTGTCCATTAACATATCTTATGATGACGGCCAATTGATCGACGTGGGACTTGTCGGGGGTAAAGGAGAAGTAGCGCGCCTTCTTTATCTCTTTAACAATTTTTTCAAAGACAGAATTGCCCATAATTTGAATGTTTTTGTAATTTCTTTCAAAAGTACACACCTACCTAATTTTTTTTATAGTGAAGAATTATTTCTCATGTTTTTTAATTATTTTTTTCAAGAGGAGCTAAGTACTGTAAAAAAATTAACCCAAAAGGGTCCCCGCGGAGCTCCTTGGGCCTTGGGGCCCTGTCCGCTGCGGGCACTGCGGACCCCCCTTAAACTGGCACTGGAACCCCCCCCCAGGAGCTGGGAAACCTCCACTTCAACTGAAAGAGGTTGGTGTGAGGCCGGCCCCCTTACCCGTAAAAATAAATAGGTCCCGAATCGCCACATGCGACCCCTTCGGGGATAACGCAGGCAAGAAGTTACACTATATGTGTAGTTTAGTTGCAGTATGTCTGATAGATCTGATGTCAGGGAATCTAATGATCCTGCAAGAACAATAGCATTAGATTCCAATAAATTATCGGATTCGGAACTTGGGTTGATTACACTTGATTCTACTGAATCAAGCAAATAATTTGACGAAAGAGACTCATTTATTGTGTTTGAAGCAGAAGTTTTGAGAATCTGAAAGTTATCTAGCGGGACACAATTCCCAGTAAACGACCGTAACTGTATATTGTTATATAATTTGCGATAAATTCCGCAAAACTGGGTTGTTATTATTTCCACCATGGCTACGTATTAAGCCAAAAATTAAGAAAAATCAACAAGATTAAATTGTTGAAATTTCTAAAACAATTTACACTTGATTCAACTTGCTCAAACAGCGTTAGAGACATGTTACGCATCCGGCATCTCCAAAGCTGTAGCAACACTCATACTCGTCAATTGCACCGACAACTAAACCTTCATAATTTGATTTTGAAATTTTATGTATGACAGGAAAAACACTGAAAGATAGAGTGAGAAACGAATGGGTTCTAAATGAATGCGGAGTAAAAGAAAGCGTGAAAGTGAAAGTTCAAAGAAGTGTGATGCGATGGTTTGGACATATTGAAAGGATGAATGAAGACCGACTGACAAAAAGAGTGTATAAAGGGAATGTAACAGGTAAGCGTGGAAGGGGAAGACCTAGGAAACAATGGATTGATCAGATAAATGAGATTGCGAATGAATGGAATCTACAGAGTGGAAACAAGAGAAGAGCATGCATGAAAAGAGTGATGAAATTAGATGAGATGAAAGAAGTATGCAAGGACAGAGTCAAGTGGAGGCACTTGTGTGGAGGTACTGGCCACCCCTAGAGGAAAGGCGGCAGGATACAAGACAAGACAAGACAATGTGACGACGAGTTAACTCGTGAAATCCTTCTGTCTCATAAAGAAGTTTCACAAGTTTTGTCAGATGTTCCCATTGAATTTTCTAGTTGTCTAAAAAACTATTTTTGGCTTCCAATGTGTTCCTCACAAGCTTAAGCATATGGCACGGATCAATAAATATTGCCATCTGTTTATTTATTACAAGTGGGATGTCAAACAGTAGTGTTAAGTTGCCAATATCTTCAAAATTACACCCTAAAATTTTGGCAGCTGCAAAATTTGATGCACAGCCATCAAATGTTACAGCAATTATATCTGCACCAACATCATTGCACTTTTCAAGGCAGGTCGTTATATTGAAACTAGCTCGACGAGTCCCTGCCAGCCCCTTAATGAAAAAATATCCTACTGGGATTTTCCAATTTTGATCATTGCAAACAACAAAACAAAAACATACACCTGGGTTGCTACTTCCTTGGTATCTTTTTGTCCTATACTGTATTCCACTAAACCTATGTTATTTTATACATTCCATTGTGTTTGTTAGCGGATCGCCATTTTGTCCACTACCAGAGTGCATACAAGTCTTTTGCAAGTGGCTTTTGATTTTTCCGCTAAAGTTGTAAAAGCTTGTGCAGTGAATCCTGGCTCTATGTTAGAATTTTCGTCCATCTTCTTATATTTGTGGGTTAGGTAAAGCTTTAGAAAATACGCGCCTTACATATGTGTAGGCGGACGGAGAATGGAAATGTAGTGTAAGTGTAAATTTTCCGGGTGCAAGTGGATAGTTACGGGCTTCAGATTTTCTTTTCAAATATTTTCTATTTATTAGTTCTGCACTTTCAACCTTTAGTTCCAAATTGTATAAACTATCCGGGGAAATCATATTTGTTTTTTCCAAAGCTAGTATTACTTTTTACTTACTTTCTTCGGCTCATAAGGCAAGACTCATATTCGGGATGTCTAAATTTACTCGCATTACTCCATTGTTAGGGAAACTGCATTGGCTTCGTTTTCCGGAGAGGGTGGTCTACCGTGTTTGTCTGATGGTGTATAAGGCTGTAAATGGTACAGCTCCTTCATATTTGGCTGACATGTTTACACCCGTTGAGAGGGATTTGAGGCGCCAAACGCTCAGATCTGCTGGGGATGGCGTGGTGGACTTGGTTCAGCCACACCGTCAGACACGCACTAATTTTGGGGACCGTGCTTTCCGGTTTGCGGGACCAATGGAGTGGAACAGACTGCCACCTAATGTGAGGAAGGCAAAGACTGTTGGTGTCTTTAAAGGAGCACTAAAGACACATCTTTACAAGAAATCTTATCCGTGATTTGAGAGGGCCCTTGAGGTGTGACACACACAAAAACGGCGCTCTTTAATTATGTGTACATTAAAATAAATTATCCTTATATATATATATATATATATATAAGCCTTGAAGGCTCAGGGCCTCCCGCACCACAATCCTCCAGGACTCTCTGTCTTGTGCTGCTTCCGTCCATGGTCCCCTCACTCCCAGAACTTCGGCGTCGGCTTCAACGTTGTCTGCCCACCACATCCTGGGACGTCCGAGTGGTCTAGCACCATCCAATACTGTTCTGATGATCCTGGAGTCCTCTGCACGTGCTACATGTCCGGCCCACTGGAGTCTTCTTGATTTCATTACCGACACTATGTTTGGATCTTGAAACACGGACATCAGCTCCGCGTTGGTCCGGATACGCCACCTGTCATCTTGTGACGAGAATGTGACGAAGCATTTTGATCAAGACCTGGAGAGATTTCTCTTGTTTCTGAGTCAGACTCCAGGCTTCCCATCCGTACAAACAACTGGCCGAACAATGGAAGTGCACATCTTGAATTTTGGAGCGGGATAGCCATTTTGAACACAATAGCCCTCTAAGGCCAAAAAATGCATTATTGCCGGAGTGAATTTGGGCATGTAATTCTGAGGATAGGATATTCTTGTCATTTATAATGGTACCCAAGTATTTGAATGATTTGCAGTTCTTAAACTTGTAATCATCTATATTCTTGAATATCCCGCCGCGACACAGGCAAGTATTCAGTTTTCCCCTCATTAATTCTCAATCCTATCCTCCTTGCCATTCTCTCCATTGGTAAGAAGAGCGCCCGGAGCTGTGCAGCGTTCTCTCCCAGAAGCACCACATCATCCGCATATCCCAGCAGCCTAATGGTACTTCCTATGGTGATTCCACCAAACACAGATTTGGTTTCTCTCACGACCTTTTCCAAGGCTAGGTTGAAGAGCAATGGAGAGAGGGCGTCACCCTGCTTTAGGCCTGAGCTGATCTCAAAGGGATCCGAGACCTGTCCCTGCAGCAGTATTTGAGCTCTTGATTTTCTATGGATATCTGAACCAGTTTGATGAGTTTTCCAGGAATTCCATAGTCTCGTAAAACGCTCCACAGCCCCAAACGATGCACTGAGTCATAAGCAGTCTTGAAGTCGACAAAAAGGCAATGAGTATCTTGAGCATATTCCCATTTCTTCTCTAATATTTGCCTCAAAGAAAAGATCTGGTCGGTTGTGCTCCGATTCCTTCTGAAACCTGCTTGGTACTCTCCAAGAGCACATTCAGCATAGCTATTTCTGGATGGCGACGCAAAAAGGCCTGGTACCAACCCTTGCTTGGTACTTTGACGCTTAATTTGAGATCGTCAGATCTGCGTGGCTGTTCCTTCTTGGCGCACGTCACTAGCCAATCAACCAGTAATTTCTCCTCTTCGCGGTTAGTACGGTATTTGGGTCCTTTGTATCTTTCTTGAACTTGTCCGAAAGTCTGAATTGAATGGTGGCTTTGGGCACACCATAATGGCGAGCCGCTGCCTTCTTCGACATTGTTGAACTCTTCACCGCATCTAGAGCTTTCTGCAGATCTTCTTTGGAGTATTTTCTTTTTGGTTTCATCGACATTTTGACTGAAAAAAATAAATAAAAGTAATTTTTATGTGATATAATGATTGGCCCCCGGGCCAAGGACTGTAAAGAGTAGGGCTAGAGACGGGAACATTTTCCTGCTACTAATTGGAATGTTTTTAGAGAGAGCAAGAAGCTATTTTTATTCAAAATAGTGAAATCACAGTTATTGACACCTGGGCCAATCACTGAACCTCCAGTTCTTGGCTGATATAGTTATTGGCCCCAGCCAAATTGTTGTAAACAACAACATTAACAAATATATTAAATGATCAATAATTTCAAAGAGCCAATTAGTTTCTTAGAACAGGAAATGGCGATAAAAAATCATAGCAATAAGTAACTTTCAAACATAAATTTAAACTATGCATATGCTTACCCGGCTGCTAATTTTTGCAATAACTAACGCACGTTGTTGATAGAAATTCACTCTGCGCCATGACAGTTGTGGGGATCCGTGAACAGCATTGCCAACATAACCATAATAAATGGCGCAATTTATTTGGTTGATTCGCTTATTCAATCTTTTATTATTTGTGTTTTAGTGATAGAGGGCCAATGACTGCCTCGGGGCCAACGACTGTTAGTGTAAGAGCCGGCCGCACGAAACCTTACCTCATTTCTACCAGGCAGAGACTAGTAAGAGGTGATGCTCTACATTAATTACCTGCTTTTAGCATAAAAAGAAATATTCCAAACCTGGAGCGTTTTGAATGCGGCCATTTTTTTGTAAATTATAAAAAACGATCTTTTGAAGTTAGTTGTATGAGCCATGGAAATAAAGTAAGAAAATATTATAAAACATACATTACTTGTAATAAGAGGATAAACATACTACAATAGTTATTTATGCCACTGCCAAGTAATGATAGTCTTTGTAACACGAGTGCTAGTTAGAAAGCACGAGTGTTACAAAGACTAATTACGTGCAGTGGCATACAATACTTTTTCTACGACCATGAGAGAATTAACAAAATAGTGAATAATAGTCATTATAATGTACTCGTCCATTTGAAGTAATTAAAACCTTACCTTTGTCAAAACGTGTGATTTATCATTCCCTTCGATTATCTAATCTAACCTAAGTTGTAAAAATAAATTATATTTAGGTTTCATATTGAATTCATGCCCACAAGCCGACACATATGTATAAGGTCGCGCTTTTACATCCTGCATATAAGCTTAAACATTCAAACCCAAAACTCAAATAAACATATGCCCTGCAGTTGTATTGGCAGGTGAACCAAATTTGTACAGCATAGGTGATCAACCTCATACTCACCTATTAACCAAGTAACTTTTTGAGTTTGTTTATTTTTTGCGGTGAAATTTTTTGTATTGTTTTCCTTTCAAGCCTTTTATTTTCCATTGAAAAAAGGAAAGCTTTATTTGGAGCAATCCGATAAATAAATTCGATAAATTTTAGCACTATTAACAATTTTTATTTGACTCTACACATAAAATATACTTATTTATTTTCATCTGAACAGGGCTGAAAGTCTCATCACCACGGTAATTCCTACCTACCGAATATCACTAATATTGTATGAAGCCTAATCAGCTGATCGCTTGCGGCCATCTTGGATTGACAGGTCTTCATACCCCCATACAAGGTTGACATTTGAAATTGAAAAATGGTTCCAATTCTGACAATGCGCATGCGCACATGTTCATTTTAACACGGTTACCGGTTGCATAATGTAACATTATGCAACGGGTGTAGAAATGTATGGCATTGTGATTGCGTTAGCCGTTTTGTAATTAGTAAATTACCAAATGGGAGTAGAAAAATTTGTATTTCCAACCCTTCTTGTTCAGGAGAAAAGGGGGTAAAATGTTATTGTTTACAATATATTTTGTAACTCAAAAACAAAAATAGAAAATATGATATTTTTGTACGTCAAATATAGGAACATAAATTTTTATACAATAATGACCTCTTACATATTCTTGCTATCTGCTATAGTTTCAGAGAAAATAAACTTTGAAGTGAAATATTTTCCCAAAAACCATTACGGTGTTTCCCGTTTTTTGGTCAAAATCCGGTTTGAACGCCTTAGTGTTTGATTGTAAAACTATATAAAAAATACCATCCCCTAGAAGATTAAATTGCCTGTAAAACTGTATGGATATGAACTATTTTATCGTGCAAGGTTTGAACAGAATAGCGGTTAATCTTGTGGTAACATATTTTGCGTGATATTATGATGATAATATGAAATCATCATAATATTACGCAGATACTCGTGCTAGATAGGTAGGTACTTATATACAACCATCAAAATACGTTACAAAAGTTAAACCGCTATAACATACAATCCTTTCACGTTCAAACCGAATTTTGACCCAAAAACGGGAACTGCCGTAAAGTTTTTTGGAAAATGCTCTGAAACTACAGCAGATAGCAAGAATATGTAAGAGGTCATTAGTGCATAAAAATTTATGTTCTTATATTTGACGTACAAAAATATCATATTTCCTATTTTGTTTTTGATTTATAAAATATATTGTAAAAAATAACATTTTACCCCTTTTTCTCCTGAACAAGAAGGGTTGGAAATACAAATTTGTAGTATGTCTATCCTCTTATTACAAGTAATGTATGTAGTATCATATTTTTTTACTTTATTTCCATGGCTCATACAACTAACTTCAAAAGATTGTTTTTATAATTTACAAAAAAATGGCCGCATTCAAAACGCTCCAGGTTTGGAATATTTTTTTTTATGCAAAAAGCAGGTAATTAATATGGAGCATTCGTTTTTACTAGTCTCTGCCTGGTAGTCGATGAGGTAGTTTGCACCATTTTTTGGGCCTCTTTGAAGAGGCCGCATCCAAAACGCTCCAGGATAGGAAAAGGCAGATCTGTGAAAAAATCATATACTCGATGCAAACTACCAGCCTGACCATGTCTCTGCCTGGTAGTCGATGAGGTAAGGTTTCATACGTCTAGCTCTTAGACTGGATGCCACTGTTCCTCCGTCTTTGAAGGTAGCACACATCACGCCAATCCTTAAAAAGCCACAGTTGGATCCCGGTGATCCCTCAAATTATAGACCTGTGTCAAATCTGCCATTCTTGTCGAAGGTGCTGGAGCGGATTGTCTCGCGGCGGTTGGTATCCTATCTGGATGCAAGCGGCTTAATGCCTAAGAGGCAGTCTGCATACCGGAAATATCACTCAACAGAAACCGGTATGCTCATGCTTGTATCGGATATGATATCAGCTGTGGAGTGTGGTAATCTAGCCTTACTGGCGCTTCTTGATATGAGTGCGGCTTGATATGAGAGGGGCTTTGGCGTGGTTTTCTTCCTATCTGGTGGAGCGCAGACAGGCGGTGCGTATTTGTGATAGTGTTTCACCTACCTACTCGCTGTCTTCCGGGGTCCCACAGGGCTCTGTGCTGGGTCCGATCCTTTTCATATTGTATACTGCTGAGATTGAGAGTATTGTTGAAAAATGGGGCCTCATCGCACACTCATATGCAGATGACTGGCAAATATACTCTCATTCTCGGCCAGACATGGCTGAGGACCTCAGTTGCAGGGTCTCTGGGTGTATCGCGGAGGTTGGTGGGTGGATGAGGAACAATGGCCTAATCTTAAACATGGATAAGACGGAGATACTCTGGGCAGCCACATCGAGGCGTGACCACCTTCTGGTGAATAGAGTACCACTCTCCATAGGAGGTAAGCTAATCCAGCCTTCTGATTCGGTAAGACTTCTAGGAGTCTTACTGGATCGTAACCTGACACTGGATAGGCAAATAGATGCCACAATAGCTTCTTCTTTTTTTTCGCTTCGCCAAATAAAGGCAATAAGAAAATGTCTGCCGTCAGATGCGGTTAAGACCCTGGTGAGTGCGTTTGTGATGTCTCGGATTGACTATTGCTCGACGCTTTATAGTGGTCAGCCGAAGAAACAGTTTAATCGCTTTCAATCTGTGTTGAATTCGGCAGCAAGACTCATATTCGGGATTCCCAAATTCGCTCACATCTCCCCGCTGTTAAAAAAAACTTCATTGGCTTCGTTTCCCGGAGAGGGTGGTCTTCCGTGTTTGTTTAATGGTATATAAAGCCATCAATGGCTTGGCCCCACCTTATCTGGCTGATATGATTTCACCTGTTGAAATGGGTGTTAGGAGGCAGACACTCAGATCTGCGGGTGATGGAGTAGTCAATTTGGTTCAGCCGCGCCGTCAGATTCGTACAAACTTCGGAGACCGCGCTTTCCGTGTTGCGGGGCCGGTGGAGTGGAACAGACTGCCACCCGGAGTGAAGAACTCCAAATCTGTGGGTGTATTTCGAGGAGCACTCAAGGCACACTTGTTTAGAAAGTCTTATCCATGATCGGAGAGGGCCCTTGAGGTGTGACACACACAAAAACGGCGCTCTCTTATCATGTGTAATTTAAAATAAATCAGCCTGTTATTATTATTAGACTATGTAGCTGTTACCTTACTTATAGAAAACCCATTTCATAGTGAAACTGAATATTTCATCTATAAAAAATCTTTTAGTATATTTCTTCTGGCATTACTAGATAGCAATTATAATTTTATTTTTGTAGATATAGGTTGTCAAGGAAAAATTAGTGATGGCGGAGTTTTAAATAATTCCTTATGACATAGAATTTGTAAATAGCACGCGCCTGCTCGCTACCGATCAGAATGAACGCGCACAAGCGTGTGGATGCGTGGCAAGCGCTTGCGGCAAATCCCTTTGACTTGTGTCAAAAAACCGACACTCGGTCGGGTCGGCTACAAGCTCTTGCAAACCTACACAAACCGAGCCAAAGGCCTATCCACACGCTTGGGTTCGTGACGGTTTGTTGAGGCTTGGCAAGCGTGTGGATCAGGCATTATTTACCAATGATTATAGCATCTATTAGCCTTAAAATAATTTCGGGTCCATTTATATTATACTTCAATGAGTAAAATATATTGTAATTATTTAGTTTTATATTTCAAGTGTATAATAAACAAAAAAGAAGAATTCTTGAAAAATATTATTTACTGTAGGTATATTTTACAGTGTATGCATTTTGTAATGAATTTATACTTTTTATTTTAGTCCTATGTTTTGTATTCTGTGTCCAGTGCCATAAAAGTTTAAGAATGTACACATTGCAATGAGTTTATTTTAAGAAAGTAAATAATAAATATTCAAACAAAAAATGGGATTGCTTTACTTATTTTACCTTTTTATGTCCTTATTATCTCACCAATTGTACTCAGTGGTATGAAAGGGTGCCCACCCTACTACCACAGTGCATCTATAATCTAAGCTGCAAAGATATGTTAACATTTTAGGCTCATATTAAAAATGCATGCCCACAGACAGGCACATGTAGGTTCGCGCCTACACATTCTGCATGTGTGCATACAAATAAATAAAACCTCACAAGAACATAAACCTTGCAACGCCTGCCGCCTTTCCTGAACGGGGTGGCATTGGCAAAAGTGAACCGATTTTTACAGCACGGGTGGTCAGCCTCATACCAACCTATCAGTCATCTATGATCTAAGTTGCAAGGATATATTCATTTAAAGCTCTCAGATGTATGCTTACAAACAAACACATATAGTTCGCGCTTACAAATGCTGAATGTGTACTTACAAATAAAATCCAAACCTCAAATGAACATAAGCCCTACAACTTTTGCCGACCTTCCCTGACACAGGGGTGACATTGGCAAAGTGAACCATTTTTTACAGTATGGGTGGTCAGCCTCATACCAATAGTCATGGAGAACAAAAATTAATTAATCCCTGTTTTAAGAATGGTGGCCTGGTTTCAATTTTTTTTACGATTAGGTTCGCACGTAAATTGACATAGACAAAATTGTGTCGTCACCCGGCTGGCTTGCTAGGGAAAATGCGTAAAAATATTTTGTTATTGGTTTCTAATTCAAAAATGTTATAACCTTATTCCATCTTATTGACCTATTCTAACAGGCATGGTTTCTAGCACAAGTTTCATGTTTATTTGAGGCTTGGGTTTTATTTTGGAAAGCAGTCATCAAACTTCGTACCTTTTTTTGAATATCTGGGGGAATTGCCATAATTAAAATATTTATTTTTAAATATTTTTATCTTTGTACTGAATGAAGTCCACACAAATAAACCTGGACAAATATTAAATTCACAGTTCTATCACGACTCGTGAAAAGCAGTTTTTCCTATAAATATGTTGTAATATGATATAATCTAAGTCCCGTTCATCAAAAATAATACCTACCATGAAATTGTATCATTGTTTTTTTCTTAGTATGACATCACTTATACGACCTTCATTCGACATTCAAATTGATTCAAATATCATCTGTCAAAAAATACCTACAATCCACAATCTACCTGCGAATCTATCGTCGTTGGAGGCAGCAACTAAAAAGTCTACTTCTAAGTAAAAACGCGGTTTTGAAATAAACAAAATCATGGAGAGTAAAGCGCACTTGATGCAAGACCCTGCCTGGATCAAGCTGAAGGAATATTACGACCAGAATGGCAGCAAATTAAACATTTCGCAACTGTTCCAGCAGGACCCAGACCGGTTCAATAAATTCAGGCAAGTTCTTGACCTCAAAAATGCATTTTATGAATTAAAAAATATTTTACGAGACTTGCGGAATCAAAGGTGGCGATCTAGGAATTTTCAAAAATGAGGTTATTACATGGAAATGATGAGAAAACGAATTCCTCTGATTTCATGTATTTATCTCATTTTATGAAGAAATCCTAGATTGCCGCCTGTGGTTCTATGGACTCATTTGTTCTCCCTCACATTACTTTGCTTTCTTATATTATATGATCCGTATAGAAGCAAAGGCAGTAATGTAGTATTTTTTTAAATGATGAAATTGTTTTATTTTTTATTATTTCCATACTTACATTTTTCTCACTTTGATGAGATCGTAAGTTGCCAGCTTTGATTTAAACTTATGTACTGGTAAGTAGGCTGATATATTTGTGTTCAAGGCTGTTACATTTGTTCTCTCACATGCATTGCTTTCTAATATACTTATGCAATTTAAAACAGTAAATAAATTCATTCTCTTTATACTATAAAACCAAAAAAGCGTTCGTTGGTAATGCGATAAAATGGTGAAGGACAAAACGGTTTTGGCTGTCTTTCGTTTCAGAATAAAGTACGTAATCTGGGAAGGGTTATAACGTACAAAAAAGTTGATAAAATAACGCAGAACATGTTTAAATTTGTGAAATGCTGAACGTCGTTTTTATATGGGAATCGCTCATTTCCAACTTCATCTAATTGACAGATTTTTGTTCCATATTCAAATTTCATTAAATGTGTTCGGTTTGAAATATTGTAAGAGGTTAAACAAAATCAAATTAATAAAAAAAACTGGTAGGTACAAAATAAAGCCACAAAGAAAAAGAAGAAGAAGAACTGTCAAAGTCATGAAAAGTGTTCAAGGTTAAATAAATAAGTCTTTAATCTCAATTACAAATATATGCACACATTTAAGGTTCATATTGAATGGATGCCCAAAAGGAAACACATGTTATTTTGTGCATACACATAATGCATGTATATTTTCAAAATAATAGCCAAATGCAAATCCCAAATAAAAATGGTGCAATTTATGCTGACTTTACTTTAAACAGGCAGAAGTGAAACAATTTGTACACCAACTTACAAGTCGAGGACTTATAATCTAAGTTGCATAAAAACATATGGTGGCACTTTCAACATTTCTTAGATCCGTCTAATCTAATCTAATCTAAGTTGCAAAGATATGTTACATTGGAGATTCACATTACATGCATTCTCACAACCAGTCACGTAAAGTTCGCGCTTGCACATGCCCGATGTGAACCTACAATATAAAAACCAAATTTCAAATGGGCATACACCCTGCAACTCTTGCCATCCTTCCCTGAAACAGGGGTGACATTGGCAAAGTGAACCATTTTTACAGCATGGGTGGTCAGCCGCATACCAACCTATAAGTCAAGGAACATACACGACAAATTACATTTCAAAACATATAATCTAAGTTGCAAAGATATTTTGTCATTTTAGACTCATATTAAATACATGCCCAAAAGTAAGCACATTGTAAGTACATGCTTACACATGCTGCATGTGTACATAAACTTTGAAACTCCTGCCACTTTCGCTGAAACCAGGGGGGCATTGGCAAAAGTGAACCAAGTTTTACTACATACTCGATCTTCTTACTTAATATTCAACTTTCCATGTGCAAACTTGAGCTCGAATCATTCATACGAGGTAACAAATCAAAGCTAAAACGAACAAAATTAAGAAAATATGAAGTTTGTATCATCAATAAATTGTGAAAAAAGGATTACATTTTTTCCGAATCTAAGTTGCGAAGGTATTGGGGATTCACAAAATATGCCTTCTCACAAGCACACATGTATAAGTTCGCGCTTGCACATGCCACATGTGAACCTACAATATTAAAACCCAAATCTCAAATAAAAAAACACCCTACAACTCTGGCCGACCTTTCCTGAAACAGGAGTGATATTGGCAAAGTGAACCATTTTCTACAGCATGAGTGGTCAGCCGCATACCAACCTATAAGTTAAGGAGCATAAACACAATGATCTAAATCTAAGTTGCAAAGATATGTATCATTTGAGATTCACATTGAATGCATTCCCACAAGCAGACATGCATAATTTCACACTAACGCATGCCGCATGTGGACCTACAATATAAAAACCTAATCCGAAATGAACATAAGCCCAACAACTCTTGCCGACCTTCCCTGAAACAGGTGTGCCATTGGCAAAGTGAATCATTTTCTGCAGCATGGGTGGTCAGCCGCATACCAACCTATAAGTCAAGGAACATACACAATTAAGTAATTATGTTTTTAAAATCAATAAACAATAATATATATGGACATCCAAAACAATGATCTACCCTAAATTATCTTATTGATTTTACTTCGTCTAATATCAATCAATATGACTGAGGTGGTAAATATCATAACCCAGTATGTCCATCATAAATGAAAATGAGATAATGAGGAATTTTGTTTTTACTTAATTATAGCCTAAAATATCCTAGTTTTATTATTTGTTTTGCTTCATCTTACCAATTGTAACATTATTTGTATTGATTTATAAATAAAAATCAATCAATTAACTTAAAATCACTAAAAATAAAATGGAAATAGTGGACTTTGAAAAAAACCATGGCACTTACGACCTTTCATAAAAAATGTGTAGCTGGACATACTTGGTTCTGATTTAAACTACTTCCAACAAAACTGGACATACTTGATTCTGCTCTGAACTCATCTCAACGAAATATCTTTAATGGCCGCCATGACTGATCTACTCAATGCTGATTGGTTAAAATGGACATACTGGGATTTGACACAAACCACACGGTGGACATACATGGATTTGCTTCGTTTTTGATTTTTTAAATATGTTTTCATAGTAAAATCGGTGACTTCCGAGAATTTGAAAAACACCATCAAAATGTACTCATCTTTTACTATAGACGTACATCCTTAACTCGATTTAGGTACATGGGTGGACATACATGGGTTTGATATGTACCACCTCCTGTACATCAACGATTGCAACTAGCTTTATTTAAAGCATCATTTAAAACCTATAAATGATAATTTGATTATTTTTGAGATGTGCACAGAAAACGTTTCCTTCTGCCCAATAGAATGACAGCATTCTTTTATTGATATTAAGCAATGAAATTATGCTTGAAATACCAATTACAGTGTGAAAATGACAAAAGATTTAAGAAATTTAAAAGGCTACAACATCTTTCATAACTGCAATCCATAGTACTTCAATATCTTTAAATGAGCCCAATTTCATTTGATATAATGCCCATGAAAATATGCACGCTCAATTGTTTTAAGTTATTGGGCGATGCCGTCTCACTATAATACTCGTAGTTACAATGATCACTTCAAAATAAGATTTCTTCGCTTATCTTTTCCATTTTCTGAAGAACAGCCATTCCCAAATTTACAAATCCACAAAACTATTGAATCTCATTTATAAAAATAAAGGCAGGATAAAATCTGCCGGGTCAGCTAGTTAACTTATAAAACTAAACAACTAAGCTGCACATATATTGCAATTTGTCACCGCATTGTCTCCGAAGGGATTGTATATGACCTGTGGAATCTATTTATTTTCACAGGTAAGGGGGTCAGCCTGACATCAACTTCTTCACTTGAAGTGGGTGTTTTCCAGTGCCTCAGGGGGCTGGTTCTCATTTCTTGTGAATGCTGAATTAACCTTCCTGGTATTTTTATTTTGGGTTTAAAATAATCACCGAAATAGGAAAATCTTTTTTTTAAATACTTGGTTGGTATGCGGCTGACCACCCATACTGTAAAAAATGGTTCACTTTGCCAATGTCACCCCTGTTTCAGGGAAGGACGGCAAGAGTTGCAGGGCTTATGTTCATTTGAGATTGGGTTTTTATAATGTAGGTCCACATGCGGCATGTGTTAGTGTGAAATTATACATGTCTGCTGGTGGGAATGCATTTAATATAAATCTTAAATGATATATATCCTTGCAGCTTAGGTTAGATAAATACATATGTGAAGAAAAAAACAATTCACCAAGCTATTTTTGCCTGTTTGGAAACAGGTAAGTAGGTACTTTAATGAATTATTCAGTAATAATGAGATTGGAACATTTTTTTATTTGAAGCTGTTTTCTCCGCAAGTAAACATCAGTCTTGTATGGGACTGCCATCCTTAGCAACCAATAACAAAATATTTGTATACCATTTCTTTAACAACCTGGTCGACAACACAATATTGCCCATTCCAATTCACATGAGGACCTCATTACCCAATGACATCTGTTCAACCAGGGTCAAAGTTATGGTCAAGGCCACCACAAGAATCCGCAACGCAACTAAGCTACATATATACAGTGTAACTTCTTGCCTGCGTTCCCCCGAAGGGGTCGCATGTGGCGCTTCGGGACCTATTTATTTTTACAGGTAAGAGGGCCGGCCTCACACCAACCACTTTCAGTTGAAGTGGGGGTTTCCCAGCTCCCGGGGGGGCTGGTCCTCATTTCTTGTGAAGGCTGAGTAAACCTTTGAGATCGAACCCTTGCTCTCGGCATGGAATGCAAGTATTCTACCAATTGAGCTATCGACCTTTTTTCGACCTTTTCCAACCAGTGATATTTTAATTCACAAATAAACCTTAATGGAGATAATTGGTGGATGGTGAGCATGGAACCCTAGGCCCTTGGCATGGAACACAAGCATTCTGCCAAGTGATCTATCAACCGGACACCTTCAATAAATTGAAACCCTAAAACAAGCCTGAACTATGTAGGTAAACCCGTGTTTCAAGAATGGCAACATTATTTTAATTATAATTTAATTTAGATTTCTGTTAACTCCTAGCCCACGTTTCAATCTGTTTTTGATATTGGACTAATGAATAGGTTGGTATAATGCCCGCTTTCCACTGCGAGCGGAGCGGACTCCGTACGGACTCCGCTCGACTAGCAACAGTAAATTTCATAGAAGTGCTTCCACCGACAGCGAGTCAGCGGAGCGGACTGAGCGAGTACAAAGAGTTACGAAAGTGGTCGCAGAGTTGAGCGAGTTTCCAGCGGACTCCGTACGGACTCCGCTCGACTAGCAACAGTAAATTTCATAGAAGTGCTTCCACCGACAGCGGAGTGAGCGGAGCAGGCTGAGCGAGTAAAAATGACTCCGCTGTGTCATGGTCTCGGCCGCTAGTTTTCAACTGACTCAGCTCCCCCGTGCCCCCCGCGCCAACCCGCGCAGTTGCGTGACAGCGATAAAACACATCATACATGATTTACAAAAACACATCATACATTATTTTATTAATTTGAAAATAATAAAATGTATGTTTTATTTCAAACATCTACTTTTTATGTTTAAAGCAAAATAATACATTACTTTTTATGTTTCGAAACAAAAAAAACTCTTTTATTAATAATTAAAACGTTTGATCTGGGCGTAGGCTGCAACGAGCTGTCACACACTGCACATCATACATTATTTTTTAAATTTGAAAATATTAAAATGTATGTTTTATTTCAAACATCTACTTTTTATGTATTAAAGCAAAATAATACATCACTTTTTATTTTTCGAAACAAAAAAAAAACTTCTTTTTATTAATAATTAAAACGTTTGATCTGGGCGTAGGCTGCAACGAGCTGTCACACACTAGTTGGCTCCGCTAAGCCAGCTGTAGATGGAAGGCAAACAACTCTTTCATCTGACTCATCTCATTTCCCGCCTAGCTCACTCCGCCGAGCTCGTTGGCTGTGGAAGGCAAATACCATTATTTTTTAAAACTCTTTCGCAATGGAAGGCCAAAACTATTTCACTACGCTCCGCTCAGCTATTTCCCGCTCCCGCTCAGCTATTTCCCGCTCGCAGTGGAAAGCGGGCATAAAGCTGATCCCCATGCATTGGAAACTTAGTCCACTTTTACCTATGCCATCCCGTTTTTAGGGAAAGACGGCAGGAATCGCAAGGTTTATTTTCATGTGAGATTTGTTTTATTTTGTATGCAATGAAAGATTACATGTGCCTGCTTGTGGGAAAGCTTTACTTAAACGAGCTTTGTCAACACATCTTTGCAACTTAAATTATAGATAGATGTAGGTATTCAATTATGACTAAAATAATGTACTTCTGGAAATTCATATCCATGGTCACAATGGTCAACAGATTATATTGTTTCTCCGAAATATGTTATCTTTTTATTTTCCCACAGATTTTTCTTACAACCAATTCATAAAACCATCACTATCTAATTGATTACAATTTGGATAGAATAACATCTATCGGGTCAGCTAGTTTGTTTATATAATAATTTTATAATGAAAAAAAGTGTTAAGAGTGTAGACAAGTCGTTGTCTCTCTTTGAAAAGAAATGCAACCTTAAGTTGTGTGTTTGTTGTGCAGCCTGACGCTACAGACCCCGGAGGATGGGGACATCCTGTTTGACTACTCCAAGAACCGTGTGGACGAGGCAGCCTGTAACCTGTTGCTGGAGCTGGCCAGGAGTCGAGGAGTGGAGAAGGCCAGGGACGCCATGTTTGCCGGTGAGTACTGTTCACTCTTCCTTAACCTCTCTTTTCTTATCCTCTAGTGAACAAGTTTTGCTATGCCACTGACACTTATTCTAAACCAGCTCTAACTTCATTATTAAAATTTTACAATAAAATTAAATATAATAAATTTTTTAAAACATTCTTAAATAAAATAAAATCCGGTACCTAATTTCAGCTTCAAAGCTTCAGTATGTGTGATTAACATAGTACCATTTATGAAGATCGAAAAGCACTGCATTGCCAACCATAATTATAACCTTAGTTCCAGAGTATATAAAATTTCATATTAGTTCATCCTCAATAATCGTGCAGAGAGGGTGCCTCCTAAAGATGTTGGCTACATTGTCAATGAAATGTCGAGAATAATGTAAGTTCTCTGAAAACGTTGTCTAATATCCGGAAAGTGTAATTAACCTTGAAATTTAATTATAATTTGTAATATGTCACTCGTAACTCCAGCTTAACTTAGATGTTGATGTAGCACAGCTCATATGACAGATGTTGATATATCTTCACAGCATAGATGACAGATGTTGTGTTGTTGCAGGAGAGAAGATCAACTTCACGGAAGGTCGAGCAGTGCTTCACATTGCCCTGCGCAACCGCTCCCAGCGCCCCATCATGGTGGAGGGCAAGGACGTGGCTCCAGACGTAGCCGCCGTTCTCCAGCACATGAAGGAGTTCTCAGGACAGGTCATCTCAAGGGAGTGGAAGGGGTATGCTATCATACAACATCCTCCAGCACATGCAGACAGTGTGCCTTTTAATTGATAAAAGTCGGTGTTATGGCCGAGGGGGCCAAGTGGGCCAATCGTTCTAGCGTGTTTGGTATAGAATAACGTTGGTTCGATCCCCGCTTGGGTCATTTGACCATAACTTTGACCCTGGTTGAACAGATGTAATTGGGTAATTATTAATTAATAATTCATTAAAACAAATAATAATGAATTATTAATTTATGATATTAATAAATTTATAATATATAATTTTGGTCGGTGTTATAGCCGCGGGGATCAAGACAGGTTATTTGGAACCGGATAACGCTGGTTCGAATCCCGCTACGATAACTTCGACCCTGGTTCAACAGATGCCGTTGCATGCACACAAGCTTCTGCTTTCGCATGAAGACAACTGGCCAGGTAAAATAGGTTGGTGGATTGCATTCCTTTCCACAAATCTATTTTTATAAAAAAAAAAAAAAAAAATACCTGTTTCTGGCCAGGCAGACTAGGTTGGTGAATTGCATTCCTCTTCACAAATCTATTTTTTTATAAATTTAAATTTAAAATGCACACTGATGGACCTGGATTGCCTGTCGCTATTCACTATAGATACCTTGCGTAGGTGGTTCTGGACACGGAAAGTAAATAAGTAAGAATCCTAGCAGTCTCGCCAAATTGGAAGGTATGCTCTGTAAAGTTTATTTATTGGACAATTTAAAGTTGGCTTAAGATTTAAAAAAATACATTACAATTCCCGTCGGACTACAGAGTACTTCAGATTTCAAAGTGTTGGATGAGGTACTTTTTCTTCTCCTTTCATAGATCTCAAGGATCTGTTTGTGTCGCTACTTTTTCCTGTGATCTAGACTGCCAGCTATCACACCATCTCTTCTGAGGTCTTCCCAGGAGTCTTCTTCCGGTTGGGTATCCTTGAAGAGCGATATGTGGGACAGCTGTATTATTAAGTATTGTAATGGTTGCAGGTACACAGGCAAGGCGATGACAGATGTCATCAACATTGGCATAGGAGGCTCCGATTTGGGACCCCTGATGGTCACCGAAGCCCTGAAGCCCTACTCCAAGGGGCTCCGGCTGCACTTCGTCTCCAACATCGACGGCACGCACATGGCGGAGACCCTGAAGAAGCTGGACCCAGAGACTTCCCTCTTCATCATCGCTTCCAAGACATTCACAACGCAGGAGACCATCACAAATGCCACGTCGGCCAAGGACTGGTTCTTAGGAGCGGCGAAAGATGTATGCATGATTGTAACTTGTAAATTGTAAATTTTGTATCAAAGTGGATTCTTCTTGCTGAATGGCCTTAACTTTTTTTAATATTACGCTAAACAGATGCTAACATGCAGGTGTACAAATTAAATAAGACAAAAAGTTGTGTTCTAACACTACAGTGGTGAATTATGCTGGAGAGTTTCTTTCCAGGTTCGATTGCTGTGGTCTGTTTGGAGCTGGAGCTTCCATTGAATAAGTGGATGGTGATTTGTTGAATTATGTGCATATTTTCAGGAATAACGGTAATCTATTTACTGAATTTACTAATCTATTTACTGAGGGTTCAAGGGTGCAGATGCGCAACACAATGTAATTATGCAAGTTTTTACATATTAGCCTCTCTGCACCAACTCCACTCCCACCTACCTGTGGTGAACCCTGTTAAACCTAGCAACCCAGGAAGAGATTGCGGTAACCAACCCCTTTGGAAGCCTGGGTAGGTGAGCAGACGGGAGACGGGGGTCTGGGGTGCTCGCGTCAGTACTGAACTGGCGAGGAGCTTTCTGGATGGTACCGGTGCAGGCCGCGTACCTGAGGATGGTGGTTGCCAGGAAACTGTACAGCCGGCGTCCACAGCCCGAGTCAGCTGGGCTACTGCACTGATGGAGGGCAACAGTATCCATCACAACTGGAAGTAAGTGGAGGCAATGGATGCCAGAACGGTTACTTCACAGACTATTCCAGGCGCAGCTGCAACAGCCTCAACGACTGGAATACTGCGGTGCAGAAGGCAACGGGAAACCACTGCACTAATTTCCCAAGAAAACCCAAAATGACAGCAAACCAATCAATAGGAAGGCCGTCGAGCGATCCGGCTGACACCCGGCGCCTCTGGGGGTCCGGGCCCAGAGGTGGGAAATCGGTGACCGGGCACATCGGTGTGACGCACCAGGCACCATGTGGGAAATGTGCGACTGGTGAGGCAAATTCCTTTCCAAGAATGTCCGTGCGTGACAAACACAAAATTAGCACCTGGAATGTCCGAGGACTACGCCTGCCAGGAAAGACAGATATTCTTGAGAATGAGATGGCCAACCACAGTTTAAACATACTCGGAGTCTCAGAAACCCACTGGACAGAAAATGGACACTTCACAACAGCAATGGCAATACCATCTACTTCTCAGGCAATGCAGGTGCAACATTTAGCGGGGTAGCAGTTATTTTAACAGCTCAGTTAAATAAGTCTGTCATTGGATACAACCCCATTAATGACAGAATGATCCACATCAAACTGAACACCCAACCTTGCAAATTTAATATTATACAAGTATATGCACCAACTGCCGATGCCCCAGATGAAACCATTGATGATTTTTATACCACTCTCAAGCAAACACTTGCTCAAATACCAAACAAAGAAATAACGTTGGTTATCGGAGATCTCAATGCAAAAGTTGGATCTAACAGTTACCTTGAGGACACAGTCGGCCATTACGGTGTTGGCATACAAAATGACAGAGGTGAACGACTGATCCAATTCGCCATAGAGGAAAAAATGACAATCATGAATACCTGGTTTAAACAGCACATCAGACGCCTGTACACATGGATATCACCAGGTGATAGATGTCGCAACCAGATTGACTATTTCATGATAAAAAACCGCTGGAGATCTTCAATAAGCAGTGTTAAAACGTATCCTGGTGCTGACTGCGGCTCTGATCATAATTTGTTAATTGCACAGATTAGAGTCAAATTTAAAATCATCAAAAGGAATGTGTTTAAAACTTTAAAGCTTAATGAGCAAGAAATAAAATGCTTTGGAGTGGATATTAGGAATCAAGATGCTGATTTCCAAATAAACTCTCTCAATAATGTTGACCAGTGCTGGAACAGCTTCAAAGACAAAATTGTCCAAACTGCAAAGAAACATCATAAACCCAGAAATGAAAAGAGGAAGTCTTGGATATCGGAACCCACATGGGACATGATATCAAAGCGGAAAGCTATGAGAATAACAGGGAACTCATCCGCAGAAACAAAACAGGAATACTCTAGACTTAATAAAGAGGTACAAAAACTTTGCAGACGGGACAAAAATAAACAAATCTCTAATATCTGTGCTGAGATAGAAGCAAAAACAAATAGTGTCACAACAAAGGATCTCTTTCAAAAGGTCAAACTCTTCACTCCGGCTCCTATCCACTGCTATGCCGATGACAGTACAATACATGACGGTTTCTCTTTTACAAAGCCCCCAAATAGTTCGGCGATATCTATTGCTCGTGAATCATTAGCTTCAAAGATCAATACAGATCTCAGGGCTGTCAGCCGTTGGGGCACTGACAACCTTGTAGAGTTCAACGTCAAAAAGACTCAAGCATGTCTGATATCCTTAAAGAGGATTCCAAACAACTATCTCCCAACTTTCGACAATGTCTCCCTCTCTAACCATGAACACTTAAATCTTCTTGGTGTTTCTCTGTCATCAGAGTTAAAATACCATGGTGCTATTGAGTCTCGCACAACTTCCGCTTTCCGGCGACTCGGCATATTATACAGAGCCCGTAGGTTTTTTACTTCAGCCCAGTTATTGACTCTGTATAAATCCCAAATCCGCCCCATTATCGAGTATGGCAGCCATCTCTGGTGTGGTATGTCCAAGAAGTTGAGTGACCAACTTGATTCTGTGCAAAGGAGGGCAGTGAGGTTGATCAATGATCCTTCTCTGACATCCGATCTGCAGCCGCTCCAGCACAGAAGAAAAGTTGGAATGCTCAGTCTTTTTTATCGATATTACCACGGAGCTTGTTCTAATGAGCTCCATTCATTAATCCCTCCCCCTCGCATTTCAGAAAGGGAAACTCGTAGTACGACTCTCATTCATCCCTTTGCAGTCGATCTCAAAACTATGAGAACTTGGCGTTTTCATGACTCATTCCTTTGCCAAACTGCCCGTTTATGGAATGGTCTACCAGTATCTGTGTTCCCTTCCCAATTTAATCCGGTTTTATTCAAAACCAACATCAATCACCACTTCCTTGCAGCGCCTCACGACAGAACCAAGAACTCAAGCAACACCTCTGCGGCACCCTTCCAGGGTGACATAGACCCCCAAGACTCACAAGAATTGGGGAGCCTCCCGCACAGGATTCCTTAAAAAAAAAAAAAAAAAACTCTTAACCCACGATTTCAAACCTCAAACATGGGCAATAGAGGACCACAATGGAAGCACTTTGACGGACATTGATAGCGTCTTAGAGAGATGGCGAGATTACTGTTCTGAGCTATATACCGACCCCTCAATAGCTGCAAGTCCTACTTTTGATGGTCAAACCATGGAACCCGATATTCTAGAAGAAGAGGTTCGAGATGCACTGAAAATACTAAAATGCAACAAATCCCCCGGCAATGACTACTTACAAGCCGAACTTTTAAAAGAACTAGGGGATAAGGGCATAAAAACCATTTTAGATCTCTGCAACCTTGTATGGAAAACGGGAATATGGCCTCAAGAATGGACAGAGTCTGTATTTATTCCTCTTCACAAAAAAGGATCATTCAAAAAATGTGCAAATTACAGAACGATAGCACTTATCTCTCACACCAGCAAGATATTGTTATATGTGCTAAAGGCGCGTTTGCACAGCTATATTGGATGGCAAATTCCTAAGGAACAGGCTGGTTTTGTGAAAGGAAGAGGTGCAAGAGAACAGATTCTCAACATCCGTCAGATTATTGAAAAGAGCAGAGAGTTCCTGACGCCAGTTGTTTTATGTTTTATTGATTACAAGAAGGCTTTTGATTGCGTGAAGTGGGAATATTTGTGGAAAGTTCTCAAGGAAATGGGGGTTCCATCCCATTTGATAAAACTCATCCACGGACTTTACACTCCTAGTAAGGCAATCATAAGGATTAATGGCATGAACACAACAAGTTTTCCCACAGAAAAAGGTGTAAGACAGGGATGCATCCTCTCCCCTGACCTGTTAAATATCTATGGGGAATACATAATGCGCAGGGCTCTGTACCAATGGGATGGAGGAGTGTCTATTGGTGGCGTAAAGCTGTCCAATTTAAGATATGCGGATGACACAACACTTTTGGCCAAAAACCCGAGAGAGATGGCAGATCTCCTTAAACGAGTAGAGACCGAGAGCAAGGCACTGGGTCTCGAGATCAACCAGAGTAAAACCAAGATCATGATCATAGATCGATCAAAAAAGTTTGGTGATCTGGGAAACTCATTTCAAGGTTTGGAGATCATAAACGAGTTCCAGTTCCTTGGATCTCAAATTAGTAAGGAAGGATCTTGCGAAGGAGAAATTAGACGCCGTATCGCCATTGCCAAAAGTGCCATGTCTAAGCTGGACAAAATATGGAAAGACCGGGGTGTGAGTAACAGCACCAAGATTAAGCTTGTCAGGAGTCTGGTCCACTCTATTTTTCTCTATGCTGCTGAAACATGGACCATAAAAGCAGCAGAAAGAAGAAAAATTGACGCTAATGAAATGTGGTGCTGGAGGCGCATGCTTCGAATCCCATGGACGGCTAGACGCACCAATGAGTCCATTCGTCGGGAGCTGCGTTTGGATGGCTTGACTCTGGCCAACATGTGTACACGCCGTATTCTTCAGTTCTTCGGACATGTTGTCCGTGGCAATGAGGATAGCCTGGAACGACTGGTTGTGATCGGTAACTTGGAGGAGAAGAGAGGAAGAGGTAGATGGACCGATCAAGTGAAGACAGCAGCAGGCACCTCGGTAGTTGGAGCGTTGCGGGCAGCGCAGTCGAGGGAGAGCTGGAGAAGATTGGTTGCTTCCACAAGGGTCACAACCCTCAGTAATGAGGAATAGGATTAAGAAAAGAAGATTTACTGAATAGAGTTATCCCATCACAGAATTTTCTGCTCCGTCACATATTCTGTGTGATTCTTACAATCACACAGATTGGAGATGACACAAACTTCACACAATCTTAACATTATTTTTTATTTTTAGTGGATTTTTTCAAAATATTTTCATTAATACGATTTGTTAAACATATTTTACATAATACGGTACGTTTATTATAATTTTCGGTGAGTTTACCTGTATTTGACTGTGTAAAATTTGTGAGAATTAAGTCAGTATCCATTTTTGATAAAGCACAAAGATTCATAAAAACAAATGTAAAATCAAAGTTATCTTGATTTCATTGCCTGTTGCCATTTGCGCAAAAGTTAGCAACAGCTGCCCGCATAAGGTTGAGTAAAACTCTAACATCATTACTGATGCGCTGACATCGTGTATGTTTCAGCCTTCAGCAGTGGCCAAGCACTTCGTAGCTCTCTCCACCAACAATGAGAAGGTCACGGCATTTGGCATAGACCCCAAAAACATGTTTGGCTTCTGGGATTGGGTCGGAGGGAGGTAAGAAAATGAAAACTTACGCATAGTTCATAAATTTTGCAACATTTACAGAGTGAAAATTAATTTTCAAATATGAATTAAAAATAAAAAAAATCTTTTCAAAAGTCTAAATGCCTAAGCGGTTTCTCAAAATTGGTTACCTGTAGAGATAGCAGATTTTGGTGACAAACCATTCAGTTGCATTCCAGGATCTGTTGGTTAGATCTATCAGAGCTGGAGCTTCCAGACACTTTGCCAATGTCAGCGATGAGCTTTTTTAGTGTGATGATGATGTTGGGATTCGCCCATTCGCCCAGGTGAAACATCCGGAAGCTCCAGCTCCGATAAAGCATGGCAACAGATTCCGGAAAGCAACTCTCCAGTATTAAAATAGCTGTGAGAGCATAAAACTCCTGATGTTGTGTGTTGTTTGTGTAGGTACTCGCTGTGGTCGGCCATTGGTCTCTCCATCTCGCTGTCCATCGGCCATGACAACTTTGAGAAGCTGCTGGACGGAGCTGCCTTCATGGATAACCACTTTTGCACGGCACCGCTCGTCAAAAATGTAAACATCAGTTACAATATATTAATGCGACTTGGTTTTGTTTGTTGAGTTTTTTTATTATTTTGATTCGCAGTTACAATGTTGACAGACAGTGGACAGGCCGACAGGCTAACGGGCAGACAATGCCAACAGGCAGACAATGATTGTGATAAAATTACACTTTTTACTAAATTTACATTTGTCAATAGTTACAACTAAATCTGGGTCAGCCAGTGCATTACCGAACGCCGGCCTATCAGCGCATTGGGTTATGTTGTTATTATTGGGTATTGTCAAGGAGGTCTATAAACAAGGCCTTTATTACTCGTATATATCAATATCAAGGGCGGTATAAATAAAAACACTGATGTTGACCACAGGCACAATAAATTCACACAGTTAGTATGTTTTTAACTATTTGACGTGGTACTAATGTAATTAGAGGTTAGAAAAAGTTTCAAAGTGATTTTCAGCTGGGAATGTTCTATTTCAAATTACCCTGTGCCCGGTCAATAGCTCAGCTGGTAGAATGCCTACATTCCATGCCGAAGGATAGAGTCCGCTTTCCACCAAGGGAGTTCGCTTTCCACCAAGAAAGGACTCTCGTTTAGGGTTTACTTCAGACCAAAAATAAAAATACCGGCAATTTTTACTCAGCCTTTCAAAGAAATGAGGCCCAGCCCCCTCCAGAGCAGGGAAGCCCCCACTTCAAGTGATCTGGCTGGCCTAAGAACGGCCCACTTACCTTTGAAAATATATAGGTTCAATGACATCTATCTATCTTCTATCTATCTTCTATCTATACTTATAAAACCAAAAAAGCGTTCGTTGGTAATGCGATAAAATGGTGAAGGACTAAATGGTTTTGGCTGTCTGTCTTTCGTTTCAGAATAAAGTACGTAATCTGGGAAGGGTTATAGCGTACAAAAAAGTTGATAAAATATCGCAGAACATGTTTAAATTTGTGAAATGCTGAACGTCGTTTTTATATGGGGATTGATCATTTCCAACTTCATCTAATTGACAGATTTTTGTTCCATATTCAAATTTCATCAAAATGTGTTCGGTTTGAAATATTGTAAGAGGTTAAACCAAATCAAATTAATAAAATAAACTGGTAGGTACAAAATTTGAAAATGGAATAAAATAATTATTCATCAACAGCCTTTACCAAACAGAACTCTTTTTTAAAATTGGAATTTAGCTTTTTAACTATCAATGTCATGAAAAGCGTTCAAGGTTAATTAAATAAGTCTTAAATCTCAGTTACAAATATACGCACAAATTGAAGGTTCATATTGAATGAATGCCCATAAGGAAAGACATTTTAGTGCGCGCATACACATAATGCATGTATATTTTCAAAATAAGACCCAAACGCAATGCTCAAATGTCAGATTAACATAAACTGAACTTACGCTTAATTCCTTGACTTATAGGTTGGTATGAGGCTGACCACCCATACTGTAAAAAATGGTTCACTTTACCAATGTCACCCCTGTGTCAGGGAAGGTCGGCAAAAGTTGTAAGGCTTATATTTATTTGAGGTTTGGATTTTATTTGTTAGTACACATTCAGCATTTGTAAGCGCGAACTACTTACATGGGCATTCATTTGAGAGCTTTAAATGAATATATCCTTGCAACTTCGATTATAGATTATTATAGATGCTGACTTTACTTTAAACAGGCTTTAGATTTAGGCAGAAGTGAAACAATTTGTACAGTATCAGCCTCATACCAACCTACAAGTCGAGGACTTATCTAAGTTGCATAAAAACATAAGGTGATACCTGAATGCATCTAAATAAAATTTTGTTGGTAAATGTATCACTCGAGAATGACTGAACTGATTTGTTTTTTTTATGATGTTTGTAATCTGAAACAAGTGTTTGGATAAAAAACGTGAGAAAAAGTATCATGGAAGATTTTCAATTTTGTGAAAAGCTGAACATTGTTCATGTACTGGAATTTGGTTTGGCACATATAATATACAAACTGCATTTATATAAAAATGAAATACCCAAAACACATTGGCCAAATTTTTACTAAACATGTAAATTACCTTCAAGATGGATCGTGTGAAGTTCAATGTGAATCATATTACTCACAATCATTTATTTTAAGTATTGGGGATGCTGCTCTTTTTGCCTTGCTAAAAGGAAAGGTCGTAACATTTTTCTTTTGAAAAGTTACATCGAAGATTTTCATAGACCGGATAACTGAATGCACTTTTTCATATTGGAATTTTGAATGTGTCAGCAAGCAACTTTTCAACATTTTGTAGTTCCAAATATATATATATATAATCTAAGTTGCAAAGATATATTGACATTTAAGACTCATATTTAATGCATGCCCAAAAGCAAGCAAACGTAAGTACACGCTTACGCATGCTGCATGTGTACATAAACTTTGCAACCCCTGCCACTTTCGCTGAAACGGGGGAGGGGGGGGATTGGCAAAATTGAACCAAGTTTTACTACATATTTGATATTCTTTCTTTATATTCAATTTTTCCATGTGAAAATTTTGGCTCGAATCGTTCATACGAGGCAACAAATCAAAGCAAAAATAAACAAAGTGAAGAAAATATAAAGTTTGCATCATCAATAGATCATGAAAAGAGGATTACATTTTTTCATGATCTAAGCTAATGTAAGTTGCAAAGATAATATGTAACATTGGGGATTCACATTATACACATTCTCATAATTAGATACAAATAAGTTCCCGCTTGCACATGCTGCATGTGAACCTACAACATTAAAACCTAAACCTCAAATGAACATATACCCTGCAAATCTTGCCTGCTTTTCCTGAAACAGAGGTGATATTGGCAAAGTGAACTATTTTCTATAGCGTGAGCATACCAACCTATATGTTAAGGAACAAACATAATGATCAACACGATGATCTACCCTAAATTATCTTAATGGTTTTACTTCTTCTAATATCAACCAATATGTTTACACTGTATATCAATGATTGAAAACCTGTAAGTAAATGATAATTTAATTATTTTGGAAATGTACAAAGAAAAGGTTTCCTCCTGCCCAATAGATTGAGAGCACTCCTTTATAGGTTTTAAGCAATGAAATTATGCTTGAAATACTAATTACAGTGTAAAAATGAAGAAATATACAAAACTTTATAAATCCTTGCAAATTTAAAAAGGCTTCAACATCTTTCGTAATTGCAATCCCAAGTACTACACTATCTTTAAATGAGCCTAATTTCATTTGATATAATGTCCATGAACATATTATGCACGCTCAATTGTTTCAAGTAATTGAGCTATGCTGTCTCACGAAAATAATTACAATGATGACTTCTACGATTCCTTGACTTATAGGTTGGTATGAGGTTGACCACCCATACTGTAAAAAATAGTTCACTTTGCCAATGGCACCCCTGTTTCAGGGAATGTCGGCAAGAGTTGCAGGGCTTATGTTCATTTGAGGTTTGGATTTTATTTGTAAGTAGGTACACAATCAGCATTTGTAAGCGCGAACTACACGTGTTTGACTGTGGGCATACATCTGAGAGCTTTGAATGAATATATCCTTGCAACTTCGATTATAGATGACTTCGAAGTAAGTTTCTTCTCATCATTTCAATTTTTTTAACACCCGTTACCAGATTTACAAAAATATTCTATATAATTTATACAAATAGAGGCAAGACAAAGTTTGCCGGGACAGCTAGTTAATAATAATAATAAATAACACTTGTATAGCGCCTTTTCGTGACTGAGTCACTGCAAAGGCGCTTTGTAATAGTCTTTGAAAAAATGAATTTTGAGCCCTTTTCTAAAAGCTGCCTCAGTCTTCAGCTCCCTGAGGGTCGCAGGAAGAGAATTCCAAGCCGTCGGAGCAGCAACGATAAAGGCTCGGTCACCAAACACCGTCCTTGTGGTTCTGCGCGGCAGCTGGAGCAGACTTTTATTCGAGTCTCTGGATCTTAGTGTCTGTCCGCGGGTAGTAACATCCATTTTGGTGACCAGTTCAGACAGGTAGTGAATTATTGCTATTGGACCAGGGACACAGTTATTCTCAAGGGGCCTGATGGGAATCCAGTGTTATTTTATTTCAAACATGCTTAGTTGAGATTGCCATCTTGACCCACTTGGCCATAGCTCTGATTAGTTTGAGATTTTTTTTTTTTTACAATAGGAGTAAGAAGAGGAGACGGTTCTGGAGGGGATATGTAAACCGCATGAGCGTAAGTAGGTTAACCTAAATCGTGGCACCCCAAATACCAGATGTGTTACGGGAGTGTTATTGTTGTAGGCCCCCGTGGTGCTGGCGCTGCTAGGCTTCTGGTACAGCAACCTGCACGGCTGTGAGACGCAGGCGCTGCTGCCCTACGACCAGTACCTGCACCGCTTCCCCGCCTACTTCCAGCAGGGAGACATGGAGAGCAACGGCAAGAGCGTGACCAGAGCGGGGGCCCGCACAGACTACAGCACGGGGCCCATAGTGTGGGGGGAGCCCGGCACCAACGGCCAGCATGCTTTCTACCAGCTCATACATCAGGGCACGAGGTCACTATCCTGCACCTATATACATGTACATTCCATAAACTAGGTCACCACATGTTGTGTTATGTTCAGGTTGATCCCACTGACGTCTTGGCGCAACATCCTTTAACTTGGAGGGTTAAACTCATTAACAAATGAGTGCCTTAAAAGCAAACACGCCACTGTCCATCAAAGTCACAATACGGGAAATCAAATAATTTGAATAATAGCTTTATTGTTTATATTTTTTAAAACATGCAAGGTTTATAAAATTGTTAATAAATATACCATACTTTGTTGATATGTTATATTTGCATTAAAGTAATCTAAATGACTAAATTAGATGATTTTGTGATGGACAGTGGTGAGTTTGCATTTCACTTTTGGACAGTGGTGAGTTTGCATGTCAAAATCACCCATATGGTTTGTAAAAACAAAAGGTGGTTCAAAAAAAGTACGTATTTGAATATTAACTTTATTTTCATTGAAAAAAATATTTATTAAAAATTATATTAAATTATAAAATTATATTAATCTCCACCGGCAACTAGTATCTTTGGTGCAGCCGAGCATCGAGAATTGCCCTTCTGGTCAGTATTGAAGTGGTTAACGCTTTGAACTCGGGATTCGAAAGTGATTTCCGACGGAGAACATTAAAAAAAACTCAAATATGCTCTACGCTGAGTTGAAAAAATCATATTCCTCAACCAATCACAATGCCTAGTAACCTGGCAAAGTGACTTCACACTTTCTTCGTAAATTAAATTATCTGACTCTATTCAAATTCATAGAATGAAGCATTTTATGATTAAATAACTTATGATTGCTATATGAGCTTGAATTTAAATGTAGAAGGTTTCAAGTCTACCACCAAGAGAAGAAATCTACCAAATATGCTACTAAATACAATTAATATGAAAACTAAGGAAATCCACACTTGAGTTTGGAGTAGCTTTTTTCAAAACAAAAGCGGGTCTCCTTTCTAAATAAACAATTTTTACTGATGTAGTTTAAGTACGTTCAATTATTATTGATAAATAACACCAAAATATTTATTCACTCCGAAATAGGTAAAATAATGATATTTTTGCATATCGTCCCGGTATAACACAAAAATGACGGACTCAGTAAAGTATTTAAAATGTTCAACAGAGACATTTAACACTTATTACTCTTGTATGCAGGAGACAGAAGTTCAGCATTCTAAATTTATCACTTCAATGAAATTCCTTGACTTATAGGTTGGTATGAGGCTGACCACCCATACTGTAAAAAATGGTTCACTTTGCCAATGTCACCCCTGTTTCAGGGAATGTCGGCAAGAGTTGCAGGGCTTATGTTCATTTGAGGTTTGGATTTTATTTGTAAGTACACAATCAGCATTTGTAAGCGCGAACTACACGTGTTTGTTTGTGGGCATACATCTGAGAGCTTTGAATGAATATATCCTTGCAACTTAGATTATAGATTATAGATTATATGGAAAAAGTACCTTGTGGTGTGTATGAAAAATAGGTAGACCAAAAAAACATATTTTAATGTTAACTGTAACAATAAATAAGTTCCACTCGCCACATGCGCCCCCCTCGGGAAAAACGCGGCAAGAAATTACACTACATGTGCAGCTTAATTGCATTGCGTATCGGCTTATCAATAGAAACACATTTTTTTTTATTTGAATTAAAAAATAAAATGGACCACTTTGTAAATACACATATAATATGCCCTAATAGCCAATAGTAAGCAATTATCATGCAAATACCATATTCTTTTATGAAAAAAGATAAACTAATTTCTATAATTGAAATTTAATTTACCATAAGAAAAATATAAAAATAAGTTGGTATACTTTGATACACCCAATGCCTCCATACAAAAGTCAAAAAATTGAAACCTTCCTTTTGAGCTTTTCTGTGTTCCTTTTCCACTTTTTAATGTTTAAAGACCTTTTCCTAGGCTTGTCATTTAACACAGGTTGAATATTTTCCTCCATTTCCACTTAAAAACTGATTAATACTCCATTTAAATTTCAACAAAATTGACAGTCCCGCTTACTTAAACAATGTATGACAACTGGCCGCCATATTGTATTACGACATAAACCTGGCTTCCGATTGGCTGATTTGAATGTCTGAGGACAGTGGTGACTTTGCATGTAAATCCACTTTTGAAGCTGAATTTTCATGGATTTGAGGAGACTTTGCATTTAATATTTTATTCTGCTCTCATAGATAAGAATATGGAGAATAATCCTGCATTAAAAAGTCACTTTTGGATTTTTATGGACAGTGGCGTGTTTGCTTTTGAGGCACTCAAATCAAAGATTGACATATTTCAATGCAATTTAGACACTTTCAAATCCATGGTGAAAGAGTTCCTCCCAGCATGTTGATGGCTGAGAGGGTGCACTATAATTAGGGTAACCTGTTGTGCACCATAAAAAAAAATCTGACTTAATCGCCTCGGTGCAGACCTACAACCTCATAGCAGGGCTCACCACAAGACCCTGCTGGCACTGCAGAACAGTCAAAAGTTGAATGTATTGTTATGTGATGTTGTGTTGTGTTCAGGTTGATCCCATGTGACTTCATCGCCCCCGCGCAGACCCACAACCCCATAGCAGGCGGGGCTCACCACAAGATCCTGCTGGCCAATTTCCTGGCACAGACGGAGGCACTCATGATGGGCAAGACAGAGGCGCAGGTGACAACAAATAATTATAGCATCATTCAAAACTTATACAATACAATACAATAATTTATAGATAGGTAAGTAATGCCTTTACCAAAGACCGGTTACCATAAGTCAATTCAGTGTTACAGCAACTGGGTTTTGTTTGTGTAATTGGTGATTTCTATAGCGAAGACCAAGTTTGCAGGGGGCTTTGATGCACACAAAGAACGTTTTTTTAATAATTTGTTAATTTTTAAGATTCAAATCAAACAGTTTTATTTTCACTTCTATAATTATTTATTTTTTAATTTTTACAAACGTTTTCGATTTATAATCATCGTCAGGTCACCTGACGATGGTTGCATAAATTGAAAACTAAATCACTCTCTAGGAGTGCCATCATGTATTCCATGCATTTTTGATTTACACTATCAAAGTGAGATTAATGCAATGAGTTTTATACTCGGGGTACTATTTCGTTTTTAGTATTTTTATTAGGTATTCTTACATTTGTTTTTAAGTTCCCTATTTGATGTGTACAATTGTTGTGCTATGTCTGTATATTTTGTTGTAAAAAGCATTCTGTGCCGTTTGAGGAACAGGTAAATAAGATATGCAGCTTACAGACAAGGATTGTTTTCAGGCCAAGACTGAGCTGGAGAAGTCAGGCATGTCTGCGGAGGAGGTGGCCAAGATCCTGCCCCACAAGGTGTTCCAGGGGAACCGCCCCACCAACTCCATCCTGGTGAAGAGGCTCACTCCCTTCACCCTGGGGGTGCTCATAGGTCAGTGTGTCAAATAATAATTCTTCTTTAACCCTTTAACTGCGGGTGACACACATAGGCGTCAAGTGTAAACTTGCATACAGTGCGGCTGTCAATCATAGACATCACCCAACTATGAACTTATCCATGACATCTGTGTTAAAGAATTCAAAAGTCTGCAAGTGAAATGCGCTAAACCTTTGTGATTTTTGTTCTTGAATAACTAACATGTGACTGTGCACATAGTTTGTTCACAAGTGTCCTCAATCCATTGAGGTAGGAAACAATAAATGTTTTAAAAATGTGCACTCGCACCCAATAATTATTCCTAATATTATTATGAGGCTGGTTATTGTATAATATGTGTTGTTGTCAGCCACGTACGAGCACAAGATCTTCACGCAGGGCGTGCTCTGGGACATCAACTCCTTTGACCAGTGGGGCGTGGAGCTGGGCAAGCAGCTGGCCAAGGCTATAGAGCCCGAGCTGCAGGACAACAAGCCCGTCTCTTCCCACGACCCCTCCACGAATGGCCTCATCAACTTCCTCAAGAAAAACTTTGCTTAAAATGTATCATGCATTTGTTGGTAAGTGCCCACTTGGGATATAATGAATTCAAGTAGAGTTCAAGAAGAGTTTCTCTCTGGGATCTGTTGCCGTGGTCTATCCGAGCTGGTGCTTCTGGACATTTCACTCATGTTTGTGATGTGATGAAGAAGACCATCATTACAGATCCTGGAAAGAAACTCTCCAGTGAGACACTATAATCTGGTCATGACTAAACTCAAGCGGATACGCACCACAAACAATTTATTTTTTCTTACATTTGAGCCCTAAGTAGCAAACATAGAGTATTTTGACTTGTGTAGGTTTGTAGAGCCATAGTCTCATGGAGTACAATGGGGTTCTTCAGCGTGAGATGGACAATAGACGAGAGATGTGCATAACAGGCAAAGCATAATTTGTACAATATTCTTTAAGGTATAATTTCAACAAGAAAAACTGATTCAGCTTCACAGAAGCGTAAGCCTCTGTCTAAGCTGATTCTCACTCAGGTGGAAGATATCAACCGTGGAGGAATCTTATTGAGCATAGCCATTAGTTCTGCATCTCGGGGGTAACAATAGTCTGCACTCACGTTGCCTGCAATAATTATCGGGATCATACAGACCAATTTCTTCCAGAATAGCAGGATTGTACAAAATGGACTATAAGAATTTCATTCCCTCTTGCCTCCGGACTGCTAAAACCAAGCATGCCAAATATAAACACACTTGGGTATAGCCAAGGTCTTATTTGCAGAGATAATCAGAGTGCATGTCACACTGCTGAAGATACCCATTACAGATATTGGTGAAACAAATAGAAATAAAAGTTCTATGAGACTGGGAATAATTATTAATGGAGTAAGGCCATAAAACTTACAATACAACTCTGAAAGTATTTCCTCTACCTGGAGCATTTTCTGTCAGCATTCATAAGTTATTGTTTATATAGTGTTTTTAAAGCATCTCGCACACCGTGACAGCCATTCATGCACGCCATTTTTGCATTTAGCATTTGTATCAGTGAGTAAGGGTGCCAACAACTCGATTCCCATCGGCTTCCCTTTTAAAATATAGCCATAAAGTAAAAAAATATATTTAAAACCAAAAAACATTACATATTTTTTCCCATGGAAACCATGCAGTCTTAGCGTAGCTCGCGTTTAAAATTTCCGCGGAGCGCGGTATAGGTACTATGAGCTACGAGATACGATTAGTCAGCACGGTTCTGTAGGTAGGTATATTATTCCTGACCGTCAATACCGAGTTATAGGGCGCCATTTGAATGTATTAGTGTGTCTTATGAGAGCTGCCATGCGGCTGGGGGAGGCAGCAGGATGCGAGGCGGGGGGCGGGTTCGTCAAACAGTACGTCAAGGAAGCCGGTCAAATCTGGCTTATTTGGCAACATCATAAAATATTATTATTGTTCGCCGCATATTATTATGCCTGTTGCGATAAGCGATGTCATATTTTTTGTTCTCTGAGCGCTTGGTACTATGTCACATTATTTAAAATCAACAAACATAAAAATCTGAAATTCTAAGGTGATTAGGTATTTAATTCCTGCAAATTTAATTGGAATTTATAATTTTTTGAGTGCGTTTCGTTTTCCATTAAATAAAATTTGGATTATTTTCTGTCCTCAACAATACGGCACTTAATCACTTTACAAATATCCAAAGAATTTAACTATAATATAATTATTAATGCACTCTTTTAATTTCAATACTCCACAGTTTTTTTGGTTAGGAATAAAATGACGGTGGAACATGTAACTGTCATTGTATCTCACTGCCATTCCACTAGGGGTGGCCAGTATCTCCTGAGATGCATCTACGTCTTTTTTCATGCCGTGGTGTACTAACAAGGGACTTTGTTTTTTCAACCAGTTGATTGATTGATGATTTCTTTCCTGTGGCACCATTTAATGGTCCAGGACCATCTCAAGGGCGCCATGGCTTTTGGAGAAAAGCAGTGTCTTCAGTCCCTTTCTGAAGGTGGTGGTAGGCTGGTTCGCGCGAACACCGACGGGCAAATTGTTCCAGGCAACCGGCCCGGCCACCGCAAAGCTTCTGTCTGCCAAATTTGATGTGTTTGCTCGTTTGGGCACTATGACCTTGTTGACAGCAGTGAGGGCAGAGCGTAGTGGTCGTTTTGAAGGCTTATCGACACAGCTCAGCGAGACATGGGGGTGCCGTGCCGTTCAGGGCCCTATGTACAGTGAGACACAACTTAAATTCTACCCTCTCTCGGACCCTCAGCCAGTGCAGTTCTCTCAGCAGAGGGTTACCTTCTGTGAAATTTCACCCTTCGCCACTGATCTGTATGCCAGAAATCATTCAGACAAAATAACTACATATTTCAGCTGCTTTTTAGTATGCTATGTTGAACGCTATGGACAATTGGAAGGTCCTGGATTAAATCTTCCAGCGGAGTACAAACAAAATCATCATTTAATTTCAAAATTTGCTCATTGCTGGAATGAAAAATTTATATGCCTTTATGAAAGACTGGTTATTTAAGGTCCATCCAGCATTACAGCAACTGGCTCTTGCTTGTGTAATTATATGCAAATTCAAAATGGCGCTTTCTACATCAAAGACCAGGCTCGCAGAGGACTCACAAAGTGTGATTTACACAAAAACAACGCTCACCAAATAAATCACCTTGATATTTATTTATTTAGTGACTGAGCTATTGACCAGATTACTTACTTTGAAGAAAACACCTTTTTGTGGTATACATGCAAAAATGGCACTCAAGAATGGCAGTCGGAAACACACATTTCATTGTTGTTAGTGTTAGATATTGTTATTGTGTTCAAGAGGCTAATATGGGATAAAATTATATTTTTAAGTTTACAGTAAAGATTGAATGACTGAAAATCACTGAATACTTTTAAGAACGTTGTTTAGGAGTTAAAAATTGTAAACAGCCTCGAATAATGTTTAATAATCCATTATTTTTATATTCAGGTGCTAGTTTTCTACCCCCCACAGACCATTTCTCAACATTTCAAATTCTTACACAGGATACGTCTCCGTTTCAAAAATTAATCTTCCTTTACATAAAAATCTATTCAGCCTTACAATAATTGGGTATTGCTTGAAAATTGGCACTTTCTGCTGCATCTGTTTTGAGTGAGCACTTTTGACTCACATTTTGATTGCTCGTAAACAGTGGCGACTCTTCATTAGGGGACAGTGGGGAACATCCCTATGAATGAAATTGGAAACATAAAATTGTATGAGAAGTAAAAACTGAGAAATCTGTAAATAATAGTGTAAACGAAGTATATTTTTCAAACTATTTTACTGACCGAAGATGTTTAAATATTTCATAATAGAATGGACGCAGTGAGTCACACAAAGGTTTTTGTTGATAAAAAAATAATAATATTTGTTAAAACGTAAGGTACATGTGTATTGTGTACATTCGCTAAGATTGAAATATGAGCCACTCTCCATCGTTTCCTCGTACCTCGTTCCCTGCGCGGACCCAAGCGAAGTCATATTTCGGGCTGGTTCGGGTGGGGCGGGATTTTTATTCCGATCCCCGCGATAGTTGCACGTGTGTGTGTACATAAGTCTGTAAGTACGACGCATGTTCAATACAGAAGCTTTTGGCGCCTGCGTGTATTGGTTTCACATTATACGTCTGTAAGGACTTTTCGGGCAGTCACCTATGGTACATCAACAATAATATGACGCGTTTAAAACAAAATATGAACATGATGATATTATAACTGAATGAATGAACTTATTATTTTTGTAAATTCCTCGGCCCAGTATTTGACAAGGAGCTACCATCATAATATCACACAAATACAATATTGTTTCATTGGCTAAAAGTTAGTGCTAGCGCGCTTTTTGCTGTGGGGAGATGCAAATAACAGCAGTGCTTCCCGAAGTCCAAAATATATAGTTTTTCATGGAAAGTTTACATTAAAATTTTCTTCCTTGTTTTGTACAATAAGGTTGTGGCCTTAAAAAGTGGGTGGATTCGCATTATTTAATGATAAATTAAATATACCATCTTTTGGTTGACTATGCTCTTTTTGGTGATGACCAAGTGTGGCCATGGATATTTGAATTTCAAGTAAGTAAGTACTTGCTTTTTGTAGTTGCTTTTTTCAAACTAATTATCGTCTTACTTACAACAATTCAACAACATCAAAAAATCTACCAATTGCAAACTCGCCTACACATTTTCAACTTTTACGTATTTTTTTAAAATACAAAATAAAAAGTAAATACATTCAAATTCAAATTATAAAAACTTCCACAATTGAATAAAATTTATGAAACAAGGGATTGGTTTACATTTGTAGATAAACTTTTGTTTATGTGTGCTGTGTGGGGTGCTATAGGGTGGTCATCAAACTATCATCCAAAGTCATCCCCTCTCTCGGATTTTAGTTAGAGCCGCTACTGCTCGTGAATATTGTCAATTAGTAAACATGCAAAAATATTTAATGTAGAGGGATGGTGTGTTGGGGCACTAAGAAATATATTATTCATGTTAGTGTTGCTATGTTATTGCCTTTTATAGTTTTATAGCTAGGTTAGTTGCTACATTTTTATCTATGGTATATTTTATAATATTTATATTATATTTAACATACGTCTTCAACGAGAAGCAACAATGGGGTCATCCAACCTTACAACTGGGTCTTGCTTGAGAATTGGCGCTTTCTACAGCGACGACCAAGCTCGCAGAGGGCTCTTGAGGTGTGATACACACAAAAACAGCGCTCACCAAATAAATCATCCTTATATTGACTATTTGACATTGTACTAATGAAATTGAGGAAAAAACATGAAGTTATTTCTTATTTGATTTTGAGTGTCTACACATTGAAACAAGAGGGTAAAAACAGTTACATGGCTTCCTTTGAACATTTTACTTTTTTGTCACTTCTGTGTGTATGAATACCCCTAAGGACTTAGATTGAGCCTTTTGTATGGTTGGTCTTCAGCTGTGAAATGCCTTACCCCATGAACTTAGAACGGTGGGGAGTGCAGGTGCCATACCAACACTGCTCAAAACCTGAGCAAAAGGGGAAACAGCTAATCTTTGTGATTATGACGTGAACCAATGCATGGCATTTTCTAGCAGCCAATAAGCTTGCACACTAGCTCTTTTAAAGGAAGGATAAACAGCAACCAACCAAAACCGTCTAGTGTATTTTTGCTTTTTCTTTTTTGTGTTTTGTATTATTGTTTTAAACTCAAGTTGTAAGGGATATGCTGTTAATAGTTGTAAGGAAAAATACAGAACTTTTTTTTAGAAAAATTATTTATATATTGAATTACAAAAAAAATACATAAATTAAAAAAATATTGTGAACTCAAAATTGGCATTTTTTTATTTTTTTCAATGAATTTGACACAAATGTGAGAAATAAATAAACTATGACACAAATACTTAATTTTTTTAGGATTATTTTGCAGAAACTGTGACATTTATTGAATATTTCCAGAAATTGCCTTTTTTTAATATTCGATACGGTCAACTTGCAATTGAGCCACATGGAACCAAAGTCAGCAATCTTAGACTTTTTAAAAAAAATAAACACATGGAAAGACAAAAAATAGTAATCTGTGTTTCCATATAACAGTCGAACTGAACAAACGTACAGTGCAACTTCTTACCGCGCTGTCCCTGAAGGGGTGACTGAGACATGTGGGACCTAATTGTTTTCAAAGGCAAGGACCAGCCTTACACCAACCACTTCACTTGAAATGGCAATAGGGAAGTTGCAGTGGTAGGGAAAATGGTTGAAAATAATATGATTGTGTAGAGTACATTTCAAGGATCACAACCATATATTTTTTAAGTAGTAAAAATAAAGATATCATTGATAATTTTGAAAAATAAAATGCGGAGAATTTACAACCCGCCAAAAAAGCAATGTAAACGGTCAGGGACGTGTGTCGTCATTTTGACGACAAACGTCGCTGTCAAACCGACTACCTGGGCCATTTGACACCTAAACTCCGAAGATCTGACGTCATATCCGCCCGAATAAAGCAATGACCTGTTTTAGCGGAAATGGAAAATACGCGAATTTTAAAGAGCTATAATTTAAAAACTAAGGCACATATAATTTTTTTAAAAACGCAAATGCATTTTAAAAAATATAGCCTACCATTTTATGAAATAAAATAAAAAAGTGCAAATACCCTATTTCCCAGCTCCCGTAGAGAAGGGGGTCTTATTAATTGTGAAGGCTAAGTATTTTTATTTTGGGTTTGAAATAAACACTGAAAGGGGAAATCAAAGGGGATGGGGCCCTAGCCCTCTGGCATGGAACGCAAGCTTTCTACCGACTAAGCTATCAACCGGACAATTTTATTACTGGACAGCTGCTTTCCGGGATTTGTTGCCATGCTCTACTGGAGCTGGAGCATCCGGATGTCATAACAATTTTATCAACATCATCCTCACTATGGTTTTTCATCATTTTTGGGCTTTTGACCATTGCAGATATGGGCAAAATATCCAAAAGCTCCAGCTCCAATAGAGGGCAACACGGATACAGATCCTGGTAGCAACTCTCCAGCATCCACAGTGGTCCACACTAGTATGAAAAAAGTGTAATTTAACAAAAAGAGCCTTGTGGAGCACAAACATTTGAAAAAAAATTTTTTGGACCACCCTAATCCACAGCCAGATAGATGTGTGAACGTAAAACATCTGCTGATTTTAATGTTTAAATATACTTTTTGGTTCCAAACAACTCATGTCAGTTTTCTGCAGGGTGATGAGATGAAGTGCATAGTTGTAAGACTGGAATCTCACTTTCCCCTCCCCCGCCCCTTGCTGCCCCCTGCAGCTTTACCCCTCTTGTTTGCGCCCCCCTTACTGACCTCCACAGCTTTCCTCTTTGGTGTCCCACTGGACGGCAGCACCTGCAAGGAATCACAAATTAAATAAAACTAAGGCCCCGTATTTTCAAGTTTAGTCAAGGTAACCAAAATGAAATTTTAGTTATTTAGCTCACCAAATTTTGCCAGTACATATTTTATAACTAACTATATTCAAGATGGCGCCGTCTTTGCTGACAGCTGATATTCGATTTTGATGTAAGGATGCATTAAATTGCTGCCAATGGAACATTTACTGTGTCATTTTACAGCTTTAATTCCCGCTTTCCACTGCGAGCGGAGCGGACTCCGTACGGACTCCGCTCGACTAGCAACAGTAAATTTCATAGAAGTGCTTCCACCGACAGCGGAGTGAGCGGAGCGGACTGAGCGAGTAAAAATGAGTCCGCTGTGTCATGGTCTCGGCCGCTAGTTTTCAACGGACTCCGCTCCTCCGTGCCCCCCGCGCCAACCCGCGCAGTTGCTTGACAGTGATAAAACACATCATACATGATTTACAAAAACACATCATACATTATTTTATAAATTTGAAAATATTAAAATGTATGTTTTATTTCAAAAATCTACTTTTTATGTATTAAAGCAAAATAATACATTACTTTTTATTTTTCGAAACAAAAAATAACTTTTTTATTAATAATTAAAACGTTTGATCTGGGCGTAGGCTGCAACGAGCCGTCACACTATGTCATGTCGCCTAGTTGGCTACTCTGTGGGCTCCGCTAAGCCCGCTGTAGATGGAAGGCAAACAACTCTTTCATCTGACTCATCTCATTTCCCGCCTAGCTCACTCCGTCGAGCTCGTTGGCTGTGGAAGGCAAATACCATTATTTTTTAAAAATCTTTCGCAATGGAAGGCCAAAACTATTTCACTACGCTCCGCTCAGCTATTTCCCGCTCCCGCTCAGCTATTTCCCGCTCCCGCTCAGCTATTTCCCGCTCGCAGTGGAAAGCGGGCATAAGGTTAGACATTTGATTTTTGTGACAAATTGTTTGTTTTAAAGCTTTTGAAGGGCATTGTAATCATTTCTAGGATTAGGGCAGTGCAACTCACTTGTGTATTTGATTTTTATTTAACTAAAACTGAACTATCAAACTAATGAAATTTTGAATCTGCAGTAAATTGAAAGTTTAATTTAACTGAAATACTACTACAGTTCAAAATACCAGGCCTAGCTGGTGTTTGTAAGAAATTTGCTTTCCAAGGTTTTAGCAATATTGTTGCAGTTTACTGTTTAGCTTTGGGGTAGCTGGGCCAGTCGCCTGGAACGAGCAACCTGTCGACATGCGAATTAACCAACCCCCCCACCACCTTCAGAAGAGGATTGAAAAAAATACTGTACACAAAGATCCATGGCACACTGGCAGACAACTACACCGCCGGACAAAAAAAATTACGAGTTTACCTGCTACCGCACCGCTTGACTTTACTGAACCCTTTTTCTAAGAAATCCTTTATCGATACCTCTTTCTTTTGTTTGATAAATTAAGGAAACACAGTGTCCTTGATTTTGTTATAAAAAATAAAGGTGAATTCACTAAGTATTAAATATGTTTAAATTTTAAATACTTTACATACTTTAAATTTTAAATAATTTAAAATAAAGCAATAGGAACCTACTTCTTAAATATTAATTAAAAAAAAACATGTCTTTTATTATTCCATCACAAACACTGGACCTTAAATGAAGCGTTATGGATTTCTAATTTTCGGGTAATCTGATACCTTATATATAATGCCAATTTCTAACTACAATTCATGAGTAAGAATTTTTATTTTAACCTTGAAGTAAGGAGTAGTCATCACATATGTCAAACAATACAAAAAAACTAATTAAATATCAAGAATAATTCATTATATGTCAATTTTAGTTTTTTTTTTGGACTCGTAATTTTTTTTGTCCGGGGGTGTAGTTAATTTTAAAAAATATTTTTAATTTTTACGTTTTAAGAATGAAAGGTTACAAGTGAAGGCCTCATCAATTAATGAGTTATGATTAAGTTTGCAACTTACAAATTATTAGGACCAACTACTTAGTTGGAAACTGAACGACGGCGTCGAAGGACAGGGAGTGCTGAAGGTAGAGAATGAAAGTGGCCAAAGCTCCAATTCATTGAAGAAGAACACTGTTGCGGATGCAGCTAGTTTATGATTAAGTTTGAAAGTTAGAAAGGGCCCTTACTAGGACCACCTAGTTGGGAACTGGATAGCGGCGTCGGAGGACGGTAGAGGCTAAAGGAGGCCTAGGCTCGAGTTGGGCTGCAGCACCATTAACCCCTGGAGCGCCAGCTATTTTCTGCCTAATTCAGACGCCCAACTCGTGGTTTTTTATATTAAATATCTCCAAGATACAAAACATATCTCCTGTGGGTTTTTTTATATCAAAAAACAATGAAATATAGTTTTTTTAGTGCCTACCAAAAAAAAAAAAAACTTTTGTGAAATTATTGTTATGCTCCATCATAATCTAGATTACGGAAAAAAGATCGAGATTCTAAAAATAGATATACCTCATTAGTATGTGTAGGCACGAAATCCCAATAGATCGCAAAAAATAGAAGTAAATGACCCTTCTTATTTACACAAAACAAAAATTTGAGTTTGTTAGTGTTCTTATGTCAACAAATTGTGGAATTCGGCTTTTTTAACAAGTCGGTTTTCAAGGTCAACTTAAATATTATATTTTAAATACCTACAAACAAAAATGAATGCTTTGAATTTATTGGTGGATGGTTCTACCCAATAGCAGTATTTCATGCGATTTTCGATCTTATTGCTGTGTAACAACTAAAGAAAAATGAAAAAAATCACGTATAGTACTATGAGCGCGGATCCGCGTTCCGCCGCTTGAGGGGTTAAAGAAGAAGTAACAAGTGCATATCTTACAGTGAAGAAAGAGTCCAGCCTGCCCTGCGTCGAGGTGCTCCGGGACTTGAGCAGTTTCTTGACTCCTGAGCGCACTCTCTCCTCACTGAACTGCTTGTCTCCGCACAGGAACTTCACCACACCCTCTTCGTCAGGGTCGGTCCACTTCAGCTGCAACATCACAACAATAAAACACAAACTGTTGTGAACGCAAATAGAAAAGACTTAAACTTAAAAAAAAAAAAAAATTTAGTGAGGACCTTATTTGGACCACTTAATTTGTCTATAGTAACTTAGACACACATAATGTGAAATGTGGGCCCTTAGTCTACCCATAATCTATGTTGCAAAAATATTTTGACATTTATGTAAGGCTTATACTCAATGTATGCCCACAGGCAGACACATGTAAGTTTGCACTTACACATGCTGTATGTGCACTTACAAAAAAAAAGCAAACTTCATATGAACATAAACCTTACAAATCCTGGCAACCCTTCCCTGAAACTGGGGGCATTGGAAAAGTAAACCAAGTTTTACAGCATTGGGGTCAGCCTCATACCAACCTCTTAGTCAAGGAAAAAAAAGACATTTCAACTTTAGGGTCCACTTTTGCAAATATTATAATATCATTTATTTATACATGACCTCAATGTGAAATTTTATTTCTCTTTATCTTGCTAACAATAAATTTTATTAATTTTTTGAGTGTCAATTTCTGTATTTACAAACTTTTTATAATATATCTGTAAATAAACAACGGTAGTCACATTTAGTAAAATGTGCAGGAGACGAGTTTTCGTGACAATGTGCACTTGAAACCATCATAACTTCTAAAGTAGACGAGATATTTTTTATCTGTAAAGACTGTTATGCCCGTTTTCACCAAGGATATTTAAAGATAAAGTGCTGTTTAAAAATATTTAGGTACCAGTTTTGTTTTCACCAGCATTTAAGAACCTCTTAACTCGCTAAGAACTTCTTATATTTGCGAGCCCGATATTCTGCTCCCTAAACTGTCTCTTACGCTAAAGGACACTTTAGCGGCCTGTCAGTGAGGTTATGTCATGTTTTAACTGCAAATAAGTGGATATGGACGCCGATATCCTTGTTTTTGTAGAAACTCTTGAGGATATAGAAGTTGCTAGGACTTATCTACGTCCAAAAAGTTTTGAGAAAGATAAAAAAATGTCGATAAGAATGATATCGATTTTTGGTGCGGATATCGGCTGTCAAAAATACAATCATGTAGCCTCCTTGCTGGATAAAATTGTAGTAATTTTTATATTTTCGGACAACAGAGCTGTACACATATAGTTTTGGTAAAGATGTTGTGGAATAACTATTATCGTCCATGAGGAACATATCTGTGTGGATGAAAGACTGAGAGGAGCCGTAAGAGATAGCCGTGTCTATCGTGGGCCTGAAATAGGCAGTGACCACTATCTCTTATGCGCTAAAATAATGATTGGAGAAGTAAGAAAGAAGAAACGTAAGAAGAAAGTAAGAAAGCCAAGAATAAAAGTAGAAAGTCTGATTGATGAAAGCGTGAAAGTGAGGTATAAATCAGAAATACAAAAAAAGTTAAGTGTGAATGAACTTGAAAAGAATGTGAATGAAAAAGATATTGAAAGCATGTGGAAGTTTATGAAAGAAGGAATGATTGAATGTGCTCGAAAGGTATGTGGAGAAACGAAAGGTGGAAGATTGAAAGGGGATGCCTGGTGGAATGCTAAAGTAAAAGAGGCTGTGAAAGTGAAGAAGGAATGTTACAAAAAGTGGCTGAACGACAGGAATGATAGAAAGCTAGAAGATGAATATAAGATAGCCAAGCAAATGGCGAAGAATGTAGTTTATGAAAGCAAAGCGAATGAACAGAGAAAGATTGATGAAAAAATGAACAGAAGTTTCACCGACAGTAGGAAGGAATTCTGGAGATGGGTCGGTGCCATTAGGAATAAAGATTCTGCATTGACCACCCCAGGAATCAAAAGTGCTGTTGGTGAGATGGTATGGGAGAATGATGAAGTATGTAAGAGATGGAAAGAATATTTTGAAGGGATTTTTGGTCGGGGCGAAAGAAATTTGTTTAGAAAAATGACAGAAGAGAATGAATTTAGGATTTTGAAAGAAGAAATAAAAGTATCTATTGAATGTTTGAAGAATGGAAAGTCTGCTGGGTTTGATGGAATAAATGGTGAAATGTTGAAAGCAGGAGGTGAATGCGTGATAGATTGGATGTACGAATTATGTAAGCTTTGTGTGAATGCAGGAGTAGTACCGATGGATTGGAGGAAGGCAGTCATTGTTCCCATTTACAAAGGTAAAGGGGACAAAAAAGACTGTCAGAACTTCAGACCAATCAGTCTACTCAGTATACCAGGAAAAGTCTTCTGTAAGGTGATTATAAAAAATGTGATTCTGACTACTAGTGAAAGGATTTCCGATATACAGTCCGGCTTTATGGCCGGTAGAGGCTGTGTTGATCAGAGTTTTACTCTACGACAACTTGTTGAAAAACAATTGTCGGTGAGGCGGAAGCTGTTCACGGCCTTTGTAGATCTGGAAAAGGCTTTTGACTCAGTAGACAGAGGTATGTTATGGGATGTTTTGAAAGCATACGGAGTGAATGGGGCTCTCCTAGGTGTGGTGCATGCCAACTATGAAAATAGTAAGGCATGTGTTCGTATTGATGGTGAGTATAGCGAGTGGTTTGAAGTTTATAAGGGTGTGAGGCAAGGATGTGTGATGAGTCCATGGCTATTTAACATAGTCATGGACAAGTGTGTCAGAGATGCTAGACTTAATGATTGTGGATTGATGATAGGAGAGAGCAAAGTGAGTGTTCTACTGTATGCAGATGATGCAGTTCTTGTATCTGATTCAGCGGTGGAATTGCAAACAATGCTCTCTAGATTGAATGAAGCTTTGTTAGGTAACCATCTGAAGTTGAATGCAAGTAAGACGAAAGTATTGATTTTTGAAAGAGATGATGAAAGTATGAATTATGAATTTAAAATTAATGGAATGAATGTTGATGTCGTAAATGAGTTTGTATACCTGGGAAGTAAGTTTGAAAAAGATGGAAGAATGACCGGTGAATTTGAAAGAAGAGTAATGAAGGGCAGGTGTGTACTGGGTGCCACAGCTTGTATCGCCAAAAATCAAAACATATCTAAAAATGCTCGATTGGCGGTACGCAGTGGCATACTTTTACCCACCTTGATGTATGGAAGCGAGGCCTGGACGGTGAATGAAAGTGAAATTAGTAAAGTCCATACTGTTGAAATGGACTTTCTAAGAAGTATGATTGGGAAAAAACGGAATGACAGGGTGAGGAATGATTTTGTAAGAGAAGAATGTGGTGCAAGAGAAAGTGTGAAAGTGAAGATTAAAAGAAGTTTGTTAAGATGGTTTGGGCATATGGAGAGAATGAATGAGGAAAGACTGACGAAGAAAGTATATGTTGGTAGAATAGATGGATGTCGTGGTAGAGGAAGACCGAGAAAGGTATGGATGGACCAAATATCCGAAATTGCGAATGAATGGAATATCCAGAGTCATAATAAAAGAAGAGCCTGTATGAAGAAAATTATGACTCTGGAGGAAATGAAAGAAGTATGTAAGGACAGAAAGAAATGGCGGTTGATCTGTAATGTTGGCGGCTAGGGTTTATTAAATTGGAATTTGTTTTTATTTGTAAATGGATATTTTGTATTTGGATATTATTATTTAGTGATGTATAAAATGTAATTTGTCGTGTGTGTGTGTTCCTTGACTTATAGGTTGGTATGCGGCTGACCACCCATGCTGTAAAAATGGTTCACTTTGCCAATGTCACCCCTGTCTCAGGGAAGGACGGCAAGAGTTGCAGGGTGTATGTCCATTTGAGATTTGGTTTTTATGTTGTAGGTTCACATGAGGCATGTGCAAGCGCGAACTTGTACGTGTCTGGTTGTGAGAATGCATGTAATGTGAATCTCCAATGTAACATATCTTTGCAACTTAGATTAGATTAGATTAGAATTTATTACGTATTTAAAAACATCGATCTTTTACATTGATCGATGTTTATAGGTACCTACCATAAATTTGTCATATCACAGGCCTTATGATATCCTTCAGATGGATTGTTACTTATTGTTTTGTACAGAAACAATTCAGTGACACACGGGGATAACTGATTAGAGGCATTACAATTTTATGCCACTGTAAGCCATCAGCTGATATCTGTGACAGACGTGAGAGGCGTAAATGTAGCCCCATGTAGCAGGATTGAACAAGTTTCTCGCGGTCAGCCTCTGAAAAGTTGGACCATGTTTCTTCTTTAATTTGATAATTGATTGGTGACCACCGTATATTTGAAAATGCCGATTTTACATGTCGAATGTGAATTGTCAACAAAAACAAAACCGCATCTGAATGCATCTGCAGACTACAAGCCGGCAACATTACGCTTTTTTTTATAGTGTGTGCATATCAAAATATACTATGTACACACCATTGTAAAGATAAAAATTCAATTAACAAATAATATTTGCAGCGTAAATGGTAGATATTTTATAAACATCAAATATTCATGTGTTGTTTTTATTTGAAATGTGTATATTATTTTATAAACTATAAAATACATTTCGAATTTACAAAAATCGAGTTTCACAACACTAATGGTTTGCTAAACAGGCTCCCAGCTAGGTGGCCGATTTTTAGGTGACAGTTTGACTCGTGAAACTTAACGGTGCTAGGTACCCGTTTAAAGAGTCTCTTATATTTAAATACTTTTAGCTAGGTGACGGTTTAGAAGGAGTCGGTGAAAACGGGCATTACTCTTCTTTTATCAATATTTATCTAATTTTGATTTTATTTGAAAGTTTTCTCTTTTAAAGTACATATAAAATGGACTTCCGTCGTTTATCCTCTCAGTTTGTACGCTGTTGGATACAAAAATGCTTAGAGCATAAATAACAGAAGTCCACCTTATTCACACATTTCACTAAGCTTGCGGAGTATCAATTTCTTTATTTCTTCTAAATGTTTTTCAACTAAAACAAATGCTTGGTTATTATATATTTTTTATTAATATTTTATCTGTAAGGAGACCTTAACAAAGCTGTTTGTTTTTAATAGTTAATTTTCAATGAATAAAAATTAATATTAGGGCTTTACTGATTTAATTAAGGAATAAAAAAAATCAAATAACAAGATGTAGATGCAAATCCATATCTCATTATGAAAACAAAGTTTGAATTAATTTTTTAAGCTCAAACATTTTTGCAGGAGCAATGACAAGCAATGTAAGATTTTTTTTTTTTGAAGACTGAAAATAAAAATAAAAAACAGTAAAAAAGTTTTTTTTACATACTGTTACGATTTTTAGGGTTCAAAAAGTCTTTCAATTAAAAACACTGGTCTTCTTTTACAGTTGTTTATTTTACACTTTTAATAAAAAAAAATCACAAAGATAGTCTCGATTATTCCATTACGCTTGGTTTCTGTTCACTGGTCAAGTTGGTTCAATTTGTAAAGCCCGCAGGAGACTGTAGTGGTGGGAGCTTGAATAATAACTGAACTCAGTGCAAGCAATAAGAGTCTTGTATACTAAGAGAATCGAATACTCCGGAATATATTTTTGCTTGATGCTTCTCGAAATATCTAGAGACTTCTCCATGTACACACAACCATCAATCCAACCCACCAATACAATACAGAATTCCTATAACTAAAACCTACTTATTTTAATATTTATATTTCATATTTACATAACAATACATTTTTTTTTTAATTTAAGGAATGAGTTTTTTAGACTATCAAAGACTTTTATTGAAGAAAATATCAAAAGATGACTCTGTACACCAGTGAAAATATGAAGAATGCAATTTGTTCCCACTTAGAGCATGAACAACGTATGTGGGACTTCCGTGCTTGCACTTTATTGGGCATGCGATAATAATTACACTTGATATCTCAGTAATGGTGAGTCTGAGGACTCCAATATTTTTACCACTTATAGAACAGCTAATTATAAGAAATTCTGCATCATTAACTCAAAAATGCAAAAAAGTGGACTTCTGTTGTTTGTGCTCTAAGGTACAGATATATTTCTACCTTTTTTTGATTGACCTCTATCCTTCATTTTTCTAACTGTATCCAGCATGGCACTGGCGTCCCTGCTCATTGCGGGAAATTGCCATCACAAAGAAGAAGAAGATTCCGATAAGTATGATGTGGTGTGTACTAGAGAAGTATGGTATAAATAAAGCACTCCTGAATGCAATCGTCTACCCATTGAGTAATAACATAGAGGAACAGAAACTAAATAACTGCATTGATACATACTATAGCCCACATTTGTCTCACTCCTGTCAAACGGAAGTGGTGTAGTCATACAAAATAAGGTCATTTTGTCCAAACGCATTTTGTGTTTTGACATCCAATTATAACACATGCCATATCTTAAAATACTGCCTTTTCCCTTTAAAATTCATCAATTTTAGCGATCATAATATTTATTACGCGTGTTATCTGTCAACTGGCAGTCATTATAATTTGCAATAGTACCAACTCTCTAGGAACATTTTTACATTCGCCCGAGTTTTTTTGTACACATTGAAATGCAACTGTGAAGCTCTTTGTTCTCTTTCTTACAAATTACCATTTTCATAAGTAAGTTGAAACAGATATATCGCCACCTAAAAGGTAAAATTGAATAAGTACAGATTCCTAGTTTTAAGATATCGCAGAAAGAAGATTTTTATGTGCATTTCTTCTCCTACTTCGTAAACCAATCATCAGAATGAACTGCTTTTTTTTGTCAATTTAGCAATGATAGTTTTCTTTCCATCTGATTTTATCAACTTGCATATTTTATTTTATTTCAGCGATAAAAAAATAAAATGTACTTATTCTCTTTTACCTCTCAGATGAGCATGGTATTTGTGTTACTTACACACAAGAAAATGTATGGAATAATGATTATTCAAAAACTGAATGACAAAAATAGTTGAAATAAACCTCAAATATTTTAGTACAACATTACTTTATCTTAAAAAAATGTGAATTCGGATTTAAAAATGTATGAAAAATATCATTTTTGACTTTAAAAAAAGTTTACCTTTTTGAGGATAAAAGAAAAACAGCTTTGTTTTCGATTACGTGAGTATTTATTTTTATACCACAACCGGTTTCGCAAACATCCGTTTGCATCGTCAGGTGGATCAATAAATACATAAATGATCCACCTGACGATGCAAACGGATGTTTGCGAAACCGGTTGTGGTATAAAAATAAATACTTACGTAATCGAAAACAAAGCTGTTTTTCTTTTTATCCTTAATGATGAACGATTACAAAGTTAATGCCTCAACAATCAATAAAATTTTACTTTTTGTTTCATTTTTTAAATTAGGACTTTCACAAATCAAATGAAAACAAAGTAAAGACGTATTAACATTAAATTTATAATACTTTAGTAAAAGTAAGTCAAGGCTTTTCAATATTAAATTCTTCTATAAATTTAAATAGAAAATCAACACTACTCTTAGTTGATGGGAGGTACCTACTGTTTTTCCCAAAACTAGAAGTCTATAAAATAAATTAAGCTCAAAGTGAATTATAACAAAGTTGTTCTTTTTCTTACATCTTTAAAAATTCACTTTCACAAAGTGAATCTGCCGATAATCTAATTTATAAATTCGAAATATCAAAAAAATCACTCCAGCCAGACGATAGCTTCTTGCTTAGTCTCAATGTTCATGCATAAAGTCTGCATCTCGCTCTCGTCCATTCAAAAGGAAAGAGAGGAAAGAACTGTCTCCGCGCGATCAGCATGTGTAAGCTTGTCTGACGGTACTTGTACAGTTTTACCTCTCGGAAAATCAGCGACGTTCGCGCACTTAATCAATTTATAAAAAAAAAACTCTTTTAAAAATTATTGGATTTTCACATTATTTTAGTATTGCATCTCAAAGATAGTACCATAAGGTGTACATTTATCCAAACAACTCAATTTTGCTCCATATGTCACTTATTCAGTTTTACCTTTAAAGTGACGATATAATGCCCTTGTCTTGTCTTGTATCCTGCCGCCTTTCCTCTAGGGGTGGCCAGTACCTCCACACAAGTGCCTCCACTTGACTCTGTCCTTGCATACTTCTTTCATCTCATCTAATTTCATCACTCTTTTCATGCATGCTCTTCTCTTGTTTCCACTCTGTAGATTCCATTCATTCGCAATCTCATTTATCTGATCAATCCATTGTTTCCTAGGTCTTCCCCTTCCACTCTTACCTGTTACATTCCCTTTATACACTCTTTTTGTCAGTCGGTCTTCATTCATCCTTTCAATATGTCCAAACCATCGCATCACACTTCTTTGAACTTTCACTTTCACGCTTTCTTTTACTCCGCATTCATTTAGAACCCATTCGTTTCTCACTCTATCTTTCAGTGTTTTTCCTGTCATACTTCTCAGATGGGCCATTTCTACGGTGCATACCTTATTTACTTCTCTTTCATTCAACGTCCATGACTCGCTTCCATACATCAGGGTCGGCAACAAAATACAATTGTGTACCGCCATTTTCATTTTCTTTGGTATCCTTTTATTCTTCGCTATTCTACCAAACGCTCCTATCACGCATCTTCCTTTGCTGGCACGCTTCTCTAATTCTTTCGTCATCTTACCATTCGCCTCAAACTTACTTCCTAAATAGTCAAACTCATTCACTACTTCAACTTTTTTGTTAAAATAATTTCTAGTCCACAGATACCATAAGTCAATGCGTCTACCTCTAGGGTGCTTGGGTCCGTGACCTCAGGAGAGATGAACAGCTGGCGGGCCTGCTGGTAGGCCCAGTGCTCGGGGGCTGCGTACTTGCTGTCCAGGTTCTTCACTATCTCCTCCAGGCTGCGGTGCTGCCGCACCAGGTCCATGGCTCTCTTGGGGCCCACGCCGCGGATGGAGGGGCAGTAGTCGCAGCCCAGGAGGATGCACAGGTCTATGAACTGAAAGCATAACAGTGTCTCAGAGTAGGTATCAGTTATAAAGCCTTAGGTCGCAAGAATGAAAAGGCTTTTTTTGTACAATAGTTAACCTTCTCTTCCATGTGCAGTGTAAGTAGTACACGCTTAATAGATGTTTTTAGCATTTGAATACTAATTATTGTCATTTACTTCTTCATTAGACTTCAATTATACGTAATTAAAGCGATTAGCTATTAATATACATCATTTACCGATCATAAATCCGACTTTTATGAGCGTGTAGTCACTACACAACACAGTTGCGCGTGAAATTTTTTTAGCACAGAAAGGGGAAGGTTAACAAAGGAGTGGTCAATATATAGTTAATAAAAATGAAAAATGGTTGTGTATTATTAAAATTGCTTGTAGATCTAAATCTAAGCTGCAAAGATATATATCATTTAAGATTCATATTAAACACATTCCCACAAGCAGGCATGTATCAGTTCGTGCTAACACATGCCGTATGTGGACCTACAACATAAAAACCCAAATCTCAAATGAACATACAAATCTGCAAATCTTGCCAACCTTCCCTGAAACAGGGGTGACATTGGCAGTGAACCATTTTCTACAATATGGGTGGTCAGTCGCATACTTACCTATAAGTCAAGGAACAAACAAAATAAATTACATTTCTGCAATCAATAAATAATCCATATAAACACCAAAACAAACCCAAAATAAAAAATTCCAATTTAAAGATCCTAACCCTAGGAAAAATACAGTTGTCAGTAAAGCTTAATCCAGACCTGTACACCTTTAGTGTCTGTTCGAACCACCTACTCGTACATTATATTGTATTGAAATTATGACACTCTGTATGGCCATGTGACACACATACACTCCCAATTTTTTTTTTTTAATTCTTTCAGTCCATTATACGAGCCAAGAAAGCGCTAAGTGGGAGGTAACATCTAGTGGTGACTCCCAAATGTTTGAATAAGAGGGAAGCTCACTTTTTGGTTTGGTATCTTTAATACATTTTTATATTTACACTAGCAGACCAAACCGCGCTCTCGCACGGTTGGCTGCTAGGCCCTACGGGCAGTTTGAAGTCCGGCTTCGCCAACACACTTTACCCCTGCTCTGATTTTTAAAAGATCCATGAGAACTGACCAACAACAACAACAAAAAGTGGACAGTTTTACGGTAGAATCCCAGGCCTGATCGTGCTATTTTCTATTGTTGTGCAGGTGCTGAAGTCTTTATCCTGCTTTTTATTTCTGCTCTTTATTTTTCTGGTGATGGTTTATAATGATGCTCGACACGATCATAATCAATTAAGTGTATAACTTGTCTTTTCTGCTCTTTTTCGTTTTGCTGGTAATAGTATCTTAAGCGTACCTGTGTTGCTTGCAATTGTCTTATAGTGGCATGAAACATGACTGCGTTTGCCATACGGCATTGTTTTGTTGGTACTGGTGCTTTTGTTTTTAGATTGTTCCAGCTGCTCTTATTGTCATGAAATGCCTTCAAACTGCTCGTCCTGCGCTGAATTATCTTTTGACATCTTTAAACTGCTTGTGATACTTTTCACGATATTTTAGTGTCTGATACTGCTTGGTACCTGAAGATACCTTAAAATGCCTAAACTCACAATCTACAAAAAAATCTAAGTATGGGAAAACGTTCGACCCATCGACAGAATTCTAAGAAAAAAATGACTTTTGAAAATTAAAAAAAAAGAAACTTTTTAACTTTTTTTATTTTTATATATAAGACACATTGTATAAAATTTTACTTTTTAAATATTTGTTCAAAGAAATTTGCCGTAGAAAAAAAGTTTCTTCCAACATTTATGGGGTTTACTAAAATGCATATTTAATTCGAGTATGCAGCCTATACATTCAAAATGGCCGCCTGCAGAGCCATGTATTTTTTTAGTTGCTATCGCGGGTATGAAAAATTTACACTTGGCGTGATTGTTCTATTACATATCTTTACACTTTGCAAAATTAAAGTTGTAAATGTAGCATCAAAATAGTTGATTTTTTTACTTATAAATTTGACTTTTTTGTGAAAATCAGGTTTTTCAAAATTTTGTTGAAAAAAAATTGTCATTGAAAAAAAATTTCTTTCAAAAAATGTTGACATAAGCAAAAACAAATTGATCATTGAGGAAAAACCTTCAGACTTTTAAAATGAACGCCAGAAGAGTGTTAAATATTGAAGAAACCAAAAAAAATGTATGGCAGCTACTCTTAATCCTTCATGTATTTCGTTTTTCTTTTAAAAATATTTAAGTCTGTTTATGTTTAGATAGCATACCTAATTTCAATGTTCCAACTTTATGCATGCGCCCGTTGTACTACCTGAAAGTTATTATTTTTTATGTTTTTCTATGTAGGTATTTACAAATTTTGTTTGAAGAATTTACTTTTTGCGAAAAAGTTTCTTCCAAAAGTTGTTAAAATTACTAAGAGACATGACTGTTTCGAATATCAAGTCTGTAAATTTAAAATGACCGCCAGCGGCAAGATTTCAATTTTCAGTCTGTATCGCAGGTATGCGAAATATGCACGTGACGTCATTCGGACCCTGACAGTTGTTTAGCCACTGACACTTTATGGGGGTGTGCAAAATTTCAGCATCGTGCTGCGAACGGTCTGGGCGCCTATAATGGTACAAATATACAAACAAACAAACAAACAAACAAACAAACACCAAAAATTCTGGAACACAGCGTTAGTTCAGTTTGTCAATAGAAACACTTGTTGGAAAAACATTTTTGCAAATTCGAAAAAAACAGACGCAAATACCCTCTCCTTTTTTATATATTTTTTTAATTATTATTATTATTTTTTTTTTTTTTTTATATTTAAAAAAAAAAAAAAAAAAAAAAAAAAAAAAAAAAAAAAAAAAAAAAAAAAAAATAGATTTGTGAAGAGGAATGCAATTCACCAACCTATTCTGCCTGGCCAGAAACAGGTAATAATATCATCACTTAATAATTCATTATAGTTTATTATTAATGAATTATTAAATAATAATTACCCAATTACATCTGTTGAACCAGGGTCAAAGTTAAAGTCAAGTGACCCAAGCGGGGATCGAACCAACGTTGTTCCATTCGAAACACGCTAGAAAGATCAGCCCTCTTGGCCCCCGCGGCTATAACCCCGACAAATATATATAAGATAAAGGGAATTTCCTCAATGTTTTATACTTTGACTACATACCACAGAAGTAATCATATCTGACATCCTTACACCCATTTCATACAAGACGCACACCTCCCACCCAGTCCTTAGTAGAAAAGATCATAGACAAGCCGGGCAGAATGCCTCTAGTGTGTCCATTCAGCAATGAAGAAGTCCCTGTTACCTCCTGCGTAGAGAGTCCCAGCCCCTCCAGCACGCGGGGGTAGTGGAACTCCTGCACCGGCATCTTCCTGGCCTCGGAGAAGGTGAGGTGACGCAGCAGCACAGAGGAGCCAAAGGTCAGTGCGTCCATGTCCTCGGTGGCCGTGGCGTACACCTTACCTGCACGCACCTACAAACACAATATACAAAGGTCAGTGCGTCCATGTCCTCGGTGGCCGTGGCGTACACCTTGCCCGCACGCACCTACAAACACAACACACAAAGGTCAGTGCGTCCATGTCCTCGGTGGCCGTGGCGTACACCTTGCCTGCACGCACCTACAAACACAATATACAAAGGTCAGTGCGTCCATGTCCTCGGTGGCCGTGGCGTACACCTTGCCCGCACGCACCTACAAACACAACACACAAAGGTCAGTGCGTCCATGTCCTCGGTGGCCGTGGCGTACACCTTGCCTGCACGCACCTACAAACACAATATACAAAGGTCAGTGCGTCCATGTCCTCGGTGGCCGTGGCGTACACCTTGCCCGCACGCACCTACAAACACAGCACACAAAGGTCAGCGCGTCCATGTCCTCAGTGGCCGTGGCGTACACCTTGCCTGCATGCATCTACAAACACAACACACAAAGGTCAGCGCGTCCATGCCCTCTGTGGCAGTGGTGCACACCTTGCCCGCATGCATCTACAAACACAACACACAAAGGTCAGCATGTCCATACCCTCAGTGGCTGTGGCGTACACCTTGCCAGCATGCACCGACAAACACAGCACACAAAGGTCAGCGCGTCCATGTCCTCAGTGGCCGTGGCGTACACCTTGCCTGCATGCATCTACAAACACAGCACACAAAGGTCAGCGCGTCCATGTCCTCAGTGGCCGTGGCGTACACCTTGCCTGCATGCATCTACAAACACAACACACAAAGGTCAGCGCGTCCATGCCCTCTGTGGCAGTGGTGCACACCTTGCCCGCATGCATCTACAAACACAACACACAAAGGTCAGCATGTCCATACCCTCAGTGGCTGTGGCGTACACCTTGCCAGCATGCACCGACAAACACAACACACAAAGGTCAGCGTGTCCATGCCCTGTGTGGCCGTGGCGAACACTTTGCGAAACACAAATCAATCCATAAATATTAGGATGATTTATTTGGCGAGAGCTGTTTTCGTGGGAGCAGATCGAGCCAGTCAAGACTTAAGCCTTCGAAACCTGGGTTATGATAGAAAACACTTAGCACTTGATTATTGCAACCGAAAGGAGGATTCGCAAAACCATCAACCATTCGATAAACCTGAATCCCCCGTGTGGCAGTCCACAGTATAAATGTAGGACATCACTTGCAAGGGAGACCGCTAAAGAGATGGAAAGATAGCTGGTGCTCTACTTCCTAAGAGGATAACTTCCGTTTAATAACAGATCAGTTATCTAGAAACCAGGATCTACAGTTGAGTAAGAGATAACAATGGTTGGCAGTGCCGGTACAATAAAGTGTGCCCTTGGAGTAAATACATCACCATACAACCCTCCAAAGAAGTCATCATCTCATCATCATCATCTCTGACATATACAGAGAGCTCTGTGTCCAGTTCCATGAAAGTGTAGTCCAAACAGGAAACCCCCATCAGGGCCAGGAGGAACAGAGGATGTAACATTGTCTCACCAGGGCAGCACACTGTGCCTCGGCCTCGCAGGGAGCCTCCACATAGGGCACCCCCATCAGGGCCAGCAGCTGTTTGGCCTCCTGCGCGTGCTGCTGCGTCACCTTCACCAGGCGCCGGTTGTACTTCTCTATCATGGCTGCGTCTCCTACAATACAAAGCACACAACTCCTACATTACAATAGCTGTTATTCATCTTACGTCTAGCAGGCTTAATACAATGGACTCTGAACATGAAAAATTTCCCATACGCAACCCAACGCAACTAAACTACACCTATAGTGCAATTTCTTGCCGTGTTGTCCCCGAAGGAGTCGCATGTGGCGAGTTGAACCTATTTAAGGATAATAGAAAAACAGCTTTGTTTTCGATTACGTGAGTATTTATTTTTATACCACAACCGGTTTCGCAAACATCCGTTTGCATCGTCAGGTGGATCATTTATGTATTTATTGATCCACCTGACGATGCAAACGGATGTTTACGAAACTGGTTGTGGTATAAAAATAAATACACTCACGTAATCGAAAACAAAGCTGTTTTTCTTTTATCCTTAATGATGAACGATTACAAAGTTAATGCCTCTACAATCAATAAAATTGAACTTATTTAAATTAAAATTGGATTTCCGATAATCAGGGATTTTTTGTCTACTTTACAGATCTGTAACCCATGCAGTTGGCAGTTATGTGCTCAAAGAAGTATGATGCACTTTAGTTTATTTTCTTTTCTAAATTATGACAGTCTATCCTGTCTTTAGCCCCAGCATGTGACACATTTATTCCCCACATTTCAAATATTCTGTCTATTTAACAAAGGCATGTCAAGCTCATGTAATATTGAGGGAACACAATATGTACTGTGGTGTATTATGTTGGAAGCTGCAAAGGGCAGAAGGTAAAAAAATTTCCATCACATGAAAATTGACAACGAGGAGGGGTTGAACGAATCTGGCTTGAAGTGGCTGCTGTAGGCAATTTTTCAATACACAAGTTACAGTTGGTTGCATGCCGCCGGTTCCATGGAGCCGCCACTGCAAAAGCAGACCCACCAAACACTCTTGCATTATTGACCAATTTTCTAGCTTCACTTTTTGCATAGCACAAAGTGGATTGCCAGCTATTCAAACTAGTTTGCTTGTCCTGTCATAGAATGCCCTATTTGTCATGGAGCACAATGTATACTCAATGCGCTGAGGAACACAAAGTCAATGCAGCTTATACACCGGCGGTGTTACAGACAATAGACACATTCTGTCAACATTCTGCTTGTTCTATTTTGTGTCTCCTGAAGACGTAGGCCATGTCACCAACGAAACATCGAGAATAATGTCAGTTCTTGTATAACGGTTCATCTACTATCCCAAAAGTAAAATTAACATAGAAATTTAATTATAATTTGTAAAATGCATTGTGTCTGAAATGGCCCTTATGAGTGAGTACTTGGATTATGAAATAAGTAGGTAAGTGATGTTTGAGTGACCTGCTTCTGTAGCCTTGTCCAGCTCTTTCTGCGCCTCGTCCCTCCTCTCCGCCCTCTTCCCCAACTCACTGGACTTCATGTCAGGAGGTTTCCCATCAAACACATACACCGGCTTGATGCCATTCTCTAGCAGGCGGATGGTGCGGTAGAAGGTGCCCATGAGGTGGGAGGTGGTCTCTCCATCCACGGACGTCAGCTGGGCCCCTGGCACACACAAAACATGGTAGAAGGGACTCATGAGGTGGGACACACACACAAAACATGGTAGAAGGGGCTCATGAGGTGGGACACACACACAAAACATGGTAGAATGTGCCCATGAGGTAGGAGGTGGTCTCTCCATCCACGGACGTCAGCTGGGCCCCTGGCACACACAAAACATGGTAGAAGGGACTCATGAGGTGGGACAAACACACAAAACATGGTAGAAGGGACTCATGAGGTGGGACACACATAAAACATGGTAGAAGGTGCCCATGAAGTGGGACACACACACAAAACATGGTAGAAGGTGCCCGTGAGGTGAGAGGTGGTCTCTCCATCTACGGACGTGAGCTGGGCCCCTGGCACACAAAAAACATGGTTGAAGGGACCCATTAGGTGAGACACACACAAAAAACATGGTAGAAGGGACCCATGAGGTGGGACACACACACAAAACATGGTAGAAGGGACCCACGAGGTGGGACACACACACATAACATGGTAGAAAGGACCGTATCGTTCAGAGCCTTACTAGTCGTTCCTCTCAAATATTGGCATAGGTACTTCACTCTGTTTGCCGTCATTCACTAACCATGTCTTGCATAAATCAGAGACAACAATATTCTATTGCGTACTGCCATTCACATACTTTTCTAAAGCTTCAATAAATAGACTCAGCACAGATGTGAAAATACATTATATTGTTATAGTTTAAAATTTTTTGAGGAATTCAAAAACACTGTTTATTTTCACATGAATATATTTAAAAAGATTACAATCTTTAGAGTAAGTTACTAACGTTTTCGACCTAGAAGGTCATGTCAACCGATGACCTTCTAGGTCGAAAACGTTAGTAACTTACTCTAAAGATTGTAATCTTTTTAAATATATTCATGTGAAAATAAAGTGTTTTTGAATTCCTCAAAAAATTTTAAACTATAACAGTATGAATTTTCACAGTGTTAATACACAAACAATACAAAATATACATTATATTGTTAGGGTTTGTTGGTTCACACCATAGGGATGGCATGTGGGCGTTCCCTTGGTAAATCCGATATGCTTAAAAACAACCATAGTCGAAAATCCGTATTTTTACGCAAATCAGTCACATTTAGACCGCTGTACTTGCAACTGCTCCTGGTTTTTATCAAAATGCCTTATTTTTATGTTTAACCGTGTAAAAATAAAAGTCAAAATATGGACTATAATCCATGGCATCATTTTTCCCCGTAAAAGTAATGAATTGCACCCGCATTACACATTTTGAGTCATTTTAAATATTTTAAGTACTTCAACATTTGACGTTTGTCGATGATTACGCAGGCGATGTTGACGTCACCGCTAGAGATGGCTAGGCGCGAACAGCATACGTCAAATATCGATACCTCTGAAATTGAAAAAGACTTAGTACTTTTTTTTTTTTTTTAAGAAATCCTGTGCGGGAGACTCCCTAGATTCTAAAGACTCTAGGGGTCTATGACACTTGTTGTAGTGCCGCAGAGGTGTACGAGCTTGGTCGTCGCTACAAAGCGCCAATACTCAAGCAAGACCCAGTTGCTGTAAGGCTGGATGGACCTTTGTGACCGGTCATTGTTATTGGTTCATACATATATACATGGAGATATATATATGGAGGGGCTGTGAATGTGATTTAGTACCAATCAACATGATGCAACGTCTTTGACACCATACATTGTTAATAGTGCTGTCTCGCTCACGACATATGAAATGCTTTTGTTATTTTCTATGTAAGCAACGTGTCTCTACTCCGTCTTCAATCTATGTATATATCACCATGGAAACCCATTAAATCACTATGGTAACGTGTTTGTTACTAGTGTTGTTGAAAATATGAAAATATCTGATAAATTCCGAATTCAAAAATGTTCCCACCTCATTATGTACGGGATGATTTTCACAAGTATTTATTACCGCGAGCATAGAAGTTACGTACTTGAAGAAGCAAGTACCTATATAATTTAACATCACTAGTTCTAGAAATGGCTGTCACTTTCACGAACAAAATATTTCAACAAACGAAAAATAAATTTCATCAACGTAATCATATAGAATAGTGATTATTATTAAAAGTGAAATATTATTCCATGTTCTAAAACATATTTACTCTCTTTTGTTGGCACGTTTAGAAATTACCCAGTTTGGCATTTATATGGATTTTTTCCAATTAGGTAACACACCTGTTGACAGTTGTAAGGTTACCGATAGACTGAATTTGGATTTTTGTATGATGAGTGGGGTAGCGTATTTCTAATTCTCAAAGGATTGATTTCTTAGCCCATCCTGTTCTATATATCGATGCATATATATATCCCCTATAATATAAAATTCAACGGCCTCCCCATACAAAATAATTGTGCGTTAATGGCATTCAAACTGAAGAACTCCTGAACAGATGCACGTCATATTCACAACAAATATTGTTCAGGACTTGGGATGTGCTTCCTCATCATTAGTAGATTTTAAATTGTTGTTTTTTAAATAAATAAACATGATCGATCACAACACATTTTTATGTAAAACCTATGCGAGAAACAAAACTCATTTTGACATTCGAATTTCAAATAAATTGCCAACACTTCAACATAGGCTTCAAAGTTGCCATACAAGTCGATTCTTTTTCTGTTGAATTCCGTTGAGTACCTACCTATATTCTTTATTTATTTCAAAATTATACTTCAACCAGTTATTACATGTATTTTTTAGAAATAATTACGATCAATTAGGTCAACTTTTTATATGGAACCATACTTTTTGCAGCATTTAATCTTTTTAATATTACAATATATAATCTAAGTTGCATAGATGCATTAACATTTATAATTCATATTCAATGCACGCCCCCATGGAGACACGAGTAAGTTCGCGCTTATCAATGCTGCATGTGTAATAACAAATAAAAATTTCAGCCTCTCATAACCATAAGCCCAGCAACTTTTGCCGACCTTTACAGAAACAGGGGGAACATTTGTTAAGTGAACCCATTTATGCGATATGGGTGGTAAGCCTCATAATAACCCTTACTTGAAGGAATTTGAGTTTGAAAAATCCTTAAACAACGGTTATCTTAATTTATAATCTAAAGTTGCACAAAAGAGTTTTGATGATTCAAATATAATGCACACCCACAAGCTGGCAAATGTCATTTCACGCTAACATATAATTGTGGCACTTGATGTTTTTAATATTATTAGAATATATAATCTAAGTTGCATAGATACAATAACTTTTATAATTCATATTCAATGCATGCCCCCATGGAGACACGAGTGAGTTCCCGCTTAGAAATGCTACATGTGAACTTACAAATTATTATTAAGGCCTCTAATGAACATAAGCTCTGCAATTTTTGCCGACCTTTTCATAAACAGGGGGAACATTTGTAAGTGAGCCATTTTTTACGATATGAGTGTTCAGGCTCATACTAACCTATAAGTCAAGGAATTTGAGTTTGAAACATCCTTAAACAACGGTTATCTTAATTTATAATCTAAAGTTGTAAAAAAGAGTTTTGATGATTAAAATACAATGCACACCCACAAGCTGGAAAATGTCATTTCACGCTAACATATACTTAATTGTGGCACTTGATGTTTTTAATATATTAGAATATAAATCTAAGTTGCACAGATACAATAACTTTAATAATTCATATTCGAGACACGAGTGGGTTCGCACTTATAAATGCTGCATGTGAACTTACAAATTAAAATTATGGCCTCTAATGAACATAAGCCCTGCAACTTTTGCCAACCTTTTCAAAAACAGGGGAAACATTTGTCAAGGTAACCATTTTTTGCGATATGGGTATTCAAGCTCATACTTACCTATCCGTCAAGGATTTGAGTTTAAAAAATCCTTTAACAACGTTAAATTTTATTTATAATCTAAAGTTGCAAAAAAAGTTATTTGATGATTCAAATTGAATGCACGCCCACAAACTGGCAAATGTCATTTCACGCTAACATATAGTTGTGGCGCTTGATTTTTTTTAAATATCATTAGAATATATAATCTAAGTTGCACAGATACAATAACTTTTATAATTCATATTCAATGCATGCCCCCCTGGAGACACGAGTGGGTTCGCACTTATAAATGCTGCATGTGAACTTACAAATTAAAATTAAGGCCTCTAATGAACATAAGCCCTGCAACTTTTGCCAACCTTTTCAAAAACAGGGGAAACATTTGTCAAGTGAACCATTTTTTGCGATATGGGTATTCAGGCTCATACTTACCTATAAGTCAAGGATTTGAGTTTGAAAAATCCTTCAACAACGTTAAATTTAATTTATAATCTAAAGTTGCAAAAAAAGTTATTTGATGATTCAAATTGAATGCACGCCCACAAACTGGCAAATGTCATTTCACGCTAACATATAGTTGTGGCGCTTGATTTTTTTAAATATTATTAGAATATATAATCTAAGTTGCACAGATACAATAACTTTTATAGTTCATATTCAATGCATGCCCCCCTGGAGACACGAGTGGATTCGCGCTTATAAATGCTGTATGTGAACTTACAAATTCAAATTAAGGCCTGTAATGAACATGAGCCCTGCAACTTTTGCCACCCTTTTCAAAAACAGGGGAAACATTTTTCAAATGAACCTTTTTTTGCGATATGGGTATTCAGGCTCATACTAACCCATAAGTCAAGGAATTTCTAATCTAATCTAAGCTGCAAGGATATATATCATTTAAGATTTATATTCAATGCATTCCCACAAGCAGACATGTATGATTTCGCGCTGGCACATGCCGCATGTGGACCTACATTATAAAACCCAATCTCAAATGAACATAAGCCCTGCAACTCTTGCCATCCTTCCCTGAAACAGGGGTGACATTAACAAAGTGAACCATTTTTCACAGTATGGGTGGTCAGCCGCATACCAACCTATCAGTCAAGGATTTGAGTTTGAAAAATCCTTAAACAACGTTAATCTTAATTTATAATCTAAAGTTGCAAAAAAAACTTATTTGATGATTAAAATTAAATGCACACCCATAAGCTGGCAAATGTCATTTCACGCTAATATATAATTGTGGCACTTGATGTTTTTAATATTAGAATATAAATCTAAGTTGAATAGATACATTTTATAATTCATATTCAATGCATGCTTCCATGGAGACACGAGTGAGTTCCCGCTTAGAAATGCTGCATGTGAACTTATAAATTAAAATTAAGGCCTCTCATGCACATAAGCTCTGCAACTTTTGCCGACCTTTTCAGAAACAGGGGGAACATTAGTTAAGTGAACCCATTTATGCGATATGGGTGGTGAGCCTCATACTAACCCTTAAGTCAAGGAATTTGAGTTTGAAAAATCCTTAAACAACGGTTATCTTAATTTATAATCTAAAGTTGCACAAAAGAGATTTGATGATTCAAATACAATGCACACCCACAAGCTGGCAAATGTTTTTTCAGGCTAACATATAATTGTGGCACTTGATGTTTTTAATATTAGAATATTAATCTAAGTTGCATAGATACATTTTATAATTCATATTCAATGCAAATCAATTCAAATATAATTCACACGCTCAGGCTGGCAAATGTTTTTTCACGCTAACATATAATTGTGGCACTTGATGTTTTTAATTTTAGAATATTAATCTAAGTTGCATACATACATTTTATAATTCATATTGAATGCATGCCCCCAAGCAGAAAGCAGACATGAGTGAGTTTGCGCTTACAAACGCTGCATGTGTAATTACAAATAAAAATTTCAGCCTCTCTTGACCATAAGCCCTACAACTTTTGCCGACCTTTTCAGAAACAGAGAAACATTCGTTCAGTGAACATTTTTTTAAGGTACCTATGGGAGGTCAGACTCATACCTCATGCTTCATACAAGATACTCAGAACATGAAAGAACTAAATAACCCTTTTACCGCAATTTTTTTTCAAATTACTTCTTAAAGCATTTAATTACTATGAAGGAGGTGTGAGGAAAAATTATTGCGAAGCCAGACTTACACTGCCCGAAGGGCCTAGCAGACAGCCGTGCGCAGCACGGTCAGTCTGCTAGTATATATATATTTTTAAGAAATCCTGTGCAGGAGACTCCCTAGATTCTAGAAACTCTAGGGTTCTATGACACTTGTTGTAGTGCCGCCGAGGTGTTACAAGCTTGCTCGTCGCTACAAAGCACCAATACTCAAGCAAGACCCAGTTGCTGTAAGGCTGGATGGACCTTTAGTGACCGGTCTTTGGTAAAGGCTTTATGAATTTTTTCAACCCAGCGAAGAGCATATTTTGGAAATATAAATGATATATTTTTTGTGCTCCGCCGGGATCCGAATCCACAACCTTCCATTTACGAGTCCGAAGTGTTGCCACTACGGATTACGGACCGGTCCAAGATGCCAACGACACACGGTGTACCTGAGCGGTTACCCATCCTAGTACTGTCCACGCCCAATGTTGCTTAACTTCGGTGATCTATGGGAACCGGTGCTTTCAACATGGTAACGTCGTTGACTAAACTTGACAAGTATATTATGTTTTTATTGTTACAATATAATTTGAAACTAAACCGGTATTACGTAATGACTTCCAACTTATCACTTAAGTGCTATCCACTTTTTGACCAACATATTAATAATTAAATGAAGAATAAATATTGTTTTTTTTTGTAGATGTTAAGCAAATGCAAAATTTAAGAATTCGCGCTTTCGATAGCAACGTTCAAGCTCACAGAGGGCTCTTGAGGTGTGTTTCATACAAAAACAGCGCCTAATCTAATCTAAGTTGCAAAGATATGTTACATTGGAGATTCACATTACATGTATTCCCACAACCAGACACAGTATGCTCAAACCCTCCTCGTACCCGTCCTGTATGTATGTGTCAGAAGAACCCACAGCACATGGACGCTCATGCAAAGCTATATATTTTCTCAAGTGGCGAAAGGCCTTCCCATGAAGTGAAAGCAACGGCACGACAAAACAAGAACCTCTAGGTCAGAGGCGTGCCCATGACTCTAAAAGTAAATGGTTCGATGTTACTGAAGCTAATAGCATACCTCGGGTGGCACTCCTTGTGGAATTGTTGCTAGATCATGAGTAGCGTGAATAATGATACACATAATACGAAATAATAATAATTTAAATCTAAGAACAGGATTACTGTGAATCCGCTGCGGATGCAGCTTGGCAAAATGAAGCGTAAAATCGCTCAAAAGCGGAGAAATTTGATTTTGTAGCAACAAAGTCTGCGTAACCGACTGGGCCAATGGCCGGCCGTACTGCAGCAAGGAGCGCAACCCGATCAGAGTGTCGCAATGGACAGTGCCATAATATGTGAGGCACGTCCTGGGAGCTGGCGACGCAAGGGCACTCTGCTGATAAGATGGATGGGATACCCAGCTGGTGTAGTTTGGCTTTAAAGTTTCCGTGGCCAGTTAAAAACTGGCTGGTAAAGTGGTTCGGGACAAGCCACTTTGCAGCCAAGCGCTGCTCGACGGAGGGGAAAAAAGAGTACAATACGTTGTTCTCCGAACTATTCCACTCTCGCTGCCATTGCCGTGTCGCGAGGGAAAAAAGGGTGTCTTTAACGGCTTGCGTTACGCGCCCCACGGGAGGTTCGACAATTGTGGCATCGATCGCCGCCGAAAGGCCGCGTCTGAGAAGACCGAAGGCAGCTGAGAGTTGTAGCTGGAGATCTAGTGGGAAGACCCCCGCTAAGACTGGAAGAGCCACAGTGGAGGTCGTTCTATACGCTTTAGTCATTAGTAACAGAGCCCGTCTCTGACCAGAAAGAACTGCGCGGAGCGTGTTGCCTGAAAGGCACTTGTCCGCCCAGCATATTGACGCGTACGCAGCAATACCTAGGAAGACTGAGTCATAAAGGATCCGAAGAGCGCGGCCTTGCAGGCCCCACTGTACGCGCGATAGACGGGCGACCTTTCCATAGGCATTGCTACCTCGGATAGCGATCGCTTTGGCGTGCTGAGTGAAGCTCAGTTTGGTGTCTAACTTGACTCCAAGATACACCACAGATTGCGAAATTTTTACACGGGTTCCCTGAAAATCTATTATTGGGGGGCGCTTTGGATCGAGTTTACCCTTGAGGAGGATAGCTTCGGTCTTGTGCGGAGCAAAAAAAAGCTTGTTCCTGTCTCCCCAGTCAGCAATAGACTGAAGAGATGATCTCGACAGTTTCTCGATCTCGGATCGAGATTTACCTTCTACTGTCAGAAGGGCGTCATCTGCGTAGGCTCTCACCTCGCAGCCTGGGGGCAAAGGGAGCGACAGAAGGTCGTCAAACAGGATGTTCCAGAGGAGTGGTCCAAGAACAGAACCCTGAGGACATCCCCTGGATACATCCCTTTCTATGATTGTGGGGCCTGCGTCAATTATTACGCGGCGGTCTGAGAAATAGGATTGAATACAGCTATATAAGTTGGATGGTATTTTGTGAAGCCTAAGCTTCGCTAAAACCATTGGCCACCATGCGCTGTCGAATGCGCCAGAGATATCTAATAAGACCGCAAGAACGTGTTTGTACGCCGAATCTCTCACCACCTGTAAGGCCGACGAGATTGCGTCCTCCGTGGAGACGCCGGGTCGGAATCCATACTGACGGTGAGACATCGGCGTGTCCGAGGATAGGATATGGGCTTCCACTCGATTGGCTATAAGCTTTTCAAGGATCTTTCCTAGGATTGGAAGAAGGGTGATAGGACGGTAGGCATTGGGATCAGTAGGAGGTTTGGAGGTTGCCTTGGGTAGGACTTTAAGTAGTCCCACCTTCCAGCAACGTGGAAACACTCCACGCTGGATACATAAACTAAAGACAGCAGTGAAATCGCGCGGACAAGTAGACCAAACTTCTTTAATGATTATATCATTAATTCTGTCCGGTCCAGGAGCCTTTCGAGGCTTTAATGATCTTATAATACGGTCAATCTCCGCAACGGTGGGGATCGTTGACGCGGGTGTATCCAGTGGAAGTGCAGCGACTTTACGAATTTGTGCATCTTCGTCACTATCATCTAGTGGGTGGTCAGAAGAGATAAGTGCATCGAGAAAGGCGGTGGCTGTGGCGGCTAGCGTACAAGTGGTTTCGGTACCCCCGGAAAGGCAGATTCCGCTGAGGATCCCGCCCATGCGGATACTGGATGTCACCATCCGGTATGCCCTTCCCCAGGGGTCCGGGTTTGCTGAGGCCGATACGAACTCACGCCAGACCTCCCTTTTCCGCAAGAGGACGCGCCGTTTGTATTCTCGGCGGCGAGAGCGGTACAAAAGTTTCAGGAATTCCGCAGGTGGGACACCGTACGCCGCAGAGATTGCTACAGAGTTACAGCGATCGCACGGCGTTGGCTGTGGAGAGGGTGTGAAGGTACAGGGTGCAGATTCGATTACCAAACGGGACAGTTCTGAGACCGAGAGATGACAGGGGCAAAATCTATTTGCCATAGAGTCCTGGTGCTTCCTTCTGACGTGTTTGACGCCATTTCGCAACCTTGCGAGTTCTTGGTTCCACCAGTCCGCGGTCGCTCGCTTTTGGAGGCCGCTTCGTCCAATGGTTTCGTTGGCTGTCAGCAGTATGGCCTCCTGCAGCGTATTAGCTGCCTCCTCTGCGTTATCTGTTTGACCTTTTCTAGCTTGGTGGTCAAGACGCTCCCCGAGGCCAGCCCTGAAGCTTTTCAAGTTTCTACCAGCTGTTCTAAAGTACCCGGGAAGTGAAGTGTGTGGTATAACAGAAGTTGATGGAACGTGGGAGAAGACAGAGAATGTGATTAGCCGATGGTCACTAGACGTGGCGTCGGCGTGCACTTGCCATCCAGAGATAGCAAGAGGGGGAAAAGAGAGATTAGTGAGTGTGACATCTATATGTGACTCTCCTGAAGCGTGAGATGTGAAGGTTGGAATGCTGGCAGTGTCAATCACTGTGAGTTGGTTAGCAAGAATGAACTCTTCTAGTTGTGTTCGCCCAAGCTCCCGACTGCAGTGGGAGCCTGAGTGCCCACCCCAGAGCTCAGATTGAATGTTGAGATCCCCCCTATGAGGACAGGTTTTCCCCTTAAGCAGGAGAGAGCCCTTTCAAGCGGGGGAAAGAAGTTCTCTGTTGGAATAGAGAACTGAAAATAAAGAGATATAATATAGAAAGAGATACCTGAGTTCCATTGAATCTCTACGCAGCACTGGTGTTGAGTTGAAAGATGAGAAAGAAACAAGACTTTGGCCTCAGGGTCGCGCACGACCACTGCCGCTTTTGGGGGGTCACCGAATTCAGCGGTTCTGACGTCTGCCCCGAGCCCCCATGTGGAACCGTCCCTGGTGTATTGTTCCTGTAGGAGTAACACATCCAGGTCGAGCTCACTCATGATGACCTGGATCTCAGCCATGACCGCTTTGCTACCATTGGCGTTCAGCTGTCCAATCAACTTGGCCATTAGAAATTTGTTTTGGCCATTTCACGGCGAACTGCAGCCAGACGGGCTGGGCATTTCCCATCTCCCGTTGGATGGCAGCAGGAAGATGGAATGCTGTGCATGTAGCACACTTGAAGAGTGCGCTATCAGTGACCGGGCACTCCTTCCGGTCGTGTGACCCCGTGCATTTGGAGCACACTTGGGAGTGATGACAGTTTTTGGCCATATGACCATAGAGCAGACATCGGTGACATATTGTGGTGTTGCAGAAATCTCTCACACCATGCATGTCCCAACCGAGGTAAAGTTGCCCACGTGCGACAAGCGCTGAACGGATGCTCGAGGGCACTGTCATCACAAAATGGCAATTCCCTGTTCTGGGGCCACCCTTGTGTGAGAGACTGATCTCCGAGAATGTGAGCTTTGTCTCTCTGTCAGTCTGTTTGGCAATCGCATTGGCAATCTCTTTAACGGGCGTGTTTTGGGGAATCCCAAACACAATGACGCGGGGTTGTCGTGTCGCAGCGCTCTGTGCCAAGAGACCGGGGCTCTTGGCCAGTGCGCTGACCAGCCGTTTGGCTTGGTCTTGGGTGCGTAGTTTTACCACTACACCCCCGTCGCGGGCTTTTTGTTTCCTCACCACCTAGAAATCCTGCTCAGAGGGATCAACCTCTTTGCCAAGAGTAGCTAGAGTGCTCTCATAAGAGGCTGGGGAATCTCCACGGGAAGTAATTATTACTATGGGCTTGGCTGGCCCTAATGGCGGCAGTGGGCTCGAGCTCGATGTGACGATGGAGCTCCACGTCTTTGAAGGCCTGAAGGGCGCAGTCAAAGTCGTGGCAGTGTGAGCCTGATCAGTACTAGGCTGGGCTTTTCCGTGCGCAGCTTCTCCGTGGAAGCTCCTGGAGACTGCCAAGTCACGCTGAGCTTCTGCCAGCTCAACTCGACATGTTTCAAGGGCAAGCTGTGATTGCAGGAGTTCAACCCTGCATATTGAGCGCTCCTTCAGAAGAACTTCAATCGCAAATGCACATTCAAGTTTGGCTTTTGAGGAGGCCTTGGAGTCTTCACCAAAAGTATCTCTGAGTGCTATGATAGCACTTTCAAAATCATACTTTGGTATTTCGGGTGGGGAAGGAGAACGTTCTAGTGGTGGTGAGGCCTGTGCCTGAAGGGCTGGTGCTACCATGCTCGGTACGAGTTGGCAATGTGTGGCTTTAAGGGCAACAGAGGGGGGGGAAGGGGTTGGCTTGTGGGCGGCTCCCTGCCGCGTCACTCGCCTAGGAGCATTTAATAACCCCTTAGTGGAGGGAGGTGATCGAATCATAACGAGGCAGCTTGAGGGTAGAGCATGTGGGAGGAGTACCGGGCTAGTCAGCCGGCCAATCGCAGCTCAAGGGGGTGTGGTCTATTGCCTATTCAGAAAGCGGCCAATCGCGTGCGAGGAGGCGTGGCCTGATTCCCATTACAGAGATTTGTGGAATGTATGGAATCTATGGAATGTTCAGTTTGGAATGTGGCGTGGGTTTGATGGAATGTGGCGTGGGTTTGTTGGAATTTCCGAAAAACTTTGCACTAAAATGGTTTGTAGGGATAAACGAACGATTATAAAACAAAAATCACTATCCCAGCATCCAGTACGATAGCTGAAACTGAGACGTACGTAACTGTGTAAGTTAAAACACTTACTTTTACCGCGATGCTGCTATGAATAAACTATTTTTGGCACAAAAACACGTAAAGCACTGTTTTAAAAGTCGCGATAATCAATGAAAAGAAGGAAACTGCAAGCACATGTACAATGAGAGCACTGGACATGAGCACAAACAAGAAAACGAAACAAAAATGTAAAAAGTTGCAAGTACTAGACTGATTTACAATGCGCGGTACACGGAGTGGGCTAAAATACGTCTGCTCGGCGCGGCGGTCAGTGACACACATCACGTACAACAGACACGTACACGTAGTGACACACATCACATACAACAGACACGTACACGTAGTGACACACATCACATACAACAGACACGTACACGTAGTGACACACATCACGTACAACAGACACGTACGCGTAGTGACACACATCACATACAACAGACACGTACACGTAGTGACACACATCACATACAACAGACACGTACACGTAGTGACACATATCACGTACAACAGACACGTACACGTAGTGACACACATCACGTACAACAGACACGTACACGTAGTGACACACATCACATACAACAGACACGTACACGTAGTGACACACATCAGACACGTACAAGTTCGCGCTTGCACATGCCTCATGTTAACCCTCAACATAAAAACCAAATCTCAAATGGACATACACCCTGCAACTCTTGCCGTCTTTTGTTTCGCCCATCAAATAAATCCTCCTAATAAAATAATTATATACATATAAGCTGAGTATTTATTGAATTGAAGTTAAATTAATGTGTGTTTTGATATGTTCAAATCTCGTAATACAGTATTAATACGTATTTCTTCAGAGATTGAATTATCAACATTAAGAAGTATCTAAATCTAAATCTAATCTAAGCTGCAAAGATATATATCATTTAAGATTTATATTAAATGCATTCCCACAAGCAGATATGTATAATTTCGCGCTAACACATGCCGCATGTGGACCTGCAATATAAAAACCCAATCTCAAATGAACATAAGCCCTGCAACTCTTGCCGGCCTTCCCTGAAACAGGAGTGACATTGGCAAAGTGAACCATTTTTTTTACAGTATGGGTGGTCAGCCGCATACCAAATCGATCCATACCATCGATCGATAGAATGGCAAAACTTCATTAACTTTGTACATCACTCAGTCTGTCTTTTATTCTTTATTTGAATGAGTGTGTGCCATTTGAGATTTGGTTTTTATGTTGTAGGTTCACATGAGGCATGTACAAGCGCGAACTTGTACGTGTCTGGTTGTGAGAATGCATGTAATGTGAATCTCCAATGTAACATATCTTTGCAACTTAGATTAGTGTGTGAGTACGAGTTCAAAAGCTCGCGATCAAAAAGTCATATGCGACCCCGATTTCATGGCGTTTAAGCTCTTTCTATCCATCGCATTTGGAAGTTTTTGAACCAATAATGTGTTAGTTTCTATTGTAATTGTGATGTAAGTTCCCGCCTACCTAACAAAACGAGGACAACGGTTTCCGATACTGTAGAAGAAACAAGCCATATCTCTATATTCCATGATCTGTGGTTCATACAGTGAAAGTTTATTTTTAGTATAGTCCATTTGTTTGCTTTGCCTTAGCAACTTGTCCCCGAGATGCACTCTTGCTGTCTCTGGAATTCATTCAGAGACAATTCATTACTATGCTTACCTTCACTTCTGACTGCAATAAGGAACTGGTACAGGCACATGGAGGCGTCAATGGCGATCTTTCTTCCTGAAATAAATAAATTGTTAAAACCTTGGGTCCGGTTGTAGCTCAGTTGGTAGAGTGCTTGCATTCTATCCATCACCACTGTCCACCGAGGATGTCAGAAATGATTTCCTGTTCCGGTGTTTATTTCAAACCCAAAATATAATACCGACAAGGTTTAGTCAGCCTTAACAAAAAATGAGAATCAGCCCCCTCTACAACATACAACAACCCAACAAAAGCGCGGTAAGAAGTTGCACTATATGTGCTTAGCTGCGTTTGCAGATGTGGAAAGACTGGACATGAAAGACTGACAAAAGTGTTCATTGCAAGAATGGATGGATGCGGTGGTAGACCGAGAAAAGTATGGATGAACCATCCAGTTATATTAAAATAAGAGTTATCACAAAAAGATAATAACTATAGATGAAATGAAAGAAAAATGCAAGGACCATGAAAAAAACAGTTCACTTTTAACAATGTCACCCTGTTTCAGGAAATGTTTGGTGTTGTTTAGTACACGTACAGAATACGTAAGCGTGAATTTACACATATTCGCCTATGGGGATGCATTAAGTATGAATCAGAATGTTAATTTAACATACAAAATACATAAATAAGAGGTTATGTTGACATCGTATTTTTCATCTTACCGAAGTAATTCTTAATATCACTCTCTTTGATCGCCTGCGGGGCAATGTCTGCTATTAATTTCGATAACCCTAAAATTCCCATGTTATACTTTTTGTGTTTTCAACGTGAAAATATAATCAAATGTAAAGTAAAGGTTTTCTCCGTTTCAAAATGACAAGATGAACGCGCGCGCACAGAGTAAAGGTTTATAGAGAGCTGAGTTCCTAATATTTCTTTGTATTTCCGGTTTTATCGAGATACGAGCACCACGTAGTGTTAAGAGCATTAACCACGACGTGTGCGTGTACTATGTGCGTGTGTTAGTGCACTTATACATACGCGCTATGCCATGCTCCTATAATATTACCTCATATTATTATTCCATACCTACTCCTATTTCGTACACAAAATAAAACGAAAAGTGAATATTTACGTGTTTCATTTATTGGCAGATAACATACAAGATCAGATACAGAAAATTATAAAATATAACCTAAACTACCTATGTAAGGACCTTGGTTAGCAATTATTGTAGTAACAAATATTTATTTTGACACTTTTCTCCAAAATCACAACACAAAATCACAAAACATTTTTTCACATTTTTCACCGGTGTATAGTCTAGTGGTTGAAGCCACAGATTCAATATCCAAAGGTCTTGAGTTAAGTTGCCAGCGGAGAACATAAACAGCGTTCAGCAAATGAATAAAATAACAATACACATGCCATTTTATGAGTAGCGGTCCATATAATCTTCCCGACGGATTTCTAATAAAGTTTTCTTCGAAGTGGAAGCGGCAATACACGTTTTTTGCAATACACGTACATTGGTTCAAGTTGAGACACTTCCTGGATCGCTTTTACCTGCGGCTTGAAATTCTTCTGGTCGAGAAAAACATGCATCCCACCTGCAAAAAAACAATATGATAAAATATCGTATCGGATGTTTCAAATGAACTTCACCATATAATAATAAGTGTAATATTACCTTCTCTACGAGAAAAACTTAAAGCGATGGAATATTATGTCCTTTTTATTAAATATTTAACGTTTTTTAGATCGACGACAAACTTTTTCACTCCGCGCGGGGTGAAGTACCGACATGCAAACAACAAACGGAAATGGCTGTTCAATGTTGTTGATTTTTCTACATGCAGAGCGAGCGTAGTAATAATATTTCACTTTATAATTTGATCATGAATTAGACACGGCGATTTAAACAAAATTTCATAAACCAGTGAAGTTATAAGTTTTACAGATTCTTGTATTTTATATTTCCTAATATCTGCCTTCATTGACCCAAAACTTGAACAAAAATGGTGATTAAGACGCATGATCCTTTAGTCAAACTGAGATATTAGCGCCTCTACTTATAAGAGCAGTCAAAGCTCTTTATAACGATAGGTAGGTCCGACTCTTCCGGGTCTGCGCGCGCGCGCTCATTCGCGGCAAACAATGATGATACCAGTAGCGAAAAATATTTTTCCTTATGGGGCTTCCACACGCTTGCCAACCCATCTCAAGTCAAGCGCACAGTGTGTCGTTTAGAACATGCTAGCTGGACAAAATTTTGTCTAATGGACTCATTTTGTCTAGCTAGCATGTTCTAGACGACACACTGTGCGCTTGACTTGAGATGGGTTGGCAAGCGTGTGGAAGCCCCATTACAATCTTCATCAGTTAGGTACCTACCTTCTCAAATGGAGAAAAAATATACCTGTGACGTCATGCCACGCGGTAGCTACGCAACTTATACATATAATAACCTATATGTATAAGTTCAACCAAAGATGGTAGAGATACGGAAAACGTTCTTGAAATAAATGTAGGTACCTACTCAAGTGGTAAAAAACAAATGTTTTAATTTTCAATTTTTTAAATATTTTTTATTATTTGTAAATAAACCTTCATAAAGGCTGTTTGTTATTTTTCTCACAGGGCATTTATCCTCTATTGTCCTTGTCTGATTTCATCTACACAAAATCTTATTTCACAAATGATGATGTTGGCACATTTAAAATGTGAGAAAAATATGGGATGTCACTTGGCCAGGCTAGAGGTAGAACTGAGAGTCGTAATAATTTCAATACTATTTCGGTAGTTACCTACCTATAAAAGAAAATAAAGCCATACTTATCACATTTAGCATACCCCCTTTTCACACGAGAACCATTCTGCTCGGATTGTCTATGGATTACAGGACTTTCATACATCCCCATCAGACCCCGTTCACAAGTATTTTGCTACTGGTTACCCTGTTTTATAATTCGGAAGCCATATTGTAATCGATCTATGGTACGCGGAATGTATGGTTATGAGGAAGGAGGAAGGGGAAGAGGTCGTTTTTTAAACTGAAATCAGAATGAGCGTAAATAAATTTGAATTAATAATTTATATTTACTGTTATTCATGTAAAAAAAAGAGTTTAAGCGCCAATAAACTTTATTTTGTTTAGTATTTATTAAATTGCTCATTTTTTATTAAAAAAAAACTGATGAAAAAATATTTTATAATGATGGTTGAAGTGTGTGTAGGATTTTGGCCCGGGGCGCCACCCTACTCTATGGGCGCCACAAACGTCAAGCGTATTTGAAATTAACTGTTGTATTTTCACTATTATTGAAGAGTGTAGAGATTAATGAAATCAAGAAGACTCCAGTGGCCGGACACGTAGCACGTGCAGAAGACTCCAGGATCATCAGAACTGTCTTGGATGGTGCCCCCTCAGGCGTTAGACCCCCGGGACGTAGGATGCGGTGGGCAGAGAACGTCGAAGCCAACGCCGAAGTTTTGGGAGTGAGGCGACTATGGAGGGAAGCAGCACAAGGCAGAGTGGTGCAGGTGTCCCTGAGCCTTGAAGGCTGTCGGCTGATGAGCCGAAGAAAGTGAAATTAAAGTGTATAGATTTCATATTATAAACATTTCCGGTCCTCAGGCCATCATCAGGGGACAATCATCAGGGATCCAAAAGTTTTGCAAGAAATACAGATACAGAATGCCAGTGTCCTTGACAATAGACAGGTGCCTATTTGATTGTTTACCTACGTTTATTTTTGCCATATCATTTGTGTTTTTTACATTGAGGTTTTTTTAATTATTTTTTTCTTTACAGTGTGTATTTTTGTGATTGTATGACTAATCTTTCTAGAATAAATAAATATTGTGCAAAATATAAGCGTTTTATTTTGACAGCTTAAAGCAATAATAATAATATTAATAAATAATATCATGGCAGATAATAATATATGATTATAGTGGTGTGAGTGTACCCGCGTGCCGCGTGTATAATACACACATGCATACAAGATCATAGTCCAATACGCAGAATGTATGGAAGGGTAGTAAGAAGGCGAGGAAGGGGGGTTTCGAAGTACGTACCTACCCCTAAGCCATAGAGTAGCTCATAGAGTATTATAGGTTTATAGAGATCCCACTTAAAAAAAAAAGTGGGAATGCCAGAATCTTAGCCACCTCTGGGGAGATTACGGAAGCTTTTGATAATATTATGGAATGTATAATATCACTTATACCTAAAATTTATTTAAAATATTTTTGATATTATAGGAAACTAATGGTGAGGTCATGTCAAATAAAAGTTTTTTTTTTGTTTTCAAAATTTATTTCTTTTAAAATAAAATATACAAGTTTACACAAATATACATTCTTAAATAATACACCGAACTACATTTTGGTTTTAAGCTAAATTAAGGTAATTAAGGTTTTGGCAAATTAAGTTAAAATAATGTAAATCATTTTGAAAGTTTGATGTCAATTAAACTTTATTTAGAGGCACTAGTATTTTTTAGCTGGAACGTAACAAAAACATGAAGGTTTTTTTTACTTTATAGCTGTCTTATATTTGTGAACGAATTTTTTTTGAGGTTACGACGGAAATACGTTGTCCGGCACCAGGCCACCAATACACCATTTTCACGCACTTTTTTCACGCACAAAGTATTATATTCTTTTCAAATAACTTTTTGCACAATTTAACGCCTGTGAAAACAGCCAAAAACAGCATTCAACGGTTAAAAACTTACGACCCCACGCCAAGCAAGCGTTATCTGTGGGCGCCATTTTGGCTGTCAAGGGAATATCGGTAATACCAAATAGTAGTTTCCTACTATTATTTTGGACAAGAACCAATAAAGCAGCATCTACTGGTAGAGTAAGGAAGCTTGGTGGTCAATAGCGTTGTATGGAAGATTCCTAAGCATGGAGTAGCTTCTCTAAGTACCTATATACTCTGTGATCCCCATAAGGTGGATGTCCCAATGGAGAGATTGCGCGTGTCAGGGATTTCAAAAGTAATACTTGAAATGTGTAAAGTATTTTGTCCTGAACCCGATGAGCCTGGTGGGAAATGAGGAAATTTTAGTTTTCATATTTTAATTCGCAAAAGAAAACGTGTTCCAGATAGCTCAAAACGAAACGCTCTGTGATTGGAGGGGTCGTGAAATCTGTTCCGCGCTAGGGTAAGGCGAGGTAAGGCGACCGCTCAGGGCGCCAGGTAAAATAGGGCGCCATAGGCTAGGTATTAAGGCGCCATATAAATTTGGAAATAGCATGTCAAACCCCGCTCCTCCCGTCGACGATGATTTTGAGAGATGAAATATGAGTACGTTCTCTGCTAGCGACCATGGATAAGGGCGCCTAAGAAATCTTGCCCAGGGCGCTGATAGTGATAAAACCGTCACTGGGCTTTATGACCAGCGTTGAGTTGGCACCACTGTTGGCTGTCGGTAAAAATTTACACACCGAAACGTCAATCCTATGTCAACATCTCGGATTTTTTTTATCGACTATTTTGTTTTGAATGGATAAAAATGGATGTAGGGTACGCAAAAGTGCAGTCGCATAAAATTTCATCAATAAGCAATGAGATAGTGCTGGATTTTTTATCATACAACGGCAGTTTAGAGATGTAAATGTCAAGACTCAAAGGTAAGTCTTTTTTCGTTTTTAAGAGGCAAGCTTGGGTTATTTATGCTGTTTTCTTGAAAATTCGTGTATTGCATAACAATAATGAAATAATTCCACGCAGTATTAGTCTTCAAATAGGATTAAACATCACGTTGTCCAACTGTGATATTGAGGTTATGGTTCCTTTTACATACCTATCATTGTCATTTTATTATTGTGGAAGGTGTTTATATGAAATCTATATATTTAAAAAAAAACCTCCAAATGAATACAGAACCTAACTAATGTATATAAATGTATTTTCCAGATCTTTACAGAAGCCATTGGCTTTGTTCATGAGGAAAGACAGGCTATGCAACAATAGATGACACCTGAACATAAAATGAAAAAGAAGGCGTATACTGCGGCGTTAGAGGTGGATGAAGAGAACCAAGTCACTAAGTCCCCACATCGCTACCACCCCCTGTCACACTTACCCCCCCACCACAGAATGAAGGAAGATGAGGACAGTGCAACGTATTTTCAGCCAGTTCCATAACGAAGAAAGCCGTCGCGCTTTTATAACTCGCCTTGAGGATGATTTCTACTGATATAATGGTTTGTACAGTTCACAAAACAAGGATGGGAACTGAGCATTCAAGATTTGAACCTTTAGCACTTCTATTTTGATGACTGAAGTAGGAATCTGCTTTTAGTTTTGGGTTTACTCGTCCAAATTTTTTTCTCATTATGTTTCATTAATCCTTCTTTTGTAAAGCTCATATTACAAGGTTCATAATGAAATAAACGCTTTTTCTGGGAAAAAATAATTTTATTGATGTAAACTGTACAAATGCCTAAAACTCATTAATATAATCTTCCCCTGTGTCGTTATACCTGCGGAGACGTGTTCTGCATTTTTGACGTACAATGTAATATTTGTCTGGAAAGAAAGAGAAACACTTTTATGTAAATGTAACTACATGGAGATAAATTGTAATATTTCAAATCCCAAATCCCCTATAATCAATAATCTAAGTTGCGAGGATATATTCATTTAAAGCTCTCAGATGTATGCCCACAAACCAACATTTTCATCCTCAAAAAATATTTTTGAATTTCAGCATTGCTCTGGGCTGAATATTTGGGTGCCTTTAGCAAGACCCATCACAAAGGTTGATCCAGCCTTATCAAAACTGGTTATCGTTAACTGAGCTTGTATATTTGAATGACAACAAGCAGAGTCGTTCTATCTAATCTAATCTAAGTTGCAAAGATATTTTACATTATTATAGTAATGCACATTCTCTGGGGAAAATAGATCGGCGAGTTGAACCTTTCTATTTTTAAAGGTAAGGGGGCCGGCCTTACGCCAACCACTTCAGTTGAAGTGGGGGTTTCCCAGCTCCTGAGAGGGCTGGTACGCATTTCTTGTGAAGGCTGAGTAAACCTTGCCGGTATTTTATTGTGGGGTTTGAAATAAATACCGAAGCGGAAGATCGTTTCTGACACCCTCGGTGAGATACAAACCCAAGCTCACGGCTATGATTAATTGATGCAATGCTGCAATGCGCGCAAATGCTGAAAATTCTTCAAAATACTCAACTCCTGCATCAGTATACTTGCAGAGATGTATCTTCCATGCTTGAAAGGCACCCTGAAAATCCTCAATGGGAAGGTGGCGAGATGATTTTGGATGTTTTCTACTGTCTAAGTCATTTTAGATATTTTTCTTCAGCTCCATTATTTCAGGTCCCTTCAGGCCTACTGTGGGTACGGATTATCTGCCTGACAGGGTGGCTTGTCTTCTGCTACATCTTCCTCACTCTCGAAATCTGTAAACAAACAATCAAAACAATGATTATAGTTGGAGAGCTACTTTCCGGGATCTGTTGCTCAGGTTTAGTATGAGCTGGAGCTTCCGGACGTATTGCCCATGTCTACCATGGGCTTCTTCAGCTTGTAGGTGAAATGTGAAGGTGAAGAAACTTACAGATTCATCAACATCACTTCAACTTCACGCTGAAGAAGTCCATCATAGACATGGGTGAAATGTTTGGAAGCTCCAGCTCCTACAAACCACAGCAATAGATCCCGCAAAGCAAACTCTCCAGCACCATCAGGTGGTCATGCTCGCCTAGTGCTAGATGGTATATAAAGCCATCAATGGCTTGGCTCCACCTTATCTGACTGACATGATTTCGCCTGTTGAGATGGGTGACACTCAGATCCGCGGCTGATGGTGCAATCAATTTGGTTCAGCCGCACCGTTAGATCCATACAAATTTTGGAGACCGTGCTTCCGTGTTGCGGGTCCGGTGGAGTGGAACAGACTGCCACCCGAAGTGAAGAACTCCAAATCTTGGGTTTTTATATTTAGGTCCACATGCGGCATGTTTCAGCGCGAAATTATACATGTCTGCTTGTGGGAATGCGTTTAATATGAATCTTAAATGATATGTATTTTTGCAGCTTAGATTTATATTTAGACATTCAGTTGATTTTTATCTGGAATGGTTTCACAAACAGGTTTGGCTAAACTACAGATAGTAAAAATTCATGTTTGCTGGAAGAAAAAAATGAGAAAAAAAAACATAACCTCAAAAATTACATTCATCAACAAACATGGTAAATGCTTAATCCTGACACGAATAATTTCATAATTGTTACTCACAGCGTGAGTTTTCAACTAAATAGCATAATAAATACTCACACACACCTGGTAAAATCTTAAAACAACTTACCTTTGAGTCATGAGGGGTTTTTGCACTTAGGCCACGAACCGTGCAAAATTTCATTCCTTATGCCTTAATGTACAACGGGATGAGGCATGGTGATATTATTTTCTAATTCACTTTATTTTTGTTGTTTTTTTTTTAATTTACAAATTGACGTTCGTCATTAGGGATGGGCGTTATATTAATCTCGTTGTAAAAAAAATCGATATTTTCTTCGATATTAAAAATATCGATATTTCGACAATAAATTGTTGATTCTTGAAATGTGTTTCTACCTCTCCCTAATGGTTTTGAACAACAAAAATGTTTTGAAAGTGTTCGTCGCCAGGCACACATTTACATAAAAATGATTTTTTAAATGAATTTCCACCCCTCCCTACCTTTTCATTCCATACCATCTTATTTGTTGGAAATATTCTCCGCTAGCGACTTTATATTGTTTTGAAGCACGTTTCAATAGAATCGAAATATCGATATTTTCCCAAATCTCAAAAGTACGTACGGCTGAATTTTTTTAACTATCGATATATTCATATTGATTTCGGAGAATAAAAAATGGTGTTTTTTTCTTCAAATGCGTTTCTTGCTTCGTGGGCGGTAACACTGCAAATCGCGTACTAACCCGTTTCCCCTTGCGATGGTGTTTTCCTGTACCAGCGACCGGTATTTTTTTCCAGAAATTTTGATGTTTTTTGATAGTCGTCCAACACTCGAAATTTTCAAAATTTAGACACGTGACCGATACATTTTTCGAAAATTTTGTTTTTTTCGATTTTTATTTTCGTCGAAATATTTCGATAGTGTTTGAAAATATCGTTTTGTAATTGTTTTTTTTTCATTATCCCATCCCTATGAAAAGTCAACTTATTGCTTTTTAAAATAGTATTTTGATGGCTACCGACAAAATTGCCAAGCTTAGGTAGGTATATTATTTATTTAGTTATATTATTTTCAGCAGTTACTTTGTGAAAGTCCATTTTAATGTGTAATAAATACAATACAACTCACTGTGAACTGTAACAAGGAAATTTTACTTTTAAAAATTGCCAAGTTTCATCATAGACAATAAAAGCCACCCCATCCGGTTTTAAAATGGCCGACTTCCGTTTTAGCCGAAAGCGAACAAAGCCATTTTTGAAAATTAATTACTCGGTAAATATTGCGAATTTCGAGAAAAAAACGAATGGCTTATGCTTCGGTAGACTAAGACGACAAGGAAAAAATATTTCCAGAAAATGCGCAATCTCTCCATTACTGGCAGTGTCCCAATTATTGGCACTTTTTCAGTTTTTAACTTATAATAAGGCTTCAAAGGCAGGGAAAGTTAAGAAAAAATGTGGAATAAATATTTCATAGGTTGTCTAAACTGTGTTTCTAGTTTCAAGTGTATAGGTGGCAGCTTTGGACACAAAAAAAATAGTCAAAGTGAGCACCTACCCAGCAAGGAGCATTTGGCGGGATTTCTTACTGATTTCGATAAGGAACAAGGTGAGCATTTTGTATTTTTTTCTACTTTACTTTTAAGTTTGAATGGTTTCTTATTGTATCAGTGGTTTTATGGAGGTTTTCTCTAGGTAGAAACTTTGTTGTCATTGGCATAACCTCATTTTTACTATTTTTTTAAATAAATGCCAGTATTAGGGACACCAAAATCTCTTTTGTCCCAATTACTGGCAGGGGTGCCCATGATAGGTGCAAGCTGAAACCTGTTATGTCCCTATTATTGGCATTCATTTTTTTGACCTCTGAAGTTTCTTATTTTAAGTTACAGTACAATGGATAAGAAAATGGAAACTACATAGGTACTTATTATCAGGAGAGATCATTTTAAGCCACTTAGAAAAAAACTCTTAATAAGTCCTTTTTTCTCTCACATTCTGCCGAACGTTCTTCAGCGGCGCTATAATTTTCATTTAGACTCTTCATTTTTTTACAATTTTAGTTAGACAAATACGATACTTATTGCTCAAATTTCTTTATTTTACAGATGTATGATGGGATCCAAAGAGAAAAATGTATGATGGCGCAGACATGGTCAAAGTAATTGCTGCTGTCACGTCAGGGAAATTAACATCCGAACCCCACAGAATTGACAAAGTCACGGGCTTCAGTCACCAAAGAGAAATTAGTCAGATGGCATGCGGAAATCCATGAGTACCTACAGAGCAAGAGGTTTGCGATAGATCCGGAGAAGCCAAATATCTTAGACCCTGACAACACATTAGGTGATCGCATTATCATTAATGGCGATGACACAAAAGATCCAGAGCGGATTTTTAATGCTGATGAAGCAGCTTTTTTTCTTAGTCTTAAAGGAGATAAAGTACTTGGTATAATACTCGTAGCACTTTACCCGAATGCCACTCACATCATTCAGCCGATGGATGTCGCTGTCTTTCCAAGCTTAAAGCATTCATGGAAGGAAGAAACCAACACATGGAGACACATAATATGTACTACGAATTGAAGAAAAAAGACTTCGCTCCCCTCCTAGCATCCTCAATTCAGAAAGCTGTCAAACCTGATACTTTGAAGAATGGTTTTCGCAAGTACGGACTCTTTCCGTGGAACGTGTGATGAATCAAGCTTTTCATCAAAAATAAAATAAAATAATTGAAGTTCCTATACATGTGGGCGTATCAAACATGTGTAGGAAGATTTTTCTTGTCCATACGTATTTTTTTTTCTATGGGACTATTTAAGTTCTGGAAGGGGGATGCTAGTCAGCCCTTGACGACCGGGAGAAAGGGATTCGGGTCGAGACAGTCAATTGGGGAGGACGGGCCATATGTATCTTAAATCTGAGCTAAACAAATTCGAAACAAAATATCTAAATTAAAGTCGGGTTTTAATTCGGAAGAAAATTTAAATAGACTAAAAAGATTTTTCTCCTAATAAAGACGCCGCGAATCGTTCGTTCGGAATTTAAGGGAGAATAAGTATTTACGTGGTTTTAATAATAATAAAATATCTGCCGACATAATATTCCGGGAGTGTATTTTTCATGTGTCTGTCTAAAACTAAAAGTATGCTAAATAAGTAATTCCGTAAATCGCAGTGATTCTCAAGCTTTCGAACATAAAAATAACTTTCGATTGAATTTTGGATTAAATAAAATTAAACCAGTGGTTGCTGAACGGGAAGGCGCATTTAATTATTTAATAATCAAATTCATTAATTCGCGTAAACACATAGTTCGCTGAGCTGCTTCGCAGAAGGATGAGAGATTTCAAATTATTTTCTAACACACTAAACTAACCTAATTAACTTGCGTTCTAAAATGTATTCAATCTTCACATTTTGAAAATGATTTGTTGCCTATGTTTCAGTCCGAGAGACTACTGTCGCCGAGTACTCCGATCTTAAAAATTACATTTCGTACTGTAAATAAAATGTTTGTCTTTCAGGTCAAAAGGGGTGAATTCAACATAGCTTTCAATCAAGGGGCGCAAATGTCCTGAAATGCTTATAAATTGTTGTCTTTTTCCACAGCCTTGCAGTTACTAACAAACACACCTTCTCTCTCACAAAACACCTGTGTCAGAAAGAATTGAACGCTGTTTGCTTAATATCTGAAATACCGGAACCTAACGGTTCTTTTTGCTGCTATGAAGGAGTTCGCATTGTGTTGGAGGTGAAAGCTTTCGGCTTCCACAACTTTCCATCAAAACTATAAATCCAATGTTGACTGACAAGGAGCCATGCTCCGGAGCACGTCCTATGTTTCCTTTGGTTCATAGCTTGACCTCTCCTTCGGCCATGGTTATCTGCGTCCTCAACATCATCACTGAACGAGGGACGAGGTTACTACCAGACTTATATCATGACTTGGATATAGCTTCCATTGTTCCTCTGTTATGGGCTGGAGTCAACTGACGTCATTCCAACATCACAACACCTAGTTCCTGCTGGATTCTGACACTAAAAATACGATGCGAGCCTCGACATGCGATCGAGTTTTAAAAAGTCTCCATTCATTGTTTTTTGGCGTTCGGTTATTTCATGACGCGGAGTAAGGTTAGGGCCAGTCCCTTCTAAAATATCCTTCCCGTGGTCTGAAAGGACCAGGCCGTGGGGCCAACCTGTTAAATTCTTGGAGGAAAGAGGAAGATGAGCTTTCTTCGATTTTGGGTCTCTCTTGCTTACGAGCAAATGAGGAATCCCATTTACAAGGAAGCTGGGGTGAAGGGAGTCATCTTCTACTGGGCCGGTTTGTCGTACCAGTTATTAAAATCAATCCCTTCCTAAAACACACTAATGAAATTTCTTCCACAGCAAAGAGAATCTACAAAAGGTAAGTGATCTTGGAGCGAGAAATGTTTACAACCGCTGGTTGGATCTACGGCGCAGGGAGAGAGAGGAAGAAGAAAAGATCAAACCATATTCTCTTTAATTTTGCTAAAACAATACTAACCAAATAACTATTATTCAATTGATGTTTGATTATCTCCTGTTTAATTGAGCTGTTATTATTGTACTTGTCTTTGAAATAAATTCATCTGCATTAACTGGCGTCAAAATTAAATAAACGAATCTCGCGGAAATTTTGTCAGAAATAAAATCGAACGCGCTACTACGCGAATGCAAAATCTTGCATAATTCGGCATCGTAACCTTTGGGTTAGTTAATTAAATTCATTAAAATATGATTAAGCTAGGCACATCTGTATCATCCTCACCATCATTAAAGAATTTGGGTCCACTACGAAGGTAGGTCTGAGACAGTAAAACAAAAAAAATGACACAACGTTCTGTTTCTACCTATCGCACATCGAGGGGTCATAACCGTAAAATAGACGATCACACAAATGCATCAAGATTATTGGCCATAATCTTATAATTTTCACCTAAGAGTGAATTGACCGGTTCACTCCAGTTGAACCGTGAAGAAGGATTGTTCCTTTTTCGAAGGGAGTTTTTCCATAGGTCGGTTTCATTTCAGTTGGACCGTGACCATGGATCCCTTTATCTTCCTCTGGATTAAGTGAGGAGTCGGAATCTTTTCAGTGGTGCCGTGACCAGGATCCCTTCATTTCCTCTGGATTTGATGAGGAGGTAGAATCTTTTCAGTGGTGCCGGTTGACCTCGGATGATGGTTATACAAGAGGTTGAAAACATGTGTGCGTTGAATTCAAAATAAAAATTGCTTTAACTTTCTATTTAAAAATGTAAAATAATAAATATTGCTCGCGTATTCTTTTTAAAACCGACTTAAAATCTCAAGTTCTATGGGTCGATTATATTTTGTAACACATCGAGTGTTTGTTTGAAAATAAACCATGAGACCTTTTTTAGATAAGACCTCTTAAAAATTTTAAACATTGAAGACTTAATTGTTTGACATAAATTTTGAGGGTTTGACAGAATACGAAAAGCCATAAAATTTTACGACCTTTGAGCTTGCAGCCAGAGGCGGATCAAGACACTGGCCAGATTTTCAAAAAAATACGTTACTGTAACTCGGTTAATAAAATTTTGTGACAAATTCAATAACTTTAAAGAAATTAAATACAAATGTAAAAGAAATTAAAAGGGAAAGTTAAATGTTAAATGTTAAATGAACGTAAATAAATTACATTAAATCAAAACACTCTATCAGTTAAAATGCAATAAAATACAACGCGTTATATTCAAATGTAACATCATTTTACATATAAATAATAATGTTAAAATAGACATAAAATCCTAAAATTGTGGTTTATAATTTCTACAAATGCTTAAAAATAAGAAAAATTAGATGAGACTAAAACGATATTTTTTTTCTAAAATATCGCGAAAGCATTTTAATATCAAATAAAACTTAAATTTAAATTCGAAATAAAATGAAATGCAAACATTAATATCAATTCATTTCGTAAAATGAGTTCTTGTACATGGGGCGCCACAACTCGAGACACGGTCCTGGTTGTTTCATATGGGGGATGTTTGTGTTATGGGTTTCGTCTTGGGATATGTTGTTTGTGTATTTAGTTTACTTAAGAAGAGTCATAATTTAGTGAAGTGATTGATTGGGGTTTGGGTTTTGTATTTGATGGGGAGGTGGACAAGAGGGGAAGAAGACGGCACTTATAATACGACAAAATGTAACGCCTGTAATAATAACATAATATTTTGTGTCTCTCTTGAAAGATTCTCTTGATTATCTTTAAAAAAATTGTTTACACTTTTATAAATCTAGAGAAAAGAGTAAACAAAATCTAAGAGGGGTTGTATTTTCAAATTGTTTTGTTTATAAGATATGATAATTTATTACGCTGGCCTAAACGAATTCTCAGTAGGGATAACATACACAGTTAATATAATATTATTTCAATATGACTTCATTATTTTCTTATTAACGTTGGTATAATGCGTTTATTATTTCCAGTTTGATAATCTGTTATTTATTTTGTATTTTTTATACATTTACAAAAAAAATATATACCTCCTTAAATCTTCTCCTTGCTTGGTTCTTCTTTTGCTCGATCTTCTTTTTCTAATTGCCATACGTACATTTTGTGATTTATAGGTTGGTGTGCGGCTGACCACCCATGCTGTGGAAGGTGTTTCGCTTTGTCAATGTCATCCCTGTTTCAGGGAAGGTCGGCAAGAGTGGCAGGGCTATGTTATGGGGGCAGAGTTATGTTCATTTGAGATTGGGGGTTTATATTGTAAATTCACATGCGGCATGTGTTAGCGCGAACTTATGCGTGTCTGCTTGGGGGAGTTCATTTGATGTGAATCTTAAATGATCGAATGACTCGGGAATGATCGTTACGAGGGGGGGCGCGGCGCGGGGTCTTGTCATGCGTCAACCACATGTGCGAGCTTTTGCGTGTCCTAATATTATGTGGAATGCACCCTCACTCGTCTTTTATTTACAAGTAAATTGTCCGGTGAACAGCTCACTTGGTAGAACGCTTGCGTGCCGTGCCGAGACTTTAGTTGATCCAATCGGGGGTGTCGAATAAATTATTGTTTAGGGTTTATTTCAAACCAAAACAACGTACCGGCAATGTTCACTCGATCTTCTCAAGGTATGAGGACCAGCCCTCGGGAATCGGGAAACCTTACTTTAACTGGGGTTGACGTGAGACCGTTCCCTTTACTAGTAGAGATACGCTCGCCGCGTACATTGGCGCGGTAAGAGGTTGCACTATTTATAGTGTAGCGTTTACAATATAGCAACTAGATTTCTTTGTACTCCCTACCTTTATTTCTTCTTCTTCTTTTGAGTCTGTTTGTTTCGGCAAGTGGTCGGTTCAAATTTAGGGAAATTTCAAGTTCAGTTAAGTCGTTGGCGAAGAGCTGACCGCTTACCTGTGTGAGTAAATGAGTTCCATTTACAACCGATCTCTTCTGCATAAAGGGGAGGGGGTGAATTTTGGAACTTTGGGCCTGAAAAGAAGTTGGTCGAACATTAAACTAAATGCCGTAACTGTAACTCTGTCGCTATTCCGTTAGGGGTGGCCAGAGCCTCTGCAGGTCTGCCTCCATTATTTTCCTACCCGAGCATACCTCTTCTAATTGATTCACATCCATCACATTTTTTTAATACATCTTCTTTTACATTAGCTTTTACTCCTTTTATATTTCCTCTGTATATAAACTTTGTGGGATTTTATCTTTCATTTTCTATTCTTCTTGCATGTTTAAACCATCCTATCACAATATTTTGTACCTTTGCTTTAAAATCGTCTTTCAACTTGCATTTGCCTTTCATATATTCGTCTCTCTTGAGGGTTTCCCGGTCATATTCCATAAGTGGTTTATTCCCACATGCCTTACTCATTTTGCCGTCATTCGAAGTTCATGCTTCACTCCCATACATCAATGTTAGTAACAATGTAATTGTGTAACGACATTCTCAAATCCATCGCTGACCGCTTGTTTCTTGCAAATTCTCATATCACATTTACCATTGCCTTCCGTTACACACACCTCTCTCAATTTCTCCCGTCATTTTTCAATTCTTCTCAAACGGAGGGATCGACTCATTAATTGAAATTATACCCAAATTTCAAGGTAAAATGAATGAACCTTGAGTTGCCCACCTCCGGTGTACATTTGCCTATACGGATAGACCGTCACTGTCGTTTTTTTTCATGACACGTGTTATGCGTGCGACGCAGGCCGGACGGGCATGTTTCTCTGAAGTGCGGGGACAAGGGTGAACCGGTTGCGGAGTGGAGGGGATGTTTTTTTTTTATGCGGCCGGCCGTCGATATTATGCATTGAAGTCTCGTTTACACGAGTCAAATGCATTCCATAACCTTGCTCGTATTTCAAGTTGTTCGTAGTTCAAAACAATTTTCTTCATTGATATTAATTCAATATGCTATCAATCCGTTCCAGTCCCCAAAAATGCTATCGCAAATTGGTCTTGTTTCTATTTTCGAATAAGAAATTGAGTTTGACAAATATGTATAAAACCATAATAAAAAAAAGAGATGGTAAAGCAAAAGGTAACGGGTTGCCATAATATGTAAATACATATTTATATTTTGGTCACTTTCATGCGACTTGCACACACCTTAAACAGTACTGTGTGTTTTAAGAAACTCTGTGCGGGATACTCTCTGGATCCAAGAGGCTCGAGGAGTCTATGACACTTGTCATAATGCCGCAGAGATGTTGGTAATGTGGCAGTATGTGACTTTAATTTAGTCATTACTTTTATCTTCATTTGGTATTTGCCTTTTCCGTTGTATTAAAAGGGGAAGGGGGTCCGAGGAGTTTTGTTTCTTCCTCCCCGTCAGAGGGCTGCAAAAGTGAGGTGAACAGGTGTCGTCATGGGGTGATTCCGATGCACGACCGGTCATTACTTCTCCGTTCCATGCATCTCGAATGCCGCTCGTATTCCGAAGCAAAACTTCACTCGTTCTGTGTCTTAGATAATTCGTATATTGGGGCATTCGTGGGGTACCACCACTGTATTGTATACTAATTAATACGTACATATATCATATTTATGTTAACCTTCTAGTTTGTGTCATATATATATTTATCCCCGATTTATTTGAATTATAGAATCATAATATGTATTTGAAATGTATTATATGTATGTATGTATGAACTCGTTTTACTGTCGGAAATTAGTATCTGTGGATGTTTTCTTGCAAGAGGGGTTTGTTGAAAGGTTTTGCTAAAATAACGCTATCTTCATGGAATTAATTAAGTCAGGTGGTGTTGGGCCATCTTACATACATTCATGCCGATGGGTGGGAAAAGGGGGAGATGATAAAGATTATCGTCAAATAGATCTTTGTTCAGATATGCTTCACCGAATAATGATTTCTTTGCACTCTTTTCGGTTAGTGCATGTGCTTGGGTAAAAATCTGCGCGCCACGTAAATAGTTGCAAGTACCTACTTAGTTTTGCTTAGATTTTCTAGCCGCATGTTGCTTTGTTCTTTTAGGTAGAATCCGTAAAAGTTTGAGCATGAAGAAAGTGAATTATGTATGCATTAGAAATTGTGATATTGTGCTTTGTAGTGTTGCGGAATTTACGGCCTGAATGCAGAGCATGCATTGGGGTTTTTTTTGCAACGTGTGTGCATGCAAAGAGGGGTGGGGAAGTCGAGATGGATGGGGAAGCGAAGAGGGGTGGGGAAGCCAAGAGGGGTGGGGAAGCCAAGAGGGGTGGGGAAGCCAAGAGGGGTGGGGGAGCAAAGAGGGGTGGGGAAGCCAAGAGGGGTGGGGAAGCCAAGAGGGGTGGGGTGGCAAAGAGGGGTGAGGAAGCCAAGAGGGGAGAAGGGGGAGGGGAAACTGTTAACAGATGAGAAACAAATGTGATCTCAGATATCTGAGGCTCCGGAATGAGAAAAAAAAAACGGGGCGCAGAAAGGAACCATTTGCCGTAAGTGGCATCAATACCAGTGGTTCTAAACAAGTTGTGTGACTTGACCGAAGATGCCTATTGTCATCTTACAGTAAAGTCAAAGAGGGGACTGTGATGAATCAAGCTTTTCATCAAAAATAAAATAAAATAATTGAAGTTCCTATACATGTGGGCGTATCAAACATGTGTAGGAAGATTTTTCTTGTCCATACGTATTTTTTTTTCTATGGGACTATTTAAGTTCTGGAAGGGGGATGCTAGTCAGCCCTTGACGACCGGGAGAAAGGGATTCGGGTCGAGACAGTCAATTGGGGAGGACGGGCCATATGTATCTTAAATCTGAGCTAAACAAATTCGAAACAAAATATCTAAATTAAAGTCGGGTTTTAATTCGGAAGAAAATTTAAATAGACTAAAAAGATTTTTCTCCTAATAAAGACGCCGCGAATCGTTCGTTCGGAATTTAAGGGAGAATAAGTATTTACGTGGTTTTAATAATAATAAAATATCTGCCGACATAATATTCCGGGAGTGTATTTTTCATGTGTCTGTCTAAAACTAAAAGTATGCTAAATAAGTAATTCCGTAAATCGCAGTGATTCTCAAGCTTTCGAACATAAAAATAACTTTCGATTGAATTTTGGATTAAATAAAATTAAACCAGTGGTTGCTGAACGGGAAGGCGCATTTAATTATTTAATAATCAAATTCATTAATTCGCGTAAACACATAGTTCGCTGAGCTGCTTCGCAGAAGGATGAGAGATTTCAAATTATTTTCTAACACACTAAACTAACCTAATTAACTTGCGTTCTAAAATGTATTCAATCTTCACATTTTGAAAATGATTTGTTGCCTATGTTTCAGTCCGAGAGACTACTGTCGCCGAGTACTCCGATCTTAAAAATTACATTTCGTACTGTAAATAAAATGTTTGTCTTTCAGGTCAAAAGGGGTGAATTCAACATAGCTTTCAATCAAGGGGCGCAAATGTCCTGAAATGCTTATAAATTGTTGTCTTTTTCCACAGCCTTGCAGTTACTAACAAACACACCTTCTCTCTCACAAAACACCTGTGTCAGAAAGAATTGAACGCTGTTTGCTTAATATCTGAAATACCGGAACCTAACGGTTCTTTTTGCTGCTATGAAGGAGTTCGCATTGTGTTGGAGGTGAAAGCTTTCGGCTTCCACAACTTTCCATCAAAACTATAAATCCAATGTTGACTGACAAGGAGCCATGCTCCGGAGCACGTCCTATGTTTCCTTTGGTTCATAGCTTGACCTCTCCTTCGGCCATGGTTATCTGCGTCCTCAACATCATCACTGAACGAGGGACGAGGTTACTACCAGACTTATATCATGACTTGGATATAGCTTCCATTGTTCCTCTGTTATGGGCTGGAGTCAACTGACGTCATTCCAACATCACAACACCTAGTTCCTGCTGGATTCTGACACTAAAAATACGATGCGAGCCTCGACATGCGATCGAGTTTTAAAAAGTCTCCATTCATTGTTTTTTGGCGTTCGGTTATTTCATGACGCGGAGTAAGGTTAGGGCCAGTCCCTTCTAAAATATCCTTCCCGTGGTCTGAAAGGACCAGGCCGTGGGGCCAACCTGTTAAATTCTTGGAGGAAAGAGGAAGATGAGCTTTCTTCGATTTTGGGTCTCTCTTGCTTACGAGCAAATGAGGAATCCCATTTACAAGGAAGCTGGGGTGAAGGGAGTCATCTTCTACTGGGCCGGTTTGTCGTACCAGTTATTAAAATCAATCCCTTCCTAAAACACACTAATGAAATTTCTTCCACAGCAAAGAGAATCTACAAAAGGTAAGTGATCTTGGAGCGAGAAATGTTTACAACCGCTGGTTGGATCTACGGCGCAGGGAGAGAGAGGAAGAAGAAAAGATCAAACCATATTCTCTTTAATTTTGCTAAAACAATACTAACCAAATAACTATTATTCAATTGATGTTTGATTATCTCCTGTTTAATTGAGCTGTTATTATTGTACTTGTCTTTGAAATAAATTCATCTGCATTAACTGGCGTCAAAATTAAATAAACGAATCTCGCGGAAATTTTGTCAGAAATAAAATCGAACGCGCTACTACGCGAATGCAAAATCTTGCATAATTCGGCATCGTAACCTTTGGGTTAGTTAATTAAATTCATTAAAATATGATTAAGCTAGGCACATCTGTATCATCCTCACCATCATTAAAGAATTTGGGTCCACTACGAAGGTAGGTCTGAGACAGTAAAACAAAAAAAATGACACAACGTTCTGTTTCTACCTATCGCACATCGAGGGGTCATAACCGTAAAATAGACGATCACACAAATGCATCAAGATTATTGGCCATAATCTTATAATTTTCACCTAAGAGTGAATTGACCGGTTCACTCCAGTTGAACCGTGAAGAAGGATTGTTCCTTTTTCGAAGGGAGTTTTTCCATAGGTCGGTTTCATTTCAGTTGGACCGTGACCATGGATCCCTTTATCTTCCTCTGGATTAAGTGAGGAGTCGGAATCTTTTCAAACGTTAATGCAATTGACTTCAGCAAAGTTCTGTCTGTGAATCATTCAAGCACTAAAAATGCACCAGAACAAGATGGAGATGAAGATATACTTGATAAACTACTTTACAGACTAGAAACCAGTAGGACCAGTAAAATTACAAAGTTTCAGGAAATGTTTGGATATGGAAGCGAATGATTATAAAAAAAAATGAATATAGAGGATATTAATTTGTTCATCGTCTGGAGAAAATTGAAGAACGAGGTTAAAGAGATAAAGGCAGATGATCCAGAAGTGACTTCTTCAGCGAAAAAAAAAAACACGGAAGATGTTGACCTACAAATGCCATCGAATAAGATGTTTTGTGAATATGTTAAAAAAAAAAAAAAAATGTCACTTCTCTTATTTATTTGTAGAACTATTTTATATTTTTCGACCAAAATTTAATAAAAATTTGTTCCCTGAACCTCTCTGCACTTATTCTGATAAAAACTTCCCCCTTTTTAAGAAAAATGTAAGCTGTAGATTAAAAAAACTGAGGTGCCAATAAATGGGACAAAGGTATGCCAATAATTGGGACAAATCCGAATTTCACCTGCCAATAATAGGGACATCGGAGTTTTTGTTCAATTAATTAAATAAAACTTATTTCCTCACATAATTTTGCTTGAATTCTTTTTTTTTTAAATACTACAGCATATTTCCAATGTCCTGATACAAAAAAAAACAGAATCAGATAAAAATTCGAATTTCTATGAGCTTTTCAATTTAAAAAAATCCTTAAGCTGCCAATAATTGGGACATCCACCTTACACTACTACACTTTTAACCGGTAATCCACAGACAAACCAGGAAGTATGCGTTCTCGTGTGAAAAGGTCAACTGTCCAATGCAAAGAAAAGACATTTTTTCTATTTGACAGCATTGTGAAGGGTATGCAGTTAGCATTTATGCTAAATGCGATAAGGCACAGAGCACGAGGTACAATAAAGTGCATTTAGTGTCTTTTCAAACTACCTACATTACATTGAATTTAAGTTATGAGTTATGACTATGTGCTGCCTTTCGCCCATCCAAGTGATGTTACATTTTTTCCCCACATTTTAAATGTGCTGAGTCCATCATTAACTAATAATGACATCTGATACCTCCGGGTCAAGGAGCCAGACAGGATTTGAACTGGCGTTTATTTCAAACACTCCAGACAAACCACTACCTTTGTCTACTCGGCCACAGCCATGAACATAATTAAAAAACGAAAATAACAACACAATATTAGTGATTAACAGATATTTTTTTATTTATAAAAATAGGATATTTTCAAACATGAGATGAAAATAAATAAGTTTATAATCACAATAGATGTAGAAGTGACAAGTTTGTCTACTTCCAAATGCATAATCATTGATCCCTTCTACATAAAAGTGATTGTACAAAGGACATATTTACATGTGAATAAGAGTTTTAGGCTTTCATGGCTGGTGGTTGACACGGGAGAATTGTTTTCCAGGAAATGCTTTCGGTAATCCGACACTCCCCTGGTACCATACCTCTTGGATTATCAAGGAACAACTGTACAAGTGCAAACACCGTGAGCTTGTAATAGTAAGTGAGCACAACACATACAGCCACTAACTAATGCACTCACATTTGACCCAAGTGCTCAGCCCTTGAAAGCTCATATCCTCTGCGATACCCTATTGGCAACGTTCCTAAGCTGGCCGTACACCTTGGAAGGCGGCGAGCCCATGATGAGGTTGCAGATGGCCCTCCTGGCCAGCGCGATGTTCTGGTAGCTGCCCAGGATGTGTATCTTGGAGTCTGCCAGGACAATCCTGGTCTTGGTGACGTTTTCTATTGTGAACTTGGTGCGGCCACCTTTTCCAGCTAGACGGCCAACGGCGCGGCCCATGTGGTCGCCCTTCAAGGTCTTCACGTCTTTCACCTCGAAGCTCTCCACAAACAGGTCGTCCAGCCGCAGCAGGGCGAGCGCGTCCTCGATCTCAAAGCCATAGATGAACGCCTAGAAAGCAATTAGAGTCATTAGGTTCTCCTCTAGATGCATATTGAAGTGTTGTCTTCTGAATGGATGGATCGATGCTCACACAGGCACTGGAGAGCCAAATAGAAGTTTTTCAAATGAAAGCTTACCAGAAATGCTTCAGATGTCATGGTGTGATTGAATTACTAACAAAAAAGTCCTCTGAAGCTACTATAATCTATGTTGCAAAGATATAGGCTCACATTTAATGAATGCCCACAAGCAGGCACATGTCAGTTCGCGCTTACACATTCTGCATGTTTATTAAAAAAAAATAAACCTCACATGAACATAATAAACCTTGCAACTCCTGCCGCCCTTTCCTAAAACCGGGGTGACATTTGGAAAAGTGAACCAAGTATTTACAGCATGGGGGTCAGCCTCATACCAACCTATAAGTCTACAGAGAAATGAACTAAAACACAAGCGGTGTTATTATTATTATTCTTTTAGATATTTTGGTCTTCCATTGAGCCCATGTCTGTGGTCTCTGAACCTATCTTGATCTCCACGTTCCTGGTCTTGCACGCGCAGCAGCAGGTGCTCTACTTAAGAGACGAGTTACCTTGACAAAGTCTGCGGCCTTCTGCAGATTGGCGATGTCGGTAGTCTCTGGACCTGTCTTGATCTCCACGTTCCTGGTCTTAAGGTTGAACCTCACACGCAGTAGCAGGTGCTCCACTATGGGGCTGATGATCTGTGCCCACTTCTCCTTCAGGGGGGTGTACCTAGAATACATGCATATGTACCTACAGATATTATGTAGTACCCATTTTTCTTTTTAAATAAATTCATGAAAAGGAATGCAAAAAATTATTCACTTAGAATGAGAACTTTCACCCAATAAAATGTTAAATCCAAAATTTCTCAAATCAGTGAATCACAATTATTCAGTTTTACCTCAGTGCTAATATATTATAATACAAATGTAACTAAGCTGCACATATAGTGCAACTTCTTATCACTTTGTGCCTGAAAAGGTTGCCTGTGACGTATGGAACCTATTTATGTTAACAGATAAGGAGGACGGCATTCTACCAACCACTTCAGTTGAAGTAGGGGTTTTCAGGCTGTTAAGGGGCTGGTTCTCATTCTTTGGGAAGGCTGAGTAAACCTAACCAGTATTTTATTTTTGGACTGAAACAAACACTGTTACTGGTGAAATCAATCCTGACACCCTCCGTGGGGATTGAATCTTAGCCCTCATTATGGAATGCAAGCATTCTACCAACTGAGCTACCATCTTAAGATAAGACATTACAGCCCTTCCACACCAGACGCATTTTGCCCATGTTTTTTTTTACATTTGGCGACAGGTTGGAAATCCAATAATGTCTGCAGTCCGTAGTCTAGCGGTTAACACTTTGGACTTGTGATTTGACAAGGTAGTGGGTTTGAATCCTGGCAGAGCACAAAAAAGTATTATATTTTTCATCTTTGCTCTTGACTTGATCGAAAAATTCATCTGCCTTTACCAAAAAGACTGGTCACCATTAGCCCATCCAGCCTCTAACTAACTGGATCTTGCTTGAGAATTGGCGCTTTCTACAGCGGCGACCAAGCTCGCAGAGGGCTCTTGAGGTGTAATTCACACAAAACAAAAATCATCTTAATATATTTGGTTTCCACACATGAAATTGGCGTTTTGCCGTACTGGCCACTTTGATCCCACATACCTCCTCTTTGATTAAGAATTCCAAATTCATTTTTTTACAGCTATTTACTCATGTATTTGTGTTTCGAAAATTGTAATTTATTTAATAATTTGTTAATTTTTAGGATTCAAATCAAACACTGTTTTATTTTCACTTCTATAATTATTTATTTTTAAAATTTTTACAAACTTTTTACCCATGATTGTAAATCAAAATCGTTTGTAAAAATTTACAAAATAAATAATTATAGAAGTGAAAATAAAACAGTGTTAGATTTGAATCCTAAAAATTAACCAATTATTGAATATTAATTTTCAGTGTTAATACACAAACAATACAAAATGTAATTTATTTGCTCGTTCAACATTTTTTTTTTCTTTGCGTCACTCATTTTACAAAATGGAAAACTTGAAATATTGTATTATTTACGAGTACGAATTCCACGGTGGCACCAGTGCTGCAGAAACGGCTCGAAGAATTAATGATGTGTATGGCAACAGTGTCGCAAAATAAAACACAGTGCGTTTTTGGTTCCAACGTTTTCAGTCTGGAAATTTTGTCCTGCAGAACAAGCCTCGTGAACGGCCGGAGACCAAAGTTGATAATGAGGAATTGAAGGCTTTTGTGGAAGCGAATCCATCGCAAACCACATCCGAGTTAGCTGTAGGCTACGAGATTAGTGATAAAACTGTTTTAATCCACTTGAAGGAAATTGGAAAGGTGAAAAAGCTTGAAAGGTGGGTACCTCACTAATTGAGTGAAGCAAATTAACATACGCGCGTTGACTGCTGCGTTACATTACTCAACTGGCACAATAATGAAGGGATTTTAAGTTGTATTATTACCTATGATGAAAAATGGATCCTGTAAGATTATCGGAAGCGCTCATCGCAATGGCTGAACCCTGTCAAACCAGCCAAATCATGCCCCAAGCAAAAATTGACTCAAAAAAATACTTGTGAGCGTTTGGTGGACTAGTGCCGGTGTCGTTCACTACACCTTTCTTAAATCTGATCAGACGATTACGGCAGATGTCTATTATCAGCAATTGCAAACGCAAAATGCAACTAAGCTACACATATAGTGTAACTTCTTGCCTGCGTTATCCCCGAAGGGGCCGCATGTGGCGCTTTGGGACCTATTTATTTTTACAGGTAAGGGGGCCGGCCTCCCACCAACCACTTTCAGTTGAAGTGGGGGTTTCCCAGCTCCCGGGGGGGGGCTGGTTCTCATTTCTCGTGAAGGCTGAGTAAACCTTTGAGATCGAACCCTTGCTCTCGGCATGGAATGCAAGCATTCTACCAATTGAGCTATCGACCTTTTTACGAGCTTGATCGTTGTCACTACAAAGCGCCAATTCTCAAGCAAGACCCAGTTGCTGTAAGGCTGGATGGACCTTTGGTGACCAGTCATTGGTAAAGGGTTTTTATGAATTTTTCAACCCGGCGAAGAGCAAATTTGAAAATATAAATAGTATATTTTTTGTGCTCCGCCGGGAATCGAACCCACAACCTTCCCATTCAGGGTCCGCAGTGTTACCACTGAGCTACGGACCGGTCTAACCCATGATGGAAAAGCTAGCTGCTAAACAACCAAGGCTGCTCAATTGCTCTAGGCCACTGCTGCTTCATGACAATGCTAAACCACACACTGCATAACAGAAAGGCTACCAAATTAGAGGAGCTTTAATTGGAATTTCTAAGACATTTCCCGTAATCCCCGGACCTTGTTCCTACAGATTACTGTTTTTTTTTAAATTTGGATAATTTCATGCAAGGGAAAAAATTCAACTCCGATGGGGCAGTCCAAACCGCCTTCAAAGATTGTATTGATTGCCGTCCGAATGGTTATTTTAGTAAAGGGATCAATGAACTACCTATGAGATGGCAAAAGTGCATAGATAGCAATGGTACTGACATACTTTGATTAAATAAATATATTATATTTGGTATGCGGCTGACCACCCATGCTGTAAAAATGGTTCATTTTGCCAATGTCACCCCTGTTTCAGAGAAGGGCGGCAAGAGTTGCAGGGTGTATGTCCATTTGAGATTTGTTTTTTTATGTTGTAGGTTCACATGAGGCATGTGCAAGCGCGAACTTGTACGTGTCTAGTTTTGGGAATGCATGCAATGTGAATCTCCAATGTAACATATCTTTGCAACTTAGATTAGATTAGATATTAAAAAAAATACTTCTTGTTCCTCCCATACAAAACGCCAATTTTACATGTAAGGACCTGTGGCAGCCTGATACAAATATCGGCGCCAACCTGAAGTTCCCTTTTCTACCACCAGGCGAAGAACAACCTGTGACGTGGAAGTAAACGCCACGCCACGAAGCAAGCATCTCCTTCTTCCTCTTCCCTTTTCTACTCGGACCGCCGACCTGAGTAGATGTTCCGTCACGCCCTGACCAACCGTCCATCTTGTCTTTTGTATTCCAATCTAACTTTGTGTTGAGAATTCTCTGTCCGTTCCAACACCTGTGTTACGCTTAATTGTTCACCCATTTATTTGTAGTGTTCCTAATATTAATTAATCAAATATTAATTAACTATTACACTGTGTAACTATTCCATAAATAAATGTCGATGTGTTTCGTGAACTGCATTCAAGTGTTTCCTTTTCTATTAAATTCCAATCTTATCTTTCAGAACACGCGAGTCAATTTTAACTACTAATGACAGTGATAACAATCTGAAAGTGGTGACCTCACTTTCGATGGCTATGGGATCATCTCATAGCCATCCACCACTGTAAATGATCACACGTCATTTACCTACGTTAAAGTGGTGAACCCGACGTGGGCTAGGTTTAAAAGCTATTATTGTGAGCATAGTAGCACCTAGACAAAGTGAAAATTTAATTTTTTTTTAGGAAATATTTCGTCATAATATAAAAGCAAGATGGACGGTCAGGGCGTGGCAAGCGATGACTCACTCGTTATCGCTTGCAAGGTGGCGGACCCGCGCGTCCCTCGCAACCCGCGCGTCTCGCGTTGCACATTCCAACGGCGCTGAGCGAAACTTGACACCTCGGACCCGCGCGTCAAAATTCCCAGCCAGAGAAGCATTCACGACATTAGACCCCGCACCCCGCCACACCACACAAATAAGTTACACAACATACATCGCAAGAATGGACAACACCCAAATGAAGCAAATCAGGCAATCTACACTACATGCGCAACAACCACTTTCCACTAACCAAACTGCATCTGGATGGCCCTGGAAAGTTAGTTAGCCAACATGAGGACAACTTATCTACTGAGCATGACCTTCATCCCACAAACACTGACACACTTACTGCTGCAGTGCCAACTCATGTGCACGCCAGTACCACGTTCATCTCTCATCACCGATCCATAGTATCGGAGCAGACTAATGGACTGTCTTCACACACCAACTGTCTCTGTTGCTGCCAGAGACAGTGCAATCAACAACCAACCACCCGAGGTTACAGTTGTTGACCAAAGGTCTTTCCTCTTCTCACATGAGATAGATTATCATTGTGTCCTGACTCAAGAGAACACTAGCATCGTACATTCTCGTACTGAGAAATGTTGACTCTTCCTTGATGTGTGTATAATCATCTTACAGAAGTTATCTAAATCTTAATTGCATCCTTGATGTGTGTATAATCATTTTACAGAAGTTATCTAAATCTTAATTGCATCCTTGATGTGTGTATAATCATCTTGCAGAAGTTATCCAGATCTTTCTTCTGTCCTGGTTGTGATACAATCAGTAGCGGCTCTAGCTAAAACTTGCGGGAGGGGATGACCTTGAAAGAAAATCTTATGCTCACCTGTGACCTGGCCATACACTGCACCAGTCACCTGTTCCCACCTGCTCACCACCATACAGTAGACGGGCAGAATAATGGAAATATCACAAGGCTGATGATGCACAGGCCTCTTCAATTATTTGCTTTTTTCCCAATTTCATATAAGTAAGGATCACAATGAATCACAGTAATTGTGAAAAAAAATATCTTTTGTTTAGTCACAATCACATAAAAAATAAACATCACAAATTAACGTTATTTTCATTGCGTTAAATAACTTGTTTCGTTATTTTTACACTTTCCAAAAGAAACTTGAATACTTTTTGATAAGTTTACAATTTCGTGAAGAATTCCTGAGAACTCCGACTTATCACGGTTGAAAATGCCACGGAACTGGCGGTAAATAAATCTAAAAAGTAACAACCTATAGTTAACAAAAGTGAAACAATGACAACCTCTGTTATGCTGGGAGTCTTCGACACAAATCTTAAACAATATTATAATGTGTACCCACATGGTTTGCTCTGACGTCACACGGGATCGGGAGACTTATCCCCACGGCCCATACCATGGGCACTCTATCAACGTTGGAAATACGCATGCGCGATAACGTTGTATGTTGTATTCTACAAGCAGTCACCACTAACACATGCAAAGAAATCTCGGTGATCGGAGGAAATATCCCCAAGTACGAATCGTTCAAGTTCGGCCCGGGCGACCGCGATGGCTGAGTGCCGGCCACGTAACAGCCGTACATCGAGATGAATGTATGTACTTCTGTATAACTCGATGTATTGATGGGAGGGGACAAGATTTGAACCCTGAAATTGTGAAAAGCATTTCTCGTATGAGCCAAAATATTTCCCAACAGTTTTAGCGCGCTACGTATATATTACTCTAGAGTTAAATAATTTGTAACAGCTTTAAATTCATTTATATTATATTTCGCTTCTAGTAAATAATTGTTTTTTCTATTTCATCCATAGGGATGTTCCCCACCATCCCCCAATGAAGAGCCGCCACTGGATACAATCATCCTGCATCAAGTTTTATCTTCTTATTCTAGATTTTCTTATTGTTTGCCCGCCTTACCAGGTTGCTTTCAATAGGATCCCGCAAGGCGACCTGTCATCTGATGCCAATAGTCATCAGGTGAAGGAGCTTGCACCACCATCATCTTGCATGATCTCCAGTCCATCATTCCATGGCACCTAGTCCTGGATGAGGATTCGGAAACTTCTTCTGTATCGCGACTTCATCGCTGGCAAGGGGGTACTGTGGCAGCCTGATACAAATATCGGCGCCAACCTCAAGTTCCCTTTTCTACCACCAGGCGAAGAACAACCTGTGACGTGGAAGTAAACGCCACGCCACGAAGCAAGCATCTCCTTCTTCCTCTTCCCTTTTCTACTCGGACCGCCGACCTGAGTAGATGTTCCGTCACGCCCTGACCAACCGTCCATCTTGTCTTTTGTATTCCAATCTAACTTTGTGTTGAGAATTCTCTGTCCGTTCCAACACCTGTGTTACGCTTAATTGTTCACCCATTTATTTGTAGTGTTCCTAATATTAATTAATCAAATATTAATTAACTATTACACTGTGTAACTATTCCATAAATAAATGTCGATGTGTTTCGTGAACTGCATACAAGTGTTTCCTTTTCTATTAAATTCCAATCTCTTTCAGAACACGTGAGTCAATTTTAACTACTAATGACAGTGATAACAATCTGAAAGTGGTGACCTCACTTTCGATGGCTATGGGATCATCTCATAGCCATCTAATCTAATCTAAGCTGCAAAGATATATTTCATTTAAGATTTATATTAAATCATATTTATTATATTAACGATTTTCCTATCGAGTGTTGACCGGGTACGAGATCTGGGTGTCATAATGGATAGCAAACTCACCTTCGTGAATCATATTGACAATGTCTTGGAGAGATCATTCAGGGTGCTCGGGTTCATTTTGCGAACTTGCAAACCCTTCAAAAAAGTTACGGTATTAAAAGTTCTCTACACAACAATGGTTCGCTCACTTCTTGAGTACATGTCCCCTGTTTGGTCCCCCTCTTATGCGGTGCATATAAAACGTATCGAGAGAGTACAAAAAAGATTTATAAAACACATAAATTATAAGTTTAACTTATCTTTTCCTGATTACAAGTCAGCCCTTGACTATCATAAGCTGGACTCTCTAGAGGATAGGCGTGTTGTTTGCGACATGATGTTAATCCTGTACATCACTGACCTCTAGGTCAGTGATGTACATGGTGATTTATTTTACAATGGTATATCCATCGCGAAATCAACCATTTTTGACTAAAACACTGAACAATTAATTGTCGTCACAGTACAATTTATTTTTCTGTCATCTTGACAGCTGCTTTCGCGTTGCCAGTATATATAAAAAAAATGTGACAGCTGGAGTTTACCCACATATGTATGTAGGTAGGTCCCTACTCTTTGAGTTTAGGTACGCATTTCTTTTCCTACTGTGTAAAGTTTGGTTAATTTCTACATTTTTTTTATCTCAAACTATGAACAAACAATTTAAGTAATTATAATAATTTGTCTTAGTTTTTGGTATTTTTAAGGTAGGGCATTGTGATTTCAAGGTAGGGCATTGCCCCACAATGCCCCCCCCTAGCTACGGCCATGAAGGGGGTGCGTCTGGTCACGGGGAAACCTGGCAGAATGCATTAGAGTGTGAAGTGAAGCCGAAGAGTAAGAAGTTTATCTCACTCCCACCTAATGCGTCGAATGTGAAACAAGCCTAAGAATAAGAGGTTTATTTCACCCTCACCTATGTGCCGGGCATTGTATCTTTCTCATGTCGCTGGTGGCTTCATCGTCCCCCTTTCCGCCCTGCCTAGCGCCCCTGTTGCCTTTCCTGACCAGCTTGGGCCTCCCCAGTCCGCCCTTCTTCTCTTCTACACCAACGGCGGCCCCAGACTCCGACACGGTGCGTCTCTTCCCCTTGGGTAACCTCACGGGGTTCTTGGCGGGCAGGAAGTCATCCACACTTATGTTTACTGTGTCGACCTCCATTTTTAACTTATCTTGAACTATATTTATAATTTCAATGGATTACTCGATAAAATATTAGTTTTACATTTAATATAATACACAATAACAAGATAGTATAAGAAATGACAACCGATGCACGTGCGTGTCAAAATAAGAAGCTGTGATAAGAAGATAGTCACAAACACAGTCACATTTCACAAAGTAGTGCACGAAAAAAATCCTATTTTCACAGCATAGATCTTTGCTTTTATTTTCGTTGTTAAGTAAGATTGATCCATTGTGTGCATAGAAATTATGTGTATTTTTAAATGTATTCCAATATTTTAAAACTTAATTTAAGTACCTACCTATTGGCTATTTTAAATGTGCCAATGCAAGATATAGTTATATATGAAGTGTGAATAGAAGTTTTTTGTATGTCAATGTTGCCACTTATAAAAATATTAATCTTCTCTTGGTTTTTTTCTTCTGCGTTATGGCGATTGAGATGACGAGACGTTCGCGCCAGTAGGCTCTTGGCTGGGGAACCGGAAATACATGAATGGTGGTAAATTTAAATTGGCTGAAAGGCGGTAAATTTAAATTGGCTGCAGTTTGAAAATATTATTCTGAGTATTAAAATCATGATATTATATAGCCGTTATTATAATGGCGGTAAATTTAAATTTCTGGCAGTTTGAAAATATAAATCTTAGTATTAAAATTATGTTATAAGGTATTATTGCAAAAATGTCTTTCAAATTTAAATTAAATTAAAATTTATTTTCACTAAATCTTGTATTTTAAATTAGGCTTTTGGCTGGGGAACCGGAAATATATATAAATGGTGGTAAATTTAAATTGGCTGCAGTTTGAAAATATTAATCTGAGTATTAAAATCATGTTATTATATAGCTTTTATTATAATGGTAGCAAATTTAAATTTGTGGCAGTTTAAAAATATAAATCTTAGTATTAAAATTATGGTATTATGTAATTATGGCATTAGGTATTATTGCAAACAAGTTTAACTTTTAAAATAAGGGCTATTGAATCACGGGATTATAATACTAAAATTTAAAGATAACTGATTTATATTTTTAATTTAAATTTGCCGCCGTTATATATGAGCCATATAATCACATTTTTATTTATTTATTTAGAACAGGCCTGGCCAACCCGCGGCGCCTTTACCTGCGGCCCGCGGTCATGTGTGATGAAAAGTAAAAATGAAATATAATAAAAATAAAAATAGGGCGTCTATAACAGACGTAAATCTGGAAAACCAGTTAAGGTGTGCAACTTCAAATATTGAAATACCTAGATTTACAAAAATTAAGTAAGCAAAAAGAATCTCAAATCTTGCACTGAAAGGAGAAGTCCCTGATAATTGGTTTTATTTGTAATATTGTTTTGAAATAAAAAATTAAGAATTTTTTCCTCTATGAAGTTAAGGGTTCATTAATAATTTTCATTGTTAAAATATTTTTCTATTGTTGAATTTTTTTATGTTGTTTACTACATAAATACATTTTTTGTTGTTGGTTCAATGCGTGTTTTCTTTTCACATCTGGTTGTGGTTTCGTTTTTTTGTATACTTTTTTTTTGTAAAATGTTTGTATGTGTGGCCCTTGGAGAAATTTTAGGCCATCAATGCGGCCCGGGGTGCAATTTGGGTTGGCCAGGCCTGATTTAGAACAATACAATAATGGATAGGATACTTCAGAATATAAAAAAAATATGAAAATAAATAAAATTACGTATTGCTCCAATTACATGTTGACATTAAAATATACCAAGATTCTAAAATAATAAAATTAGTTTCACTCATAAAAATAAGTAAAGTAATAAATAAGATACAAATAGGTAAAAATAGTTGTGCACATTTACCTTTACAATTAATAGATTGCAGAAACTCACACACACACATCCATTTACTCACAATAGTGATATATATTTAATAGCTAAAAAAAATACCAAATCTATTACAAAAAAAAATCAATTTAATTTAAATTTGAAAGACATTTTTCCAATAATACCTAATAACATAATTTTAATACTAAGATTTATATTTTCAAACTGCCACAAATTTAAATTTGCTGCCATTATAATAAAGGCTATATAATAACATGATTTTAATACTCAGATTAATATTTTCAAACTGCAGTCAATTTAAATTTACCACCATTTATATATTTCCGGTTCCCCAGCCAAAAGCCTAACTAAAAATACAAAATTTAGTGAAAATAAATTTTAATTTAATTTAAATTTGGAAGACATTTTTGCAATAATACCTAATAACATAATTTTAATACTAAGATTTATATTTTCAAACTGCCAGAAATTTAAATTTACCGCCATTATAATAACGGCCATATAATATCATGATTTTAATACTCAGAATAATATTTTCAAACTGCAGCCAATTTAAATTTACCGCCTTGCAGCCAATTTAAATTTACCACCATTCATGTATTTCCAGTTCCCCAGCCAAGAGCCTACTGGCGCGAACGTCTCGTTTGAGATGGCGATTTCTCCGTGTGACCGGGAGCGCCAGGATCAAATTATTTTGTGGTAAAATAAATAACAGATAATAAAAGACAAAAAACTCGTATATATATCGATTTCACAGTTCGATTTATATTATTGAACAATACAAAATAACTTAAATCAATACAAAAATAGTACTTTCATTGTGAATTTCATTGAACTGTGGTTGCCATGGTTACTGAAGAAGTCACGTTGATTTTTGTAAACAAATGAATTTGTTTCACAAGTGAGCTGAGAAAATTGTACCTACGATCTTCAATCAAGACAGATTTGATCAAACTTTTAATCATGGAGAAGAAGGTATAACAAATGTTTAGTTATTGGTGAGTTTGCTGTTTTAAATATCTACAACACATTTATGATTTTGTTTTAAATAATTGTAAGATTGATTATTTTTATAAAAAAAATGTCATTTCCAAGCGATGTCGTGTTATTAAATCAATTGAATTTTAATGCTTGGTTACCAATCTAATCGTGATCACAAATCTAAGTTAAAGTGACTCAGTGCTTGGCAATAGGTACTCTATTACTGCTTGTGAAATACTTACCTACTAATTCAGAGAATGGAAATAATCAATTCAAGTTTGCAACTGTAACTTTGTCGCCGTTTCGCTAAGGGTGTTCAGAGCCTCAGAGTTGCTTCCACTTCTGGCTAGCCTCATATACTGGCGTCTATTTTTTTTTTTAGTTTCCCTCTCAAATTTCCTCAGTCTTTGATCATCTATTCTTTCTACACGTCCAAATCATCTCATCACACTCTCTCGCACCTTTTTATTTTTGCATATTCTCTGCCAGTTTACATTTTTTCTCTTTTACCCATTCATTGTCAACTCTATTTCTTAGAGTTTTTCCTGTAACACTTCGTAAGTATTTAATTTCCATCCTACATACCTCACTCATAGTCCATGCTTCAAATGTAAAGAGGGATTTGTAAGAATCATCATCGTTGTGAGCTCGCCAGTCCTAAGTGGGCCTTGCCTAAAAACATAATTTTTCTCCACTCTTGACTGCATCGCCTTTGCTCTCCAGCCACGCATGTCTGCTTTAGCTGCATCTGCGTTGATACCGTCCATCCATCACATTTTTAGTATTCCAGAGGTGGAAGTCTCGACTAGATATAGATCCTGACTAAGATAGGACGGAATAAAACATGGCAGCGTATCAACAGCTGCGATCCATTTTATATGGAACAACGATCAGCTATTTACCCACTGCCATGCTTTATTCCGTCCTATCTTCAAATAGGTACGGTATGATCTACAAACAACTGTGGAGACTTCCACCCTTGGTCTCCTTTGTCCTTGTGGGGCCAAGACTGTTGTCGCCCATTCTAAATATGTAATCAGCCCACTGCAGGCACCCTATTTTAATGGAACTGTACCCGAAGTGTAAAACATTGTGTAACTCTTTGTAATGGGGTAAATAGAGTCAAATAATGAAAACTAAATTACTCATTAACTGTTGTATCTTGCATACATTTTTCTGTGTGTGTGGTCGAAGAGAGTTTATGCAGTGTTTAATGCTCGGGTATTTTCATCGGTTTCTTTATGTGACACAAAATTTTGTCTATTTGAATTCATGTGAGGGCCTCATTATGTGGCCAGCCCACTGCAAACGCCGCACTTGTTAGAACTGAGAACATGGGGCTGTAATATGAGGAATACTGTTTTTTTTTTCTTTTACAGATTTTTTGATACACAACATATACACTCATAGCACTGGATACTACACAGAAAAACACTTTTAGAAAATGGCAGAGTCTTCCTCCAAGTCCCACTCCAAGAAGATAACGTCCCAGAGCAACGAAGAAAGCAAACAGGGGGAGCACAAGACCAGCTGCAAGTCTGCGCACAACATGTCAGAGATTGACCGGCACATCGCGCAGAAGTTCGACATCAGGAAGAGGCTGGGGAAGGGAGCTTATGGGATAGTCTGGAAGGCCGTGGATAGGAAGACCAATCAGGTTGTGGCGGTGAAGAAGATATTTGATGCGTTCAGGAACCAGACAGACGCGCAGAGGACCTTCAGAGAGATAGTGTTTCTTCAGTCGTTCAGGAATCACCCAAACATTATCAAGCTGTATGGCGTCTACAAGTTTGTATTCTTTGTTGTGTTATTTGCTACTTTTATTTGACGTTCTTAGGTCAATCAAATCAATCATTAATGTATTTTGCATTGGTCCACAGTCTAATGGTTAACGCTGTGGGCTTGTAATCAGAAGGTTCGGTTTTGGTGGAGCAAAAAATTGGAATATGCTTTTTGTTGCATTGAATAATCCATTTGCTTTTTCCAAAGACCGGTTGCAAGGTCCATCCAGCCTTACAGCAACTGAATTTTGCATAGCGTCGACCAAGCTCAGAACGAGCTCTTGAAGTATGATTGATACAAAAACAGACATTAAATAATAAATAATAATATTAGGATGATTTATTTGGTGAGCGCTGTTTTTGTGTGTATCACACCTCAAGAGCCCTCTGCGAGCTTGGTCGTCGCTGTAGAAAGCGCCAATTCTCAAGCAAGACCCAGTTGTTGTAAGGTTGGATGGTCCTTTCAGTGACCGGTCTTTGGTAAAGGTTTATGAATTTTTCAACTCAGCGAAGAGCACATTCGAAATATAAATGGTATATGTTTGTGCTCCGCCGGGATCCGAATCCACAACCTTCCATTTGCGAGTCCGAAGTGTTGCCACTGGACAACGGACCGGTCCACATTATCAAATAAATCATCCTAATATTTTTTTTTTTTGCAGTGTTGAAGCTGAAGAGCTTACTTTTTGGCTGGATGATGGACGATGATTACAGTCCATGAGTCATGAGATGTAATTTAGTCCATACCAAAAATAATTTTGTGAATACCATTCTTCTCCACAAATTTATTTTGTCTTAACGATAGACAATGTGCTCAAAGTCAAGCAGACAAGATGGTGGTCCTGGCGTATGTGTGAAATAAAAATAGTGCTTGCTTAGTTTCGTCTAGTCGGCTAGTAGTCCAGACGGAGCTTGAAATTGGCCCTGAGCTATTTACATTAGGCAATGTGTATATTGCACATAGTTTTCTTGCGTTAAAACTTGTTATATTAGGAGAACATGTAAAATAAAAAATGCAGTTTTTGTAAAACGTCTTTTAACAAAAGAAAGAAAACTAAAAGAAAATAAGAAAACGAAACCGGTTTTAATTTGCTCTATCATAGTTCTTGACTTATATGTTGGTATGAGGCTGACCACCCAAACTGTTAAAAAATGTTGCACTTTGCCAATGTCACCCAACAAAAGAAGAGCCTGTATTAAGAAGGTTATGATTCTGGAGGAAATGTAAGAATTATGTAAGGACAGAAAGAAATGGCGGTTGATCTGTAATGTTGGAGGCTATCTATCTATAATCTATAATCTAAGCTGCAAAGATATGTTAACATTTAAGACTCATATTAAATGCATGCCCACAGACAGGCACATGTAATAATAATAATATTAGAATGATTTATTTGGTGAGCGCTGTTTTTGTGTGTATCACACCTCAAGAGCCCTCTGCGAGCTTGGTCGTCGCTGTAGAAAGCGCCAATTCTCAAGCAAGACCCAGTTGTTGTAAGGTTGGATGGACCTTTCAGTGACCGGTCTTTGGTAAAGGTTTATGAATTTTTCAACCCAGCGAAGAGCACATTCGAAATATAAATGGTACATTTTTGTGCTCCGCCGGGATCCGAATCCACAACCTTCCATTTACGAGTCCGAAGTGTTGCCACTACGGACTACGGACCGGTCCAAGATGCCAACGACACGCGGTGTACCTGAGCGGTCACCCATCCAAGTACTGTCCGCGCCCAATGTTGCTTAACTTCGGTGATCTATGGGAACCGGTGCTTTCAACATGGCTAACGTCGTTGTAGGTTCGCGCCTTCACATTTTGCATGTGTACATACAAATAAACAAAACCTCACGTGAATATAAACCTTGCAACTCCTGCCGCCGTTCCCTGAACCGGCGAGGCATTGGCAAAAGTGAACCGATTTTTACAGCACGGGTGGACAGCCTCACACCAACCTATCAGTCAAGGAGCACAAAAAATATAAATGATTTACAAAAATTCTTATTTACTTATACACATAACAGATCCAAATTAAAAGAAAGTAAAATTAGACTTAATATTTAAATTAAATTGAAATTCGTTTTGTTTTTAGTTTAGATGTCCATACATATTATTATTTGTTGATTTAAAAAATGAAATTTGTCGTGTATGTTCCTTGACTTATAGGTTGGTATGCGGCTGACCACCCATGCTGTAAAAATGGTTCACTTTGCCAATGTCACCCCTGTTTCAGGGAACGACGGCAAGAATTGCAGGGCTTATGTTCATTTGAGATTGGGTTTTTATATTGTAGGCCCACATGTGGCATGTGTTAGCGCGAAATTATGCGTGTTTGCTTGTGGGAATACATTTAATATAAATCCTAAATGATATATATCTTTGTAGCTTAGATAAGATTAGATTAGGTTGGCAAAATTTACAGGTAAAAGTTTGTTTGTGGGCATGCATTGTATATGAGCTTTGAATCTTTATACATCCTTGCAACTTAGATTATAGACCTCTGTGTCAGGGAAGGTCGGCAAAAGTTGTAAGGCTTATGTTCATTTGAGGTTTGGTTTGTTTTTTGTAAGTACACATTCAGCGCAAACTACACGTGTTTGTTAATGGGCATGCATCTGAGAGCTGTAAATGAATATATCCTCTGCAACTAAGATTATAGATTTAAATCCATTTTTATTTTTTTTGTTTGTTGTTTTTTTGATTTGTATCAAATAAATAAAAAAATCGTAAAAAAAAAAACTTTCGAATTTTGCCGCTAGATGTCTATATAGTCTTTTTACATTTTCCATACATTTTCTTACATTTCAATACAAAACAAAAAGAGGTCTAAAAAAATTAAGCAGCTTTTTAAAAAATACTTTTTTCAGAAATTATAATTACTTCTACTAAAAACTAAGTAGGTACTGTTTTACAAAAAAAAAATTTTTTTTTGTAAATATTGAAAGAAGTTATATGATATTGGAGTGTGTTTCTCAAACACACACATGAATGGTACTGTTTTGCAGCATATATACAAAATTTGATTTTTCATACGTCGAGAATGTATTTCATCTGCTGTGATGGCATTAATTTTGAAAATCGAAATCCAAGCGATGGACGACCACGAAGGGTAATATAATAAAGGATAATTCATGAAATAAAATTCAATACTTATCCATTTATAATGTAAATTTCTGTCTCTACCCAAAACAAATTAGTGAATTGCTTCGCTTCCCGGATTTATTTAAAAATAAATTGCACAGAATCTGTACTCGACTTTCTTGCAAAAATTTACCCACTGTATGACGTATGTAAAGCTAGAATCATCTACCAGCTTATGCCGTTTCAATAAAAATGTAATATATCAATAATAAATCAATTTTATTCCACCGCGGTGTGTACCTGCATACTCGTACAATATGGATATAGGCATATAAATACTTAAATGAATATAAATATTTTGTTGATTTATTTGAAAAAGTACCAATTACACAAGAAAGATCCTCGACTCATAGGTTGGTATGAAGCTGACCTCAGTACTGTACTGTACTGTATCCTGCCACCGTTTCATTAGGGGTGGCCGGTACCTCCGCAGATGCGCCTCCACTTTTTGCTGTCATCACCTTTTTCATACATACTCTTCTCTTATTCTCACTCTGCAGAATCCATTATTTCGCAATCTCACCTATTTGGTCTAACCATTCTTTCCTCAGCCTTCCCCTTCTGCGCTTTCCTCTGACATTTCCTTTGTACACTTTCTTCGTTAGTTGTTCATCATCCTTTCTTTCAAGATGTCTGAACCATCTCATCGTACTTTTTTGTACTTTCATTCTCATATTCTCTTTTATACCACACTCGTTCATCACTCAAGCATTACGTACTCTATCACTCAGTGTCTTTCCAGCCATTGCTCTCAGGTAAGCCATTTCAACCGTACTTACATACTTTACTCAGCTCACATTCATTAAGCCTCACTTCCACCAACCAATATGCCATTGTGGACCGCCGATCTCATATTCTTCGTAAGTTTCCTATTTCTTGCAATTCTTCCAATCGTTTCCATTACACTTCTTCCTCTACTAGCGCGCTTTTCCAATTATTTCGTCAATTTCGCATTCGACTCAAATTTGCTTCCCAGATAATCAAATTCTTTCACGACCTCCATTCCTTGACTTATAGGTTGGTATGAGGCTGACCACCCATACTGTAAAAAATGGTTCACTTTGCCAATGTCACCCCTGTTTCAGGGAAGGTCGGCAAAAGTTGTGGGGCTTATGTTCATTTGAGGTTTGGATTTTATTTGTAAGTACACTTTCAGCATTTGTAAGCGCGAACTACACTTGTTGGTTTGTGGGCATACATCTGAGAGCTTTAAATGAATATATCCTTGCAACTTAGATTATAGATTATAGATTATTATAGACCTCCACTCTTTTTTCATTCAGTCTTTATCTCAATTTTCTCGCATTTCTCAGTCCTCCCAAAGTGTAAAAAATAATTCACTTTGTCAATGTCACCCCTGTTTCAAGGAAGGTCGGCAAGAGTTGCAAGTTTTATGTTTAATTTGTAAGTACAAATTCAGCATTCGTTAGCGCGAACTTACACATACCTGTTTGTGGGCATGCATTTCATATTAGTTTTGAATGTTTATATTTCATTGCAACTTATATTCTAGATTATTATAGATGGTCATTGAACCCTTTTGTATGCAAACTAGTACTTTGTATGGTGGGTAAACTTTTTAGTTATATTTTGAAAAAGTAACGACTGATTATTATTGGTATTTATAAAATTTTAAGAATCGCAGCCATTTATCTATTTTTAACCCTTTGACTACCAAGAAAATTGCTAATACATTTTGTATGGAAAATTTTCACTCTGTATGGCGGCTATACTTTTGATTCACTTTTTGGAAAAAATAATGATGGCAATATATAGGTTATTATTATTATTTTACATTTGTACTACATTATTTTTTTATTAACCCTCTAACTGCCGAGAATTTTTCCATTATTTTTTTCTTTTATATGGCAACTCCCTAAATCGAGATTATGATGAAGAAATGATTATAATTATTAGATAGCACTATTATATAAATGGATTCACAAAAAATTTCAGAAAAATCGTCGGAGCCGTTTTTGAGAAAATCGCATTTTAAATTTTCAGCTCTTCGGAAGCCATCTTGAATTTTCAAAAAAGTAAAAAAAAAATGATTACGAATTAAAGTGATAAGCTTGTTCTTTCTATCAAATCTAAAACAAATTCAAATATCTTGCATTTTAATAGGTTTTTGTAATATTTTCGATTTAAAATTTCAGGTCGTGTAAACGGTGCTTTATATTTATTTTTTCAAAAATTTTTTTTTGTAAATTTGTAGAAATTTATGTTGTCCGTAATATTGTAGAACATTATATTTTTGTTGACCCCTTAACTGTCGAGAAAATCACAATCGTTTGTTTTTTTCATATGGCAGCCCATAGACACAGATTAGTAAGAGTATTGCCATAACTAATTTATTAAGTTAAAAACTAATAAATGGCAACTCTGAAAATTTAAAAAAAATTCTTGGAGCCGTTTTTGAGAAAAGTGCAATTTTATGTTTTTTTTGTATGGCAGCCATCTTGAATTTTCAAGTTGGTGTAATGCCATGTTATTCATACTTAATACATGTCCAAAAAAGTTGATGTAGCCAAAATTTGGTATCTCTAGGTCTTATACTTTGGAAAGTGACACACACACATACATACATACATACATACATACATACATACATACATACATACATACATACAGACGGACGTTTTTGAAAGATAGTGTTTTTTGGCATGTCCTGCACCAGGACAACTCATTTCCGTGAAAACCTCGAAATTTTTTTTTTACACCAAATCATAACTTTCTTTATAGCCTTCGGCTATAGCAAGAAAGTAAAAATGTAAGACAATATTTTTAATTGAATGCTTTCAGAGCTGAGAACAACCGAGACATCTACCTGGGCTTTGAGTACATGAACACGGACCTGCACAACGTGATCAAGAGGGGCAACATCCTCAAGGACGTGCACAAGCGCTACATCATGTATCAGCTGCTCAAGGCCACAAAGTACATCCACTCCGGCAACGTCATCCACCGGGACCAGAAGCCCAGCAACGTGCTCATCGACAGCACCTGCAGGTACAACAGAAATGCATGGAATATACGACAGAGCTCCTAGGGAGAGATTTAGTTTTTATACATTTTTATGATTTCAAGGGGAGTTCATAAAACGTTTTATACTTGAGGTCTATAATCTATAATCTAAGTTGCAAGGATATATTCATTCAAAGCTCTCAGATGTATGCCCACAAACAAACACGTGTAGTTCGCGCTTACAAATGCTGATTGTGTACTTACAAATAAAATCCAAACCTCAAATGAACATAAGCCCTGCAACTCTTGCCGACGTTCCCTGAAACAGGGGTGACATTGGCAAAGTGAACCATTTTTTACAGTATGGGTGGTCAGCCTCATACCAACCTATAAGTCAAAGAATATTATCATTGATATAAAAGAACTAGAACTAGATGTGCTCAGAAAGCAATCGTTTGAGAATTAGTTATATGCACTAACGCACGCATTATACAAAAATCCAAATACAGTCTATCAATAACAGGTGTGTTACCTAATTGGAAAAAACCCATATAGTTGCCAAACTGGATAGTTTCTAAATGTGACAACAAAAGAAAATATTTTGTTTTTAAAGTGTTTAAATTTCAATATTTCACTTTAAAAACTATTTTATAAGATTACTTTCATTATTTTTTTTTTTCATTTGTCGAAATAATAGGTCGGGGAAAAAGTTTCTTCGCATTTTATTTGAAAATTCTTTTTTTTTCAAAGCTAATTTACATTTAATTATAGTACATATCGCACGTTTCATAATAAAGAGCAATAACTCAAAAAACAAGAATGTTGGGAAATCGCGTTTGAAGTTCAGACAACCAGTACAACTTCTATGGGATGAAAAAGGCAACCAATGTTTTATCTCGGTCATATTCGTCCAAATTGAACGGCTGTCGCATTCTACCTATTCTTCTCGCATTGTTCTTGTGTTTTATTACAAAATCTCTATTTTCCGAATTTTCGAGTTATTGCTCTTTATTATTAAGCGTGCGATATGTGCCATTTTGTTCGTAGACTACCTGTCATCTTTTAGGTAGAGACATGATCCCGTTGCTGTAGAAATTTTGGGACTTCTGATCAAAAAAACGCAACAAGTAGTTTTGCGAAACAGGTGGAAATCTGAAGGTGCAGATGCATCAACACCTCCCAGCCAAACTCTCTTAATTTTTCCTGAGTGGCTAAAGATGTATGTGGTCTAGCGTTATCATGATGAAAGACCACACCCTTTCTATTTATCAATTCCGGCCGCTTCCTCTCAATTTCTTGCTTTAATCTCATCAGAAAATATAAATCAGTTGTTGGCAGTAGAGATCTGAATCGATGGTTTTGCCCGGTGGTAAAAGCTCATAATGAACAATGCCCTTCCACTCCCACCAGACACAGCATCAGCATCACCTTATTGCGAGTTAACCCAGGTTTTGCCATAGTCTGTGAAGACTGACCGACCTTTGACCACGACCTTTTTCGCACATTCTTGTCATACGTGATCCACTTTTATCACCAGTTATCAATCTCTTCAAAAACGGTTCGGTTTCATTACATCTCAATAAAGAATCGCATATGAGTACACGATTTATAAGGTTTCTATCAGTGAACTCATGTGGCACCCAAATATCGCGCTTTTTTGTGTACCCAGCTTTTTTCAAATGAGTCAAAACTGTTTTGTGGTCAATTCCCAGTTCTTCAGCTATGTCGTACCTAACTGCTGATATGCCGATCTTGCTCCACCTTTTCAAAAATAGCGTCTATTTTATCCGTAACAGGGCGACCAGAGCGAGGTGCATCTTTGACATCAAAATTCCCGGATTGATAACACTTAAACCAACTTTGTGCTACTCTTACCCCCGTATTCACGATAAAAACTGATTTAAGTGCCTAACTCAAGCGCTGCACTAACTCAAAGGTCGACATTCTGGAGCGTTTTGTTTCACAAAGAACACTAAAGCAGTAATCAGCCTAGTGCCCAACCCCCAGGAGATGTACGGGTTTGTCATTGGCTCTCGAAAAAACCCAGCTCTGTGATTGGTCATTAACTTCCGACCGATATTCGGCGTACTTCATTCTTATCATTGCCGCTTCTTTCAAATTTTAATGTCATATCAGCTGTGCATAAAACTTGACAACAAATAAGTACGTATAACGCACTTACTAATTTAAGTAAACCGTAAGTACGAATTTGTTTGTTTACAATTTCTATTAGTTTTTAAAAATACATTTATGTAATATCCAATGTAAAGTGTTTTGATCGATTTCAGCGCCAAAAAGATGTTGTTTTCTCCAGCGGAAAAGGAGCTGCTGGTGGCTCTGATTAAAGAAAAACCTGTAATAGAAGATAAAAGAACAGATCGAAGAAATTGATGGCTTTGCAACCCTCAATGAGCAACGGCAAAACTGTATACAGAACGACGCATTTTTTCAATCAAAAACGTCTTCTAAATTCTTCCTCTTCGTAATTCGTAAATGGGTCTTTACAGTCTCTGATATATTTTCTTGGGACACTATTTTTGGACAAAACAATGTTATTATACTCGTTGATGTCGTCTTTATCGTAAGAATTCATTATTTTATGTAAATAATTCACAGCCAAACAAAAACTGTGCTGATGAAATGCGGCGGAATATTTTGACAGTTCATCTGTCATTGCAGTATGGTCCTAGACCATACCGGAGAACAAACCCGATTCTAATGGTCAAACAATGTTAATATACTCGTCAAAACAATGTTAATACACTCGTAAACATCGTGTTTATAGTAAGAATTCATTTTTTCATGTAAATTCACAATCAAACAAAAAATGTGACAACAATGAAATATGACGGAATATTTTGACAGCGCTAAGCGTTGGTTAATATACCTGTCGACCTTACTTACCTAAGTGCTAGTTTTTGGAGCGCTTGAGCGCTTCTTTTACCCTAGTATTGTTCTTGAAATGAATTTCCCCAATCTAAGCGCTAGTTTGCCCTTAAGTTAGTGCCAGTTTTGATCGTGAATACGGGGGTTCCTGACACTGCATTAGGTCCATAAACGTCACAAAAAAAAATTGCATCTTGCGTTGCATTTTTCCCTTTTTTGTAATAAAATTTTAAAATGTATCTAATTTCTTCATTCGATTCGCTCATTTTGACAGAAAGAAAAACAAATGAAAAATATCGCGAAACAAAATTTTCCCAATTTGTTTTTTTTTTTTAAATGTCCCCTTTTTAATGTGACGAAAACCAGCCAGATGTAAATGGTACAGCCAAAGATATTTCAATACAAGTATATACTTACATACTATATGCGAACATACTTTTTCCCCAACCTAATATTTTGCTCCCGAATGTGACAGCCATTTCTAGAAATAGTAATGTTCAAGTAGGTATTATCTAGGTTTTTGGCAGTTACTTCGTGAAAGTTCATTTTAATAGATTAAAATAAAAAACTTATTTGTTACAATTCACATGAGCTTTTATTATTTTTAAACACTACCGGTTTCGGGAGAAGCAATACCTCCCATCTTCAGGTGTAAATATAAACAGTAAGTTTATATAAGTTTATATAAACAGTAAGTTTATTTAAGTAAGTTTATTTAAACAGTAAGTTTATATAAGTTTATATAAACAGTAAGTTTATATAATAAGTTTATATTTACACCTGAAGATGGGAGGTATTGCTTCTCCCGAAACCGGTAGTGTTTAAAAATAATAAAAGCTCATGTGAATTGTAACAAATAAGTTTTTTATTTTAATTCAAGTAGGTACGTAGGTACTTACTTGTTCAAGTATGTAACTTCTATGCTGGTGGTAATATATACCTACTTGTGAAAACCATTCCATATACAATTAGGTCGGAACATTTTTGCATTCGGAATTCAAATATTTTCATACTTTCGACAGCACTAGAGGGGTATTCAAAACAAATATCGTTGCTATGGTGATGTCATAGGTTTCTATGGTGATATTGTAATGCATAGATTGGAAGCGCGGCCCTGCCGGGCCCCCCGCTGCCGCGAACCGTCACCTCTTTGAGGTTAGGATTCCGACAACGGACAAGGGGGCTCCTTTGAGGTTAGGTTGCGCGCTTTTGCAGATGCCCGGCTAGCAAAAGAGACTCCTCAGGGTGGCGTTCATGGCCCAACACCTTGCTCGCTTTCCACTGATGCTAAAGAGGTTCAAAATATAGGTGATGGTAGGTAAACACCAGCTAAAGGAAAGAGGCGGTTTATTTTAAATTACAACAGACAATTGAGAGTATCATCACGCCAAAACGGCAAGACTGACTGGGAATCTAAGTTAAATGGGTTAATGAATTAAATGCTTCGATACGCTCACGGTGACGGAAGAAGTCCTGATGCTTGGATGTTAGTAGTCGATGTTCGGTGCGCCGGCCTCTAGGCACGGCGACGCTTTTGGCGGGATGAGGTCGGGTGCTCCACACTCCGGAGGAATTTCGGCACGGGGCTCAGCCCTGCGATAAGACTGGTGCTCTCGGCTGGACGGGGCAGGCGCTCCGTCCTCCTGAGGAACTTCGGGCACGGGGCTCCGGATATCGAGCTGCACAAAGCAAGTAGCCAAGCGGGCGCTTGCGGCGGGTAAAGCAGGGGCTCCGCCCTTCAGAGGAATCCGCCACGGAGGACCCAGGCGCAGCCAGGGGCTGTTGGTGCAGGAAATAACGGCGACTCAGGCCTCCCAGATGGATCTTTTTCGGCCACGCCTGGTCCGTGCTGTCTGTGTAGGCTTGGAAGAGATTCTGTCCCGGAATGTTGGGCTTCGGCGGCTTTTATAACCTTCCCACCAGCATGACGCGAAGCTTACACGGATTTTTCCACTCTATTTCTCCCCCAACGGTCATTCTCAGCCTCCTCTTCTTCTTTTTATTTGGGATCCAGATCATTTCTGTTTTCCCAATTTGGTAGGCATTATTTTCCTCCTTTGATAGGTATAATGTTCTTTCCCACCTTGTTAGTGACAGTTCCTAGTGAATATGTCTTCTTCCTCTTTATAACAGGTAGCTATCTGACATTCTAGCTACCTGACAATATGTACATAGATTGAAGATGGGGTTGAGACACATTGCTTACATAGAAAATGACAAAAACCAGTCCGCTCGATAGCTCAGTTGGTTAAGTGCTTGCATTTCTTGCCGTGAGCTCGGGTTTGAATCCCACCGAGGGTGTCAGAAATGATTTCCCGTTTTGGTGTTGATTTCAAACCCGAAAATCAAATACTGTCAAGGTTTACTCAGCCTTCACAAGAAAAGAGTATCAGCCCTCTCGGGAGCTGGGAAACCCCCACTTCAACTGAAGTGGTTGGCGTAAGGTCGGCCCCCTTACCTGTAAAAATAAATAGGTTCAACTCGCCACATGCGACCCCATCGGGGATAAAGCGGCAAGAAGTTACACTATATGTGTAGCTTAGTTGAGTTGCGTTATTTCATATGTTCTGAGCCTCCGGAAATCCTCTGAGGTATGCATACAACTAAAGAACTTTTACCAATCATCAATCAGAGAAAGCTGATATACTTTGGTCACATGAGGAATGATAAATACCAACTTGGGACAGTGGTTTAACAAAAGCACCAAGCTCCTATTTCGAGCCACAGCATCCAAAGTGATCATAGCTGTGATAATTGCTCAGCATTGTTAGAAGTGGCCGAAAGAAGAAAAGTGATTCAGAGCATATACTGGATGGGTTATCCTGCTACATTTCACGTGTTTACAAGTGGTGTATTTTTTTGTCTAGAGTGAAGATCGCAGACTTTGGGTTGGCGCGCTCTCTGTCCTCACTGAGCGGGGCGGGGGAGGGAGGGAGAGACCCCTGCCTCACGGACTACGTGGCCACGCGCTGGTACCGGGCCCCAGAGATCCTCATCGCCAGCAAAAAGTAAATCTACATTTATTTATTGTAGGTTACAGTGACTGCACTTTACTTTCACTCCTACGCTGATGATAGTACCATTCACGATGGCTTTTTATTTGATAAACCCCAAAGCATCTCAACCCTTTCAGATGCCCGCAAACATTTAACATCAAAGATCAACACTGACCTCAAAGCTGTCAGCCACTGGGGAGCTGACAATCTCGTTGAATTTAATGTTAAAAAAACGCAGGCTTGTCAGATATCCCTGAAAAGGGCTCCAAACCCCAATTTCCCAACTTTTGACAACATCCCCTTACCCAACCAAAACCACTTAGATCTTCTCGGTGTTTCTCTTTCATCAGAGCTGAAATATCAAGACGCCATCTCATCTCGAACCACTTCGGCCTTCCGGTGACTAGGCGTACTACATAGAGCTCGTAGATTTTTTACTTCAGCTCAACTGCTGACTCTATATAAATCCCAAATCCGTCCAATTATAGAGTATAACAGCCATCTCTGGTCCGGTATACCAAAGAGGCTGTGTGACCAACTTGACTCTGTGCAAAGAAGAGCGGTGAAGCTGATTGATGATCCCATTCTCACAGCCAACCTACATTCTCTTGAGCACAGAAGGAAAGTTGGAATGATCAGTCTCTTCTATAGGTACTACAATGGCGTCTGCTCTGATGAAATATCCTCACTTATACCCCCTCCTCTCGTTACAACAAGGGCAACTTGTAGAACGGCTCACATTCAACCATTTGCAGTCGATATCAAAACTATGAGAACTTGGTGTTTTCACAACTCATTCCTCTGCCAAACTGCCCGCTTATGGAATGAGTTACCGGTATCTGTGTTTCCATCCCAATTTAACCTTGCCCTTTTCAAATCCAATATCAATCGCCGTTTCCTCTCAGTGTCTCAAAACAAAGCAACGCCACACACACCACAGCACTGCGCAGCTGACGGCCCTGCAACCGGACATGGACAACTGCCACATCACCAACACCTCTGCGGCACTATAACAAGTGTCTTAGACCCTTAGAGTCTCTCGAATCTAGGGAGTCTCCCGCATAGGCTTTCTAAAAAAAAAAAAAAAACTTAGGTACTATTATAAAAAAAACACACACACACACCACACACAATGGACTCAGTATGTGAATTGACTTTAAAAAATTCCTTATTATTTAAAAAGTATTTTGTTATTGGTTTCAAAATGTTGCTGTCCCATAAAAGTGTGATGTTTGCCCGTTAATCTTAATTGTTAATATATCTTTGCAACTGAGATTATATCTGTTTTTTACCATCCATTATCCAGTTACACAAAAGGCATTGACATGTGGAGCCTGGGCTGCATTCTGGGAGAAATGATCACAGGCAAGCCCCTGTTCCCCGGCTCTTCTACTGTCAACCAGGTGGAAAGGATCATGGCCTGCATCCCGCCTCCCAGCGAGGAAGGTGAGTGTGCAACCAACAGTACCAACAGTCCCCCTATCCCTCCTACACTAGAGGAGGATCATAACCTGCATTCCTAGCCCTTCTACACCTCACTGTGCCATGTTTTGCTCTAGATATAAATGAGGTGTGCACGGGCTATGGCTCAGCGCTGGTGAGGCAGTGTGTGCGGCGCGTGGTGGGGCTGAGCAGCGTCCTGCAGGCGGGACCTCAGGACGCCCAGGAGCTGGCGCAGCGCCTCCTGGTGTTCAACCCAGCGCACAGGGCCACGGCACACCAGGCACTGCAGCACCCCTACGTCTCAAAGTAACACTACACTTCTCTATTTTATCTCATAGTACTTTCTCCATTTTTTTGTTGTAAAATAGATTTGTGAATGGGAATGTCATAACAAAAGGCGTGCATGCATGAATTTTTTTTTGACTGAATGACATGAAAGAAGTAAGTGTGAACTTACATGTGTTACTGAAGTTAAGCAATTAAATAAACTCCCCTTCAAAGTAGATAAATGTGTGGAAACTAAATCACTCACTAGGGGTGTTGTTTTATTTCCCATACATTTTTATTTTATTGATTGCGAAGTATAAATGTTTTATTTAAACCCGAGTATAAAACATTTATACTCGGGCTATGAGAGTGGTGATTTATCTATAATGCTACATTTCTTGTTGGTCTATATTTGCTAAAATATGTTCGTAAAAGGCTTTCATCCATATATTTGTCTATATATCTATAATCTAAGTTGCAAGGATATATTCATTCAAAGCTCTCAGATGTATGCCCACAAACAAACACGTGTAGTTCGCGCTTACAAATGCTGATTGTGTACTAACAAATAAAATCCAAACCTCAAATGAACATAAGCCCTGCAACTCTTGCCGACATTCCCTGAAACAGGGGTGATATTGGCAAAATGAACCATTTTCTACAGTATGGGTGGTCAGCCTCATACCAACCTATAAGTCAAGGAATTTGTAGAAATTGTAGAAATAAATAAACACAATATTCCCTCATATTCTCTGTATTGCACCCAACCTGTAATCCTAAATGTTGTGAGTTGCAGGTTCCACCAGGAGAGGAATGAGCCCGTGTTGTCAGGCGACGTGATCCCTCCTCTGTGTGACGACCTGCGCCTCTCTGTGGACGAGTACAGGAACAGGCTGTATGGCATCATCAAGGGCAACTCCAGGTAATATTGATTAATGGTTGAGCTATAATATAAGAAACTATTTAACGCAAGTAGACACTAAATGTGTTTCCACCTACTTCAACACAAAACTTTCTTATTAAAAATAGAGCAAACAGGCAATAAGTAGTGACAGATACTAGATTTTTTTTCTGCGTTGGCATTACTAAAATGTCTTCCTACTTAACAACTAATAATATTTTGTATTAATTACTTTCTCTGGGTATATAGTTAAAATCTTACACAATCATTCTTAATTACTTACATTACTTAATTATTATATTGTCCTTCCTTATATTATATAGTCCTTTTGTATATATGTTGTCAATCGCTTGGAGTTTCGATTTTCAAAATCAATGCCATCACAGCAGATGAAACACGTTCCCAATGTATAGCGAATCAAATTTTGTATATATGTTGCAAAAGTGTACCATCCGCGTATGTGTTTGAATCGCCTATTAAAATACACTCATAAACCCTTATAGACCCCTTTGTGTTTATATTGAAATGTATGAAAAATATATTGACATCTAGCAGCAAAATTGGAAAGCTTTCTATAATCAGTAGTTTTAAAAAAAAATTAAAATTAAAAATAAAAGACAAATTGTACCTATAAGGTTATGGGACGAGTAAAATTTAAGAATGTACGACCAGTTTCGGAAACAATGTTTCCATCGTCAGGTACAAAATATTACTGACTAAATAAAATATAAATTAGTGCATCATTATTTTAAGGGATGGGACTAGTGGTGGGTGGGAGGGGTGAGGAAGGGAACAGAGCGCTGGGATCACTCATCAAACCGCCACAATTGTTATACATCAAGCTAAAATAAATTGGATTAAAACTGAAATTAAGCAACTGTTCATTTTGCGTAATAATATCAAACTTCACTTAAAAATACTTCACGACGAATTGACCTTCAAACTACATCCGGTTGAATGGGACCTGCTAGATGACAAAGTTCGACTCTTTGCCAGCATCAACGGTGCCAAAATGAAAGAGAGACTGGATAAGAAATTCAAAATCCTGAGATGCAAACAAGTACGTCCAATTCCATACAACCAAGATCCACAAAAATTCAGCAACCATAAGTTTTGTGAGAGAGTTATCAACCTTTCTACACACGCCTTTTCGAATGATCAAAACCACCTGCTTGAAAAAGGCTTAAAGTATAATCTACAAAACACATCTGAGAAGTCCCTCATCCAACTGGCAGCGGATACCAACACCGCATTGTACAAGGAGCCATCGAGCTTCAAGTATAACTGCGCGGATTTCATCAAGACCTCACCAATCTGCACTACCAGGACCGGTAGGCAGGAGCTTAAACTGGCGAGGGAAATACAATCGTCTCTCCGAATGAACAACCTCATCATCACAAAAGCGGAAATAGTGTGGTGATCCTCAGTGAAGTAGATTATAAGGACAAAGTCAATCAATTTCTAACAGACAATAATTTTAGTATTTTTCAGGTGAACTTGAAAGAAGAGTAATGAAGGGCAGGTGTGTACTGGGTGCCACAGCTTGTATCGCCAAAAATCAAAACATATCTAAAAATGCTCGATTGGCGGTACGCAGTGGCATACTTTTACCCACCTTGATGTATGGATGCGAGGCCTGGACGGTGAATGAAAGTGAAATTAGTAGAGTCCATACTGTTGAAATGGACTTTCTAAGAAGTATGATTGGGAAAAAACGGAGTGACAGGGTGAGGAATGATTTTGTAAGAAAAGAATGTGGTGCAAAGGAAAGTGTGAAAGTGAAGATTAAAAGAAGTTTGTTAAGATGGTTTGGGCATATGGAGAGAATGAATGAGGAAAGACTGACGAAGAAAGTATATGTTGGTAGAATAGATGGATGTCGTGGTAGAGGAAGACCGAGAAAGGTATGGATGGACCAAATATCCGAAATTGCGAATGAATGGAATATCCAGAGTCATAATAAAAGAAGAGCTTGTATGAAGAAGGTTATGACTCTGGAGGAAATGAAAGAAGTATGCAAGGATAGAAAGAAATGGCGGTTGATCTGTGATGTTGGCGGCTAGGGTTTGTTAAAGTGAAATTGGTTTTATGATTTAGTTTTTTATGTCCATGTATATATTGTTATTTTTATTCTTTGATTTAAAAAATGTAGTTTGTCATGTATGTTCCTTGACTTATAGGTTGTTATGCGGCTGACCACCCATAATATAAAAATTGGTTCACTTTGCCAATGTCACCCCTGTTTCAGGGAAGGACGGCAAGAGTTGCAAGGCTTATGTTCATTTGAGATTGGGTTTTTATATTGTAGGTCCACATGCGGCATGTGTTAGCGCGAAATTATACATATCTGCTTGTGGGAATGCATTTAATATAAATCTTAAATGATAAATATCTTTGCAGCTTAGATTAGATTAGATTAGATTTCAGGGTTTGGTGGTTTACACAGTGAAAGTCCATTGTATAATTAATCAAATAAATATACTGTTTTAATTCACTTTTTTATTATTTTATTTTAAATATGTCTAACAGTTTTCGCCTAAAAAGGCATCCTCAGGACAATGACAATTGTCATTGTCCTGAGGATGCCTTTTTAGGCGAAAACTGTCAGACATATTTAAAATAAAATAATAAAAAAGTGAATTAAAACAGTATATTTATTTGATTAATTAATAATTTTAGTGTTCTCAAATCTGACCCCACATCCCGTTTTCATGGCAAAATAATTCAAACAATCAAGAAATGCCCCATATTTTGTAATAAGTACCTCTGCCAATCCAACCCCCAAGCCCCCAAACTATACGGCCTTCCTAAAATCCACAAATCCCATGTACCTATCCGCCCAGTGGTTTCATACTATCCAGCCCCATCTTATAAACTATGTAAAAAACTTAATGACTTAATTTTAGAATTCGACATTTTTCATCCCAAATACAGTATTAAGAATAGCCATGATCTCGTCAAACTTTTAAATAATTTCATAGTGCCATTTAACAGTAAACTAGTTTCTTTTGATATTACAAATTTATTTACCAACGTCCCTATTGACGACCGTAGAATAATTTTCACTGAACTACTAAATAAATCAACTCTAGATGACAGTGTAAAAGATGAAATGATTAGAATGTTTAATAAATGTGCTGAACAAAATTATTTTGAATTTAATAACAATTACTACAGTCAATCCACCGGTCTACCCATGGGCTCCCCGCTTAGCCCCATCATAGCTGAATTATTCCTCAACAATCTTGAAGAAACCATGTTTTCTTCTGATCATTTCAATCTTAAAAATAATATTGTTAAATGGATTAGATACGTAGATGACAATTTTTGCTTATTTAAGGGAACCAACCGACAACTTAGTTCACTCTTAGAATTTATCAATGAATTACATCCTAACATAAATTTTACATTAGAATCTAACCCTGATAATACTCTTAATTTCCTTGACTATTCTCTGAAAATAAGTGATAACAAGATTGCATATTCCATTTATAGAAAACCCACACACACCGACACCATTATTCATTCTTCTTCCACGCACCCAATTTCACACAAGCTATCAAGTTTCCACTCCATGCTTGAAAGACTTATCAGGACTCCACTAACAGATGCTGACCACAGAACCGAACTTGACACTATTAGACAAATTGCTTTCAATAACGGATATGACATAAAAATAATAGACAAATTACTCAACAACAAAAACCAAAACAACACTATACAGACAACACATTTACCACTCTTATAACACTCGAGAGGACCTAGACCGACCTTGGAGGAAAGTACTATTCTTGGGTGAAATTTCTTCCAAAATTCTACCCGACTCTATCAGACCTGCGTTTTACACCAATAATAAATTGGGAAACTTACTTTGTAATTCTAAATCGAAAATGGACATTTTACAAAAATGTGGAGTAAACGAAGTTCAGTGTGGCGACTGTAATAGAGTATACATTGGGCAGACTTGTAGAAGCTTAAAAATTAGAATGGACGAACACAGGCGTTGTCTATCTAATAATAACTTCTCCGAGTTTGCCAACCACATCATAGAATCCGGACATACTTTTAATAAACATAAAATTAAACTTCTGCACACAAACACATACAGACCGACTTTAACAGCTCTCGAGACCATAGAAATTAATAAAAATTCAAGTACTGTCAATTCCATTGACTAATAACATCTGTGGACAAGTAGTTATTTTAACGAAAATAGACATATATATTTGTCTCAACTTACTTACGAAAATGGTCATTAGTTAGAAAGAGAACAAAGAACTTCACAGCTGCATTTTCGGTTGTACACAAAACTCATCACAGCCCAAAAAAAAAATCTTGAATGTTGGTACCATTGCAAAAAATGGCTGCCGATTTGACCGGAAATAGCTTAAGTTGACAGATAACACGCGTTATAAATATTGTAATCGCCAAAATTGATGCCAGTATTTTATATTTTCAAAGTGTATAATCTTATTTTAATTTTATCACTCATTTCATTATAACCATTGTGATATTTAATGCGTTATATTTGTAATTGTTGCCGCCGTACATTCGGGGTACCTTTGCAACGTTTGACACATGAGGAGCGCAACAGGGAAAAAGTATGAACCAATTCAGTACTTTAGTTACCGCTCCCCTATATTATAACTCCATGGTCAATTCCTTACTAAATAACTTTTCGATTCCTAATCCATCTCCTCTACTGACCTTGTTTCCAAGAAATAATAACAACAAATCTGTCACCAGTGATCCCAGCGCTCTGTTCCCTTCCTCACCCCTCCCACCCACCACTAGTCCTAAAATCTAAATCTAAATCTAAGCTGCAAAGATATGTATCATTTGAGATTCATATTAAATGCATTCCCACAAGCAGACATGCATAATTTCGCGCTTACACATGCTGCATGTGGACCTACAATATAAAAACCCCAATCTCAAATGAACATAAGCCCTGCAACTCTTGCCGACCTTCCCTGAAGCAGGGGTGACATTGGCAAAGTGAACCATTTTTTACAGTATGGGTGGTCAGCCGCATACCAACCTATCAGTCAAGGAGTACAAGCAATTAATACAATCAAATATATAAAACAAATAAATTCTAAGCAATTAAACAGTAAAAAATGAAAAAACTACAACACATATTATTTTAATTTAAAAGCCTCAGCTTTAACCGCCAGCATTACAGATCAACCGCCATTTCTTTCGATCCTTGCATACTTATTTCATTTCATCCAGAGCCATAACCTTTTTCATACAAGCTCTCCTTTTATTATGACTCTGGATATCCCATTCATTCGCTATTTCGAAAATTTGGTCCATCCATACCTTTCTCGGTCTTCCTCTTCCACGACATCCATCAATTCTCGCAGCATATACTTTCTTCGTCAGTCTTTCCTCATTCATTCTCTCCAAATGTCCAAACCATCTAAGCATACTTCTTTTAATTTTTACTTTCACACTTTCTCTCACACCACATTCCTCTCTAACAAAATCATTCCTCACCCTATCACTCCGTCTTTTCCCAATCATACTTCTTAAGTAGTCCATTTCTACTGTATGGACTTTACTAATCTCACTTTCACTCACCGTCCAGGCTTCACTTCCATATATTTATATATATACAAGGATAATTTATTTATAAGGTACACATAATAAAAGAGCGCCGTTTTTGTGTGCGTCACACCTCAAGGGCCCCCTCAAATCACGGATAAGACTTTTTGTAAAGATGCGTCTTTAGTGCTCCTTTAAAGACACCAACAGTTTCTGCCTTCCTCACATTAGGTGGTAGTCTGTTCCACTCCATTGGGCCCGCAAACCGGAAAGCACGGTCCCCAAAATTAGTGCGTGTCTGACGTGACGGCTGGACTAAGTCAACCACCCCACACTCCGCAGATCTGAGAGTTTGGCGTCTCAAATCTATCTCAACACGTGAGAACATGTCAGACAAGTATGAAGGAGCCATACCATTGACAGCTTTGTAAACCATCAGACAAACACGGTAGACCACCCTCTCCGGAAAACGAAGCCAATGCAGTTTTTTCAACAATGGAGTAATATGGTTAAATTTAGACATCCCGAATATGAGTCTTGCTGCAGAGTTCAGCACAGATTGAAGCCGGCTGAACTGTTTTTTCGGCTGACCTATATACAGCGTTGAGCAATAGTCAACCCGAGACATCACAAAAGCGTTAACCAGGGTTTTGACCGCCCCTGATGGTAAACATCTCCTGATTGCCTTTATCTGGCGAAGTTCAAAAAACGAGGAGGATACCGTGCTATTCAACTGTTCTCCCATTGTGAGGTTCCGATCCAGTGTGACTCCTAGAAGTCTCACTGAATACGACGGCTGAATCAGCTGTCCCCCAATGGAGAGTGGTGCGCGTGTTGTCAGGAGATGATCACGCCTGGACGTAGCCGCCCACATAATTTCCGTCTTACCCATGTTAAGGATCAGGCCATTGTTTGTCATCCATTCACCGATCTCCGCAATGCAAGCTGCCACCCTGTTACTGAGAGCTCCTGCCATGTGTGGTCGACACTGAGAGTAAATCTGCCAGTCATCTGCATATGCATGTGTAGTTAGGCTCCATTTTTCGACTATGCTCTCAATGTCGGCCGTGTATAAAATGAGCAGGATCGGTCCCAGCACAGACCCCTGCGGCACCCCGGAGATCAGCGAATAGGAAGGTGAGACACAGTCACAAGTACGCACAACCTGCTTGCGATCCGCCAAATAGGAGGTGAACCACGCCAGAGCCTTATCTCTCAAGCCGTACGTATCCTCCAACCTCTTTATCAAGATATCATGACATACGGTGTCAAAAGCCGCGCTCATGTCCAGAAGAGCTAGGAGCGCAAGATTCCCGCAATCCACTGCCGATATCAGATCTGAGACCACGGTCAACAAACCTGTTTCAGTTGAATGATATTTCCTCCCAGATAGCATTTTAAACTTGTATCTGACTTGCAACAAGTTTGATGTGTCAAAAGTGAAGGCTTGCTGCAAGTTCACCATGGCAAGTATATACACTTGAGGCAAGTTTTAATCAAACTTTCTAGTTTCCCAGCAACAAGCTTGCAGAAACTTTGTCATAACAAAGTTCCCGTAAGGTTGTCATGACAAACTTGCAAAATGTTTGCTTCTGCAAATTATATACATTTTTTGATATTATTATAATATTTAAAAAAACAAAATTAGAATAAAAAGATGAAATATTTTTATTTTATTTCATTTACAGTTTGCTTATAGTAGTAACAAAGTTTTATAATAGTCACATCATCATCATCACTGGCACGACCTCCCTCAGCAACCGCTGCCAGCGCTGTCTATCCAACGTCTTCCTCCTCCAGTCCCACATTCCCACTGCACGGCTATCCGCCACCACTCCATCCAGCCATCTTGAACGTGGTCTTCTCACTGTCCGCCGTCCGATTGTGATGAATAAAAATTGGGCTGCTGAACCATATTTTCAATTATTGCGTCATCTACAAATAATTGAAAATATTCCAGTGACGTTAAAATTTTAATGGATTGTAAAAAACTGGCAGTGCACGTTGTGTCGGGGATATCCAAGTCACGGTGTCGCCAGCGTACTTCTGTCCACAACGAATGGGCCTGGTGTTGTCCATCACCTTCCACCGCATTTGCTTCTTCCTCCTGGTCAACATCACTAGGTGCCTGAAAAGAAATAAATAGTTACGTTTATAATATCATCCACAAATAAAATAGAAATTGGAACCATAGAAAACCTATTTTAGAGGACTTCAGTCAATGTCAATGCAGTACAATCTGTGATTAATTATAAAGATACGAGTTTAAAGGTACCGATTTATAGCTAATTTGTTGAGATATATTTTGAATAAAATGAGGATTTTTTAATAGATAAATAAAAAAATAAAATACTAACGTTTATTTCAATGGGCATCCCAATTATCTGGCTCAACTCGTCTGCAGCCATCTCCTGGTCACCGTTTTCGATCCTTGGCTCCCACCAGGTTGTAATTTCGTCATCTTCATCTTCAAGTTCTACATCTGATGCATTTCCATTCAAACACATATTAATCTCTCGAATAGAGTAAGACATCTGAAAAAATAAAATAGTAAGGCTGTTAAAAATTACCTCAAAATCCTGTGTATGTTCAAACCATTGTTATTTTGTATACAAAAAAAGTACTAAAAAACATAGAACTTGCTACAAATTATATACTGTTAAATAGTTTATGAACTAAGGAACACGCTAAAAATGATTTTTTTTCAATTTAATGTATAATTACCTTGAAAATTGACGATTTCGAGGGGAAGAATTGTCAGAGTTGAAACGCAAGCCGGCTTGACAGTTGACAGACGTTATGGCGGTTAAAATGCACTATGCAGGCAGGAAACATAAAGAAAAAATATAATGCTGTGAGCACAACGTTGCAGCAATATTGCAACAAACTTATTTTGTCATATTTGACATGACAATATAAATTTAAGTACAAATCAAACTTGCAGCAAACTGACCTGCTATCTGGGCTATAGGCTGATTGCCTTCTCGGCATCAGGTTGTTATCACTCAGATAAGATACCAGCCGGTTAGAGACAATACGCTCCAGCACCTTGGACAAAAACGGCAAATTCGACACCGGCCTGAAATTGGAGGGATCATTAGGATCGAGATTTGGTTTCTTTAATATCGGCGTTATCTGCGCTTCCTTCAAAATATCAGAGTAGGCACTAGTATACCACCGTGCACCGCCAGTCGAACATTTTTTGAAAGATTCTGGTTCTTGGCGATGCTAGCGGTAGCACCCAGTACTTAAAATAATGATGCACTAATTTATATTTTATTTAGTCAGTAATATTTTGTACCTGACGATGGAAACATTGTTTCCGAAACCGGTCGTACATTATTAAATTTTACTCGTCCCGTAACCTTATACAATTTGTTTTTTTTTTTTATTTTAATTTTTTAAAAATGAAAGGTTACAAAGTGAATGCCTCATCAATTAATGATATAGTAGTTTTTTTGTTCAGAAAAAAAAATTATACAAGGGATATTTTCTTTTATTTGATGCAAATTAAAAAAAAAAAAAAACAAACAAAATAAAAATGGATTTAAATCTGTAATCTAAGTTGCAACGCTATGTTACATCTGAAATTCATATTAAATGCATTCCCACAAGCAGATACGTATAAGTTCGCGCTTACACATGCCCCATATGGACAGCATAAAAACCCAATCTAAGGATATTATGTCGGTGTACAGATACTATAATATAATCTATAATATATAATCTAAGTTGCAAGGATAATATATTCATTTAAAGCTCTCAGATGTATGCCCACAAACCAACAAGTGTATTTCGCGCATACAAATGCTGAATGCGTACTTACAAATAAAATCCAAACCTCAAATGAACATAAGCCCTACAATTTTTGCCAACCTTCCCTGACACAGAGGTCTATAATCTTAGTTGCAAGGAAATATAAAGATTCAAAGCTCATACACAATGCATGCCCACAAACAAACTTTTTCCCGTAACTTTTGCCAACCTTCCCTAGAACAGGGGTCTAATCTAATCTAAGCTGCAAAGATATTTTATATCATTTAAGATTTATATTAAATGCATTCCCACAAGCAGACATGTATAATTTCGCGCTAACACATGCCGCATGTGGACCTACTATATAAAAACCCAATCTCAAATGAACATAAGCCCTGCAACTCTTGCCGAGCTTCCCTGAAACAGGAGTGACATTGGCAAAGTGAACCATTTTTTACAGTATGGGTGGTCAGCCGCATACCAACCTATAAGTCAAGGAACACACACGACAAATTACATTTCTTAAATCAACAAATAATAATATGTACCTATAGACATCAAAACTAAAAACAAAACAAATTCTAATTTAATAAACCCTAGCCGCCAACATTACAGATCAACCGCTATTTCTTTCTGTCCTTACATACTTCTTTCATTTCCTCCAGAGTCATAACCTTCTTCATACAGGCTCTTCTTTTATTGGGTGACATTGGCAAAGTGCAACATTTTTTAACAGTTTGGATGGTCAGCCTCATACCAACATATAAGTCAAGGATTATGATGGAGCAAATTAAAACCGGTTCTGTTTTTTTTTTATTTGCTGTTAGTTTTTTTCTTTTGTTAAAAGACAAAAACTGCATTTTTTATTTTACATGTTTTATAATATAACAAAGTTTAATGCAAGAAAACTATGTGCAATATACACATTGCCAAATGTTAAGGAGTTGGGCTACATAGCAGCCAGGGGCGGAACCCCTAGTTGCAATAATAATTATCCTACACTAATAATCATAACAACAGTGTCAAATTTATTTACTTTGATGCACTTTGAGCAGAATCTCAGCCAGTGCAGGGAGCGAGTCAGCTCCGCTGGATCACAAGACTGCGGGGGCGCCTCCCCCCTCCAGGGCAGCCCGTACCTCCTCCCACCCACACCTCCCCAAGCCTGACAAGCACCACCCTTCCCTCTCACACATCATCTCCCAGTACGCGCACACCAAACTCAGCAGCATCCAGCCCCATATCTCCAACACCAGTAACAAGCCACCACACACATCAGAGAAGATATACAAGCACAAGCCCAGCGAGAGCAGAAATCCCCTGCGGAAGAACTATTCCTTGGACGAGTGCAACAACAGTCAGCCCAAGGGTAAGGTTGTGCGCTCCATGTCAGAGGACAGCTACAGCAAGAGCCTGGTCAAGGTCAAGAGAAACGGCTCCTTCAGCGGGGCATCGGCAACTACCAACACCTCGTGTGACGGAACAGCCTTCAGCAAGTTTAGCCAGAAGTATGGAGTGGTCACGGTGAGCGCCCTCATGGATATCCGTGCTAATATTAGGTAGTCACAGTTCTCATATGTAACAGGAGGAAGGTATGAAAAGTGTGATGCAATCTATATAGATAGAAGAATAGATGATGTTGATGATGATGATGAATTGTTGACATCTTTAGAGTACCGTTACATGATGTATTTTCTTCAAGAGCATAGGACATTTTACAGCAGGGTGTCATGGTTTTTCTATTTTTTCCAGTTTTTCCTAACCTGCATTTTCGGTCCCTCTTAGGAGCATCTTATTGTACTTCCATGATACAAAGTAATAACCTGGTCCACTGACATATAATAATATAAATTGACCCACAACTATTTTAATGCAAATATTCCTGTTTCAACATACCTCAATACAAATCGTCCTTTGTTAGAAAGAGAACAAAGATGCTTCCAGTGTGACTTTACTCTAAACAGACGTGTGAGAGAAGTTAGAAATTTCTCCGCAAAAAAAAGTCACTTTCGTTCTACCTTTACACGGATATTGTGCGCACGCACTTTAATTGCTTTGGTTGATAAATTTGTCAACTTTAAATTAAAAAAGACTTCATAGTACGTGTAATTATTGGGTGTTGAAGAGCAAGATGTAGAAAGCAAGACAACAAATGATTATTAAGTATTATGTTGTGTTTTACCTTACATGCTGTAAGCTAGTTTTGGGTCCATTATATTATATGTGAATGCTATAGAAGGATTGAGGCAGAGTACTAATCTAGGTGAAATAAACAATGGAAAGGAATCACCAATAACACCCCTGTACAGGGGGCACTAGCAGTGCCATTTTTAGCACTACCAGCACCCTGGGCGAGATTTCTAAGGCCCCCTATCTACCATTCAAATCTATACGAAAAGGATATAAAGGGGTGCCTGCGGCGCCCTTATATAATCTAGCGCTCTGGGTAGTCGCCCAACCGCACCCTACTTTAGCGCCGGCCCTGGACACTAGCACTGCCACTCGCTAAGTAAAATAATAAATATTAGGCTGATTTACTTGGTGAGCGCTGTTTTTGTATAAATCAATCAAGTTGGAAAGTTGGTTTCCGGGATCTGTTCCAATTATTGTCTATCGGAGCTGAAGCATCGGGACGTTTTAATATCTTCATAATAGCCTTTTCACACACAACGTATTCTGCCTGGATTTTCTATGGATTAACGGACGAACTGTGGTCTGTGTGTAAGCTATCATACATCTCCATACACTACTGACTTCCGACTCGGTACCAGATAGAAAGAGCCATAAGCAAACCCGGTAGAATGCATCTTGTGTGAAATGGCTGCGACAGTTTCATCCAAATTACATCACATCATTATCACACTGACATAGGCAAAACATCTGGAAACTCCAGTTCCAATAGACCACGGTAACAGATTTTGGCAAGCAACTCTCCAGTATCAACTGCCAACATGAAAAAAAAAAATTGGTTTGCAAACAATGAAAAACTTATAGCTATAGACAATAACACTGAATGTAATATATTTAATTTTGTACTGAACTTCTTCAAATTACAATTTTTTGATACACAGAGAAGATGTTCCCAAACTTTAGAATAATTTCTTTTCTTTATTAAATATTACTTTTGTTAACTTACTTATTTACTTTCTAGTCATTTGTTTATACTTACTTTCTAGTCTTCTGTTTACTTAGGGCCTGTTGCACCAACCTCCAATCAATATTGAATTGAAACATCAAATTTGATTGCTTAGTTCTTTAAAAGTAAATGATATGTGATCATTTACCGTGGTGGATGGCTATGAGAGATGATGCCATAGCCATCGAAAGTGAGGTCACCACTTTCAGATAGTTATCACTGTCATTTACTGTTCTAAATTGACTCGCGTGTTCTGAAAGATGAGATTGGAATTTGATAGAAAAGGAAACACTTGAATGCAGTTCACGAAACACATCGACATTTATTTATGAGAAAGTTACACTGGTGAATAGTTAATTAATATCTGATTAATTAATGTTAGAGACACTACAAATAAATGGGTGAACAATTAAGCGTAACACTGGTGTTGGAACGGATAGAGAATTCTCAACACCAGGTTAGATGGAATACAAAAGACAAGATGGACGGTTGATCAGGGCGTGACGGAACGTCTACTCAGGTCGGCGGTCCGAGTAGGAAAGGGAAGAGGAAGAAGGAGATGCTTGCTTCGTGGCGTGGCGTCACAGGTCGTTCTTCACCTGGTGGTAGAAAAGGGAACTTCAGGTTGGCGCCGATATTTGTATCGGGCTGCCACAGTACCCCCTTGCCAGCGATGAAGTCGCGATACAGAAGAAGTTTCCGAATCCTCATCCAGGACTAGGTGCCATGGAATGATGGACTGGAGATCATGCAAGATGATGGTGGTGCAGGCTCCTTCACCTGATGACTATTGGCATCAGATGACAGGTCGCCTTGCGGGTTCTTGTTGAAAGCAACCTGGTAAGGCGGGCAAACAAACAAGAAAATCTAGAATAAGAAGATAACACTTGATGCAGGATGATTGTATCACAACCAGGACAGAAGAAGGACTTGGATAACTTCTGCAAGATGATTATACAAGGATGCAATCAAGATTTAGATAACTTCTGTAAAATGATTATACACACATCAGGGAAGAGTCAACATTTCTCAGTACGAGAATGTAAGATGCTAGTGTTCTATTGAGTCAGGACACAATGATAATCTATCTCATGTGAGAAGAGGAAAAACCTTTGGTCAACAACCGTGACTTCGGGTGGTTGGTTGTTGGTTGCACCGTCTCTGGCGGCAACAGAGACAGTTGGTGTGTGAAGACAGTCCATTAGTCTGCTCCGATACTATGGATCGGTGATGAGAGATGAACGTGGTACTGGCGTGCACATGAGTTGGCACTGCAGCAGTAAGTGTGTCTGTGTTTGTGGGGTGAAGGTCTTGCTCAGTAGATAAGTTGTCCTCATGTTGGCTAACTAACTTTCCAGGGCCATCCCGACGCAGGTTGGTTAGTGGAAAGTGGTTGTTGCAGATGTTGTGTAGATTGCCTGGTTTGGTTCATTTGGGTGTTGTCCATTCTTGCATGTTGATTGGTGATGTATGTTGTGTAACTTATTTTTGTGGTGTGGCGGGGTGCGGGGTCTAATGTCGTGAATGCTTCTCTGGCTGGGAATTTTGACACGCGGGTCCGAGGTGTCAAATTTCGCTCAGCGCAGTTGGAATGTGCAACGCGAGACGCGCGGGTTGCGAGGGACGCGCGGGTCCGCCACCTTGCAAGCGATAACGAATGAGTCATCGCTTGCCACGCCCTGACCGTCCATCTTGCTTTTATATTATGATGAAATATTTCCAAAAAAAAAATCAAATTTTCACACTTTGTCTAGGTGCTACTATGCCCACAATAATAGCTTTTAAACCTAGCCCACGTCGGGTTCACCACTTTAAAAGTAAATGATATGTGATCATTTACCGTGGTGGATGGCTATGAGAGATGATGCCATAGCCATCGAAAGTGAGGTCACCACTTTCAGATAGTTATCACTGTCATTTACTGTTCTAAATTGACTCGCGTGTTCTGAAAGATAAGATTGGAATTTGATAGAAAAGGAAACACTTGAATGCAGTTCACGAAACACATCAACATTTATTTATGAGAAAGTTACACTGGTGAATAGTTAATTAATATCTGATTAATTAATGTTAGAGACACTACAAATAAATGGGTGAACAATTAAGCGTAACACTGGTGTTGGAACGGATAGAGAATTCTCAACACCAGGTTAGATGGAATACAAAAGACAAGATGGACGGTTGATCAGGGCGTGACGGAACGTCTACTCAGGTCGGCGGTCCGAGTAGGAAAGGGAAGAGGAAGAAGGAGATGCTTGCTTCGTGGCGTGGCGTCACAGGTCGTTTTTCACCTGGTGGTAGAAAAGGGAACTTCAGGTTGGCGCCGATATTTGTATCGGGCTGCCACAGTTCTGGTAAGGACCTCGGTCAAATATTTCTCGAAAGTTAGTAAAAATGTGATGGAATTTGAACAGGGAATATGATTCACATCAGCTGACTTACGTTATGTGCAATCAATTGTTTGATTTGAAAGGGAGAAATCACACTTAATTTTGATTTTCGTCTGATTGGAGTTTGGTGCAACAAGCCCTTACTGATTAACGTTCTAGTCATTTGTATCGTTGAGAAAAATGTAAACTGAAATGTTATAGAAAGCTGAAGAGATCTACAGTGCTGCCCGATTGCAATGAACATAGTTGAGAAGTCTCTTGAAGTGACTGTTGTCGGCAATTGTGATTGTGTACCACTGTATTCTTATTTTTATTGAATGAAACATTGTTCTGTAAAATTTTCTTTTTTATAAGAATTATTTTATGTTGCGTAACCCATAGTTATTGATGCGTTCAGGGAGCTTGCTTAAGACATTTCTAACTACCAAAACCAACATCAATTCTAAACAGTGGGAGTTGAAGATGTACCCCAAATGCTATTTTTCTAATGTGGTTCGCACATGAATTGAAATAGACAAAATTGTGACTTTGAACGCCTGGGTTGCTAGGGTAAATGCATGCAAATACATTGTTATTGGCTGCTAAGGAATCTAGTCCCTGCTAGTTTGCCTGCCAGGAAAAAAATCTAAATTTGAATTTGTGCTGAGTTCATTGTCAAAAAATAAAGGTATCAACAATAGATAAGTTAAGGTGGATGTGCATAGGTGTGAAAACTAGTAAAAAACGCAATGAGGATCGTTGATTGCCTGAGTGTATTTGCAGCTTGACAGTCCTTGGTGGGCCTTGACTGAATCCAGGATTCTCCACCTCTTGGCTCTTCAGCCACCAACGTCAACCAAAGTCAACGCAGATGCAGCTAAGAGTGTTATGCGCTTAATGGGATTTGCATTGTTTATTCTAATTATGTGACCAGCCCACTCTATAGGTGCCCTATTTTGATGAAACTGATGACATCTGGCTCTTTGTTGTATTGACGACATCATTATCCCTCAGTGGCGAAGAGTGCCATACAACTCGATTCCCATCGGCTTCCCTTTTAAAATGAGGCAACAAAGTAGTTAAAAAATATAGGCACAAAGTAAAAAAATACATTTAAAACCAAAGAAACAATACATATTTTTTCCCCATTGAAACCATGCAGTCAAGTCAATTATTATCATTTTTGCCTCATTTTAAATGGGAAACCGATGGGAATCGAGTTGTATGGCACCCTTCGCCACTGTTAACCCTTGTTATCTCTTGTTATCCCTTGTTATCTCTCACCGGACCGTTAATGGTTGTAAGAGTCCTCGTTTTCGAATTTTGTAACTTTGGTCTCTGTTTTTTTGTCATTACCCAAGTTTCGGAGGTAAAGTCAGTGTGTAGTCTATGCCTGGACACTTTAGCCCACCAATCATTAATCAGATTCAAATAATCACTAAAGAGACGGACCCATCTTAACCAGGCATTCATCCTTGTGAGTGATTGGTTGTTCCATGAATATTTTCTATGAGAGCAAGACAAAAGGCCTGATCAATTATTATTGATTATCAAGAGCGAACTCCTTGAACGCATCCAATTCATATACAACAATGTACAGCAATAATATTTATGTAGGTTTTTATAAGCATCTATTGTTAACATATGTCTCATGTATTTGTAACATGTTTTATACATTGTGTTAAAGTAAATGAATAAAATGTTCTTTTCACACACTTATTACAGTTGAAATAAAAAACTTTTTCTGTGAGTAATTTTTTGGAGAAGAATGTAGTTTACAGATTTTTTTTCAGCTTATTTACATCATAAGTTAATAACTCATTGAATAAATTAATTATCACCAAATGTCATCCATATCCATAGTTGTTATCCAGCAGACCTATCTGGAATTAAATGGATATTTGTTTTCTTTTTCCAACACACAACAAGAACAGCTAGACTGCTTTAGACTGCTCAGCCACAACACTGAAAAATTTATCATAGTATTATTTTTAAAAGGACACATTCACAGTATGATGTTATCCTTGTATTGCCTTGGGAGCTTCACAGTAAGATGTTGTCCTTGGCAGCTTCACAGTAAGATGTTGTCCTTGTATTGGGCAGCTTCACAGTAAGATGTTGTCCTTGTATTGGGCAGCTTCACAGTAAGATGTTGTCCTTGTATTGGGCAGCTTCACAGTAAGATGTTGTCCTTGTATTGGGCAGCTTCACAGTAAGATGTTGTCCTTGTATTGGGCAGCTTCACAGTAAGATGTTGTCCTTGTATTGGGCAGCTTCACAGTAAGATGTTGTCCTTGTATTGGGCAGCTTCACAGTAAGATATTGTCCTTGTATTGGGCAGCTTCACAGTAAGATGTTGTACTTGTGTTGCTTGGGCACCTTAGACAGCACCAGTCGGCCATCATAGCTCAGGGAGGCAAATGTCCAGGGATCCGCTGAGCTCCACTCCACACAGTACACTGAGTCCTCATGCTGCTCGTACCACTGCAGGGGACCATCCTCCAACCTGGGAACATACAGAGGAAATGTTTCCTTCGAAGCATCACATTAGATAATAATAATTATTGGCCAATGGACACCGAACATTAAAAAAATCCATCATCCATAGTAAAACGGATTCCCAATAGCAGGGATTTTTTTCTAGTTTACAGCACTGTGAGCTAACACAGTTGGTGGAAATGTTAAATGCAGTACAGAGCACTTCAGAGTCTTTTCAAACTATGACCCAAAGATATTAAATTGTATTGAACTTATGATGCTCTGTAGGTTCTGTCTTTAGCCCGGCCAGGTGATGACAACGGAGTCCCTTAAAAGCAAACACGCCACTGGCCATAAAAATACACAAATGACTTTTGAATCACAAAATCATCTAATTTAGTCATTTAGATTGCTTTGATGCAAAAATATATACATACAAAGTATGGTATGTCCATTAACAATTTTATAAATCTTGCATGTTTTTAAAAATATAAATAACTAAGCTATTATTTAAAATTGTTTGATTTCCCGTAATATGAGTGTGATGGACAGTGGCGTGTTTGCTTTTAAGGCACTCAACTGAGGATGAACTAACATCATCCTCACAGATGAACAAAAAACATCCTGACAGATGAACTAACATCATCCAAACAGTTCATATTCAGTCATCTTTGGATGTCTCCTGAAGACATTAGCTGCGTTGCCAACGAAACATTGAGAATTATGTAAGTTTTCATAATGGTTCATCTATGTAATATCCGAAATATGCAATTAAATGAATTATAATTAGTAAATATGTCAAACAACTGTAACTCCGGCTTAAACTTAATTTTAAGTCCATTGCCATGATGGTGCTGATCTTTGATGGAAGAAGATTTACTTCGCTTTAGTCTCATCTTCATTCACTTGAGATACGTCGCCTTGGGAGGCATTGTCCTTGACCTTGTTGTCCCTGCTGTCTCCATCCTGTGCCTTGCTGGTTTCCTCCTCCTCCTCGCAGGAGTCGGCCAGGATGTGAGCCTGGCCGGCCTCAGAGCTGACGCTGGCAGCGCAGGTAAGCAGCACACGGGCATCAGAACTGCTCGTGAGGATTAGCTGGTCGTGGAAGGTGTTGAACCTCACAGCCCAAATCCTGCAAACAACATGCAGTAAATGATGATGATGAGTTGATGACTTCTTTAGAGCACAGTTTTGCGTTGTAGTCACTCCAAGGGTGCTTGTGCATACGTATGATGCCAGAAATTTGCATGTCTTCAGTGCATTTCAGAATTTCCTATGGTCCTCTATCTTACATAATGAGGCAGGTGATTCCAGACCAGCAACTGCTTACGCATACTATCTAAACATTGTTTTAACTCTTCGAACGGGTTCTTCAATCAGTGTTTTGGCTCCGGTTTCTGCTGAATGTAGAGTGCCGAAGGAATACTAATAATATAAAGAGAAAATAAGGAAGACATCCAGGTCATTAATATTAGAATTAGCAAATATAATAGGGCATTAAGGAGACCCTCTGGGTTCTCTGAGATGGCAGACCACTGCATAGAAAATGACCATTATTTTGATACAACAAGTAAAGGTCCTCCGATTGGCGCGTAAAAGGAGAATGCTAATTGTTTTTAAAACCCTAGAAATTCATACAAATTTAAATAATATCAAAAAAACAAATTCCCAGTCCTTCTCGATAACTGGCTAAAAAACCCAACCACTTCCTCTTCCCTGTCTTGAATTTTAATTAATTCAAGATGCACAAATAAAGCCCAATAGCACTTAGGCATTTTTATTGGTGAAGCCAAGTTTGGTTCCACTAAATAGTGGAGAGAGAATGCAATGCGTATTTGTTCCAAATTGTAATTGTTCCGTGTGTTTGAGCAAGCTGCTTAAACGGAGGCAAATCTTCCAGAGTCGCAGAACATCTGGAAACAAGAACAGGAGTCAAGGATCAGACAGAACTCACAGCACTCCAGTATGATCTTCTTCGAATATTCTTTCTTGTTTTCTGTTGATTGTGCGCATCGAGGTTGAACAGTTTTTGCGACAATTTACTTCTGTCTGCTGTCACTGTCAAAATGCATTGCCTATTTTGCATAGTGGGTAGATGATAAGGATGGGCAAGGCTAATAAAGATCTATTGTGGAGATTGTGAACTGAAGTACATTGGACAAACTGCAAGAAATCTAAAAACTAGACTTCAAGAACACCGCCGTTGCCTAACAAGCAACGGTCATTCTGATTCGCCAACCACATTATTGAGTCTAACCATTCCTTTCACACTCACAAGTTAAAACTCCTTCACCCCATTCCCCACAAAGGTAAAATTATGAACAACTTTGAAAACCTAGAAATCCAAAAAAATAGCAATTCAGAAAATAATCTCCTAAATAATATCCTATTTCCTAACACTTCACTTCTACTTTCTATGTTTCCTATTACGCCCCGCCCACATAGAACTTCCCCCTCCCCTTCTGTAATTTAAATCCTTGCTTCGTAATTTTGCATTCTATGTTAGTTTCTATTTACACCTGAAGATGGGAGGTACTGCTTCTCCCGAAACTGGTTGTGTACAAAAATAAACTCATGTGAATTAAAACAAAGCAACTTTTATTTTAATCTAAGGAAGAACTATACTGGAGAGATGCTTTCTTGGATCTGTTGCCGAAGACTGTTGGAGCTGGAGCTTCTAAACATTTCCCCCCCTTCTGCGATGGGTTTCTTCAGTGTGAGGTGAAATGATGATGCACAGTTTATCAACATAATCATCATCACATCATTTCATAGTCAACGACATATTGCTGGTAAAAACATGGGATAGAGAGAATGCATGTTGCATGCATCTTTTTTTCACTGCGCCAAATAAAGGCGATTAGAAAGTGTCTTCCGTCAGATGTGGTTAAGTCCCTGGTGAGTGCGTTTGTGATGTCTCGGATTGATATTGCTCAACACTTTATAGTGGTCAGCCAAAGAAGCATTTCAACCGCTTTCAATCTGTGTTAAATTCAGCAGCAAGGCTCATATTCGGGATATCCAAATTCACTCACATCACTCCGCTGTTAAAAAAACTACACTGGCTTCGTTTCCCGGAGAGGGTGGTCTACCGTGTTTGTCTGATGGTTTATAAAGCCATCAATAGCTTGGCTCCACCTTATCTGACTGACATGATTTCGCCTGTTGAGATGGGTGTTAGTAGGCAGACACTCAGATCTGCGGGCGATGGTGGAATCAATTTGGTTCAGCCGCACCGTCAGATCCGTACAAATTTTGGAGACCGTGCTTTCTGTGTTGCGGGTCCGGTGGAGTGGAACAGACTGCCACCCGGAGTGAAGAACTCCAAATCCATGGGTATATTTCGCGGAGCTCTCAAGACACACCTTTTCAAAAAGTCTTATCCGTGATCGGAGAGGGCCCTTGAGGTGTGACACACACAAAAACGGCGCTCTCTTATCATGTGTAATTAAAAATAAATAAGCCTGATATATATGTATATATATGTTATGCTCACCAGTGGGAGTGGTCGCTGCGCGTGAACACGGGCTCCCTGGGGTTCCTGTAGTCCCAGAGCTTAAGAAAGCCGTCATCCGCGGCCGTGGCCAGGTGGAACTGCCTGTTAGGGTTGAAGTCCAAGTCCCGCAGGTGCTGCGCGTGCGCTGCCTCTAGAGACCAAGCAGCGTGCGCACCCGAGCTGCGTGTGTCGTACGAGCGCACATGCGTGTCCTGCAGCGCTGTGAACTGACCACACAAAGAAAGAGTCACTTATCATACTACGATTTTTATCATCAGACATTTGGCCGGTCTGTAGTCTAGTGGTTAGCATTTCTGACTCATAAATGGAAGGTCGTGGGTTTGAATCCCGGCGGAGCACCAAAAATATACCAATTATATTGTCAAATTTGCTCTTAGCTGGGTTGAAAAATTCATAAACATTTACCAATTACTGGTCATCATAAAGGTCCATCCAGCCTTACAACAACTGGGTCTTGCTTGAGAATTAGTGTTTTGTTGCGACGACCAAGTTCGTAAAAAGTCCGGTCGATAGCTCAGTTGGTAGAATGCTAATTAAAGTGGGGGTTTGATAATGAGTGTAGAATGCTAATTAAAGTGGGGGTTTGATAATGAGTGTAGAATGCTAATTAAAGTGGGGGTTTGATAATGAGTGTAGAATGCTAATTAAAGTGGGGGTTTGATAATGAGTGTAGAATGCTAATTAAAGTGGGGGTTTGATAATGAGTGTAGAATGCTAATTAAAGTGGGGGTTTGATAATGAGTGAAAACATAATTTAACTCAAACAAAACAAAGGATTTATTCAATAAGGCCGGAACATTTTTGAATTTGGAACTTTTTTCTAGGCGTACAAACGTCAGTATTATATGGGACTGAGGTTCTTAGCAACCAATAACAAAATATTTGTATGTCTTCTCCCTAGCAACCCGGCCGGGTGACGACACAATGTTGTAAGCATTTGGTTGTAGTGACTACTGCGACCATTGTTATCTCTTACCGGACCGTAGATGGTTCCACTTGTATAGGGTGTCGGATACCTGGTGGGCATTCTGGTGAGGGTTCCACTTGCCCCCGCTGAACTTGAGGTGCCCCTTGCCCTGCAGCTGCACGTGGCTGACTTCCCTGCCGTCTGCCTCCAGCAGCACCACACTATTGTCCACCACTACAGCCAGCCGGCTGCCCTCCGTAAGGTGGAACTCTGCGCACCTGATGTCCTGCCCGTACTTCTGTAATAGGAAATAGGTTGCTCAGCATACACCCTTATGCCCTTAGTCTTCTTATTTTTTTTTCTCGCTACTCGTGATCTAGCAACAATCCTACATGAAATGACACCCCAGGTATGGTATTAGCTTCAGTAACATCAAACCACTTACTTTTAGCATTGTGGGCACACCTCTGATCTAGAGATTCTTGTTTTTTTGTGCCATTGCTTTTCTACCTCACGGAAAGGCTTTCCGCCACTTGAAAAAATACATAGCTTTATATGATTGTCCATGTACTGTCATTCTGACACATGCAAGGTGGTTTGAGCAAGCCCTTTTCACACAGCACGATAGCTCACCCCATGCACTACTAGACTTCCGAGCCAACGTAAGTAATGTAAGTTTAAGTACCATTTATATTTTCAAATATGTTCTTTGCTGGGTTTAAAAAATCATAAACCTTTACCAAAGAACTTAACTAGTCACCAAAGGTCCATCCAGCCTTACAGCAACTGGGTCTTGCTTAAGAATTGGTACTTTCTATAGCGACGACCAATTTCGCAAAGGGCTCTTACTGTGTGATTCACACAAAAACAGCACTCACCAAATAAATCATCCTAATAATATTATCATTAGATTACCTCCACATGGAAGTCTGTGAAAGTGAACACTGCGGACTTACCTCCACATGGGAGTCTGTAAAAGTGAACACTGAGAAAGTTAACTCTTAAGTCTGTGAAAGTTAACAATAGGGCCTTACCTCCACATGGAAGTCTGTGACCACCTCCAGTTGCTCTGCATGTTGTGGGCTAGGCAGGTCAGGGTCGGGGAGCACCTGTGTGTAGGGCAGGCGAAGCAGGGACACGCCCTGACGCACCGGGGCCCCGTCCTGCCCGCAGCTGCTGTGGCAGGTGGTGAGCAGGGAGGCATTCAGCGGCGAGCAGCGTAGGTGCCACACCTCTCCAAAGCCGTGACCAAACACCTAACACAACAAGGACAAGTTAATACTGCTGTTCTGTATCATCAACCTATTATATACATGCGTAATATAGAGTGCTCCGGCAAATCCGCGAGACATATCTAGGTCTTAAGTTGTGCAACAGGCCAATGCATAGTTTGATGCAACAAACAATTTTTCTTGAATTTCTTTGATGACATTGTGATGGACTTTTCGTCCCTCTTGTGCCTCAACCCAGAAGTCCTCAAAATAGGTGCTCTCATACTCTCTGTTCAGGTTGGTCATTATTCGACCACTTCATCGTTCGAGTCGGTTGTTGGTTCTTCTTCATCCGATGACTTGCCTCCTTGGTGTTGCTGATCTTGGACTCCAGATTGGCGATGGCGCCCTTTGTCTTGGACCTGTACGCAGTTTCCAGTTCCTGAAGCTTGGCCTTGAGCCCTTTGTTCTGTCTCTCCCAGTCTATCATTTCCTCACGCAGCTCCGTAACAAAGTAGAATGTACTTGAGGTGAAAGATATAATCAACTTGTGAAACTAAAACTCTGTTTTTTAATGTTTTAAACTGTGTTTTTTTAATTTTTTAACTTTCTCATATAAATGAATACATATAGAAATGATCAATTCCTATACAAAAATGACATTCAGCTTTCCACAAATTTGAAAATGTTCTTATCAACTTTTTGGATGCCCAAACCTTCCCCAGGTTACAAACTTTATTCGGGAATGGAAAACAACCAAAACGGTTCAGCCTTTCTCGATTCATATTCTCGAACAACATTCATTTTTACAACAATAGAAGACTAGCTGTACCCTGACATGCGTTGCTATGACTCAGTTTGGTTAAATGGAAATGGTCTCCTTCTGTTGGGTGGTTTCAAAGTTTATTGAATGGGTTGCTAGAAAATCATGAATTGGAAAATGTTTTTTTTATTCTAATTGAATGGGTTGCTAGAAAATCATGAATTGGAAAATGTTTTTTTTATTCTATTCGACACAAAACTTCACGGGAACCATCCCAAGAATATTGTACGTTTCCTGGAAATTCTGCTACAATTAAATAAGTGGTTTAGGAGTCCATAGGGAACAAACATCCTATTTTACATATTTCAAATAGGTAAAATATACTCAAAGTGAGATTTTTTCAAAATAATGATGTACCAAAAAGCTTTTGCTCAAATTAAAAATGCAATATAAGGAAATAAATTGCACAGAATCTGCACTCGACTTTCTTGCATAAATTAACCCACAGTATGACGTATGTAAAGCTAGAATCATCTACCAACTTATGTTGTTTCAATAAAAATATAATATATTCAATAATAAATCAATTTTATTCCACCGCGGTGTGTACCTGCATAATTGTACAATATGGAAATAGCCATATAAATACTGAAATGAATATAAATATTTGGATGATTTATTTAGTGAGCGCCGTTTTGTGTAAAACACACCTCATGTACCTCAGCGAGGTTGGTCTTCTCTAGAAAAAGCGCCAATTACTTATACAAGAAAGATCCTTGACTTATAGGTTGTTATAAAGCTGACCACCCATAGTGTAAAAAATAATTCACTTTGTCAATGGCACCCCTTTTCAAGGAAAGGTCGGCTAGAGTTGCAGATTTTATGTTCATTTGAGATTTGTAAGTACACATTCAGCATTTGTAAGCGCGAACTTACACGTGTCTGTTTGTGGGCAAGCATTTGATATGAGTTTTGAATGTTAATATACCTTTGAAACTTAGATTCTAGATTATTATAGATGGTCATTGAACCCTTATGTATGCAAACTAGGACTTTGTATGGTGGGTAAACTTTTTAGTTATATTTTGAAAAAGTAAAGACTGATTATTATTGGCATTTATAAAATTTTAAGAATCGCAGACTTTTATCTAATTTTAACCCTTTGTTTACCAAATAAATTTTGTACGGAAATTTTTCACTTTGTATGGTGGCTATAATTCTGATACACTTTTTGAGAAAAATAATCATGGCAATATATAATTTTTTTATTGTTTTAGAAGAGAGAATTTTTCATTTTTTTTTTTTTGTATGGCAACTCCCTAAACCGAGATTATGATGAAGCAATGATTATTATCGGTAGTTAGCACTATTTTATTACCGAATTCACAGATATTTTAAGAAAAATCGTTGGAGCCGTTTTTGAGAAAATCGCATTTAAAATTTTCAGCTCTTCGGAAGCCATCTTGAATTTTCAAAAAAGTAAAAAATCTTTCCTTATAAAGTATAGTGATAAACTTGTTCTTTATATTAAATCTAAAACAAATTTAAATATCTTGCATTTTAATGGGTTTTTGCTATATTTTCGATTTTAAATTTGAGGTCGTGTAAACGGTGCTTCATATTATTTTTTTTAAGATTTTTTTTTTTTGTAGAAATTTATGTTGTCTATAATATTGTAGATCATTATATTTTTGTTAACCCCTTGACTTTCGAGAAAATCACAATTGTTTGTTTTTTTCATATGGCAGCCCATAGACACAGATTAGCAAGAGTGTTGCCATAACTAATTTATTAATTTAAAAATATATTTGTGGCAACTCTGAAAATTAAAAAAAAAAATCTTGGAGCCGTTTTTGAGAAAAGTGCAATTTTATGTTTTTTTGTATGGCAGCCATCTTGAATTTTGAAGTTGGTGTAATGCCCTGTTATTCATACTTAATACATGCTCAAAAAAGTTGAAGTAGCCAAAATTTGGTATCTCTAGGTCTAATACTTTGGAAAGTGACACACATACACACACACACACACACACACACACATACAGACGGACGTTTTTGAAAGATAGTGTTTTTTGGCATGTCCTGCACCAGGACAACTCATTTCCGTGAAAACCTCGAAAACAAATTTTCACACCAAATCAATACTTTCTTTATAGCCTTCAGCTATAGCAAGAAAGTAAAAATAGGTGTTATTTACAAATTTTAATTACTTACATTATTAAATATTATCCGTAACTTTTATTTCAGTTTACGTAATGGATATTTTTATTTCTTTTGAATATCTGATAGTTTCGGTTACGGATGCAGATATCGATAACATTCCTGGTCGAAAGTACAGAAAGTCTTACCTTGGTGTGTAGGGCCCCGGTGTCCTCCTCCAGCTCCACCACATGCACTTGGTTAGAGTTGGCCTTAAGACTCTGGGTGCCAATGAGGAACCTGACCGCATAACTTTCTGCTAGCTGTGGCGCCAGTGCCCGAGCCTGCAGACAAAAGAAACATTTACCAAATCTAATCTAATCTAATCTAAGCTGCAAAGATATATATCATTTAAGATTTATACTAAATGCATTCCCACAAGCAGATATGTATAATTTCGCGCTAACACATGCCGCATGTGGACCTACAATATAAAAACCCAATCTCAAATGAACATAAGCCTTGCAACTCTTGCCGTCCTTCCCTGAAACAGGGGTGACATTGGCAAAGTGAACCAATTTTTATATTATGGGTGGTCAGCCGCATAACAACCTATAAGTCAAGGAACAGAACCAAATAAGCTATGCAAATAGCACAACTTCAGAACAATGATATATTCCATTAAAGTAGGGCGCCTGAAGTGAGCTGGTCACATAATTAGAATGGACGACATCAACCCCATTAAGAGCTTAACACTCTCAGTACCACAACGCCGAAGGAGACCAGGGCTGGAAGTCTCATTACCACGGTAATTCTTACCTAACGAATATCGGCAATATTTGTATGAAGACTTGTTGATCCAAGATGGCCGTAAGAGAACAGCTGATTAATGTTCATGTACAAATATTACTGATATTCGGTAGGTAAGAATAACCATGATGATGAGACTTTCAGCCCTGGGCCTGAAGTCTCAAGAGGCGTCAGTAGATCTTACCATATCTATTTGAATCTACTTAGAACATATTAAAACATGGTGGAGTGTAAGGTAAATTTTGAATGGTACAGCAACACAGCTAAGTTACACATGTATTGTACTTTGTACTTGTCACATTGTGTATGAAAGAATCACATGTGGCAAGTGGAACCTATTTATTTTCACAGGTAAGGGGGCTGGCTTTACACCAACCACTTCAGTAGCAGTGGGAGGCTTCCCAGCTCTTGAGCGGGCTGGTTCTCATTTTTTGCCAAGGCTGAGTAAGCCTTGCCGGTAATTTGGGATTTAGAAAATCATTTCTGACACCCTCGGAGAGAATCGAACCCCAGCCCTTGGCATGGAATGCAAGCACTCCAGCGATCAGCTGTTTGAATGTCACCATGTTTTATTGCTTTCTATCTTCATTGTTATCTTCATTAGCTACCAATGCCTGTTGAGACTTGAAGCTCTAAGAATGCCGTGAATGGACAGTGTTAACACAGATGCAGCCACGGCAGATACACGCGCCAAAAGAACTAAATGATGGACACGCAAGAGTGGAGGAGAATCCTGGATTCAGTTTAGGCTCACCCAGGGCTGTCGAGCTCATGATGATGATAATAGCCCAACTTTTTATCCCTGAAGAAGTCACATATTATGCTAAGTGAAACCTATTTATTTCCATAGGTAAAAGAGCCAGCCTCACGTCAACCATTAAACTTGCAGTGAGCATTTCTTGCTCCAATGCCTCAGGACAGGGTTTCACTTCTTGTCATGGCTGAGTAAACCTTGCCGGTTCTCTCATTTTGAGTTTGAACTAAGCCCAGAAACTGGCCATACTTTCTTACACCCTTGGCGGGGATCAAGTCTCCGCTTTGAACGCAACAGTTTTAAGTGAGATCTTGACAACACAAACATAACCTTAACAACATCCCTTCTATGGAGTTGGCACTAAAGAAATTAAAAAGTTGTGATGTCACCTGGATGGGTTGCAAGTAAAAGCAAACTAATGTTTCCTTACTTGTTGCTAAGGACCTAAGCCATCCACATCTGTGACGTCTGCCCGCTGAGTTTTTTTTTTTTTAATTTAATGTAGAATCGAATTATTACCTGAAAATAATTTTTACTTGACAAGAATTTTTACCTGATGCTCCAAGCCATATATTGTGGAATTCCCTTCATCCATTTTATTTAAAACTTTAGAAATTCAATAAATGTATCAGCCAGTGGCGTGGCATTCCACACTGCACGAGTAATAAACAGTAAAAACTTAAAATGAACGTAACGTTCTTGGCACAGAGTATGAGGTTTAATTCTTGGCACAGAGTATGAGGTTTAGTTCTGGGACGCTGGGACCCATGCTTAGGAATCTTCCATACAACGCTATTGACCACCAAGCTTCCTTACTCTACCAGTAGATGCTGCTTTATTGGTTCTTGTCCAAAATAATAGTAGGAAACTACTATTTGGTATTACCGATATTCCCTTGACAGCCAAAATGGCGCCCACAGATAACGCTTGCTTGGCGTGGGGTCGTAAGTTTTTAACCGTTGAATGCTGTTTTTGGCTGTTTTCACAGGCGTTAAATTGTGCAAAAAGTTATTTGAAAAGAATATAATACTTTGTGCGTGAAAAAAGTGCGTGAAAATGGTGTATTGGTGGCCTGGTGCCGGACAACGTATTTCCGTCGTAACCTCAAAAAAAATTCGTTCACAAATATAAGACAGCTATAAAGTAAAAAAAAACCTTCATGTTTTTGTTACGTTCCAGCTAAAAAATACTAGTGCCTCTAAATAAAGTTTAATTGACATCAAACTTTCAAAATGATTTACATTATTTTAACTTAATTTGCCAAAACCTTAATTACCTTAATTTAGCTTAAAACCAAAATGTAGTTCGGTGTATTATTTAAGAATGTATATTTGTGTAAACTTGTATATTTTATTTTAAAAGAAATAAATTTTGAAAATAAAAAAAAAACTTTTATTTGACATGACCTCACCATTAGTTTCCTATAATATCAAAAATATTTTAAATAAATTTTAGGTATAAGTGATATTATACATTCCATAATATTATCAAAAGCTTCCGTAATCTCCCCAGAGGTGGCTAAGATTCTGGCATTCCCACTTTTTTTTTTAAGTGGGATCTCTATAAACCTATAATACTCTATGCTGGGACCCATCCGTTCCATCAGCTGTCAAACTTTTACAAACGTCAAAATAAAAACATGAATCGTTTTCTTCTTTTTCAAAATGCAGTTGTCTTCTTCTTCTTCTTACGGGGGCGCCAGTGCCAAGATTGAAAGAAAAAACGATTGCTCTAATAATGATGAAGAAAAAACGAGAATATTGATCAATCGTCAAAAGTGTATAAAATTAAAAAATAAGTTTTGGCTCAACAGTCCTAGGAAACTAGTAAAAAAACATTATTTGCCTTTTTACTAGCAACCCGACCGGGTGGCGTGTTCCCATTCCACGACCTAAAAGGAATGTTTACTCAGACAAGCACACGGAAAAAATTTAATTCATCAAGTAGTTTCAGTTTTTCCATATTTACTCAAAAACTATTGACATTATAAAAAAACGGTTTCGATACTACACTAGACAATGTATAGTTCTATAAATAGAATGAAAAAAAATATTTCCAAAACATAGCACACACGAGAAAGTAGCTACAGAAGTGAAAAAAACGTATTTTTTTTAAATATTTTTTTGTGGTCGCAATTTTTAAGTTATATATTTTGTTTAAACTTTATAATTAAGATAAAAAATTAATAAACATGCTTGATTTTTTTCATTACTGTCACTTTTTTGCTAAGACCATAAAAGTTAAGAAACAATAACGGCAGACTTAGGGTATGATACTTCCGTGTGCATTTCTTTGCGTTCCGTGTGCAGTGAACATTCCTTTTAGGTCGTGGAATGGGAACACGCGACCGGGTGACGTCAAAAGTTGTCTATGTCAATTTATGTGATGAGTCCACTGGATAAAAATCAGAAATAACAAGGAGAAAAGGGACACTCGATTAAACATGTCTACTAACGTACATTTATTAGCAACATCTTTCAAGGATTTTTTTTTGTGAAGATCGGTCCGTAGTCCAGGTGGTACCTAACACTTCGGACTCGTAACTGGAAGGTTGTGGGTTCGAGTCCCGGCGGAGCACAAAAATATACAATTTATATTTTCAAATTTACAACAACTGAGTCTTGCTTGAGAATTGGCGCTTTCTGCAGCGACGACCAAGCTTGCAGAGGGCTCTTGAGGTGTGATACACACAAAAACAGCGCTCAACAAATAAATCAGTCTAATTTTTTTTTTTTAAGAGGTCACTCAAAACCTTCACACCATCAGAATTTGAAGCGGCTCATGGATATTTCCTCCTATTCGAAGCTCAAGTGGATGCCAACCAAGAAAGGCAGATGGCTGGCAGAACAAGGTACCTACTGTCTTTAAAAAAATATGGCTACCAGCTGAGACAAATGACAAGAAAAACAAAGCACTGCCTTTACAAGAGGTCTGTAGTCTCCTGGTTAACGCTACGGACTCGTAAACTAAAGGACCCGAGTTTGATTCCCAGCGGTACACATTAAAAACAGCTAGCTCTTCGATGGGTTGAAAAGTTTATGTGCATTTACAAAAAACAGTTTCCAAAGGTCTATATCCAGCTTTACAGCAACTCGGTCTTGATTGAGAATTGGCATTTTCTATAGCGAGGACCAAGCTTGCAGAGGGCTCTTGAGGTGTGATTCAACGATCCCCAAATAAATCATCCGAATATCTAAATCTAAGCTGCAAAGATATGTATCATTTGAGATTCATATTAAATGCATTCCCGCTTACACATGCCGCATGTGGATCTACAATATATAAAACCCTATCTCAAATGAACATAAGCCCTGCAACTCTTGCCGACCTTCCCTGAAGCAGGGGTGACATTGGCAAAGTGAACCATTTTTTACAGTATGGGTGGTCAGCCGCACACCAACCTATCAGTCAAGGAATTCTGAATATATTTTTTATCCTTTATTATATTACTCCAGGCCGTCGTCATTCGCTTGGAGTTTCGATTTTCAAAATTAATGCCATCACAGCAGGTGAAATACGTTCCCGGTGTAAGCCAAATTAAATTTTGTATATATGCTGCAAAACAGTACTTTTCGCGTATGTGAAGTCGCCTATAAAAATACACCCAAAAACCCTTCTGAAATGTATAAAAAATATATTGACATCTAGCGGCAAAATTGGAAAGTTTTTTTTATATTTTCTTTTATTTGATTCAAAATTAAACAAAAAACAAACGAAATAAAAATGGATTTAAATCTATAATCTAAGTTGCAAAGATATATTACATTTGAGATTCATATTCCATGCATTCCTACAAGCAGACACATAATGCATTTTGACTTACAATATAAAAACCCATTCCAAATGAACATAAGCCCTGCAACTCTTGCCAACCTTCCCTGAAATAAAGGTGAAATTTTCAAAGTGAACCATTTTTTAAAGTATGGGTGGTCAGCCTCATACCAACTTATAAGTCAAGGAAATTATTTTGTGTATTTCTTTACATAATCTAAGTTGCAAAGATACATGCCATTTGAGATTCATATTAAATGCATTCCCACAAGCAGACAGGTATAAGTTCGCGCTTACAAATGCCCCATGTGGAATTACAACATAAAAACCTAATCTCAAATGAACATAAGCCCTGCAACTCTTGCAGACTTTTCCTCAAAAAGAGATTAAATTTGAATGGTGAACCATTTCTTACAGTATGGGTGGTCAGCCACATACTTACCTATAAGTCAAGGAAATTATATTGTTTAGTTCTATAATCTTAGTTGCAAAAATACATACCATTGGAGATTCATATTAAATGCATTCCCACAAGCAGACATTTGTAAGTTCGCGCTTACGCATACTGCATATTGACTTACAACATAAAAACCCGATATCAAATGAACATAAGCCCTGCAACTCTTGCCAACCTTCCCTGAAACAAAGGTGAAATTTGCAAAGTGAGCCATTTTTTAAGTATGGGGTGTCAGCCTCATACCAACCTATAAGTCAAGGAAATTATTTTGTGTATTTCTTTACATAATCTAAGTTGCAAGGATACATACCATTTGAGATTCATATTAAATGCATTCCCACAAGCAGGCAGGTAAAAGTTCGCGCTTACAAATGCCCCATGTGGACTTACAACATAAAAACCTAATCTCAAACGAACATACGCCTGTTGCAAGTAAGTTGCAAAGTATATTACATTTGAGATTCATATTGCATGCATTTCTACAAGCAGACATTTATGAGTTCGCGCTTACACATGCTGCAAGTGTACTTACAACATAAAAACCCATTCCAAATAAGCCCTGCAACTCTTGCCAACCTTCCCCGAAACACAGCTGAAATCTGCTAAAAAGTGAACCATTTTTTAAAGTATGGGTGGTCGATTTTCTTTTAAAAAGACTGCATATTTTTATTTTACATGTTTTCCGAATTTTAACGCGAGGAAACTATGCGCAATATACACATTCCCCAAGGGTTGGGCTGCGTAGCAGCCAGGGGCAACGCCCCTAGTATTTAATATAATATAATAAATATAAGAGGATGGCAACCAACAGATACAGCTGGCTAACACAACAAAGGCACTCCCTTTACAAGAGGATGGCAACCAACAGAGACAGATGAAAAGCACAACAAGGCACTGCGCCTTTGAAAGATGATGCTGACTGTTGATTATTTCCTTATTCGTAAATGATATCATGGTCGATATCTAAGAGCGTGCTCTTTTAGTACCTATACTGTGTTTACTCGCAAATATCGGAAAGCGATTCCACTAATTGATTAATTAGTAAACAAACACAGCAACATGCGAGCGGATGAGATCTCGCAGATTCTAATATCCTGACTGTTGGCTCAGTAAACACAGCTCACCTACTTATTGTGTCAATACAAGAAGCCTCTTTATGAAAGATTTGAGATAGTGTCGATACCGTTGTAACTGTAAGAAGAAAATCAATTTCAAATTTATTTTTAAGTCAATATTTTATTTGAACGAAAGCTCCTCATGGATTAATCCGACCAGTTAAGCCTCCCTTGATCTAGCAGCCTCCCCTGGTCTAGCAGCCGCCCCTGGTCTAGCATCCTCCCCTGGTCTCGCAGCCTCCCCATGTCTAGTAGCCAACCCTGATGATGATGATGATGATAGATGATTTCTTTCCTGTGGTGCCATTTAATGGTCCAGGATCATCTCAAGGGCGCCATGGCTTCTGAAGAAAAGCAGTGTCTTCAGTCCCTTTCTGAAGGTGGTGGTAGGCTGGTTCGCGCGAACACCGACGGGCACCGCAAAGCTCCTGTCTGCTAAATTTTATGTGTTCGCTCTTTTGGGCACTATGACCTTGTTGACAGCAGTGAGGGCAGAGCGTAGTGGTCTAGCAGCCTCCCCATGTCTAGCAGCCTCCCCTGGTCTAGCAGCCTCTCCTGGTCTAGCAGCTTCTCCTGGTCTAGCAGCCTCCCCTGGTCTAGCCACGCAGTCCATCTTGATGTGAGCTGTCGACTTGTTGCGCAGAGTTATTAATATACTTACGTGATCTTTGCATTGTTTACACAACAGTCTATTTATACAAATTGTATTTCTATAAATAGAGAGGCGCTTCCTGAGGAATTAACGCCCCCTGTTATCTTGAGCAAGGTTACCGGTTCGATATCCGCTTTAGTACCTAGTGCTGATGCTCTTTCATCATCATCAATTATTTAAGTGTGAGTTATTCACGATACATTTGATCAATAGGTAGCTGATGGATCATTGTTGTTTTGTATGAAAATTCAAAAGGTGGCGGTTGAGCCATGGATTTGCTGTGAGTGAAAAGCACCGTATGGATGTAATGATTATGTAAAAAGAGATGTAGGTATTCAAGTCCTGTCGATAACTCAGTTCGTAGTGAACTATTTAAACCGTATGGGTGGTCAGCCTCATTTAGGGAACAGCTAGGTTCCGTTTTTCCATCTCTTCACTCAGGGAGCAATTGAGGGACGACGAACTCCAGGCTGAAGTAGGCCATCCTGGTTAAAAAAAGCCTGCGACAGTGGTTTGACAGCAGCACAAGATCCCTTTTTCCTGCAGCGGTATCGAGAATGCAAATTGTTACGATGACCGCCTAAGATTCCTTGACTTATAGGTTGGTATGAGGCTGACCACCCATACTGTAAAAAATTGTTCCCTTTGCCAATGTCACCCCTGTGTCAGGGAAGGTCGGCAAAAATTGTAGGGCTTATGTTCATTTGAGGTTTGGATTTTATTTGTAAGTACACATTCAGCATTTCGCTGCCTTAGTGCTTGTTTACTGTAAACGCCATTGAGCTAATTTTACAGGAGCAATGTTTTTGTGTTTTGTTATTGTAATTGACAAAATCGTAATTCAATTGCCTATTTTACCGAAAGTACTGCAGGTCTGGCACTATAATAATCGGTAAAAATCATAATAATGTTACGTTTAATACTAAAAAAAGGCGTTTTAAAATGGATATACGTCAAAGATGCGCAACGGAAATTTCGTAAAGTGGATATACAGTAAAACGATCTTGAGATTGACCGGACGCTCGCAACAATCTTTTAGTCCTTGTTTACTCTATGCGCCAAATCACATATAAAGGGTGTTCCAGTCACTTCTTCACCGCACATTATATTTGTTGTACTTATTTAATTCATATTACACAGTAGGCTATTGAACTTTCATTTGACTTTTATTTATTTCTTTACTTCCTTCCTTTCCTATTAATACTCTGGTGTTACCAAAGAGATGGAAGAGAGAAGTTTATTATCAAAATATTTTTTTATTTTCTTTAAGGTTTTTTTTGTTTTTTACTTTCTTGCTCTAGCTGAAGACTAAAAATTTCATTTTTTTTCACGAAACGGCGCTATAAAGAAATCATCAACTCATCATCATCATAAAGAAAGTATTGATTTGGTGTGAAAAATTTTTTTCGAGGTTTTCACGGAAATGAGTTGTCCTGGTGCAGGACATGCCAAAAAACACTATCTTTCAAAAACGTCCGTCTGTATGTGTGTGTGTGTGTGTGCGTGTGTATGTGTGTCACTTTCCAAAGTATTAGACTTAGAGATACCATATTTTGGCTACATCAACTCTTTTGAACATGTTTTAAATATGAATTACACGGCATTACACCAACTTGAAAATTCAAGATGGCTGCCATACAAAAAAAAACATAAAATTTCAGATGGCAACCCATAGACCCAGGTTTGCAAGAGTGTTGCCACACCTAATTTTTTTAGTAAAAATTTGAGCAACGACCACACTGAAAAAAATAATCTTGGAGCCGTTTTTGAGAAAAGTGCAATTGTATGTTTTTTTTGTATGGCAGCCATCTTGATTTTTCAGGGTGATCCCATGCCGGTCGGCTCATCAAAATTTGTGGTTGTCAATTCTCTAAATCTAAAAATTGGTGTCTCTGTGATTAGTAGTATCGGCTGAGACATACACACATACGGACGGACAGGTTCGACAAATTAGGTTTTTTTGCACGTCCTGGCGCAAGACAACTCATTTCCGTTGAAACCTCAATTTTTTTTTCGGACGAATACAATACTTTATAGCTCCTTCTGACTGCTATTAAGTAAAAATATATTGAAAAGTTCTCAGCAGTTAGAGTGTTAATAAAAAAATACTGTTTAGAAAATTTAAGACAATAATGATAACTTATATGATGTCATCATTATATTTTCCAAAAAGTGAATCACATACAAAGTGAGAAATTTCCAGACAAAATGTTTGGTAATAATCAGAGGGTTAAAATTAGATAAAAGGCTGCGATTCTTAAAACTTTCTAAATAGCAATAATAATCAGTCGTTACTTTTTCAAAACATGACAAAAAAGTTTACCCACCATACAAAGTCCAAGTTTGCATACAAAAGCGTTCAATGACCATTTATGTACATATGTATAATAATCGAGAATCGTAGTTGCAACGAAATATTAACATTCAAAACTCAGATCAATTGCATGCCCACAAACAGAAACTTGTAAGTTCGCGCTTGCAAATGCTGAGTGTGTACTTACAAATTGAAACAAAATCTCAAATGAACATTAAGCCTGCAACTCTGACATTGACAAAGTGAATTATTTTTTACACTATGGGTGGTCAGCTTTATACCAACCTATAAATCAAGGTTCTTTCTTGTGTAATTGGCGTTTTTTTCAGAGACGACCAACCTCGCAGAGGGCTCTTGAGGTGTGATTCACACAAAACGGCGCTCACCAAATAATCTTTTTTTTCTTCTTGAAACAGCATAAACTGGCAAATGATTCTAGCTTTAAATTCGTCATACAGTGAGTTAATTTATGCAAGAAAGTCGAGTGCAGATTCTGTGCATTTTTTACTTTATAGCAGTCCGAAGGACTGTTATAAAGTATTGTATTCGTCCGAAAAAAAAAAATGAGGTTTCAACGGAAATGAGTTGTCCTGCACCAGGACATGCAAAAAAACCTAATTTGTCAAACCTGTCCGTCCGTCCGTCCGTCCGTCCGTCCGTCCGTCCGTCCGTCCGTCCGTATGGATGTATGTATGTCCCAGCCGGAACTACAGATCGCAGAGACACCAATTTTTGGATTTAGAGAATTGACCACCACAGATTTTGATGAGCCGACTGGCATGGCGCCAACCTGAAAATTCAAGATGGCTGCCATACAAAAAAAACATAAAGTTGCACTTTTCTCAAAAACGGCTCTAACGATTTTCTTTAAAATTTCAGTGTAGTCGTTGCTTAAATTGGCACTAAGAAAATTAGTTATGGCAACACTCTTGCCTATCTGCGTCTATGGATTGCCATATGAAAGAAAAAAACGATTGTGATTTTCTCGGAAATGGCTGAGTTGACAAAAAAATTATGTTCTACAATATTATGCGCAAAATTAATTTCTATAAAAAACCAAACAACACTTTTAAAAAAAAAATACTTAAAGTACCGTTTACACGATCTCAAAATTTTCATCGAAAATATTAAAAATACCCATTAAAACGCAATTTTTTAAAATTTATTTTTTGTTCACAAGTAAGAAAAAAATATAAAAATTTTTGCACTATAATTTTTTTTTCACTATTTTGAGAATTCAAGATGGCTTCCGAAGAGCTGAAAATTTCAAATGCGTTTTTCCCAAAAACGGCTCTAACGATTTTTTTTTAATTTTCAGTATATAAGTTGCTTGATACATTCTTACCAAATTTAGTTATGGCAACATTCTTGCTGATCTGCGTCTATGAGTTGCCATATGAACAAAATAAACAATTGTGATTATCTCCGAATTCAAAGCGTTGACAAAAGAATAATAATCTACAATATTATACATAACGTAAAATTCTATAAAAAAAATAAATAAAATTTTTGAAAAATATAACATGAAGGGCCATTTTTATGATATCAAAAATTTAAATTGAAAGGCTACAAAAACCCATCAGAACGCAAAAAACTTTTATATTTTAAAACTTAAGCAGAAAGAACTCATTTATAACTATAATTCATAGTGAAACATTTTTCAAATTTTAGAAAATTCAAGATGGCTTCCGAACAGCTGAAAGTTTCAAATGAGATTTGCTCAAAAACGGCTCCTACGATTTTCTTTAATTTTTTTGCATAATCGACATCATAATAGTACTATCTAACAACAATAACCATTGCCTCATAATTTTCTTTGTTTTGGGGGCTGCCATACAAGAGAAAAAAAAAATTTAAAATTTCTCGGCAGAGAAAGGGTTAACTAAAAAATATTGTTCTACAATTGAAAATCTCTTATATATACCTATATATATTTTTCATTACTTTTGAAAAAAAAAGATTATAAAGTATAGCCACCATACAAAGTGACAAATTTCCATACAAAAAATATTTTTTATATTTTTGGTAGCAAAACGTCTAAAACCAATAAATAAACTAACATAACAATTCGCTCAAACAAGTGCTATCAACAATAACCATTGCCTCATAATACTCTTTGTTTTGGGGGTTGCGATACAAGAGAAAACAATAATTTAAAATTTCTCGGCAGAGAAAGGGTTAACTAAAAAATAATGTTCTACAATTGAAAATCTCTTATATATACTTACATACATGAATCATTACTTTTTTTAAAAAAATATTATTAAGTATAGCCACCATACAAAGTGACAAATTTTCATACAAAAAAAAAATGTAATATTTTTGTTAGCAAAACGTCTAATACCCATAAATTAACCTACATAACAATTCACCCAATAAAATGCTATGTTATAACAATAACCATTGCCTCATAATACTCTTTGTTTTGGGGGTTGCGATACAAGAGAAAACAATAATTTAAAATTTCTCGGCAGAGAACGGGTTAATTAAAAAATAATGTTCTACAATTGAAAAGCTCTTATATAAACCTACATACATTAATGATTACTTTTTTAAAATAAATATTCTAAAGTGTAGCCACCATACAAAGTGACCAATTTCCATACAAAAAATAATTGTTACATTCTTGGTACTAAAACGCCTAATATAAAATACTAGGCTACGAGTCTTAAGGTTTAGTAAGTAGTACCCATATAATAATTAATCATAACTTTCCGAAATATCAATGAAAAGTATAGGTACCCACCAAACAAAGTGTTAGTTTTGATACAAACGGGATCAATGATAATACTGCAAAAAGACGATTGCTTAAAAAGATTAGCTTCATTATTTACACACAACTAAATGTTTTGTTATGAAAATTGGCTATGACCTACACATGACCGTATTTTGTGCTATAAAGTCCTGTGCAGTCCACTGTACAATTTATTTTTATTATTTTGAAGAAAACATCAATTATATATCAGAAAATATGTTTTTTTAGGACAAAAGTTGTAGCTTTCTATCTCTTGTATAAAATGTTTACGAAAGTAAGTCTGTTTTTATTTTGAATTTCCAAATAGTGCGTGAACTACGTTATTGAAAGATGGAACATTTTTATACGTTTCAATGTTTTGATGTTTGCTAATGATGCTCCTTGCCTGATAGGTTGGTATGAGGCTGACCCCCCATGCTGAAAAAATAGGTTCGCTTTTGCTTACGCCACCCTGATTTTACGGATATGTGACAGGAGTTGCAAGGTTTATGTTCATGTGAGATTTTGTTGATTTTAATTTTAAATTTAACGTCAATTTCAATTTTCAGTAAGGATAGGCAGAATAAGAAGAAATGGAGGCAGCTCTGCAGAGGCTCTGGCCACCCCTAGCGGAATGGCGACAGAATTACAGTTACAGTTACATATATACATAAATACTTGTTCAGATTATATTAAATTTTTATGAAAATATAATATGATCTGTAATTTCGGCTGGTACATGCATACATACATATACGGACGGACGGGACATTATGTCTTGGGACATTTATCGGTCGGCAT